>CM050690.1:41553664-42153664 GCA_027574665.1 Rhynochetos jubatus
TTTCTTCCTAACCTATACAAACAGTTATTGTTCTGCCTCCCCTCTCGGCTGCATCTGCTGTTTGGCAGCGGCAGGAACATGAATGCGCTGCTATGACGGCCACGGGGAGAGGTGCGGGGGCTGCAGGGGGGTGGGAAGGAGCTGGCTGAATTACTTCTCAACGCGAAGTGCATTACTTTAACAAAGAGGCCGCTGCGTGCACTTCAGACGTTATTCTTTGCAGTTGCCTGTGCTATATATAACGAGACTTCTGGAAGTACTTCACAGTGGTCCGCTCTGCAGTGTATGTTGAAGTTGCTGTTTTGGTGGGTAATGAGTATTTTTACGACAGTGCTGAATTTTCTATTCCTGGCTACCAGTTGTGTTCACCTTGATGAGGAAATGCTCTTCTGTATAAGAAGTTAATCGCATTTCCTTTGTAATTTACGCGTTCTGTTCTATATGTGCTGACTACAATTCTTACTTCCGTAAGAAATTTACATAAAGCAGAAACAGGAATAAATTACACGTTTTTAAAGCAAATGCTAGGGCTACCATAGTCACCAATCTCCTTTTCAGTAGATTCTTTTCAAATAAGTGATGCCACTGGGGGGTTAATGGAATCTCTGATTACGTTGCACTTTATATAGCATACTTCTTTCAAGCAACTAAAATATTTTGGTTTTGAAAAACACAACAACTTTTTCTTGTTTAATGAAGTAGCAGTCACCAACCCAATTAAATCTCTGTTGCATTCCAGAAATCAGAACTGCCGATGCACGCAGACCTTCATGAACTAGACAGCTCTTTCTTTCATGAGTTCTTTTGTTGATTATGAGCTTTACATAAGGAAAAGATTTTCCACTTCCAGCCCATGGTTTGTTTTTTCCTTAGGGAGACTTGAGTGCAGTACTTTTAATCTGAAATAAAATTAAATTGTTTGTATATCTTCTGTGATAGCCCGTCTGTGGTAACATCAAGAAGATATTTGGTCACTGATAAGTTCTGTAATGACTAGTGATGACTGCAGTGTTGTAGTGGGATGCTGTGTCTACAAGCTATTAGGAACACTTAGTGTTTGTCTTAGACTGTAACACTGCAGCATTTCTGCAGAGACAGAGATACATACCATAGTACAAAGACAATAGCTGGTTAATTTTGTCCTGGCCTTTTATAAAACCTTACATCTGTTGTGGAGGTGTTAGAATTTTCTTGCTCTGATGGAGCTAGGGTCTTAGATGAAGAAGCTGGGACTGTCATTTGAGCAGAAAATAAAACATAATGAAATATTTGAAAATCGTTCCAGATTTAACGTGCCTTCTTAGCATGATTTTCCTATGCAAAACAAAATTTAAAAAAATCCAGTCTTGCAGTTTCAAAAATTATTTCTTAGTTTAGAAGAATATATTCAACGAAATTATAGCCTTTTGTTAACTTCATCTTTGCTGATAGATTCAAAGAAACAAAATATTCTTCTCTTTTCTTCCTCAGAACCAATTTATTGACCAAATTTTTATAAGGCAGCTAGAGGTGCCTCTGTCAGCACTCAGTGTTTTTGATAACAACATAAAATTACAACAGATCAGTATAATTTGTCATATCAGTATCCTTTGTCATATCTGTTAAAACTGAATGAGTACTGACTTGCTCAGTTATAAACCAATTTCTCGCCTTTTCTGAATGTTTTGCTGAATAAAATCCTTTCTCAGCAGCCTTTTTGAAGAGGTGTCAGGGAAATCAGCAGAAAGTAGACAGGACCAAAGGGGAGTAGTGGAGTTGCAATGGGATGGTAGAGGGGCACTGGTTGAGTGTGCTCTGGGTCTGGTGCCAGTGCCTGTGAAAGGCTTGACAGCAGTATGGGGCAGAGTGGACAATTGGTCTCTCGGTTTTATGGGGCCTGCCCTAAGTGTGGTTTTCAGAGTGAAAACACACTCTTAAACTCCAGCCAGTTCAAGAAAGCACTGGTCCAATTTGGTTTCAGTAAGGTGTTTGTATTTTGCAGGCCTCTCTTTGGCTTCCAAGATGATCCTATGTCCCTGAGAATAGTACAATGGAGTGTGCCAATATTAAAAGTGCCAAAGTCTCTTTAAGATCTAACAAGGTCCCTGTAGGAAAGTCAGCTGCATTGTGGCCCCAGTCCAGTAAAGTACTTAAGAAATGACCTTTGCTTTAAACAGGAATTTGTCCCATTGATTTGAGAAGGAACCCGCTTACAATATTGATGTGTGCTCTATAACAACATTAGAATTAACTTTGAAATAATTTGGTACAAAGTCCAACAAATGTTAAATGAATTCAGACTTTCAGAAAGGATCCACTATTTTTGCTTTATGCAGTATCAGTAACTCTGTGTGGTAGAAAACCTACAAGTGTCCCTGTTAGTGTGTTGTCTTCACACAGTGAACTCTGAAGAGATGGTTTTGTTAATGGGGAAACTGGAAGGAAGAGGTGGAAAGGCCCTTCGAGTCCTAGAAAATATGAGCTAAAGTACCCTTTATTCTTAGGGAGGTTACATTGTTTCACTATGGTTTTGGGAAAGGTAAAGGATGGGTTTTGAAATAACAGAATAACAAATACCATAAACCAGCATGTGTATGGCAGTTACCCTACACACCTGAGTGTAGGTGTTCCATTAAAAAATGCAATAAAGATTATGCGGCTGTTGAAGGAGCAGATGATTTGGTGATGTTCTGGGGAACTGAGAAGTGTCTAGGGAGGTTCTGAAGGCATGCATTTCTTCTCTGGTTTGTCTGCTATGAAAGGAATGTAGTTTCTGTTTTGCAGGACAAAGACTGGTTAGGGGATTATTATTAATTCTCAAGTTTGAAAGCAATAGTTTAAAATTAGTTTATTGGTCACAGCGGAGTTGGGTGACCAAACAATTTTTATGCAAGAACAGTAAAAATAAATATTTTTATTCTACAAAATTATTTTTCTTGAGACAAGCTTCTAAACTAATGTCACTGTTCCATTGTTTTTCTATTGCAGATATGTCTTCTCCTACAATGAAGAAACCTGAAAAGCCTTTGTTTAGTCCTACTTCTCCCCAGGATTCTTCACCAAGACTGAGCACTTTTCCCCAGCATCACCACCCAGGAATCCCAGGAGTTGCACACAGTGGTGAGGAATATGGAGGAGGAAGAAATACCTCCCTATTCATTTGGTCTGTTTTCCTTTCCTACAATCAGATTGTGATGCATATTTGCAGACTTTCTGAGAGACCTAACCCCATTTCTAATACTGGTGAGAGTAGAAATGGAAGAGGTTGGGGTATCCTTGCAGAAGGGCTCGTTAAACTCAGTTCAGGTAGTCTGCTGCAAGTCCCTGGAAAGGATTTAGGATTAACCAGTGAATAAAGTAAGCTGTAAACTGTATGAAGAAACCGACAGAGGAAAAATCTTCCCTGTCTTTCCTCCTTCCACCTACATCCTTCCATATTATTTTTGCTGTGACTGTGTTTTATTTAAATACCAGAACAGGTGGGATTTAATACACAAGAGAAGTCACAACCATGTTCACTATGTGACACAATGAAATAAATACCAGTGCTTCTTTTGAATGCAGTATCTAGAGAGGTAGAGTCCTGGTAAATATTTTTCAACATCTGTTTTCTGAAATCCCTAGTAAATCCATAGTAAAACTTCACTTAAAGTGTGAAAGATACACTTGAAATGTGACAGAATGCATGATATGTTGAGGGTTTATCAGGAATGACAGGGAAATTCCAGCATCATGGTCTGTTTAATTTTAGATGTGAGAGTGACCCTGATTCTTCTGATGAGAACACAGGCCTTGGAAGTCTACCCTCAGCAGCTCATCATGGCTCCTTATAAACTGCATATAAAGGGCTTAATTTCTTGAGCAGAGCTGGGTGACTAGGGGAGTAAAATAGATTTGGGGACTCTCTCAGTTTCTTTAACATGCAGTTCTGCTTTGAAAAGTTTCTGCTTTGTGATTTCTTCACGGTTTCAAGCACCTCTATTTCAATTAATGTGTGAGGACTGTTTTCCCCTTAACATACACTTATTTTGTATTATGAGAGTGAGCCTGGACTCATTCACATTTCTGTAAGGTTTCCACCATCATCAAACGCTCAAGCACATCAGAGATGGTGGGAGAAATGGAAGGGATAGATTTGTGCTCCCTTGTGTTTGTTTTGCACAGCTCCCACATGTCAGAACAGTAACCAATGCTTTATGATTAAACTGAACTGGTGGGGCTGTGTTTAAAATGAGCTTGCCACAAAAGAAACTGCTGTCATTATTTTTTTGCCCTACACTTATGTGCAGATCTTTATATTTGCTTTAGTGCATGCTTTTTAAATACAGGTATTTGAGTGATAATCATAACCTAATTTGTAGATGGGCTGTTTACTTGCTAGAAAAGTTGATTTCTGTCTCTGTAGCCTGTTCCATTATGTCATTGAGCAATGGTTTTGGGATTTGCAAGGTTTTGATTACCAAGTACAGGGATTTTAGAACATTCTTACTGTTGTTTTTTCTTGGGAAAACTATGACTTAGTCCCAGCCCAAAAATAGAAAGTCATTTAAAAGTGAGGCTGGAAAAAAACAAAGATATGAGAGGTGGTCCAGAAGAGCAGTGTTGGTGTGCTGGTGCTGATACAGTATAAACTGTGAGCAGCTTATAAAAAACTTTGCTTATACAGACCTGAATACAGACCTGATTTTCTACCCTCCCACTAAAGAAAATGAGAACACTGTTGTCTTTTCTCCATTTCCATTCAACTCAGCATCTCCTTTTAAATGCATTGCCAAGGAGGTGCCCTCTAGATCAGTAGTAAGGGTGAACAGCGGATTGTTGTGCAGCGTGATAGAAGAACACTTCCAGCTGGATGACTGGGCAGCAGCTGGACATGCTGTACATTCCTTTCACTATGAAAACATTGCTGGTTGTTTATACATTGCACACAGCCTATAGATAGAGAAGCGTATGTCTGTAGGGGCTGGGAAGAAAGAGAATGCAAAGAAAAATATGTATAGGGTAGGTACTTCTCTTTGGTCAGAGATATTTTTATTGGATGGATTGGTTTCCCAGGCCCTGAAGTCGAAAGTTCGTTAGCATTTTCACAAAGGTCAGCTAATATTCATGTCATTATTGATGAGTAGTTATTACCCTGTCCCCACATGAGGCAGACAGAGTGCAATTCAATGAGGAATCACTAACTTTTTCTTAGGACTTGGTGACTTTGTTCTCTGTTGGAGTGTTGTGGATAAAAGTGCAGGTTTTATTTATTGAGTAAAATATTATTTTGTTTATTTGGGCTCCAGATAGGAAAACCGTGTAACTGAAATGTCTTTTATGCTGGAGAATTATTGCGGTTCAAAGAAAAAATATGATGGTATAACCCACAAAAACAAAACAAGATACAGTATTTATGAATTTGAAACAGTAACACTTTCCATTGACTGGGACAGTGTGAGGGGAGGACATGTAAGTTTTACTGTAAAGAAGTCATGAAGCAGGAATGCAGTCTACTGATTTATAATGACTTTTTATTTTTCTTGCTGTAACACAGAGGTGAAGAATTTTAGAAGAAACAAGATGCGAAGTAATTTTAATTTTATTTTATCTTCTCCAGTCATCTCAACTAGAACTCCACCTCCACCTTCACCATTGCCATTTCCAGCACAAGCTATTCTCCCTCCTGCCCCATCTAGCTACTTCTCTCATCCAACGATCAGATATCCTCCCCACCTGAATCCTCAGGATACTCTGAAGAATTATGTACCTTCTTACGACCCGTCCAGCCCGCAGACTAGCCAGGTACTGTAAAACAATGAGAACCCCCCCAAAAGAAATCCTGTGAGGAATGTGTGTGTTCCAGGGCATCTAGACCAGTATCTCAGTAGTTCTGGTCTCAGAGCAAGCTGGGAGCTAGCATATAAGCGATCCAGCAACTTTTCCTGTTCAGCATGGTTGAATAAAGGGCACAAGTTAGTCATACCTGCTTGCTGTTCCTCTGTCAAGTGTGAGAAAAATACTTGTACTGAGTGACCCAGCAGCACTAACAGGGTGGGTCCTAGTCCTTGCAGGCTGTCTCTGTGGCCGAGCAAGGCGACCTGAGACGAAACTCCTGCTGCACAACGGGGCAAGGAGCGCGCTGATATGTACACGCACACATGTGCATGGACATACGGGTATATTTACAGACTGACCATGAAAATAAACTCTGTCAAGGTAACGCTTGCTCTGTTTCATAGGCACCTGACATTTCTTCGCGCAGGTGCATTGCTGTAGTGAGCACAGCACAGACCCACAACATTATTTTTTCTTCCTTTGGTAGAGAGCAGGTATTAATAGATGAGTTACCGATTCAGACGTGTCTGATATGGGAAATGAACACGGTTTTCATTAGCGAATTAATTCGTGAAGGACTGTGTGCGAAACTGCTTTCCATGGTAGCATCAGCACATGGCGTTAGCACGTGATCTGCACTACAAGATAAACTGCAGTGGAGACTTGGTCTGTCAATACTTGGAATATTTCCAGTGTCAGTGTAATGTAACCTTTGCTGCTCAGGCTGTTATTTTTGATGTCTTGTCTAAAAGGCTCCTGCGGAGTCCTGTGGCTTGTGCTTTAGCATGTTTTTTGGAAGAGCTTTGGGAATGTAAACTGAAGTGACAATGGTCAGGTTTTCCTGCTCCTAGGAGTTAGGTTCCTTTGGAAGCACTGTCTTATCAGGGATGAAGGAGTTGCTGTGGCAGCATTTTGTTTTGGGCTTTGTTTTGTTTTGTTTCTCACTAATAATGACAAGCCTTTCAGCTTGTGTTTCAGGCACAACAGCAATAGAACTTGAGTCTGAATCAAACTTTCTATGTTGAATAACAGATATGACCCCTCAGGGTTGTTCAGAAGGACATGGTGGCTATTGTACCCTTTGGCTAATGCTCTGGTCCAGCTGCATGACTTTCTGTGTATTTTTTAAAAAAAAGGGTGGGGGAGGTGTCCATAAAATAAATATTTACTTTGAAGGGAGAAATCCTAACTATGTGGTTTTTGTTGGTTACATTATTAATGTAAATTAAACCAAAAAGTGAAAATGGAGTATGTTTTCTTTAGAATACAAATTGCTATCTGCGTATGGATTAGAAGTCTTTCAGTCCCATATAGCGTTTTTGCTGAGACTCAGCTGGGAATGTTGCATGTAGGACCTGATTTTAATTTGTGTAAAATTTCCATGAATAACAAAGTCTAATTAAGACCTCCATTAAAAGTTCTTAATGTTAATTCAGTGCGGAAAATCTTAGAGTTCTGTTGGATTTTTTTTTTAAACTGATGTCTTAATTAGGCACTATTAAGGGAAAAATTATGCAAATTAAAATCAGGCTCATACTGTTATGCATTTCTTTAATTATTCAGTGCTTGTTTTACTTACATTTTGATTTCTTACATATATATTAAATGAGCAGATTAGGTGATAATCTCTCTGGATTGTTCAGTGTTCTGCTTTGGATCATGACTGAAAAAATACAACATCTAAATGAAGTATCTGACTTTCTTTCAGACGGTTGACAAATGTGCCGTTGTGATTTTAACACTGGGGAGTATATTCATTGAGCAGGAGAAGCACTTTCAATTCTCTGCCTCACAAGAGTTTTACTGTCTTCCCTTATCTCCACTTGAATGATTAACCTTTAGAGCTTAAAAGATAAAATTTCACTCTGCTGATTTTTTTCAGAGTAGTAGCAAACTGAAAACACTTGCTATTCTTGTGTTGTGGGACCATAGGGAATAACAGGCCAAACTGGCCTCAATTTACTACTTTTGTCACCTTTCATAACCTTTATATTAGGGTTTTTAATTTCATTTGATGTTTGATTTAGTTCTTGAGAAGAGGGGACGGGGTTAAAAACCACCAAGCATGGCACTCCAGGCAGCTACATCAGCTATTCTCTGAAATTTTTGTCATTAATCACTGTTACTAGTGGAATCTCTTTTAAATGTAATTCTTTAAAGTTCACCTCTGAGATATGCTGCACATTAGAGGTGTTGCATGCCCAGTCAAAATATCTCTCAATAGAACAGTTGAAGATGGCTCTACAAAAAGTAAACCAGCAAGAATAATTTTTTGCTTAGCACAAGAAGCAGCCGTCTGTGAAGTTTCAGTGACAAAAGGGAATTGTTCTGATACAATGGCATGCTTTGAGCCAAACCAGTTTTTCTTTTCTAAATAAAACATGGATTTTTTATTCAAACAAATTTAATTATTGTAAAATGCAAAACTGCATCTGTAGGAATACCACATCAAATTTAATTATACTTTCCCACCTCAAAACATGCTCATTTGGATTTCAAAAGGAAAACTATGATGATAGTTTTAATTTCAGCTTTAGAAATAGAATGGATGGATAACCTGACAGCATTTACCTAAAATGAACTGTTCCTCCCCAACATCTTTCAGTAATACGCTAATTTAGATTGTTACGACAAGCAACTGAGATGCCTTGTACTCCCCACAGCAATTTTGAGATTAATTACATTACTGCGGCACTGATTATAGTGAGACAGTCATGCTATTCAATGGAGTACTTTAAGTGAAATTAGTTTAAAGATATAGAGCTCCCATAGGTTTCCACGGTGGAAAGCAGTGGGCAATTTTCTTGACGTAATGTTAAATACTCCAAATTATGTGTGATGAACATTCAGGAAGTTCAAACAGGCCCTTTGGCTGCAGTGAAAAATGATTCAACAATGGATAATCCTGAACAAAAGAGGGCCATGCCTGTTGGTTTAATGTGTATCTGCTTTTTATTCCCTGTTCTGAGGAATAAATAAACAAATGTACAGAACAGAAATGGACCTTGTTAGATATAGAGCTGGACTTGCTTCCAACTAGTAGTCTGAAAAATTCCCAAGGTTTTGAGAACTGCTGTACTTTCCACTAATTAAGAAATTCTGCTGAGCCCTTTTCACTATACTTAGTTCAACGCTTTTCTTCTTAGCTAGGCATGCATGTTACTGCATGAGACCGTGTGTGAGTATGTACGTGTATTATGACGGGGTGCTGGTCTCTCCATGGTTAAATTGATACTGGTTACTTACTGGAGTTTTCAGTAAAACCAAATCGATTCGTATGTGTTTAATCCATCTATGGTGTTTGTGCATCTACAGCGTTTGAGGTTTTCAAAGCTAACACAAATTTTGAACACGTATCTCCTTTTTGAATGATTTCCGATGGGTGAATCTTTTAATCCTGGAAAAGATTGCCTCCTCTGCGTGTATGTGCACATGTGAACACATGCACACAAATCTGCACACACTTCAAATGCATTAATAATCGAGAGTATATCAATCAATATACAGTATCAGAATCAGAATTCCAATGAGTCTGAACAAACCTCCAAGCACAACTACATTTGTGTGGCTGAAGTCACAACCAAAAGCTTCAAACTTAACTCCCCGTTGAATTAAATGGATTAAATTTCTGCTTAAGGTGTGGTGAATCACCGATGGGTCAGCAGGTGTGATGATGGAAATGATGGTAGAGCAAACAGTTTAGCTGAATCCTGCTGAAGAACATACTGGAATCAGTGAGAAATTTTTTTTCTGACTGAACCAAGCAAACAGAAGTAGGCAATCTTGCAAGCTCTTTAAATTTGGATTATGAAGGGTACAGTTTACTCGTAACCTTAAATCAAATTTTGTGATATTTTTGATGAAATACGCAATTCTCAGTGGTATGGTAAAACTGCCCCCAGTTTGGGGGAGTTAAGTGTTAGACCCTTTTCCTCTTACAATAAATGCCTTACACTTGTTATGTACTACAGTCTAAGCAAACCTCTATCCATATATCGACTAAAATTTCTGGGTCTGTTAAAACGTATTGTTGCCATGTGGCCTAGTTTGCAGCTTTATCTTTTTAATGGTTTTATCTTTGTCTGAAGACAGAAATATCTGAACTGCTTGAGAAGAGCGGCTTCTGGAAGCTGGTGAGGCTACCTATTTTCCTCTCAATATTCAATTTTTTGTTTAATGAAAGATAGGTACACTCTTCAGGAATGCCAGGCAGATGCTTTGTCTGTCTTTCACAGAATCACAGAATGGTGTGGGTTGGAAGGGGCCTTAAAGAACATCGAGTTCCAACCCCCCTGCCATGGGCAGGGACACCCTCCACTAGACCAGGGTGCTCAAAGCCTCATCCAGCCTGGCCTTGAACACTTCCAGGGATGGGGCACCCACAGCTTCTCTGGGCAACCTGTTCCATTGCTTCACCAGCCTCTCTGGGAAGAATTTCTTCCTGATATCCAATCTAAATCTCGCTGCTTTCAGTTAAACCCATTGCCCCTTGTCCTGTCACTACAAGCCCTTGTAAAAAGCCCCCCTCATCTTCTTTGTAGGCCCCTTCAGGTACTGGAAGGCTGCGGTAAGGTCTCCCAGGAGCCTTCTCTTCTCCAGGCTGAACAAGCCCAACTCTCTCAGCCTTTCTTCATAGGAGAGGTGCTCCAGCCCTCTGAGCATCTTCGTGGCCTCCTCTGGACTCGTCTTTCTTCAGTATGATAACTTCAACCATTTAGCAACAAAGAAGAAATCTTGTGAGGCTCAGTTTGGGCTGGTCAAAGGGTTTCTGGTTGGTTCCTAGGAGAATACTAGCAGAATAAGCCCACATAAACGATATGTGTGCATGTTGTTTCTTTGGTGTAGCTAGTACCTTTATTTGTTGACATTTAACAGTTTTCAGCTTCTTGGGCAAGTCTTCCCTTGTAATTTTTAAGAAATTATTGAAGATTAAATATGCCAAAGTGCTGTTTTTAATTGTAACTGGGAGACAGAGAGCACTAGCTTAGCTGTATCTACTGACAAGGCATTTAAGCATTTAATTGCAGTTGTAAACAATTACTTTGTATTTAATTAATTAATTTAATTAATTAAATGCACAGTTATAAGTCTCTAGAGTGCATGAAATACCATTTAACCCAAAGGTTTCTTTTCAACATTTTTCTACAAATATCTTTCTTTTCTCATGTTTGTGTAACATGGAATTACCTGGTTGTTAAGACAAATATACTGGGCATTTCCTTGTGCTCTACCTGTTGACAAATAATTAATATTTTGTAATCTCACAGGTAAAATTGTGATCCAGGATGGAGAACTCTTTTCCTAGAATGTCTTATGATATCTGTGTCTGAACATGGGTTGCCAAAACTCTGTAGTTGCTCTCAGTTTCAGCAGTGTTACATCAGGAGGAAAATACTTCCTGAAATGGATTGAGCTTTATAGATCAAAGTCAACACCTTGATTTCTCTCAGAAAGTAGTACAGAAGTGGTGTTGTCAGGAAAGAACTGGCAACAACATGTTTTTTCTAAAGCTGATTCCTCAAGCAGACAAGTAGCTGCATGTCACACCACCTGAAGCTTTTGTGTGGCATCTCCCAGTGAGGCCTGTGTAAGATGTGCTGTAGCAATGAGTTACTCAGGTTGCAAGGGTATGGAAACTAGTGAGACTCATCCTTGTGCAAAGTGGTAAGGGGCACTATAAAAAGGCAAATTACATTTCTGTTGCAGCCATAACATCCAATAGCAGAATGGAAATCTGTATATACTTGCTTGTTAAACAAGTGTTTTATGGAGCCCACCAGGTTCAACCTGAGAAGGAACTGTCCTACAGTACCTTCTACAGTCTCACTGGCAGTACTTTAATACTATTCCTTGATGTGTAGCAGACTTTCCAAGTCATTGTTTTATACTACTCAAACAGGTAGTAACCTCAGGATATGTTTTCTGCACATTTGATGAAAGTGCCGTCTGTACCATTGAGCTGACTCCAGTGTGTGACTGACATGGCCATTTGGATATTTACAAGTGATGTAGCATTAGGGCGCCTTAGGCAAAAGATTCACTGAGATAAAGGTTGGGTTTGCGTTGTATAACAATAGGAAGTAAAAAAGTCTTGGGGGTGTGTGTATGTTAGAAAAATGGAACTTTTCCAGTTTCTTTTACTTTATTTTTACTATGGGTATCGCAGAGCACAATGGCATGGGCTTAAATGCAGAACTTATCAGCTGTGATTTCCAGGTTCATAGATGTGGCTAGTAGACAACTGTTAAAACAATATATTTGGTATATATTTGGTATGTATTTTGTATACATTTGGTATATATACCAAAATGTGCAGAACTGGATCTTCTATGGCTTCATCAACAAAATTAATTCAATCAATGGTCTCAAAACTACAGTGCCATAGGGTTTTGCAGTGAAGTTCTTCACAACAGTATCTGAAATGTGCCATTTCAAGGGACTAGAACTATTAAGAAGAAATGGGTGACAGAGTATTTCCAAACACACTGAATCCAGTTTGACTAAATTGCTATACCTGGCTATAACAGGGTAATCTTTTTTGGAAATAGAGTTTCTGTTGAAAAACTTCTGTTTTGATATGCAAATATATTGTTCTCCAAGTGTAGTAGTTGCTTGGAAAATGTAATTTTTACTGAGCCCTGAAACTTCTTTCTGAAAGTATCGTATGTAGCTGTACCTAAGACATGCACAGGATTAAGATAATTTCTGGCCTTTGTTGATTATTTCTTTGAATATGCTTTGTATTTAAGATCCCAAAGAAAATTGAAATAATTTTATTCAGAGTTTGGAATTGCAATTATTTTGTAAAAAAGAGACACTGTGCAAATTTAAACATAAGATATATTTTATCATTTAAGCAACTTAATAGTTTATATGTATGTCAAATTCTTGTTATGTTTTGATATCCTATCTGTAGATTTTAGTGTTGCCATTTCACTGTGGCATCAGAAAGATTTTTAACACCAGAAGTAGGGAGCTGTATGACAAAACACTGTCCTAAAATGTAACTGAAGATCTAAGGTGTAAATGTGCTGATATTTGGGCAAATATATGAACAGAAGTCTGAAAGAAGTCTGATTAATTATTATAAATATGTTAGTAAAATCCCAGCAAGGAAAACAGGTATAGTGAATCCTGAATTTTAAGAAGTCCATATTTGTATGTGTTACAAGTTTCTGTTCAGACTTCAGACCTGATTAACTGAAAGTGTGCTCAGGGCACACAAAACAGATACTAACAGTCTGACAACCTGAGTTACGTTACATTACAGCTAAGACAGTGAAGACAAGTCATCTGTGGCTTTGGGCACATGAATGGTTTAATCTGTGGCAGTTTAAGATGGTGTGAATTAAAAAGCTGAAAAATTACCACACCAATCTGAAAATTAGCCTCCAATCCAACAATAGAAAAATATATACCTGCATAAATTGGGGCTAAATTTGCCAGACCTTAATTGTGTTTGCTTCTTTCCCTCTCCCATTTTCAAATGCACAGCTTGTTTATCTAACACAGCTGCTTCCATGCAATTTACTTGGGGTTTTTGCCTCAGGCATCATCACTCTGTGAATCCATCACACAGACATATTGATGCCCTAGTTGATGGTAACAGTTGATTTTTCACCTGTATATGAATTTGTCTGTAGTAAACTCTTCAGGGAAAACTGAAACTAGGAATTTTTTTCAGTAAGAATAAAATGAATTTGTATTAAATGATGTGCTAAAAATATTTGCTCTTGTAATTCAAGTGGATACTGTCCAAATAGCTATGTAGTTTCCATGCTAAAGTATCTTTTGACATAACTGCAAAAGTTAAAAGGAGGACAGGTCACAGAATCTATTTCTAGCAGCCAGTTTTCAATAAAGTTATGAATTGGCAGCTCCAGGGGGCTGTTTCTGACCAAAGGGTTTCCCTCCTTGCACTGAAAACGTAGGACAGAGGACTTGAGTCATCCAAGAGAGCCAGTGTTCTTGCGCTTGTACCACTGTCAACTACCACGGTCTGCAGTCTAGAAATTTATTTCAAAAGCTTTTAGTCTTGTGTTTGCAAAGTTAACTGTAGAAGTGTGTCTTGATTATAAACGAACGCAGCAATGTCCGTGTCAGTCTTGAAGACAGACTTAAGCAATAACTCTGAGACAATTAAGTGATACGTTTATTTAGGAATACTTTATGATCTTAAGATTCAATCTAATTATGGTAACTTAAATATGAGGTTTGTTACTGATACTGACATTTGGTTGGGGGTCACAAACCACATCCACTGAAATCACTAGTGGGTTCCCCGTGGATTTCAATAAGGACAGGATTTCACCCTCAGGTTGGATGAAGCAGGATGATATACTGCATTCCTGTTATGTGTCGCACAGGGAAAAACATGGTTTACATGAGAATGGAGTATAAGTGTATTCTTTGTCCTATAACACAGCAAGGAAAGGGTTTGCTCGTTTGGGCCATATGAACAAGGACTAAGCTGGAGCCCATCTGAGCCGTTGCATTCCTGTTGGTCCGGATCACTAGCCAACAGTGGAAGGTGATACATTGCTGCAAATTGTTCTGGTCTCCAGCTGTGTCCTTCTAATTCATTTGAGTCTGGCTTTGGAGACAGAGCTGCTTTTGGAAGATGATTACACTGGCTGTTTTAATCCCTAAACTCCCTGTAATCTTCTTTCTTAGTTTTTAATAGAAGTTGGTCACTTTGGTAAGGGATTCTCAGTTGTTTTTGTGATATGTTAGCACCCCACATGAGCAAAGCTGCTAAGATAGCCCTGTGGCCACAGGTCAGTGGTTCTACCTGGGTCAGTGACACTCCCCCAGACACAACTGAGAGGTCGTAGTCCCTGGGAGTTGTATGGACAGCTGGACAGTCAGGGCAGAAGAGGGGTCTTGTCTCTGCAACAGGCTCACCCAAAACATACTGAAAATCTAGTCCAACCTAGGAAGCAGGTCTTACTGACGAAAATTTTGGTGTTTTAGAGAAAAGCTTATTATAAGACCTTCCTGTATTTCTGAGATTTCCCCCAAAATGCTTCAAACTGTGTCATGACTCCCTTACCTATGACAGAGCCTGGTTTATTGAAACATCAGGTTGTCTCCAACTTTGTACATCTCTCAGTCAGCAAGTGAGGGTGCTTGCCTGAAATTTTTGGAGTATGTTGGGTCATTTGAATGGGAAATTTATTTTAGGTAACTCAGATATTTTCTGAATTTGTTACTTAAATATTTTCATTTTTTTTCTAAGGCAAGTGGAGTCAGATTTCTAATTGCCAAGACACCTAGTTTTAGAGGCTGGCAGGCCTTTAAAACAGAGCCAACAGAATAAAATTCCCTAAACCACTGCCAAGATAGATCTCAAAGAAAATGGACTTATTGAAACATATTTAATATATGATTGCAATAATATAAAGGTGTAATTTGTATTCTTGAAAAAGTTGTCTGTAGTTACAGATCGAGTTCCCCACTTATGACCCATTGGTCATGTAAACATGCAACAGATGCTCAGTAAACTTTTAGGCAACATTATTCTCTAGAAATTGTCTTGCATATATTCTGCCACATCTCATTTTCATTTCAAGTACCCATAATAAGGGAGATCTAAGTGTTGATTTTCACCTAGTGAATAAAAATTAATGAAGCATGCCAGTTGTTGTGGGAAATTGTGTTAGTTCTGAAAGTATTGTAGTTTCTTTGAATCTGTGCTGCTTTCTTATTTTGAAGCTTCTATGACAGCTGACACTTATTCCTGTTACTAAACTCCTAATAGTAACTTCCCAGCTTACGCAACTAGGAAAATGAATGAAAAAGTGGTAAACAACCCTCAATTTCTGTATTTACAAGATCTTAGGATTCCATGACTCTTCTGCCCCACCCTCACCCCAACACGCCCCCAAAACATAGAGTTATGTTTAGAGACTGAGTTTTTCCATTTAGGGGGGTAGTTTGTTGACCACTTATCATCAGTGTACCTTTTTACTCTTAGGTGTCATTGTAAGGCTTGTGCTTTTACCAAGGGAAATAGTCTGCTGACTGCTCAACATTCCTATGAATACTCGATTTGTCTCCATTTGTACTTGTATTTTCTAGTGTTTTCTTCTAGCTTAGTTTTAGATGTCCTAAAGAACAAGACTCTCCCCTGGGGGCATTTGCAAAGTCTAGTAGATTATAGTGCCAGGAAGTTTCTCCTGCTATTAATTTTAAATTTTCTCCTTCTCGATTTCATTCCATTACCCCGAGTTATGCTTCCTGTACTTTCCAAATAATTCCTTCCTCTTCTGTGTGTTTACAGTCTGCACATACTGCAGTAATTGTCTCAGCCTAGTTATTATTTGATTTCCATAGTCAACCTTACCTCTTTTAACCTTTCCCTGTATCAGTTGAATAAGGTCCTTCATCTGGACTCTGAATTATCTCAAATTGGTCAAGATCCTTCTGGTAATAAGGTTCCCAGTATTTTTTACTTTATACATCAGTATTTTAAAATTCACAGATTACAAAATCAGTTTAAGACAAAAGTTATCAGCCACTGTTGGAAAAACTATTTACTACTTGCTATTTTTTACAGCAAGTTATTTATCTTTGAAGTATATACAGGCATGCAGAACGTCTAAGGCGTGATTAAGCATTGGATAAACATATACATCTACTGGTGAACGTTGCCAAATTCAGAAGTGTCTACATGCAGAAAGTGTCATATTACCCTGATGACCTGCATCATAAGGTCATGTGCAGACTTCTATCTGTGAAAGAAATATCTTCGTTTATCACGCTCATGACTTACAAAGTTCCCATTATTAAACACTTCTGTGTTTTTAGTAGGTATCTTCTGGCCAGATGTTATGATATATGCACTACAGTGCATCACATCCTAAACCTCTCCCCCTCTCCCAAACGTGAATTATTAGTCAGCCTTCCAGTATGCGTAATCTCTGTGGACAACTGTGGTCAAGTCTTGGTTATGCTCCAAGCCAGAGTGGTATGGCATGTGAAAACAGAGGTTTTGCATCATTCGTTTGCTCTTAAAACATACATTAGGTCCTATGCCTGGTCAGTTTAATCCTGCTATCGTGGGATTTACTGTGGTTCACAGTGTTGTGTGAACAGCAAATATATTTTGAAACAATCATCTGGTGCATGCTGCATCCAGAGAGCAAGCAAGCAAGCTTACCAAAAGGCACTGCTACTTAAGCAAGTACTGCCTATCTGAGGAGAGATCTGCCCACTGCAAATACCAGACAGAAATTCATAGCTTCGTTAGTACAGCGTATTCCAGCACATAGGTACTACAGTGATGGGCAGTTCTGGAAAACCCTAGGATAGGTGGGTAGGTTCCTTAAAAGCAACGTGTATGTTTCACAAGGCATTCTTTTGGTTTTGTTTTGTAGCCTAACAGCAGTGGTCAAGTAGTAGGGAAAGTGCCTGGCCATTTTACTCCAGTTTTGGCACCCTCTCCCCATCACAGTGCGGTGCGACCTGTGACCCTGACCATGACAGATACTAAACCCATCACTACTACATCCACTGAAGGTGAGGCATCTTCACCTACAGCAACCAGTAAGTATTTCTTTAGGAAACAAAAAATGTCCATCGAAGATTCGATATGATTTCAAATTGAGGCCAGAAAAAGGTGCCTTTTCCTACTATTTGACCAAGTGGATGCTCATCATTTTACATGGAGAGCAAACATGATCTGGCTGCAAAGCTTTTCCTCCCCAAATTTCAACCAATGCATCATGTTACATAAACCAAATTTTGTGACATGAAAACCAAAATCAAAGGGAAAAGCCTGCGTATTTGACCACTATTCAAGAAAAAGAAAAAGATGGTTGTTCATCTAAGGTGGACATTGTTAAGACATTGAGAAGCACACCCAGACAGCAAGGTTTTACAATGACCCGCAGATGGAATTCCAAACAGAGATTGAATAATTTGCTCCTTAACGAACTTTCCTACAGAAATCAAGTCTTGTTACAACGCGTACCGAATCCGAGCTATGAGAATTGCATGTTGATATAGGTTGTGTCATTTAGCAAAAACAACTGATGTGGCAAAAGAAAATTTTAATTTCTTGTCATTGCTGCAATGGATGGTTGATCCACTGTTCTTTTTTAAACAAAAAAACCAAAAAACCCCAAACACCCAAACCCTATCAAATGTTTTAAACCCTTTATTACTATAAAAGACCATATTATTTATCCTATTATCTTCAATGGAATTGCAGTTTCTGAAATCAGAGGAAAGGTCTTGCTATGTATAGGATAATTTCTTCTCTTCCAAGTACTTCTCTTATGCTCAGTGATGCAGAATGTTGCTTTTTAATGACTTTCTGCATTTCTGTTTTTAGACTTTTATTTGGACTTGAGATGGCCAGTGCATCCAGTATTTATCAGAGTGGTGAAGATTTTTAGGACACGTTTCCAAACATACACTTTGGAAGAAAACTTAGCAGTCTTTCAAAACACTAATCTCTTTAGGGTCCATTACATTCAAATGACTTGCTTTAGACCTGTTTAGTATTTGAACAGGGAGTCCTTAACTTTTGGTCTGTTGTTAATGGTGACCTTAAGATGTATGTTTCTTAGGTGTTACACTACTTTAAATCTTTTAATCTGAGTGTGAAGCAGAGATGACACCCAAATGCATAGGTGTGGCTGAGATGTAAAGGAGGAAAACTGGTGTTGCCTTTATTACAGAAGGATACTAGTAACTTTTGGACTAACTATTGTTTAAGTATAAGCAAATAGTTATGTGGATAGATTTATGGAAGTATTTAGCTGCCCCTTCTGCGTATGAGATAGCGTACAAATGCTACATGTTCTGACTGTTACAGTTTTCAGAGCAGGGCAGTAGTCTCTCTGTCTATCTGTTTGGTAAAGCCTTTAGCAACTTACAGTTACCAAACTGGATTGGTAACCGCAAGAGAAAAAAAGTGAAGGAACATAAGTTGTTGATGAAGAAAATAGCAAAAAAATGAGGGCTTATGTCCTGCTGATATACAAATTATATACGAATACATACAAACTGTATTATCAGCCGTAGTGGACCTGCCACATGGAGTGCTAAGGTTAACAATGGGAAAATCAAGACTAAATATATTGTAAAGCATAATTTTACTTTCATTTGCAATAACTGATTTATTGGTTCACAATATATATAGATATATAACTAAAACATATGCTTGGCCAACAGGTTATCATTATTATTCGGTACGATGAGAATAAAATGCCGAATGATGAGCACTGCTTTTCGTTCTGAAGTGCAGTAGGAGAATTGTTTTGAATGAGTAAGAACAGCAGGCTTTGATAATATTTGGGGAACCCCGTGGCCTCCTCCATAATTACCTTCTAATAACTGATTAATTTTTATGACAGTTTTTCAGTAAAGCCTGTTTACTGTATAAAGCCTTCCTTATTTGTATTTTTTAAAATTTAATGGATTTCATTTGACTGCATTTGCTGTGTGACTTTAATACTAACAAACAGGCTAATTCAGTAAGTTCTCCCATCTAGCTCCTTACTGGCATCCTTGAGTATGTCTGTTCAATTTTAGTAGTTTTGCTTTGTTTGCCAGCAAATCTCCAGGTTGTGATGCTGCAAGTTGCAGTGCAGACATCTCCACAATGGAAAGTGGAGTAAGACCACCTACCTCATTTCGTAAGTGCCACCAAATGCTATGAGAGGATATAGCTTTTAGGGACTATTGGCAGATGCCAGGCAGGAATATGACCTACAGGTGAAGGATCCATACCCTGTAACTTGTCCGAGCATAACCTACCATTCCCTTTCTCCTCAGAAATGTATTTTTTTTAATATTCTGTAGCAGACAGCAAGAGACTTTCTTAAATTGTTCCCCTAGGAAAACGTTCCTGATGCATAGGGGAGTTGAATATTTATTGTTATGTTACACAGTAAAAATCAGCTCTCTTCTCATGAAAAGTACTAATCAGATTACACCCTGTTTCCAAAGGCCTGTAATGATCAATTTCTTGTAACATAACTAAACTGAACATTTGATTCCAATTTTTGTTGTTCTTTTACAGTTTTATGATGGCCCTTCACATCAGTAAGAATAAAAAGAGTGCACTAGTAATTTGTCTCAATGCTGTAATCTCAGTGGTTTCACTTGTGCCTTAGATTTACGTAATGAGAATGAGAATCAGGCTTGTGATTCCTACAAATACATGCCTTGTGTAATCGTTTAAAAAAAGTAAAAATATATTAATCAGAAGAACTTTATTTAACAAGAGACATCATTAAGATTTACATATGCAGCTTCCATTGAAGTTTATAGGAATTTATACATGACTTTCCAAATTTGGTCCAATTTTTCTTTTGCATTCCATTAAATCTTAAACAAAGGAAAACCACAGACACATCCTATATAATGCAAAATCATAACTCTGGATCTCTCTTATTTGTACTGTACCTGCAGAGGGTAATAGTTACGATAGGTTGGTATTTTTATCAATCTGTTTTGTTCTTCCTTAATCAGCCTACACAGCCTCAGGCACATCCCAAGCCAATCGATATGTGGGACTAAGCCCAAGAGACCCATCCTTCCTACACCAGCAACAGGTGGGCAAGTTTCACATAGGTGTAATGATATAGAGAAGCTTTTGCGATATTACCTTCCTACGTGCTGCCACTGTTTTATTGGATTAGACTGGGAACCTAAAGGTTTCAGTATTTCTTATCTGAAGATGAAGTTTATTCAAAACAGAACTGAACCCTTTTAAAAAAAAATCAATTATTTAGCATGTGCTTTATTTCTTAGATTTGTGCCATCTTAAGGAACTTCTAATCATATTTCTTTTGATAATTTTATTTTTAAGGGCTCATACGTATAAACTTTAATAGGATTTTAGGAAAGACAATAAAGTGTATAAGGAACAAATTCTCATTTCAAAATCAGTTTAAAAAATAAGCAAAATTTCCAAAGCAAAAAGTCCAAATTTCAAGCTTTTTTTTTCTTTTTTTTTTTTCCCCTCGCTTGGGTGTTTAAACCTACATTTCTTCATTTTAGTTCTAGAAGATGAGCTATAAAACCAAATTCTCAATCATCATTTCTCATTTAAGAGGTTTAAATTGGTCTGCTGATTTCAAATGTGATAAACCCATGTTTTTGTTCTAGTTTCTTACATCATTTATGTTTCAAGTAGCATTTTAAATTTCACATCTCATTAATGCTGTAAATTTAATGCAAATGAAGTGTTTACCCAAACTGTGAAAATATACAGCCAAGATTAATGATGGCTTACAAACAAATTAGCTGCAGTCAGTAGCAAGGCCATACATATACAGAAATGCTACATTGCTAGTAACAGGAACAAATTCAGACCCTTTAGAACTTTAACATATTTTATGATGTGTGTTTGTGTTGCTTCTAGACCTTAACAGTATAGGACTTTGAAATTAACAGCATGTAAAATGTTGTAAGTAAAAAACCTGAACGTGGCAAAAAGAAAAAGGCTGTTAAGTAGTCGTTGGTACTTATCGTACTGTATTTTTTCTGACTTGTGTTCCTGTCAGCTGTTGTATACATGCCTGGTTTTATTCTGTAAAACCTACCTGTTCTTGTGTTTGCTGAGATATAGCTGAAGTGTGCTTCATCTGGAACTGCCTACCCCTACCCACTCCCAGGGCAAGGTGGCAGTATGTCCGTTTTAAAGGTCACCACATGCAGAGTTCAGAGAAAATCATAAGGATGATCATTTATTCAATATAGTTGGTGCTTTGCCAACTTTTTTTTCTTTTTAACCAGTGAGACGTAACTGGAAACATCTGTACACTTCTATGAAAATCCAAAATGACAATTAGTGGTTTTACCAACCATTCATTTTCCAGTAAATTTTCTGATGTACTGCTTTTTTTTATCCTCTCAAAGATTGCTGTATTATGAAATGTGTTATAATTACTATAACATGGTTCTTTTTAAAAGATATACAGTATATGTTTATTGTATTTTAAAACACAAACAACGACTCTTTTTAAACACAGTGCATGTAATTTCTGGATTTCTTTTCATGTGAAGTTTTACACAGTAGCCTTTGAAAAGTCTTTGACATCCAGTTAATTTGGGGATGTGGAATATTTATTTTTTTCATTACATGTTCTTAGACACAATTATTTCTGCAAATTTGCTACCGCTTAAGCCCACTCCACCTTCTTCCAAGGTCACTGGAAGAGTTGCAAACTTCCTGTGACATAACAGAAGGTAGTGGCAGCACGCTTAATTTTCTCCTGGCTGAGTTTATGACATGTAAACAATATATCGTTTATTTCGTGCATCTTATGTATATTTTTGTCTTTGTGTAGATGGAAATAAATTTGAAGAATTTAGCAGTGTCATAGGAACATAGAAGTGAGAGGGATCTTAACAGTCATCAGAGCCTTTAGTGTTTACATGCACTGTGTCTTATACTTTTACCTTTCATGGTAAAACCTGTGGCCAGATAGCTTAGGGGGAAGGAGAAAATAAATTAGGTCTCACATATGCCTCATAAACAGAAAAATTCTTCAATGCCACTGTTTGAAACCAATGTTCTTCCTTCCAACGTATATTGCTTCATAGTCTTTTATTAATTCAGGAGCATCAATTGATGAGTGAGACATACAGTAAATTTAAAAATTGTGTCATGTTTTCATCTTTGCTGTGAATTCTCTATTCTTTTCTAACTGATGCAATGGATATATGTGTATGCCTGCTTGAGTGTATCTGGGGGCTGTGTGTGTGGATGATTACATATATAAATATGTACAAAATTAGGGATTGATTGGGAGTACTGTTGAAATTAGGGAATACTGTTGAAACCATTTGAACAAACAGAATACTTTAACAACAAAGCTTTTTCAGATGGGTAAATATGAATATGTAAGTGCCTATATGAATGTTTCTAATGAATTAGTTACCTTCACTCCCTACAGTCCTACAGGCATCTCTGGGATGACAGTGCTATATATGTTTATTACCCAGAAAGTGAGGTAGAGCACTGAGATTGTCTAAACAACTTCAATAGAGCAAAGGTTATCCTTTGGTAAGGCAGAAATGAGATTGATTTACTATGTCCTTTCATTACTTTACAACAGTTTAAAAGAGACCACTCTTCTTGTGGCAGATTTTAAATGCATTTGGTTTAAGGAAGCCCATGATGAATTAAAAGAAAAATCAAGGGGTACATGAAATAAAGGCAATCAATCATTTTGTACTAGTGGAGAGAAATTCTAAATTGAAAAGCCAATGGTTTTAGTTCCAGAGAGGTCTTTTAAAAATTCTCATAGTCTGTAATGCACATTGACCCCTCAAGAATAAATATTATCACTGGTACATTTTTTACTTCATTGAAGGAGACTTTATGAAGATTTATTCCCTCTGGTTATGAAAAATATTGACATATACTGTTGAGTACTTCTTGTTGTTGTAAAAAGAACCATTATGTAGCCTGTTGAAGTTACAGTAACCACAATAAATTTAAAATTTGAACATGTATTTTGCAACATGCACTTACATGGAGTTTTTTGACAAAATTATAGTTTTCTAGAACTTCCATCAAACTATTTAAAGCACAACCTACCTGGAATACTCACATTTAGGTGGGAAGCACTGCATGCAACTTTGAAAGACTGCAGAAGAGCACCAGTGGGAGCAGTTTATTTGCTATTACTGATCTAGATACTGTGAAAAATATGCTGTTACATGCGTTACTCAGCATGCTACATTGACAGTTAGGAAGACAAGGGTTTAGTGAGGAATTATAACCATGAAGTCTACTTTCTGCAGAAGTTGCTGGCAGGTCTTCCTGTTACCTGCCTTGAAATGCCAGGTATTTCTATTCTGTGACACAAATAGTTAAAACCAACTCTCTTGCTTCAGTGGCATCCAATGAGTCACATCTATCTTACAATTTTGTTGTAAAAAAGTCATGTTGCCCTCTTCCTAACTATCTATTGCAAATTGATAATGACCACTTGGTTTGCATTTTTTTGCATTCAGCATCTGCTTCTGAGAGTTGTTAAGTATTGGTAATGTAAGTGCTGGAAGGGGCAAGGGAAGGGATGAGTGCTAGTACCTCAGTAAGGGAGTTTTTCTTAATTTTACTGTTGGTGGTTGGTGGGATTATTTTATAAAGTCAAGTCTGGTACTCAGTGCTCATTATCTGTGCTGAGAAACCTCTTCAATGATTTGTATATTGAAGAAAGTTTGCATGATCTTCACAATTACATGAGAGCACCTTTCCCTTCTGCCCCCCCCCCCCCCCCCCCCCCTTTCTCTGATTTGCATCTACTGAAGATTTGTGGGTTTTAAGCCTAGACTAGAGGAAAAACCAACAAATAAAGGAAACAGTCAAATTTAGTCTACAAGTGGACACAGTCCCTTGCCAGATTCTAGCTGTGTCTCCAGTCTTTTGGCTAAATAATTTTAATGGAGAGATCATTAGTTCAGTAACAAAGTCTTAATGATCAGAATTCTCAGAATGGTTACGTGATGGCTTTTCTGTGGCCTCCTTGTATTACTTTTCTTCATGAATATATTACGTTCTTGAAATTATATACACTCAGAGGCAGGTTGTTGTTGTTTCTGAGTATAAGGCTAGAATGTTGCCAGAAATACTAGTCATGCACTTTAGCTGTGTAAACAATAGAAAAAGATGGACGGATGGATGGATGGATGGATAGATAGACACCTGTATTTACTGCAAATACAGATGAATGGTTTCAAAAATAATATTTCTGTTGGAATGAATTAATTAACTCACAGGTCTTATTTCTTAGCCAATTATTTAATTTTAATGCACCCTGGAGCCTTGTATGGGTGATTCTATTTTTAATTAGAAAATATAAATAAATGGTATAGATTTTGAGGTCTGTGAAGACAATAATCTCACAAACTTTCCTACCTGTTACAGTAAACTGTGCTAACTAATGCTGGGTCAGCTAATGAGGAGATACAGAACACTTCCAGTCTTTGCACTGGTGAATACAGGGGCACGGTTTTCACTAGAGCTAGAATTTTCCAGATGTGGATTGTGGTATGCATGATTTTCACACAGCTTTGACATTTATGAGTGAGACGACTGCCTTACATGTAGTAATGACAAACACTTCAGGTCTCTGAAATGCAAAATCAAAAAATAGTAGATGGCTTTTTATATCCTACACACCCGACTGCCCTGCCTCTTTGGTAGGAAGCTGTTCTTACCAGGTGCATCCTTTAGTTACTGAATCACACAGTTCAAAATGTAGTTCTCTTCATACAATTCATCATGGAAACTGTAAACTTACATGTCCACTGAACACAAAGTATCTGTTTGCAAAATGTTTTGGGTGGATATCGCTTTTGCTTTCGGCAGGAGGCTGACAGAAGAACACAAGTGGACTCTTAAACAGAACTTCTCAGTAAAGCCAGGAAACAGGTTATCAACACTTAGGCTGTTCTTATTGTGTCCCTTATCACAACTGACAGTTTGACGTAAAACTGGGTCACATGACCACCAGGGAGGTATGTAAATGGATAAGAGGTCACCTTTCACATATGCTTGCTGGAAAGGAAACACATTTAAAGGAAGTTTCAGTCAAAACAATGACAATATGCAAATGTTAATTTTTATGGGCTCAGCTAACAGAAGCTCTAGCACAGTCTAGAGCTTGCAAAATACGTACCTGCTTTCACTAGCGATCACAGATGCTTGAAATGAATGTTAGACATCCACTCTTTAAATAGGAGAGTACAAAACCTGCTTAAGCATTAGTCTGTAAAAATTATTCTGATAAAAGATTGAGCTGTTGACTGTAGGTTTTTAACGTGCATAGGATTTATGTACTTAAAACTCTGCAGGATGGTTGTGCTTGGAAGGTGCTCAGTTTAAACTGAAAAGGCAGCTGTAGTGAAATCTAGGTCTTGGGTAGAACTTCGCATCAGTGTGTCTCACAGCACTGGAAAGTGCAAACCAAAATCACTTTCCTAGCAGTTTACAGAGGTCAGAACTGTAGCAGGGAGGAGGGTGGCTTTCAGGCAGGTGGAAGTTAGGAGAAGCACTCCGTCTACTACTCTGGTTCTGCCTGGCCTGTGTCCCCTTCCTATGACACAGCTGAGGTGGGTGAGGGAGTTGGACTGACTCCCTGGAGAAGCACTTGCAATGGGATTTGTGCTCTCTGCTACTTCACGAGTGTTGCAGTGAGGATGTATCGCAGGGATGAGCGACCTCTCCAGCTTCACATGTCAGGAAGTGGCTGGGATGCCTGTTAGGTTTCCCCATCTGCTGCATGGCTGGGCATCCTTTTCCACTTCAGAACACAGACCCATGTTGTTTCTCTGTGTGGTTAGGTGAGAGATAAATAAATAATAAAAAAAAGATAATATTTTGTGGATGAAAGGTGTTATTGCAGTAGGGTTCATGTGGCTTGCCCTGCTGAAAACAGCAAAGCTGTGGGACTGAAGAGCAGGTCTGTCTGACAGGCTTCTAGGAAAGACTTTTTCATGCCAATTCAGGTCATTTATTTTGCATTCATAGCATATTTTTTGAGAAAGTTAGTAATGCTTTTCAGCATTTATTAAATGTTTCATGAAAACTGTTTCTTAAGTTAGTAGAGGACTGAGAAATTTAAGCTTTCTTAAGTAGCCTTCAAGTAGTTTCCTGCCTCTCCCTTTCACATGTCCTGCAGAGAAACTTTTAGATCCCTCACAGTGGTTGAGTGAATGTGCTGTGGCGTCTCCAGCTAACACTGTGACATGATTTTAGAGGTCACTTAAGTTACCCTGAGGACTATAACTAGCCAGAAAGCTTTCAGCATGACTCCAGACAACATATAACACTGAAAATACTGTCGTAAAGTGCCCTACATCCTTCCAAAGCTTGGTACTCATGTCAGGACTGTGCCCCTAGGCTTTTGCTACTGGACTGTCTGGACATCCTCCAAGGGCAGTGTTCCCACTGATGCTGTGAACAGACATCTTCTTCTGTCAAATGCAGCCAGGGCTCGTATAGGTCTGTTAAGTTTTTCCATCTTTTTTACCCAGAAAGCACACAACACACATGAGGGAGGCAGACGCAGGCTTTGAAAGTGATATTTCTACAAACTTTAAAGAATATGTTTCTAAATCTTAGGCATCTTGATCTCTAATAAGGAGTGTTTTGGGAGAGCGTATTTTATACGAGGTAGGAAAAAACCCACTATTTTCCTGGCAGGTTAGATTTCAAAAACAACACAGCAGTTATGTGAGCCTGCAGAGGAGTGTGGAGCAATAGTTTGTAACACTGGGAAGGTGGTTTTCAGGACAGCTGGTGCAGTCTTGGGCTTATCACAGAACCCATTGTCACACAGACCCGCGTTTCTTCAAAGTGTGGCCAGTACGACAAGTATGGCATAGCTGGAGCGGTGAATAGCACTACAGTTCACACTGAGTCTGATGTAGCATGGATCTTCACATACATGTGCATGTATGTGTGCACAGCATATATATAAAATGCACATGTATATCATTACCATTACGGTATTTAGTCACAGATTGAGGTATGTGTGACTGCATGTAATATGAAGTATGTCATTGCTAAAATTTATGAAAAGGGCTTGAAAATCTCTTTTTGAAGCTTCTTAATGATAATTTAACACATTAACTGTACATGTGGAACATCTTCATATGGACATACATATTGGGAAGAATATAATGATTTGGTGAGGAAGCTTATTTACTAAAATGTAGTGTATCAATCCCTTATGTTTTGCCCAAACAGCAAATGTAATCAGGTTTTATAGCAATCTAAGGGCTTGCCAGATTTTTGAGCAAGACCTAAGTGCATAAAATCATTTGGTAACACCAAGTTTGTGATTTTACTATTCTTTTATCGTTCTAATAATCCAAAGGACTTTTATGTGTAGATTTTACATTTTGTGAAAGAAGAAATAAGGTGGGGTTTAACCTTTCAGTCTCGTGTTTCAGCTGGAAGTGAGTTTTTATAGCTAAGTTATAAAGCTTTAAAATATGCATCTATAATGAAGATGACATTCTGAAGGATTATAGCAGAAATACATCTACTGTACATTGAGTAACTGAGCTGACGTTTTAAAATGTCTTCAATATTAAAGACAGGTTTACAATACTGTTATGTGTAGTGACTAAACCCCATATTTACTTATCTCTTTCTTTAAACATATTTAATGTATTATTCACAGTTACCTCTAGCAAACTTTTTGACTGCATGTTTCCTTTTCTGGTTAATTTCATGTGGTTTAGTCATGCTTTTAATGGCCTTTAGAAGGTCCCTTGGAGTTCTTTAGATAACAAACAAGAAACAATCCCTATGAAAACATCAGAGACTAACATTTCCATTTCTCAAACCTTAACAGCAGGAAGCTTATGAGTGTAACAGCCAGACAGGGTCAGGTTTGCAATATTGTCTTGTCCTCAGCATTTGTATTTTCCAGGAAAAGACTGCAATTACTTGTGCTCCTGTGAAAATAGTTTCTTGTAGTTTGTTTGCTGTAGCCTGCGTTCTCTAAAGACTGTGAATACAGATAGGGAAAGCTCAGATGCATCAAATGCAATTGAACTCAGCAACAACATTATCTTTAATTCGGAGTGCTGTATCATATATAATGGTACAGCATTTTATATACGGCATGACTATACAGAGGTTAAAATGTATGTTTTCTTCACAAGCCAGATAAGTTCACTTTCTTAAACTTAAAAATAAGCAGTATATCTTTTCAATAAATCTGCTAACACTGTAGGGCAGCTGTTAAATAAACAGAGCTATAGAGGCTTGCCTGAACACTCTGTGAAGGCAGAACTGATGATGTGAGGACCTGGGAAGAATTAGTTTCAGCTAACATTTAGTACATTCCTCATTATATAAAAATGCAATAAAGTATTTTAAATGCTATTATTCTGAGTTTAAAGCAAGATTAGATTATTTTATCACCTCTTTCTAAGTAATACCACTTCCAGTAACACTAGATTAATAAACTTCAACTATAAAATACCTTTACCCTTCTTAAATAGCAAGATAAGGACAAACAGTTTGTTTAATTTGGGCACGTTTTCTATAAATTGCATGTCTTCTGTGTTTCACGCAATGCATGCTACAAGATATTGATTATATTTGACCTTTACTTAATACACATTATCTAGAGCATTGCTTAGAGAAAACAGCATTTTTATTTCCTTTCTTAAAGTATCTTGCTATTGAATATTAACATTTCCTTTTATTCCAGCTCAGTTTGTAATCTAATAATGGCTAATTGTTATGTGCTAAACACTAGTTACTCTTTTATGCTTTATTAATAGAGGAGCGTATTAAAGTCGCATTATCTTAAGCAAATCTATAGGCATTTATTTCTCAGAATAAGTTATTTTTCTTTGTTTGTTTGTTTTATTTTTTAAAGTTACGTCTTGGGAAAGTAAGGCTTTTGCCATGTACAGTACTAGTTTGCATGTGTTCATTTAAATACTAAAAACTGTAGTACTGCTCGATCCATATCTGACTGCTAGGTTTCAATTGACAGCTGAGAATTTGTGACTGGACCATGAATCAAAACGGCAGGCATTTATACCCCAGTGCCAGTGAGGATACATTGGGAATTACTTGGCAAAGGTAACATTTTAATTATTTCCACCCCTACACCACCTCTAAAAAAGTTTCATTGAGCTACAGTATCTGTTTTAGCTGGCCTCCAGAAGAATATGTGACAGCATTTGATCAAAATATGCGTGTAATATTTCTCCCATACACATTCAGGTTATCTTCAGTGTAAGCTGAATTTAGAAACTACCTTAATTAAGCACCTGGAATGACAATGCTGTGCTGTCAGATGCAAAGGGTTTCTAGATTTAAGGGAATACTGATCTTAGACTTTAAAAATGTGTTGTCGTTTGCAGAATTAAAGGTCATATTTGGGGGGCTTTGTGGTTAACAGAAGAAAAAAATGGTGCTGTTAGAGGTATAGATGAGTATAATAATAAATGTCTGAGGTGGTGGTGGTTTGGGACAATGGATAACTTTACTATTCTTAGAGACTTTTCTGACTAATTGCTGGTGTAGATTTAGGTCACTAACATGTACATGAAGGTAAGATATAAGCCATCTTATTTTTCAATTACACAGCAGAATAATTAGGAATGTTTTACACAAGAGAGGGTTTCTTTTTGCATGAAAAAAAGGCAAACTCAATAGACCCCATTAACCTTTGGTACATTAATATGTTACTCATTCTTATCTTTTACATCTCTTGGTATATAATGAATTAAGCTAACAGTAGAGGTGTGTGTGCCGAAATAGGTGTATAAAGAAATCGGCGTGTGATGTGCCAGTTTTTCACTGCTTCATGTGCGGCATTATCTGCAGCACTCAGTGCTTAATGTACATGTAAAGCCCGACGGTTAGAAGCCTGCCAGGTGAAGTATTAGCTACTCACTCTCAAAATAATTTTAAATACTTTTTGGACATTTCTGTGCATATGAAAGTATATGTACTTCTGACTAGTTTGTGTAACCATGTGTATGCGTGTGAGTGTGTATAGGTGTTACGTAGAAGATGCCTTTTGATGCACTGTATTGTACTGTGGATTGTTAGAAGGTTTTGCGGTTTTGAGTGTCAACTTGAAAGGGTAATTATGGAATTTGAAAATTGATGCTGCTACAAATCTGATATTGAAATGCCTTCAATATTTTTGCTTTACTTCTCCTTTTTAGATTTTTTTTTTTAATAATATTTAAAATCTGGAAGAATGGTGGTGGAAAAGCAAGGTGTTGTCATTTCTTCCCTTATAGATTAAATGGCACAATGGAAAATTAGCTAATGGATTCAGATCATCTCCTCAAGGGCTGTGATTCACATTATAAATCCCCATCATGCAGTAATTGCCACAGTTTTCAATGTACTGCCAAGGGTGAATCCAAACTGAGCTAGTATAGCACAAAAGGGGTGATTTATTCTTCCAGTACAAAGGGTATTGCTTTTTCAGGTCATTGACAGGTGTTTGGAAACCATATCACAACTGCCTATCTAGGAATATCCTTGAATGGTTTTAATCAGCCATCACTCAAGCTCCCCTTTAAAGCAATGCCAGTTTATACTGGCTGAAGTACTGTCCCAGTGTATGCTGAATTTGGTTTTTCGGTGCTCATCACACAAGATCCTTGGGCATAAATTAGGAAAAGAAAGGAAAAGGGGGAGGAAGGGATTTCTATGTGGTGACCATCAGAAATTTGGTGATGAATACAAGCACGTTCTATGATTCACTCGCCTTTATAGACAAAACTGCTTTGCAGGTCACTCCCAGAGTGCTGCCTGCCACTTTGACATACAAAACAAAACACACAACATACAAAAGTACTGCCAGATGAGATTACACACAAAATTCTGCTATGGGCATCTTGTTACAGGCCTAGGCTATGCTTACTTGGCCTTGAAGTAAGCATAGGCTTGGAGTACAAAGAAACAAACAGTTACTTCTCCGTAAGCAGACAGCTTTTAGGATTTGGACTTTGGAATATAGTGTTCTTCAAATACAATGTGGGTGAGGATCTAAGAAGAGGAATAATACCTGCACAGGCTAATGATCAATGAGCCATTGTAACACTGAAAAAGAGAGTGTATTGCAAAAGGAGTTGTTGCTCATTGGCAAAGAAACATATTCAGACACTCAAGTTTTCCTCCAAAAAATGGTTTGATATATGTTTGATTGTGAGATTTTCTCAACTCTGCAGTGCTCATTTTGATGACAGTCTGTCTGAGCTTTTACAGCAGGCTTTTGCATGTGTCTTTTAAGTACATTTATTTTTCAGAAGTATCATTAACCTTAAGAAGGTAAAAAAGTTGGCAGTGCCGCAATGTTAGCTATTCTGTCTCTACAGAAATCAGGTACCAGATGTGTCCAAGCTGAAAGTCTTGTCATGGAGCATTGTTGATGAACCACACCTTGGAAGCTTGGGGAGAGTGAATGATGATAAAACCTCTGTTATTTCTGTATTGTCTTATTAGTAGATGCCGGTCATACCTGATAGTAGGTAGATAAAATGCCTGTATTTCATATTATGAGACATAAATTTCAAAATATAGTTTCTTTACTTATAAAATTATGTCTCTGTTGGCATTTAAAGTCCCAGGTATAAAAGACAGTAGTGGTCCATATGCAAAATACTGAACTTTGGGGAAAAAAAAAAAAAAAAAAAAAGAGAGTATGAATAATACAAGACCAAAAAAACTACCAAACCCCAAACCCAGAAAACTTTCTCACTGATGCACCTTTTTCTTCAAAGCCAGAAGACTTGCAAGGAATAGTGATAATAAAAGCTAGATGAATACTTTGCTTATCTGAATTAAACATTCTAGTATCTTTGAAGGAAATACTTATATAAAACAACCTGTGAGGATCCTAAAAAAGGGAAAAAACCCCCATTTATTTGGTAAAGTATTTGGAAGTAGTAATTTTTATTTTGTTCATGATTCCCTAACCATATATACCATATATATAGCTCTATATATACACCATGAATACTTATTTACAGCATTTATGGTATATATTTTGTCTGCTGAACTTTGAAAACCACTTAAGAACATCAATAGAATTAAGTTCTGAAGTACTGTCAAGATCATTCAGGTCAATTTTTTGCTGTACATATGAAGAAGAGATTCAGAATCCATTAAAAAACCAACCTCCCCCCCCCCCTTTTTTTTTCATAATAACAATTCAGTGATGATATTTCTCCTAGAGACAGAAGGTGAGGGAAAGCTGTGAAAATCCCTAAGGCTCAGTTAGGAAGATACAGTCTCAGTTGCTACAGTCTCACTTGCTTGTGAGAGCAAGAGCATATGCAACAAGTAAGACATGAGTGAGAGTGAGAAAAAGTGTGTGTGTGTCTAAGCGTCATAACATGAGCTTGAGTCTGAATCTCAGCAACTCATTACACCATTGATATTAATTCCAGACCACTCATAAAAGCTGGCATGATGGGGCGTTTTTAGAGCATGTTGAGTATTTGCAAATCTCTCACAGACTGTAACCAAATTCTCAGTACCAAGGTGCGTATTTTGACTTGACTATTGCCAAATAGATTTCTATTCCCCTCTATTCTTACTTATATTCACTTTTTTTAACAATCATCTTTCTGTGTTAGTTTAACGGGTTAACAGTTGCTTTAACGTTACATTTACACTACCCAGCCAAATGCACTAGGTTAGCATTTCCTGCTGTCGGTCTGTTATCTTGACACACGAGCAGAGTACAACAGCTGGTTTGTTCCTGGAGATGCTGAGGGGAGCTCTGTTCTCAGAGTGCTGAATTTCCTTCTCAGCTCTGCTGTAGGGGTATTCACCTTTCAAGCATCATTTCCACCCCTCCCCCTCTCCCTCCTAGCACCACACTGAGTTTATGATAATAATGTTGACAAGGCAGTCAAACGGGGTAATCTCTGATTTGTGAAGGAAGTAGGAGGGGAGCTGAGAATGGGCACAGATAGCTTTTGTAGCACAGTACCTTGTGTGTGTTTAGTATCGAGCAAACACGTAGCTAAAGGAACACAGTCAGCAGCATTGCCCTGGCAAACACATTTTGGCAAAACCAGACACCTGTTAGAGCAACCGTTCATATCATCTGCCCCTCCCCCCAACCCCCCGCCCCAATCCCCTGGGCAATGTTTTGAAATAGAAGTATCAATTTGTTACAATTTAAGAACAAAAATGCTCAAGTATCCTGATTGTAAAAGTATTCATAGAAAGAAAACCCAACGATTTCTGGTCTTTTTGTCAATTTAAATTGCTACCTCTAATATTTTTTTGCCCAACTCTGTAATGCAAAGAGATGTGCAGAACATTATGTTTCCTCTCCATCTAGGCAAACATCTTCAGAACACTTCCTAAGAAATTAATTGTATTCAAGCCAGACTTGCATGCTGCCATCCCACAGGAAATGGGTCAGCAATCCATTAAGATGCCATTAGATAATCTAATTTGGAACTTAATCTCTAAATTAACCATGCTCCATACTTGAAGCATACTTGAGAGAAAGAAAAAAAGTTTATGTTTGAATCGATAGGGGAGCCGAAGCGTGAAGAAGGCTGTTTGTTTTTTCTGTAGCTGTGGTCACGTCTCAAGCCGTCTGGTAACCAGGAGAAACCAGACATGATGTAATTCCAGATTGAACTTGAACTTCAGGGATTTAGAATGGGGGAACAATGGACCATAGGAATCAATAATGTCCATTTTCCACATGATTATGTTTGGAGCTTTAAGTTAACCTTTATGGGAGAAGCAGCAAGAACTGCAGTGTGACCAAAATGAATGAGATGATCCAGAAGCAAGATGTTAAAGTAAAGAAAACAACTTCAGTAATATTTTCTGAGCTGCACTGCAGATTCCAGCAGGATTAGAAAAGTTCCCGCTCTGCAGTGAACTGGTTGCCTGTTCTGAGCACTCTTTGTTCACGTAGGTAGGACAAACTTAATCTTATGTTTCCTGTCAGATGATTTTTGGCAGCATAGCTAGGGAAGGAGGAGCATATTATAGAGAATTCCCAAGTGTAAACTCTATCTTTAACCCCTTCGTTACTCCTGTTTTCTATTTCTTGATCATCTTATTTCCAGTTGTTTCTTTTGAAACCATAAAACTACACTGGTTTTTTGTTTGGGTTTTTTTTTTTTGGTGCCATTAGGATTATCTGCATTACTCTTTAGTCATGATAATTTAGTCTTATTCAAAGTCCTAATGTAAAAGTTCTAACACTGTAATTGGAAATGTTAATATCTGTGGAAAAAACAGTGTAGATGTGGAAAGTGGAGTTTTTCATAGGTGACCCAATGGTCTCTGGTAACCCAAGCCTACATTCTCCATGGTTTGGTTCTACAGGAGACAGTCCTACACTTGGCCATAGCCCCCTCTGAGCATGTGCATGTTTACAAACCTCCTTTAGCCCTTTCCCTACACCAAACACTTATGGTCCAGAGCACAGCACAGATATGTACCATTCCTTTGGGTCCTTCCTCTGCTGTGGGTTTTGTTAGTGATGGGCTCTGTGGCCTTTTCTTGATATTTCCTTACTTTTTTATTTTTGTTGTTGTTACATTATCACAAAAAGGGGTCTGCACGAAATAGAATAAGTATCCTTCAGCAGAATTCCCTTTTCCCTCCTCTGAGAATAAATCAGTAGGTCTTTACCTCCTCCATCTGCTAGATGGGTGGTGTGTGCCCTCTAAGCTATAAAACTTGTCTTAAACATTTTTGTCTTAAACTATAAATTAAGCTGAGATATGCTTAATATATCTCTTGAAATAAATGCTCAACCTGAAGGTGAACTTTGGCTGCTGTTTAATTACAGATACCAGTTTTGAATGGTAACAGAAGTACCCATTAAGTAGATGCTGGAGGTGTGGTTATTCTTTTGGCAGACATGCACAAGTGGGAATTTAGCCAGGTCACTGAGGTTTAGCACAGTTGCATTTCCAAAGTTCATACGATATTAACAATTCGAAATAGTAAAGTTCCCTGTACTTGTGTGGGCAAGCACTTGCTTAGTACAGAGATAGATGAACCTTGCTGGTGACTCGCTAGTGCCACTTCTCTCAATATCGAAGGCATTTCTAACTTTTCTGTCCAAAGATTGACCTGGCATGATCTGATCCACCTTGTGTAGGCTTGTTTGTTCATGCACAGGGTAGTAAAACTGCAAGAAGGAAATACTGGTTTAGGTGTACTTTCTGAACAGCGAAATACTCCATTTTTGAAGCTGTAATAGAAAGAGGGTAGTAGCTGGTGGAAAATAAGAATCTTAAGATCATTCAGATTTACTCAGGTCTGATCTGATTTATTTTTTATTGCATTTAGTTAATTGTTTAACATTATTAGACTCTTCATGTTATTATAACCTCCGAAGCAGCCTGTATATACATATAATGTTAGTACTGCTTGTGGTCCATTCCAGTAATATTTTAATGAGAGGTTCTTGAAACAGCAATTATTATCTTTAAGAGGAAACCATGGCAGAAATCTTGATTGAATTAACATGTGAAAACTGTAATGGAAACTGTAATGGAGAATGTTAACCCTGTAGGATGCTTGCAGAATTTTCCTTTGCTATTTCTTTACATTTCAACAGATAAATTCATTATACTTGCCATGGATAGAGAACTGATGACTGTATAACACACCTGATAGTCTAGTTATGGTGTGAGAAAACTGTTTCTGGTAGTGAAATTACTTACAGGTGTAATGCTTGAGAAAGGTGGTCCTGCAAACCACACTCACAAAGGCAACTGGTCTGAATCTCACAGCAATATCTGATGGTGTTTCTCAGGTAATTTTCTTCAAAACTTAGCCTAGATCAGTTTTTTGGGGTCTTATTTCATATTCCAAGGAACATGCATTTACACAATAACCTCTGTCAGTACAGGGATCACAAATTTCCTCAGGAGCAGTGAGATGGAGAGTCGGGTAGACCGGCTTTATTCCACTCACACATACAAAGCCTTTTGTCTCTGAAGAAGACCCAAGGGCTGAGGGACATCTCATTAACTTCTACAAGGAAAAGTGGTTTGGGCAATGGAAAGAGTTTTGGCTTCCCCCCAGTTGAGACACTTAGTGAACAGAGACAGAGCATTGCCGCTGCTTTTGTGAAACTGAGGGCTGGAATAGTTGTGCAAATTGCTGGATAGTGTTGTGAAGGGGAAGGTTCTGTCCCCTCTCCTGCTGTTGCCACCCATGTGAGCCCCCAGGAAGAGTTTGCTTTGCAGTCAGCAGTAACTGTAGCTTCTTCTAACACACTGTGGAGAAAACGTGGATGGTGTCCGTGACAGAAGCTAAACTCAGCAGTGCTCCCAGAGGTCCTTTCAGAGCAGGTTTGGGATAGCCGACAGGGAACCTCGCTCTTCTGGGCTGTCAGTCTGGCTTGGCTGCATGCAGGAGCATTGGGGAGCTACACAGCAGGGTGTGGCTCACATGGTAGTTGAGAGTTCAATTAAATTTACCGTAAACGTAATGGGGCATATGGGAACGTTGGATAGACAGCCATACATACACATCTCAGCAGTGCCTGGGATATTTTTTGGTTATTCTTTGTATCGTAGCTGTTCTCAGAGCTTTGTGCTGTGATTAGTGACGTTCGCCTCCGTAACTGTCACTCAGGTTTCCTTTTCTGCCTGCAGTAAACACTTGGCGATGGTATCAGGGCTGGGGTGGCCGAGGTGGAGGTACGTCACACTTCAGTATGACAAGACTAATTTCTAAAACACAACTGGAGCTCCTCCAGCCTTGAAGATCGTGGCTTGGGAAGTTCTAGCAAACAGAGAGAATGGCCTGTCCTTTCTGGCTGCCAGTGGGGCCAGCTGCTGCCCAGCGGGTGCGCGTGGGTTAGGGACTTCAGCCGCACTCAGAGATGTCGGGGCAATGGCCTCCCAGCCGCTCACGCAGACGGCCTGTGGCTGGCCTGGTGCAGAGGGGCTCCGCTGACGGCACCACCCTCTCCGGCAGGTGGTGGGAAGATCTGCACGGGCCGCGCAAGAACCTCCCAAAACGCCCTTGAGACCTATGTGGTGCTGACGTGGGCGATTTATTACTCCTTGAGGGTTCATACACAGCATTGATGAATTTGTTGCAATCCTCATTTTTGTCATGGTCGTAATATAAGGTGGGAGGCTTGAAAAGTTTAAATAACGCCCTATATTAAATTTGTAGGTCATATGACAACAACAGTACGATTAGTCACTTGCTGCAATTTATTTTTGTTGAGCATTTTCCACAAAATCAAGACCTCTGTCTCCTATATGAAGGAACACATAAGAAAGCTGCCACAAATAGTAATTTGGTCTCTGTCAACACTGACTGCTTTCCTTCACCCGCTGTAGCCATTAGAAGGTTGTCAACTTTAAAACAAAGAAAAAAATGCACATATCTATATATATGTATCCACCCAATGAAGTGCACTGTAAATCTTTAGAAAGATAACCCTAAAGCTGTGAATTTAGCCTTTGTGACAGAAATTGTTTAAATACCATGTTGACCTCACACAAAAGTTACATTCTTTTAGATAATATTCTATTTTGTTTGGTTGCTAAACACCGTAAATCCCACGTAACAGGACAGCAAAGAACTGTGCACTCTAAAACGTATATTCAGACAGATCCTGAGCAGACAAATCTACTTGGTTTTTTATTTTTAGTTTTTATTGCTAGTCCCTAAGTTTACACATCTCTGTGCTTGAAAGCATTTTGAATCATGTCTGCTATTTCAGAATTTACTTCTTAACATTGTTGAAATGCAAAGAGGAAGGAACAAAAAAAGGCATTTTAAAACAAATTGTGAAAGAAGATGCAGAATAGGTTGAAAAAATTAAGCCTCTTAAATGAGGTTCTGGTACTGAATTTTTTTTTGGAAACATAATATTTTCATCAGGCCATATTGTACAAATCTTTCACACATACCTGGGTTTAAGTCTTTGCAAATATTTCACAATTGTATTGTAACTGTGATTTTTGAATTTCAAAAGCGGTTATTTCTCCAACAACAGAATTTATTTTATTTGTAATAGTCAATAGAGTGAAAAGAAAGAAAGAACAATATTTAATTAAGAATATTAACTTATCTTAGATTTTGAAAATATAGCAATATTTTTTAAATTTCTGAAGAGGTTAAAATTCCCCAGATTTTCAGGTTATCTTCGAGAATATACCCAAAAGGAAAACAAACAAACCAATCAAAACCCAAACCAAACAAAAACTCTCTATTGAATAATATTTTTACTTCAGTCATTTAAAATACATTAGAATATTCATATTTCTTATATGGCCTTGAGGAAAAAAATGGTCCTTCTCCTTTCAGAATTTGACCATCATCAGCAGGTCAGCAATTTTTTCAACTTTTTTTGTTTGTTCGGTTTTGGTTTTTGTGTACAACAGAGCACCTGAAATTAGTTTTTAGGAATCAAAATAGTAAATTAATTGGTTTAGAGAAGCAGGAGTAAATGACAGAAGCTGTTTGTATTATTTTTAATATAAAAGACCTGAGGAACTCATCCCCTGGATTTTACGAAGTTCACCTCTTTCTTTAATGTTCGTACAGCAGCAACTGAAAGGATGATATAAATCTGCCAAGTGAAATGTAGTTATTTCACACTCATTCAAAACAGATAAAAAAGGGTCTGTTTTCTGCTGTACACCTGATTCTACAGGAGGGCATTTGCTCATCCAGGGAGAGACGAGTGTGAAGGGGTGACCAGGGTAGAGAAGGAAGGAAACTTCCAGCATCCATCCTACACAAAACATATGTTGTAGGTTTTGTCTTCAGATGTGTTATCGTGAAGCTTGTCAGTCTAATCCCAAAGTGTATTCCCAACTAAGCTGTTGTGTTTGTGGAAACACCTACTTTGGAGAAAAACTCAACATGGTGCAATGCAGAGGAAGCTAGCTGTGTGTCGTGTTCTGGTGCTAGTGGTTTGGCAATGGTCGCTGACATCATGATGCTGTTCTTCTTCTGAATAATGTGGTGAGACTTTCTCTAAAGTCCATTAATGCTGGGTTGCCAGAAACACGTCTAAGGAAAAAGCTGCTCAGGGTCTACTCTGCATGCTGAAGAGGCAGCTGAGGTCTTTCTTTGAGTATCCATCTTGCAAACACTGTTGGGTACATTACCTACTACGAGTTAGTGCCTGGTAACCGTGTGAATGCCACTGGGACTTCAGCTCCTCAGTGACAGAGTGCTTTTGCAGTGATGACTCCATTTCCAAAGTCATTGAATTGCCTTTGAAAACATTTTGTTTCTCCCACATTTGTAGAAAAACTGCTGCCCTTGATTCACGACGACCTGTGGCTGCAAGTGTTTACATGACTGGGCCCTGTGTTATCCAGTGTTCCTTAGGCACTGATACATTCTGGGTAAAAGCTGTAAAGAAAGCAGATTTTTTGAATATTAAAGGTTCTCTGTTCTCATGGGGACCCATGTGCCTCAGAGGCACATCTTGGGACTGAGACAAGATAAACTGGAAAGTTGTAAAAGGGCAGGAAGTTGAACAGGAAGCTTAACCACTGGACCTTTATGTTGTGTTCTTGAAAAGAGCAAAACTGTACACTGCAGTGTGTTTCAGTAGTTCTTAAATAACATCCGCGGTGCCGTATAGCATCACATGTATGGTTTAGTTGTGTCTGCTCTATATATTTGCATCTGAAATTTTGGGGGGCTTTCATAAACAAACAGGCCACTTAGTATAGACAGCAGTGACGCTACTTGCAACTGAGATCAACACAATTATTTTTCTTTCAAATAAGTCGTACTTTCACGAAGAAAACCGTGAAGTAGAATCTCAAGTAACATCCACAAATTTGATTCCTTATTTTATCTTAAGTAGTGCTGGTAATCATGAATATTGGCTAAACCCTGATTCAAATTAATTGTGTTCTCGTTTTTGCAACATGCTTAATTTATGGTTTGTTTTTTTTTTTTCTCCTTTTTTTTTTTTCTCTCTCTTTCTCTCTCTCCTGATCTCTTTCCTCTTTTCAACAGTCCTGGTACCTGGGCTAGCTTGGTTCCTTTTCAAGTGTCAAATAGGACACCGATCCTGCCGACAAATGTCCCAAATTATGGTTTGAACATAATTGGAGAGCCTTTCCTTCAAGCAGAATCAAGCAACTGAGGGAAAAAAAGTGAAAAGTAAATAAAATAAAAGCAAAATGAAAAAAGAAAAAAAGAAAGGAAGACGGGACAAGAAAAGAAACTGAAGAAAGAAGAAAAAATAGACCAGCAATTGCAGCTCTTACAATCACTGATTCCCTTATGGTTGAAACTGAAATGACATACAAAGGGTCGATGATATTTCACTGATGGGTAGAATGCAGCCCCTGCTAAGTAGCCTTTGTTATATGAAGTCTGCTGGGAAATAGATGTTCTGTCTCTGACAATATATTTTAACTGACTTTCTAGATGCCTTAATATTTGCATGATAAGCTAGTTTTATTGGTTTAGTATTCTTGTTGTTTACGCATGGGATCACTATTCCTGGTTATCTCACAAAACAAAGGCTAGGCAGCAGCAACAGAGCTGCGGGAGGACAAGGGCCGTGAGCCAGCCATTTTCTCAACACACTGATTTCTAAATGTTTTAAAAATAAGCTCTGTAGCCTTTAGTTATCAGTATGGATTTATTGAACTTTGACCCTTAATTCAGCCTTTTCTAGTGTGTCATGCAGTTTGAAATTTTCATTCAGTATGAACACATAGGCTCTATGGAAGAAATGCCTCTACGTAGGTAAAAGTGTTATCTCCTCATGCAACAGTAAAAAAGGATAGGAAAAAAGTGAACGTTTTCCCCACTAAAGAAACACTTACAGAGGCAAGTGCAATTTAAAAATCATATCTAAGGGGTCATCACTATAAGTCCTTCAGCCCTTGGACTCTAAATTGAGGGGATTAAAAATAGAAATAAAAATTACTTTGAACAAACTTATTTTTCCCCTCAGATTTTGAGGGCATTAAAAGGCATTAAATCAAGACAAATCATGTCCTTGAGAAAAAGAAATCAACGGAAACACAGCACTTATGTTGGTTTAGCTGCTGCCTCCACAGAGGGGTAGGGTTTATTTATTTGAAGTTACTGGTTGCATCAAGAACCCATAGGGTTTACACGTTTCTGTAAAATCTGCATCATAGAGACAAAGAGATAGGCAAATCCATGTCACAAGGGCAAAGCTTACCGTTTACAAACTGGTAATACCAGGATGGGGATATGTTATATTTAAATAATGCACTCTTAATGTAAGTCTAGTTACAGGGTGCTGAAAACTTGCATGGTGCTTTCAGAAGTTAGCCTTGTTCAACCATTTTCACATATTGACAGAAATATAATGTGCATGGGCAGACATTTTGCCTCTATGTCTCTTTAAAAAAATAGTTAAAATACTCTTTCCAGTAATCCTAATTTGCACGAAGATATAATGTCCACATTACGTGCCTTGCCTTGAAATCTAAAAAACGGAAAAAAACTAAAAAAGAAAAAAAACACAAAAAAAATTGACATCACTACACTTGTTTTGCTGCATTTATTATCATTTAAAATCTTTACCATTTTTATGACAAAATATTTTGTACTCCAGATGGGAAAAAAGTGTGACATCATGGATTTTTTAGACAGTTATACCTTTATCTCACATTTATAAAGCATATCATGGCTGTGTATAGTTGCCGCTTAAAAATTGTAATCAACCAGCAATATTTTCAGTATTTTGGTGTTTTTTCTATTAACCTTTCATGTTTTTCATCTTCCAATTAATATTGGGGGGAGGGGATACAAATTTATACGAATTATGCAATACCAAGTTTTGCCTATGTAGGTAGTGCTTTTAGCTGTATTGGTTATTATAGGTAAGTACACAGATTTAAAAGGAAAAAAAAAAGAATAATGTATGCTTTTTTTGTTTGTTTTAATTGACCAAAGTGGGTACTGCTATTTTTGCAGTGTGATGAGGTCCTTTTCTGTACTGAGAGGTGGACAGGGGATTTTTTTTTATACATACATATATATATATTCTGGGGTGGGTGGGGAGGATTTTTAACACTTTACAGTGTAGCTGTGAAGCAGTGCACCCTTAGCCAGGCAAGGGCTGCAAAGCGACTGTTCTGCCTACTGTGACAAACTTTCAAATCGGTTCCCTCTTTTTAACTTCCCACCTGGGGTGCAAGCTAAAATCATTTCTGGATTTAAAAAATAAATAATGAATTCTGTTGGAGGCAGACTTGACTTGAGGAAATTGTTTTAAGCTTTTCATTTTTTTTTTTTTTTTCCATGAGAAAGAGACAGACACAGAGAGAAAGAGGTCAAGACCCACAGTGAGAAGATGACTTGTCCATTCTGGCAAAGATACTTCCTCCTAAAGCGTTCACGTTCAAAAATGTTTTTAGCTCAGAATGACAAAGACGCTTGCTTTGTCTAGTAAATGCACGTACAGGGCCAAAATCTTTGCTGGCATAATTCCACCAACTCCAGTTGACTCTGGAGTTGCTCCTGCAGTGATTTTGCCTCCCTTAGTCTGTTTGACTGGTAAATATACCTTTTTTTTTCTTTTAACTCTGCATCAAAACTTTTTTTTTTTCTGTTACCCCCAAGTTTGTTAACTCACAGGATCTGATTTACTATTTTTGGCCTGTTCAGGCTGTTACAGAGGTTTGCAGTGTCTTCTCATACAGTGGGTCAGATGGAGAGCTCTGGGCTGTAGTGGGGAAGGAGTTACCTGATGCACAAGATTAGACTTTAATGTCAATAAAAGTGGATTTCCAGTAGAATCACATGTTGCACATCAGCAGTGGGCCTGTTGTTGCAGGCCTTGTGTGCACCAGGGTTCTTTGTGATGTGTGGCTCAACACGTGGTGAGTTATGGTAAAAGCACATTTTAGGGTGAGAGCAGAGACTTGGGGATATGGGATACCCTGGTGGGAAAATTAATCTCTTTGCTGTTTTCTCTGCATTGTGGAGGTTCTTCCTTCCCTGGAGCAACCCCAAAGGTGCAGCTCCAGCAGCAGCCACCCCACCAAGGACCGGGCAGTGGCACACCAACGCCAGTCCCTTCTGGCCCCTGCCAGCGTGCGGCGGCTGACGAGCCAGAGCCATGGTGGTGGCCCATCCCTTCGTCTCTGGTGGTGTGTAGGCAGGGCCTATAGAGACAGGAGCTGTAGGAAAGCAAAGCACTGAGATTTATCTAAATTGAAAAAAAGAAAGCCCCACATAAAAAGATAAGACACCAAAAGAAAATGAAAATCAACTTTATGTTGCTCTTCTGAGCCCTGTAGTAAGTGAACTCATTCACTAAGCACATGGCTATTGGGGTTACCACAATGTGCTAGACCTACCCGGAGTGCACCTCAGGCTCTGGCCTGGTAAAACAAAGTGTGTGTTGTCCTTTCCACACGCCACTGACACTGAGCCGTTCCGGAGCAGCGGGGTGTGCTGTGGGGCTGTCCTTGATTAGTGCCGTTAGCAAGGTGTTCCTTCAAGCTTTTAACAGCACACCGGGAGGAAGCTGGAACAAGTTCAGGCTTCAAAATGCAATAGTCAAAACGATGATTGCCCTTGTAGGAAGATGGAAGCCATTAACAGAGCTGCTTTGTTATCTCTGACCTCCTGTACGAAAAAAAATAGAGCTTGCAGATGCCATAGCTTAAAAAGCAAACTCCTTCCTTCCCTATGAATGTATTGGGTTGTTAAGTGACTGTGGGTTTTTTCCACCTGCCTCTCTAACAGAAAAGCCTGTTCGGAAGAAAATGAACTTATCATTTTGCAGGTTTGGTTTGGATTTCTTTTTTTTTTTTTTTTTTTTTAAGCTCAGCAGTCAAAAGATTAAGATGAGATTGAGAACTCAAATCCAGTCTCTGGCCTCCTCCTTCACCAGGAAGTGTATTCTGACTAAATCGAGCCACCCCGTTCTATGTGCACTGTTCTGCCTTTATTTAGTTGCTTTGCAGCCCTGGCCTCATGGCTGTGCCACTGAAGTGTGTTTCCCCGGAGTGACATGAACGTTTGAGGCTTGACTAAGGAAAAAAAAAAAGGCAGTGAAGGAGACTGTACATAAAGACATGGCAAAAATATTAATTATAGCAATATAGTTGTGGGGTGATGTTCAGGTGGGCAGCTCCATTGAAAATATGTGAATGAATTTGTGAAGCTGCAAGTAGCGAGAAGAAAGGAGGATCTTCTGAATGAACCGCCTACCTTGTAGACAGTAATTTGTACACTGTATAGTTTTGTTAAGATTTTTTTTTTTTTTTAATTAAAGTACCCTTGTTTGTAAAGCTAACTTTTTAACAATTATAATGGAAATGCATGTCATTTCCATTTTTAAAGTAAACAAGAATATTCCTTGTTTGGAAACTGGACTTGGGTTAAAACTCTCCAGTTTCTTAATTTATGTATTAAAAAAAAAAATCTGTCCATGTTAGGAGTTATTTCGCAGATTCCTGTGCTTGAAAAGCACAGGTTACTAATCCTTTAAAAGTGTAAATGGAGAAAAGTTATATTTTATGAAGGTTATTTTGTTGTATTTAGTATTGGAAAAGTTGGTTTTCAGAGCATTTCAAAATGTTGGAAGCACCACTGTCTTTTTATTAGTATATATGGCCTTTAGCAAAAGTTTTTGTGATTGTTACATGATGGTATTTAAGATTAGGTTCACAGAGCAATTCAGGATAGGCAGAGAACTAAAACAGTACTTATGTCTCACATAGCTGTGTCCTCAGGGAGCAGAATTTTGGATTTGCAACTTGTAGCTTCATAAGGACTTAATGAAAGAGATTGCACAAGGACATACTCAGCTGTGACACCGGAGTGTGTTCTGTACCTAAATCTAAATTGTATTTACTGTGTGAGATTATGAAGGCTGCAGAAAGTTATCCCATATTCAGTGTACAGTATTCACTTTTAATGAAACAACTCTCTAATGTTGCTGGCAGTAAGGCCCCAAGCATGACATCCAATATGGTTTACATGATCCTGTCAAGGTCTTTTGTTAACATTAACCAGCTGCATGCTCCTGGGCTTTTTTATTGGGTTTCTATAGAAAACGTAAAAAAAGAAAAAGAGTAAAATCATATGCAGGCTAATCAAGTTAAACAGGAAAAGCTCAAAGTTGAATGTTCTACTCCATGCTGAAGGAGCCTAAAACTGCCTCCTTCTTATTTGCACTTTCTGCTAGTTCCCCTGTTTTATCTAATTCCTCAAAATTGTGTGGGTGTGGTGGAGCACTGCAGTTGGAGGATAACACGGACCACTGATTTTGCCCTTTAACCCTGCACAATGACCTTTGCATCAGCCAAACTTATTGCCATGACAACTCTTTGTACTGTTTCCATGCCACAGCTCTGTTGGTCACATTGTTAATAGTAAAGGGGACAAGTTGGAGACGGTCAATTTTTACATTTTTTGTTGCAATTTTTTCTTCAATGGTTGTAAGTAGTTTTTTTTTTTTTTTATGATAAAAGGGTTCACTAGTTATTACTCTTTAGAAATATCTGTGTGTTGCAATTCAAATGTATGTTGAATTTGTGAAAAGGGCTTCAGTGCCACTAGCATCATAATACCCTAGAATAAGCCTTTGATACTTTTATTGCATGATACAGTAACAGTAAAACATAAAGGTGGCCTAAATAAATGGAGAGCAGCATGAGCTAGTGACACTAAAGCCAGTCTTTGTATTACTGTATTTTTGACAGAATGGTTTTGAAAACTGTGCTACAGGGACTGATGTGGCAAATGTATCTCTATATGCAGAAGGAAGTTTTTTAAGAAGTATGGCTTATTATGCATTCTTCATTGAGGGCATTGAAGTTGCATGGACTGATAAAAGTTGATGCAAAATGAGAAAGAAACAAAAACCAGCAAAATGTTTACCAAAAAACTCAAACAAATGAGCAGTGCCTGTTCAATTTCACAGTCTCTGTTGAGTTCAGTTGTAAATATGTTTCAGATAACATTTTCTTCAAAAAAAAAAAAAAATCTCTACAACATTGTAGAATGTGAGGGGTTCCTCAATCCCAGGCATAGGCTTCTCAAGAGCTGCATTAGATTATGTCTTCATCAAGCTGTTAATTTGTGCTTATATCATATAGAACTTTTAGTAAGCTGGGAAGAGGCACCCCATCTCAATGATATTTCTCTGAGAACAACTTTTGTAGGGCTGTGTGTTTCTTTAGATACATTTAGTACAACTGTAGGTGACAAGTAGTCAGTTATTGCTTGCTAGCTACACACCAGGGTTGATCCATTTTAAAACTTTTGGCATTTTCCCCCATACTGTAGGCCATAAATCCTGAAGGTTACATTTTAATTAAAAAGGAGGTGCATGCACAGTCTTTGTGTAATGAACCTTCTCTAGTAAGATGCATTACAGTACATCTACTTAATTTTGGAATTAGGGCCCTCTGGCATCAGACCTGTTTTTAGCCTGAGTGTTAACAAAGGTTTTTATTGTGCCTGGTTGGAGGATAATAATGTTCTTTTTGGTACTTTTTTTTTTTTTTTTTTTTTTTTTAAGGTTACAAATGAACTCAACTGCCACAAGTTTTAAACTGGTGTAAATCAAGCTTGACTTAATGTGATTGTTACTGTTATATCCAGCCTATACTGCTAGCAGCTGCTCATACTGCAGTCAATTACTGGAAGCGGATATATTTCCTATGCAAAAACTGTTTAAACAATAAAAATGAGCTATGCTACAGACCCTGGTCTTATGTTGTGTGGGTTTTTTGTTTGTTTGTTTGTTTTTTCTACCTCTAAGAGTCATAATTAATGTCTGAAAAAGTAACCTTAAACCTGGTACCCCTGACAGCATGGCACAACTCACAGAGTTCTGCGCATACTTAGTTTAGATTTCACATGTTTGTATAGGCATTGTCTTAGTGCTTACACTGCAAAAGCAGTAGAACAGAGACAAAAGGAGTCATAATCAGACAATCAGCTGAGTTTATAAGCTTATATTTAGTTTTCATCCTCATGTTTTACCAGCCCTAGTAATTATACAGGTGGCCTGAATTGCTTCTCCTGTGATGTAAGATTGAGCATGATAGCGGAAGGGCAGGAGACCTCTGTTTTCTTTCAATGTTATTGACTTGTGACAGACAGTATATCTTTGATTTCTTAACAGCCTTCATGATAACATTTTCATTAAATAAAGGCAGCAAGATCTAATATTCCAAACTTTCTTCCTGACTTCAGAAAACTTTGTTTTGGGTCAAGGTATTTGAACTCTGCAAAAGAAGTATTATTTTTCATAAGTGTGCATTTGCTGTATATATGGGATGTTTCATTCAGCGCATGTTCCTGGAAATATATTGTTTTCTCTTACAACATTAAGAAAAGTAGCAACTGTCAACAAATACCATGAGTATGGTCAAGAAATGACTGACTGGATCACAGTACAAAGACTTAAACTAGATTATGTAAGAGTCTTCAGATTTTGCCCCAAAGTGAAGCTAAACAACTTGCCATCTACTTAGATAAAAATATTCCGCAAATTCTACAGCATAAGCTTTTTCCAGTTTCAGCCAACAATGCGCAAAAATGGTTTGTTATTTTTCCTCACTGGTTTGTTTGTACAGAGACTATTTGTTTGTTAAATGGACTAATTTTTCTGCGCAAGGCCCTTTGTTGTATGTGTGTCTCTCCAAAACAAATTGTCAGGCGCTGCAAAGTTAGGAAATTCTACCATTTTTTCCTGCTAGAGTTTCCTTCAGTGCTGTTGTTTGGACATGATATGAAAACTATACTTAAGGATTTTAGATTCCACCCCTATTCCGAAACAGAATACCTTTCTGAGTAACCCAGAGATGCTTAAATTCAGCTCTGCCTCGCTTTTCTGGTAAGAGAATTCCTTACTTCTCCCACCACTCTGCAGCTCCTTGCAAAGCAGCCTGCTGCTGAATACAATGCACCAGAATCCTGCAGCGAGCTTTCTACATGACTTCAATCCTCCCCTCCATGCATGCCAGCTGCAGAGTGTCACTGATGCCCATAGTTTGGGACAAAGAATGGCAGCTGCCTGCATTTGTTGACGCTGACAGTGCCAGCGCCAGGGCTGCAACGCCATGCTCAGGATAGGCACTGTGCTGGCCAACAACATCACAACATAAGGAGCAGGAAGGGGAGCATGCCAATGAGACCATGGCTTGCAGCTTCATGGTGAGGACGTGGAACTGGGGGAAGCTCCTGGTTGAGGCCTTTCTGCTTTCCCATTTGCTAGGTTTCTGAAAAGAAGCAGACAAAGAGCCCATGAACCGGTCTTTAATGCTTTTTTTTAAAAAACGTCATGGTTGTTTTTGTGTGTTTTCCCATGAGCTTACAAATTATAACTGAAAAATAAACACAGAAATCTTGCTACCAGATCCAAACACACAAGCAAGCAGCAAGGTAGAAATGTGCAGTACTGCCTCGCAGTTTTTTGCTGCCATTAGATGAAGTGTAAATGAAGTTACCTTTGTTATGTGTGGGTTTCTTTTTGAGTCTTATTTTTCTTTCTATTGTGGTTAGAGGGGGGTGACAACACTGTCAGTCTTTCATCTGAACTTGACTGGCAGTTGACCTCTGCACATTCTGTTATGTAGTACCTAAACAGAACATGCTTCTTAGAAAAGGTCTATGGGAAACCTGCTCCTCCAGGAGATTGATCTGATGCCACTGGAGTCGATAGAAATCCCTCAGCTGATTTTTAGCAAGGATTGGATCAGGCCTACGTTGCTGGTAAGGCACCTTATTTTAGGTGCATGTGGATTTCCAGGTCTTAACGTGTGTGGGGTTTATTTTTCCCCTAAAGCGTGTGCCTTAGGGTGAATGGAGGTGTTCAAAGCAGAACGTAACCGTTTCTGCTTGCTAAGCTGATGCTTGCTACTAAAACAATGGTCTCCATTGACGATATTTAGCTGCACCGCAGGCTGCCGAAACCAGCACACATTGCTGTGGGCAGACAGGCAAGGAAGTCTGATACACAACAGGACTGGGGCAGGGATAAAAGATCTATCTCCCCATAACTGACAAGTCAAGCGCTGCAGCACTGTGAAGCTGGAACCATATCAATTGTAAGCAGCTGTCTGTTCAATTTTCAAAAACTCTCTGATCAGATAATTACTGATGTTTCAAGAAACAAATGGTGCCCCCAGTTAGACTGCTGAAACATCTCTGAATGCAATGAGGTCACCCAAGGGTAAGTGGGGGCTTTAGATCTTAAACACTTTTCAGACATAATTCTGGTTGTAAACCACCTTCCTCCCAAATTATTTGAGATTGAAATATTTCCCTCAGTGTATTTTTCTGCTGCAGTGTATTGAAAAATGTCACAGTTACTTACAGTGGATTTGTTTCACAGCCCAGAAAACTTGAGCTTGTGAAAACCCTCAGAAGTTAAGTACATTTTTCTGTTTCATGGACACAAGAATACAAAGATGAGATTGTTTTCTTTAGGTAGTTTGATCTCTTTCCGCGCCCCTTCCCCCTTTTAAAATAGTGTGATGTGAGAATTCACTTTGTATGTAATACCTGAAATGCCTAATGTAGGCTAGATTAATTTTGGACAGGAGGACACACACCACAATAGCCTTAAAATGCACTTAGTAGTAAGAAAATAAACTTTTTTTGAAAGTAATGAGCATGACAGATCTCAGCATCAGAGTGAGAATCAGCACAGTGAGGAGCTTTCTATTAATTTCCTGTATACTATTCAGAATTGTCTGTGCAGTCGTATATCTTGGTTTTCCTACACCATGTAAACACAAATGTGAATACAAACTTCCAGGTTTCCTGTGGCTACAGTTCCAGTGACTGCGACATAGCAGTTGCATAGCATCCAAGTTGCCCTGGCGCCTTCTTGGTACCACAGAATTCCATGTTTAGCAGGCTGCACGTTGGTGCTAAATGGCATTATTGGGGTTAAAAATGGGTTAAGATTATGAGTGAATCAGCTATATCACCACGCAGACACAAGCACATTGATAATTGAGTGCTAAATTTGCATTCATGATGTAGTTCAGCACACAGCATCCGGTCTGTAAGTGAAATTATGTCTGCTTATTTATGTTCTTACAGTGACATGAGCGTTGCTTTTCTAAACCAGCCAGTCAAACCAGTATTCACTGTGAAATAAAAACGATGTATCTGTGATTACGTGATTCCGTCAGAGTCCCCGCTGAGCCTATGCGAATACCTCTGAAGTCTTTTTTACTAACTGTATAATATTCAGGCTCTCCTGCAGCTTCTTGTTTAATGCACCAGTTTATCGTTGCACTGAGTTCTCTGGTGTATTATTCATATTATTCAAATATTATTCAGGTTTTTAGCAAGGATTTTTTTTTTTTTTTTTATTAAACACTTTTTTTCCTCAGTCTGTTACTGCTCATCTCTATGCTCAGCTCTTATGGCCATTTATAAAGGTAGTGTGGTTTTGCATTCATGAAGAAAAAAATTTTTCACTGTTTTTTCCTTCTAAAGATTTCTTTAAATTTCACAATTCCTCTCTGGCCAGTTGGTGGCTTTCATTTATAGGTTCTTCTGCCTCAGAGGAATTTTCTTTAAAAAACCAAACAATATCCCTCAAATGGTCCCCTGTATTGTCACAATTATTTGTGAACACTCAGGCCAGGGGAAAAAAAACCCAACTGTTTTGAATAGGCACAAAGCCAAGAAAAGGTAGACAAAGAAATTTCCAAAAGTAGAGGGATGCACAAAAAATTCCAGATTTTAGGATCATTTATGAAATGTGAATGGACTGAGTATATTTTTCCATAATCCTGGCTGCCGGATCAGACCTTCATATGAACACAACATCCTTAACCAGAATTTGAGTCCTAGCTGTGCCTTGCATGCTGTGGTGAGCTGTGACTGTGCTCTGGACTTCTGCACCAAATAGAAATATTAATAGAGGGACTCAGGATGAGTGAAGGAATGACAGGAGGTGTAAGTCATGCAAAAACAGACGCACTGAGACTGTCACCTGTTGGACTGTCGTCGTGCTGTGCCTTCTGGGCATGTTGGGCTAGCATCACACAAGGTGGAATGTCCTCTTACCTCTACCAAGCTCGCTCTGCTCAGGAGCTGCCAGCAGCAAGAGCTATAGGGTGCTAGCAAGCCCAGACTGGTGTATCATAGGGAGCTTTGACAGTGCCTGCTGTGGGTGATGTGTTCCTTCAGGCTAGCGCCTTTCAATTTGTGGCCATAAGAAACCCTGGGGGACCTTGGAATTCTTCTGTAGGGACTGTGAAAAGCAATTAAGGAAAAAACCCTTACTTTCAACAGGTTCCATTCACTGTACAACTCCCACTAGAAAAATTTCAGGGTCCGTAAACTGGCCTTTTTTCCATGATTTCCATGGGTTCAGTGTTTTCTTAAAATAAAGAGTGGAAAAGGGAAGATAAAGTCAGTGGTACAGAGATGGCCGCCTAGTAACTGGTTTTCCTGTTGCACCGTTAGGTTTTGAAGGAGATGTGGGAGATCTCTTCCAAGCCTTTTGTAGATTGCTAACACTTTTGTTGGGTTCTGTGAGGTTTCATTCAAGGAACAATGTGAGGAACTGAATGCCCTGCTGTCATATAAAAAGATAGGTTAATTCCCTTGGCAATTTAATAGCGGTGTAGAGGGTCCCAGGGAGGATGGTGTTAGGGTAAGACAGGAAAAGAGAAGGTCTTGCCCTTTGCTCAGGGAGGACATTTCCATGGTTGGGCACACCATCCCACTGCGAGACGTCAAAACTCCTTTTTCCCAGGGTTCTGCAGACTGGAGTCAGACAGCTGATACATCCAGACTCACAGCTGGCTTCGTAAACAACTCCTGCTGCCAGCCCTGTCCTGGCCTTCCCATGGGCTCACAAGCCTCCCCTCCAGCATGCTCAGTCGCCCCCCTCCCCTTTCCTGCCTTTACCCTTCTTCATTTACTCAGACCTCTTACTTAATTCTTCCCCACAGTCTCAGCTGGATATTAATCCTGGCAGCAGTTCCTGTATTGCTTCCCTTGTGCCACGTGTCCTCCTTGTCCCTCCTGAGGATGAGAGGTGGCAGGGTTGGATCACTCTGCTGCAGAGAGGGAGGTGGCATGAAATGGGTGAGCAGCAGCTCTAGGAGGATCCCTTCCCATCTCAGGGAACAGCACATGAAAAAGGGATGTCAGAGCCCCACAGAGGTACCAAGGGCACCTGCAGAGGTGACAGGCATGCCTTCCCTCTCCTTCACCTCCAATGGCACCACTTCTGCGGAAGAGCAGCTACGCCAGGGTGACACAGTGTCCAGAGCCCCTCTCCAGCCCAACTGGAGCTTGGCTGACCTGCTGCCTCAGGAAAGAGCGGGACCTGATGGGCTCTGTTGTCTCAGAATTGCATCTTCGGATCGAGGTAGGTGTTCTGCCTTGGTTGCACTTAGCTCCATTTTTGAACAGTAATTACTAAAACAAATAAACAAGGGAGGGTCTGTGATAGCTGTATTTGAGGCTGCTGGGACCCAGGGTGAGAAATGGTCAAGATGATCATAAGATTGTAGGCAAAAATGATTTAACTACCGCATGTTTGCTCCGGAGGTGTGGAGAAATACTTTGCAAAGATGTTTGACAAGGAGTGGTAAAGAAAACCCTTCTGAGCGTCCTTGTTAAGCATGGCCAGAGCAATGTGTCCAGAGACCCGAGAGGGTCTGGAGATCTTGCCTGACAGTATCCAGAGAGAGGAAATTAGGGTGAGCATAGCTTAAGGTGAAATTATGTGTCTGAGTGAACTTGCCTAGCAGGTACAGTCAAAACGTGGATTGGAAATAAGCTATAAAATAAAGGAAGGAGAATGTTCCAACTTCAGCAGCTTCAGGGATGGATTTGCTCCCTGTTCCCTTGGATGGGCAGTGCCTCAGGGGCTCAGTGCCATGGGTGGCCACGCTCTCAGCCTGAGTGGAGAGGTGGGAGCTGGGGTCAGAGGCGTGACCCAGGATGGGAATTGTGCTCTCGGACTGGCACCGTGAGTGGCTGCTGCTGTGTGGAGCACTGAGATAGGTCCCAGCTGCTGTACCACAAAATCTGCAGGAGATTAAAGACAGAAATAGTAAAAGCAGTCTGTAAGGAGGAGATTAGCCTCTACTCTCTCCCTCCACCCCTGTTTAATGATTCCAAACTTGCATGCTCTGCCCTTGGTCTTGCATGCTACTCTTCAGGCACACTGATGACACCTGAATGGTGTAGCAAAATTTGGGTGGAATAAAACATATGCTTTAAAAAAAAAAAAAAGTCTGACTACTTCCTGAGGGGCATGGGTCAGCCCACAATCATTATCAATAACTCTTAGTGAAGCACAGGGCAGCTTCTGGAGGTTGGAGAGTTCACTAAATCCCAACAATTTTTAATGTGGTTTCATAAAAAAAGCACCCATTGAAACCAGTATGATTTCAAGGCTCTGCTCAGAGAGCAACACAGTGAACTTGCTTCCCCGTTGGTCTGTAGGTAAAACTTCCGACTTCTGATTTATCTAATGTTTGCTGCTTGTTTTCATATTGATGTAGGATGCAATGACTGGAAAGATCTTTTTGGCTTGCCTTCCCTTCATCCCCCTTTTTGTCTGGGTACGTGAGAGTACAGAAACAGATAGTTTGGTAGCAAGCTGAAACTTTCAGATTAGTTTGACACCAAATGACACCTGCCTGAGCTGCAACAAGGACTCGTGTCTTTGGGATTCCTTGGGAAGAGCAGAGCACCTGTAAGCTGTCAGCACACGCCTTGCCGCCAGCCACCCGATCCCCGTCTTCCTCCACACTGGTCCTCCGGGGGGGGGTCATCAGTCAATGGGGCATGAAAAACTGGAAGCTATGGGCAACTGTGCACTCTGTATATTTATTTTGGTAATGTTAGGCTAACAAGTGACATGAGATTTTTAAAAGGATTTAATGTATGTCACCAAGGGCGTAACGGAGAGTACTCTCAGCATGGTGTGTTAAATGATGATTCCCAACAACCATTTTCAGAATGAAGGCCTGCGAAGAACTGAAAGTTGGAATAGTTAAACTTTAACCTTTCTGTGTCTTGGTTTCTATGTGGTCAAATAGGGTAACAGCACTTTGTATGGTCTACTTATTGAGCTTATGGGTTTAACTTAATTAAGCAGGTGACTGCAGAACCCCCAGTCTCCAATGAGGTTCCTAGGTATTCTCATTAGTGTAAGTGAGAAGCTATTATTACAAACACAGTTGACAATTTTGGAAGAAGCAGATTTTGTAACCTTCTAACACAGGTTGTGTTCACTTAACTGGAGTTCAACTCGGGAGTTCAACTCAACTTGCTCTACATGGAAGTCACTCGATTATATTAAGATTTTTGCTGGACCTCAAATCCTCCTAGTGTTTTCTAGCTTGAATGAAGGGATCAAACCCACTTCCTCTACAAGCAAAGCTTCCTTGCAAGACGGAATCCTTGCAAAGAATGAAAACATTCACTGTTTTGCGTTGACTCCTACCACTAGTCTGCTTGTTTTTTACTGAAACGTGTAGAATCATCTAACTTCCCGCAACTTGCCTCTGATTAAGCATTAGGTATGGCCTGGGTTGAAATAAATGTAGGGATATGGGATGATGTCATCAACTTAGTAGTTGTAGGAAGAAAGGAAGTATCAATGAATATTCCTGAAAACCAGAGGCTGTAGAAATTACACTCCTAAAAATGTAGCATTAGATTGCATTTTATTGCTAAAGCTTCCTCTCTGGAGAAGAACTTGGGAAAGAGCAAAGTTGCTCCAGTGAAGACAAGTTTAACTGGCATCTTTACCAAGCTAGCTTTTACTTAAGAAAAAAAAAAATCCCCTGAAAAGTATATAAGTCCATATATGGATTCCGTACTTAGGGGAAGAGGGCTGAGCTGCCTCATCAATATAAACAGTGCATTGCCTTCACAGCAGGACACTGGAACCCTTGAACTCCACCCCCAGGAATAATTGGAGAACAGAGTTCCCAGAGTTGAATGTTTACTTGCAATTTGTTGACATTATATTGATTTACTGTTTTCACCTTTTGTATTAAATTACTTTTTTCTCTTCAGCTATTACAGTGATGTTGATATACTAATAGGCAAAAAAATTCTTCAGCTGGAGGAAATGTTATCAAATTATCTGATGGTTGATGGTCGTTCACACATTTTTGCATGATTGTTATAATTCTGTTACTGTTTTGATGTTATGCTCAGAATCCTGGTGAAAACCTTCACTCATTTGCCATTCAGTGCTGAAATTATTCTGTAATGAAAAATGTTCTCTAGAGAATGGCTTAACTGAAAGTGACCAGAATAAGAAAGCTGGAGAGATGTACACCTGTACAGCAAGGCCGCTCACAAGCAAATGTGAGCCACCTTTAAACTGAAACAAGTGTCCCACGGAACAGTGTCACACGTTGCAGCTGCAGAGCTGCTCCAAGAACGCAACAGAAGTGATGCAGTGAAGATATGAAATGCTGTCAATAAAGTGCAGGAATGAGATGCTGGATTATGGCCTGATTTGCCACTTGCAGAGATCAAGGACGGCAGGAGGGAGCACTCATGTTGGTCGTGTCTGGTACTTCTCCATTGTTTTGTTGTCAAAAACTGCACATGAGGAAACCACCTATTCCACTTAAATGAAACCTGCCTCCTGTCTTGCTGCACCATTTGGTAGCATTTTGTTTCTTTTAAATTTTTTGGAAAGTGATGCCTTAGGGCTGTTCCATTGTTTATTCATTCCTTTATCTGTCATCATGATTGATACAGTTTATTGCTTGACTGAACATTTATCCTCTATAAATGTTTATCAACATCTAAGGGCTGCAGAGAAAAACACAATGTGGCACCAAGTTATGGGATTTCTACCTGAATATGTCTGAAGCTTAAACATTCCTAGGAGAGATGAGACAGAGTTAAGTCGTGCTGTCCTTCGTACACTCCAGTGTTGACTGTATTTGTCTGCTGGGATCAGTTAGGCATGTGTACCGTACCTGACCCAGTGAATTCCATATCCTCTAGTTGGTACTTTATTATTCCTGGAAATAATAATTATAATAGGAAAGACTGATCTCAAAGTTTTGAGGGAGATGACTCATACCCAAAAGAACAGATTGCAGTTATTTTAACACAAAACTTCATTTGTAACATCTGAAAGGCCAGAATATAACGCAGGCTCGTTTACCCAGCGTGGGTCATGTTTATCACTCAACTGCCCCAGATAATGGGAGGTTTCCTAAGTGGTCAAGTGACACACATAGTTTTTGAGAATGCTGTTCTTTCTTTTTGTTCTGAGGGAAGAGGGATGAGATCTCTTTACCAAAGACAGAACTGGTATCACATCAAACTACACTGTTTTGAAGTCCCAAGTCATGACCTACAGTAAAGGGCCTATGTTTTTGGACTTAACTGGCAAATTTTAGCAGACTGAGTAAACTATGGATTAGGTATTTAATGAGATTGTGATCTCCTATGCTTTTAGTTATGGTAGGAAGTACATTTCTGAGAAACAGGTTTAAAAACCGTAAACTCAACATAGTTTGAAGAAATTAAAATGAGGTTGCCTCTTAATCCTGTCCATACTGCTGTGCTTCCTCTGCCTATATGCTTTCTGTTTATGTGACCAAGAGAAGTTTTTGATCTCTTTCCGAAGGTTTGTTGTGGAAGAGGATTCTCAGCTCACTAGTATATTTGAGCTGGGGTGAGGGCTAACTTACCAAGTCAATCATCTTTCTAGAAGAGTTAATAAGTATATCTGAAGGATTTGAATAAAACTATAACAAACACAAATTCACAACTGCTAAATGGAAGTGGATACCTCAGTCAACAGGGCAGAATGGAAAACACAAGCATCATCTGAAAGTTCTTAGAAAGTGGCTTTAGTCACTATTGAACAAGCAGCTGCCATTCTTCAGTCTGTTCAGCATCTATGTCATTAATTGTGAAGGTATTTGTACAGTGCACATGAGTTCAGAATTTGTTAAGTCATAATTACGTGCAGATGATGTGGGCAGAGCCAAGTGCTACCTCATCTCTTGCTATTAGTGTGACTAACTTGAGTTACAACTTCTGTTGCTGTAACAGCATAAATCTCCTCCTCCTCCCCATTTGCTGTATATTTTATTACCTTAAACAAAAGATATTTACCTTCTGTTTAGTTTTATGCTGACTGAGCTTGCCTTTTGTTCCTAGAGATCAACTAACTTACCCAGCATGAAACAGTAAGAAATTTTTTTTGACAGTTTTTACAGTCACCTTACAAGCCCCCCCCCCCCCCCCTTTCTTTTTTCTGACTTGCGCACTTTCATGAATAATTTTAAGATTTCAATCCTCTCAAGTGGAAATAAAAGAATCTGACTTCTTCTTTTCTCTGATTAATTTGAATACTATGTTTAAACAAACAAACAAACCAACAAAAACAGAAAAGAGATAAAAAAGGAGGGTGTGTGTGGGGGAATGTTTATATAGTCTCTGATTTCTTGAGGCAGTTGAAACCCTTTTTTAAACAGCTATGGAACCCAGGCTGCCTGTAAAGAAAGAGACAACTTTGCATATTATCTCATCTCACTTTAGAGGGGAAGTGGAGCTTCTCTGCTAAAACATGGACAAAAACGGAGAGATGTGACATGACAAAAATGATAGAGTGAAATGAAGGATATTAAGGTAAGTAACATGGCTGGCAGGGCTCAGAATAAAGAGAAGCCAGAATACATTATGAACAAAGAAACCCTTCCAGTGAAACAGGGCCATTACCAAATGGAGATAGCACAAGTTTCATAATGATGCTGAAAATACTGAATAGTTCCAGAGAATTGTTCCATTAAATGTGTTCCTATTTGGAAAGAAGCGGAATAAAGTCTCTGTGTGTCTTCAGGATGCTGACATCCTTATTAGTCCTTTGCTGAGGGAGAAGAACACTAACTATTTGCAAAAGCCGGTAACTACAGAACACACAGGGCCGGAAAAGGATTCTCAGAGACTGAAAGGCTATTTATATCTGCAAATATATTCACTTAATAAGTATTCAGCACTAGCTTCCAAAAGCCTGAACAAGCGTTACGGTATCAGTAGGTAGTTTGGTAGGTTGAAACACAACCATTTCATAGAGAGTAATGAGCAGTGAGAAAAAGCCTTGAAAAAAACCCAGCCAAGTTAGTGGTATAAAGCAGCTAATGGCAAAAGGTTCTGGTAAATAAAATCATAACAAACAAACCAAGGGACTGGACTACAGCGCATATTAAATACAAGAATTACTGAACATTATAGCAGAGATGGCTTTCAAAAGTTTTAATAAATCTATAGAGCAAACTGGTCAGCTTGGGTCCTGAAGGAGTATAGGATAAAGAGGGTGAGTAAGTCCCTTGACCTGAGCTATGAAGGGTAGTGCTATGGCTTTTAAACGTCTGTGCAATGATAATGAAAGCAACACTGTTGTCCTGTCATAGTTCAAAGGTGAGCTTCTAAAGTAAAAAAGACCTTGGAGTAAGAAAGATTTGATACACTTGGAATTCAGGAAAAAACATTGTCATGGGAAATTTATAAAGCTTGGACTGTTTGTTTTATAAAGCATACATGGCAAAAAAATAGTAGGATAATGTCTATAAGAAGAAGCTGGGCAATTTAAATAGAAAAAACAGACAGATTTTAAAAACATTAGTGTTACTAATAAGCAGCCAAAAGAGATTGTCGATTCTTCAGCTCTTGTCTTCAAGTAAAATACAAATCTTCAAGCTGTTCTTCCATCAAATGCAAAAATTATATTCATATCAAAATAGGAATACCTGGACAAAAATAACTAAATGTCGTAACTGGAGTTCAAACCTGACTGATGCCATACTGTGTTAATTAGTGCCTTTAGCTGATATCTGTTTGTGGACAAATAGTGCTTGAATACCTTCTGCTATCGTCTTTCCGTGTTACTGCTGAGGACTGACTGATAAGAAAGTACAAAGGAATAGGTAAACATGGTAATGGTAGAAGTGATAGAAGCAGGAATTATTTGGCGGTTTCCGTACTAGACCATTTAATTCTATGTACAAATAAAATGTTCTCAGTTCTGAAACTAAATGGATTTATGGATATTTAACTCTACCTTTCACGTTAAAAATGAACTGTGCACTTCATCTAAGCTTAGTTTTAAAATGTTGATTTTTGTTTGAGAGATTTCCACAGTTTTTATCTTAAACTTTGATCTACTTTTTAAAGTTTGATTGTTCAATGATCTACTGAAAGAATAAAGAAGTATTTCTTGATTTCTATATGGGCTTAATTTTCTATAACGCAAAAATAAATAGATCTTTTTCTTTCCCCATTAGACTATTCACACTTCAGGTGAAGTCTTTGTATGTGTATGCTGGAGAGGCACTATGGTTCCTTACAGAGCTTATTAACACATTCTCTAGAGGAACTAGATCTGGCTGATCAAAATCACTCCTTGCTGACCTGTAGGTTGTGTCGTTCTTTGCTTTCAACTTTCTTGAAACCAGAATTTCTCTTTGTGTGTCTGTATTGGGTTGACCTTGGCTGGCTGCCAGACCCCTACCCAGCTGCTCTCTCACACCCTGTCCTCAGAAGGATGGGGGTGGAGAAAATAAGATGAGAAAACTGGTCGATTAAGATGGAGATGGAGAGGTCACTTAAAAATTACCCTCACAAACAAAACATACTTGGCTTACAGAAAATTAATTTGATTTATTGCCAATTAAAAAGAGAGTTGAATGAGAAACAAAGACAAAAACTAAAATATCTTCCCTCCACCTCCCCCTTTTTCCAAGGCTCAACTTTACTCTTGCATTCCCCAGTTCTCTACCTCACACCTTCCTCAGGTGGCACAGGGGAATGGGGATTACGGTCTCTCCATAACAGCTCCTCTCTGCTGCTTCTTCCTCCATACACTCTTCCCATGCTCCAGAGTGGGGTCCCTCCACAGGCTGCAGACCTTCAGGGAATAACCATCTCATCCAGCACGGGGTCGTCCATGGGCAGTAGTGTGGGTATCTGCTCTGGCATGGTCCTCTCCATGGGCTGCCAGGAAATATGGGCTGTAGTGTGGTCTCCTCCAGGGGTTTCTGGAGATTCTTTGCTCCAATGCTTCCTCCACCTCCTTCTTCTCTGACCTTGGTGTTCATATGGCTGTTTCTCAGACCTTTTTCCTAATTCCTCACTGCATATGCAGTGTTTTTTGCTCATTCTTAACCTTCTCTCCAGGCTGCCACAAGCTCGGCTGATGGCTTCAGCTGTCCTGTGGTGGGTCTGTTGGAGCCATCTGTGCCTGGCACTGAGCAGCCCCAAACTCTGCCACAAAACCCACTCCCGCAGCCGTCACCTACCAACATCCTGACACCCAGTACAGTATCCATGCCATTTCCCCCCATCTCATCTAGTTTAGTTTGAGATGCTGTGCAGCTGTACGTTGCGCTGCTGCAAGACAGCTACAAGAAAAGTTTTGGTAGCAGCACTTGACGTGACTTTGTGGAACAACCTGTGCCAAGATCCTTCTGCTATAGGCAACATCGTTGTTTTTGCTGAAAACGGGTTTCTTTGAATAAAATAATGGAGGAAGTGATGAGCTTCTCAATGACAGTGCTGGGAAAGGATATAAATTTTGGGAGGGTTATTTTCAATACAGAAAAATATTTGTACTTACTGGATTTGTGTAATATTTTTACCTGGAACTCTCACAAGGTCCAGCTTGCTTGAGAGATTTGCAAGAATGTCCTTTCCTTTGGGGTACAAATGCTACAAAAATGATGCTTATTTTATAGCTGCCTAGGTTTTATTTCTAGCCGAAGCCTGAAACGACTGTGCAGAAAGGGGAAAAATGCTGTTAAACAAGTTCTAACTGAACTGCAACATTGCCACGTACTTCATATGCTTAGATTACCTCGTTTAACTTAGCCCAGACCTCAATTCAACTCCTGGGGTACTGGCTAACACAAGAACAATGTCCTCATTTGTAACCAGGACTCCCTTCTCATCAGGAGTCTGCAACAGAGCATGATGGAGCTGGCTGAAGCAAGGGGCTGAGAGCCAGCCTGCGGAAGTGGGATTCCTTCCTTAAGGAATATAAAACAACTCCTATCCTGTAAACTTCCAAAGCAAGATGAATGACAATTCTCTTTGAAAAGGCTCTAGCTCAGTAATAGCGAGAGAAAATGGCCCAGCAGTTCCTTGAAGTGGAACAGGAGAGACAGGCATACAACGCTACAGCTGTGCGAGTGAGTTGCTTGGAGGGAAGGGAAGTAGTAAGTCTTGTGACTGATTTATGGTGGAGACGAAGACTACGCAGTGGTATGTAAAGCTTATGCGCCAGCTGAACCAATCAGTTGCCACAGACTTTCTGGTCTTCATGAAGCAGATGGGCTCTTTCAAACTTCTAGGGATAAAGGAATAAATGAACTTTTTTCTCTTTTAAGCTCTCATGGGCAGCACAGTTTCTAATGGCTGCACGTGTTTTATCGTCACAGGGAACGTGAGTAACTGCCGTTCTGTGTGCAATGAGTTGAAGGCCCACCCAGCCTGCCAGAAGTTGTCACTACATGTTCACACTGTTCCCAGGGATTAGGAAAGAAAAGTGGGAACTGCTGTTCAGTGTAAACCTAGCAGAGAGTAGCTAAAATCAACGCTTGTTCAAAATGATTTTGACCCTTTGGGATTACACTTACCAGCCATAATAGAAGGTTTGTACATGGTCACAAGGAGGTGGAAAGGACACACAAAACAAACTCTTAAGGCTAACTGTGCAGGACCGGAATATGATGAAATATGATGAAGTGACTTTGTCCAAAGACTAGGTATTTCTCCTGCCACACAACAATAATTCTGGAGTGAAGGGAAACACACAGAGGTGTGCTGCAGCCCTATTACAGGAGGCACAGCTGGTGGAAAAACGATACAACAAACATACCTTGTTTCTTTGCCATTCTTTGGTATGACTGAATGTTTGACTTCTGCTGGAGTACTGGCAGGTATTTCAGGGTCTGGGGCTCCAGAGTCAAGGTGTAGATCACTCTGTTAGACCTCCTCTCAGATAACATCCCCAAACATGGCTGCTCATTGAGTCAATTCTCATGTCATGAGATGCTCAGGTCTCATGTACTGCATGCTTGAAAAGAAGTAGGAAAAAACAAATGACTTTGTAGATGCATGTTGTATCGAACAATACCAGAATTTTTTTTCCTATCAAGAACACAGAGAATGTTTCTGTGGAAAGGAAGCTCTGCCTTGTGACTGAGATACAGCCTCAGTATTGAATTTTAGAACAAGTGAAATCCTTTGCTGCTTCTTTCTGGGCCTTACAGGATTGCACTATTCCATGTGGCAATTCAGTGACACGCTGGGCTTCAGATACAATACTTTGAGAGCTCTCACAGCAGAAGTGAATTCAGATTCAGGGTAGGAGCTGACTAAAGAAATGTGACATCAGAGATGGGTAAAGTAAGAACAACAGTTTTGCTGGTCGTGGTTTAAGAACACCTTTAGAGCACTGCAGCATTATTATGGGATTAGTATCTCTCTGAAAAGCCAGTTTAGCAGGTCACTGCTATGAACTTAGCAAATGCAACATGTAAGATAACAGCATGTATATCTTTCTGTTTCCTTTTACTGAAAATATTCATGAAGTATCCTGAAGACTTGTGAAATGCTGATACCTATGAAAACAGGGCAATTTTGAACACTCAAGAGGATGATTTTCCAATGTATTAATGGGATTAAACTAAACCATTGTGTTTGCTCAAACTGTTTGAATGGCACTTGTTCAATCACAGATCTGATTTGCGTATTATTAGTTCAGGAAACAAAATGCTTTTTGTTTGTGTCAGACCAAGCTTGCCATAGCAAATGTGGCATAAACAGATGCATTAAACCACAGGAACACATAGCAGCCAACAAATAAGGGCATGCACTAAACATTTACAGAAAGATTTCTGTTTTAATAAACCACATAGATTGTGCCTTTGTGAACAATGACATAGGAAAAAATTTATGAATGAGTCTGTGAGATAAAATTACTGTTATACAGTGGTCATTATTATTCTAACATTTATCAAAACTGAGCAGCCAGCAAAACATCTGGCTTTAACAAACATGTCAGCTGTAGAGGTTTGAGTCTTCCTTTGTCCTATATACACTCATGCTCTTTGTCAATGCCTACTATCAGAGATGTAATAAGCTACTTTTGATTCTACTAATACAGGGAAAAATCCAGGAATATGTTGTTTTGCTTTGTCTGTTTTGTTCAGTTATTTTTTTTCTTTGTTTTCTTCCCTATAAATTCTATTTGGGTTTAAATAGAATAGTTTGGGTCATTATGTTTGTATATACAGAAAATATAAAGTAAACTATGCCTGAAGTCCCTTCTAAGTAGGCTTTTATGGGCTTCTCTCAACAGTGTGCTTCCCTCATGCTGTAAAAGACATATCATGCAGCTGATACCCTGCCTGTCTCATCTGAATGATCTCATGTGACATTGAAATGAGTTCTACACCTGAGATGAGTTTGCAGAGCCTCTTGGGGTAACCCCTAAAGCTGACATACTCATCACTAGTCCAACTGATGTGGCTTGGCACAGCTGGCAGTGCAAGCTCAGTAAATGACAGAAACTGAGTGAAGATGGAGATTGAATTTACACCTCATATATCCCATAAAGGGTAATTTCTCAAGGGCAGTGTTTAGGTGAGCAAGTGGAACAGCATTTGGCAATCGTCCACCTGCTCACCAGTTTATACACCCTGCATTTGGCTGCTTCCCCATGATCATGGGTCGGTGTGGAAGCGTTTATTTTTCCCGAGATATGGGAGTGAGTTAAGGTAGTAGGTCCTTCCCTTCCCACTTCTCCGAGACACACGTCTTTAACTTCTCAAAGGTAGGCTGGTTTTGCTCAGACTCAACAGTTTACACGGAGACCATTAAATCAGAGGTGGCAACAAAGAAACTGGGAAGAGGAATAGAGATGCCTACAAAAAGTACACATCACAAAATTATCCAGCAAGCAGAAATGCCCAGTGATCATGTTGTGGTGAAAGGGACGAAGTTATCTGTAGAAAGGTCAATTAAAATTTGCAATTGCAATTGCATAGTGCTATTTTAAAGTTGTTTCCTCCTGAACCTAGTGACCTAACCCAAGGAATCACCATGTTATTACAAAAAAAAATAATAAAAATAAATAAATAAATAAATAATCTTTTTGCTCTTTCTCTTATGTTCTATGTATTCTTTTGCAATGCATCTTTCACTTCAGGGGGTGACTAATAACGAGTTTCAGTTCACATAAAAATAGTGCACAAAGTAATTATTTTTGTGGCCCATGAACACTGTCTTTCTCACACTGCATCAAGGGGATGGTTAGAGCATAAGCCACATAGTTTGCCCTGTGGTATGGCGGAAACATCACGTCTTCAAGGCAAGTAGCTGAAAGGCAAATGTTGGTTTCCACAAGAAAGCGGCTCCTGCCTTCCAAAATGTGATGAGGCAATAGGTCACTGACGTGATGGTAATAAATGGATGTTTGTCTGGTTGAAGAAAGTTTGGAAAAGTTTGCTTTTTCTGTTAACTTTAGAAAGTCTAACTTCGTGTTTTGTGATAGGAGTTCTGCAGAGTAACAGAAAACTTTTCACTATGTGGCATATAGCTAAATTGAGCTTGAATAATGATAAACTATGTTTTGGTTGGTATTTGGGAGGGATTTATTGAAGTGCCCTTTATATAAAATGCCTCTTAATAATAACATCTCCAAGTCCTTCCTACCCAAGCTGAACATAAATGCTGGGTTAATGTCAGCATCCACTGAGTATTTTCGATGTTATTTTGGTAGTTCATAAGATGGGAAATACAGCTGACCATCCACACAATACTTGTAACACATGCTCAAAATCCGTGGAGAAAAAAGGTAAGTATTACCAGCCGCTTAGGGAGATTGGCAGTTAATTTTAGGACTACGTTGCGGTGGCAGCAGGTCCAAAGCATTCTGACTTCTGCTTCTTCTGAATAACATCTGATGGCGCAGCCTTTAAGTCACACCATTTTCCTCCTGTATGAGCTAAATTCTCAAGTAGCCACATGCAAGAGAGGAGGCTGAAATTTAATCTGGGTTACTGTACTGCAGCTCCAGATTTGGGCCAGTCAGGCTGGCAGCAGTTTTAATCACATAGACCATGTATATTTGAGTACATGACCCCCTCCTTTCACTGAATAATTTTATTCCTGCCTGCCATTTCACCAAATGCTCTAATCTAGATTCTGTCTACCGTGCTATTAAAAATTCCTTTCACTTTTGCCTGTCTTACCTGTCCCTTGCTGCACTAATTCAGCATTTCCTGACAGTCAGAGGGATTGCTCTCTGGTGCTGCTGATTTTGTGCTAGTGAGCTTTATTAGAGGTGAACCAGAAGTGCTGGAACGATAGCATTATCAGAAAGATGCTCTTCTCATATCCTCTTCCATTCCCAAGTATCCTGCCATTTTCCACCTTAAGCCATCTGGCAGATTTATACTGAGATTCCCTGCAATCTGGCCATCAGTTTAGCTGCTGCAGCCCCCTCCTTGGTGAAAATGGCTGAGCTGTGCTGTGCCGCTGTTATGGCTGCAGAATGACCTGGAGATCTGAAGCAAAAAACAGATGTCTCAATAAATTTTTGTCAAAATGTAATTATCTTGGGAACAGGGAAACGAATGGGGGGAGAGGCAGAACCAGATGCATGACATTAAAATATGCAATCATAATGATAGGGAAATTTTGAATAAAGAAGTGGAGGATCCAATGACTGCAGCAGAGAAAAGCCCTCCTCGACTGCTTGTGATTTTGATTTCAAATGAATCACTGAATTTCAGTTTCTGATAATGGCATTCAAAGCAGGAACAGTAGGAGTTGCACAAAAAAATATCATCCTGAGTGCTTTTTCACAAATAAATCTCAGCAAATATGACAGGCTATCTTTCCCTCAGGAATCTGGCCAAGTTGCTTCTTCCTTTTCAGCAAACAAAACATGATGAACTGTGGATTTTGTCAGTAACAATAAAGACTTTGTGTTTTCACTACATAGAATGTTGGATGTATATTAGTACAACATGCTTAATCCAGGGTGTTTTATGAATAAATTCTGACTGTTTCCATTGTATAAAAATAGAGGGTATTACTGTTTGTATTGTCAGCTGAATAGAAGACAGTTTCTTCTGAGTGTTTAAACAGAAACACCAAATGAAAGACAGGGTCCAGATGAGGTTTATAAGTCTGACTGGGACCTTGGAGGTAGTCCACCCAGCACCTCATGGAGGACAGGACATAAATATCCCGAAACTGCAAGGTGAGTTGTTTGTGTGGAATTTTTGTTTGTTTGTTTTGGTTTATTTGGTTTGTTTGTTTGTTTAGTTGTTGTTTGTTTGGGGTTTTTTTTTGCATGTGTGTGGGGTTTTTTTCTTTAATGGGAATTGAGTTCTCATTTTTGGGTAAAGCTGTCATTTATAAGTATCATAATGTAAAGAACCAGTTCCTTTGGAGTTAGGTTGAAGCCTCTAGGCTTTATTATAGGCCACTTGCCATGCTCACTTTCGATGTGAGGTGTCTTACACTGCTACTGAGGGTCTTTGTGATAGTGTTATGATGAAAATTACTCTGTACCAAGCAATACCTGGCCCTAGGCAGCCTTACTCTATGAAAAGTCAAGTTCAGAATTTTGTATTTGCTGCCTGCTCTTTGAAGAACAATTCCTTAAATCAGATCCCCAAATCAGTGACAAATCAGTAACCCTGTTGTGACATTTGCAGTGCTGTTTCTCAGCAGCATTTTTTTTAATCAGACAAGACCATTCTACAGCTGCATTTTAAGAAAATGTTGTGGAAAGTCAGACCAGTTTCTAAGTGAAACATGTAAGTGAACATGAAAGAAGCCATTTCTAGCAGCTCTGAACGACGTTGAAGAAACTCCAGGTCAGTTAGAGGGCTTTCTAGCATGAAGAGCATTCATCCTGCGCAAAAACTACTGCCATTCCCTGCAGCACTGTGTACAGCAGCTTGGTACGTCCATGGATCCCCTTACCAGAAATGCTGGCACCTGTGCAGCCAGGCTGCCTTCCCCATGTCTTTCTTCCCAAGGGACTTCCTGGAACTTTTACAATTAGAAAAAGTGTAATGAATTCAACTTCTACTGAGGCAAGTTTTAACTCACTGCAGAGGCTATTAGTTCTTTATTTCTCCTTCTTTGTCTCTTATTCATATCTGTCCTGTGAGTGCAAAGAATTTCACTATTGTTTATCTTCACGTGGAAATAGCAGTTTATGGGAATTGTTCCCATTGCTTGAAAAGCAGCTGTCAAGGATCCATTCTGTGAAGACGAGTAAGGACTATACAGGAAACAGTAAAACTTTACTCCTGTAGGTCACACCTTGTTTAAACATTTTAGAGTTTTGATGCACTCATGGTCAATTTATGGCATCAAAGAGAGAAAATGTGCAACCCTGTTTCCTTGAAAAAGTAGCCTGGCTGCTCCCAGATGCCCAGATTTTGTTGTGCTGTCAGACACCAAGTCAAAGGTTTTGTCCTGTGCCCAACCTAAAGAAGTGTCTGGAACCCCTTAGTTAACCTCACTGCTGGAAATTATGTTTCTGTTTTTGTATAATAAGTAGGACGATTGAATTATAGAAGATAACATCTCAGCTCAATAATCTTATTATGCTGTCAGTTTTTCCCTTTTATACGGCTTATTCTATAATAGATAATGAATAATGTTCTCCCTCCCACCCCAAAATAAGTCAGGTCTACTTTAGTCATCAAGGCTGCTCTTTTAAAGTCCAGGAAAACTAACATTTTGACTGACTCTATCAATAAGCATTCCTTTCTCTTCTCCTTCACTGATGTATTTTCTGATATTTCTAAATAAACATCATCTAGGAAAGAAGAGGTAGGAATTAAAACTAAATATGGATACTTCGTAAAAATTTGGAGTTCACAGTTGCAATGTATTCTGTTGTAGTAAGCCTCCTGGATATTGTTTTATTTCCCTATTATAAATAACACCCCCAAAAGGCTTGCTTGAGGGGACACTGTTCAAAGCTAACTTAGGAAGATACGTTTTCACTTAGCTCTGTTTCAGACTCAATCTGGGGATACAACTGAAACATTAATTTCAAGATAATAATTTATTCAGTAGAACAAGTCTAACACTTTCAAAGATACCTTACAGACTTAAATATCCAACTTACTGGATTTCAGTGGAAGTGTAAACCTAACTTTAGGCTTATAGGTATGCTTACCAAGGTATGTTGAAGGTTTAATCCTGAACATAAAATTTCCTTAGGTGCAAGAAGTCATCTGAGATCTAAGACATGGGAGAAAAAGAACAAAGTCCAAAATGAGATCTTTAATATACCTAGTTAGAACTGCCTCACTCTAGAGGTGCCCAGTCTTTTCCAGTTCAATAATTCTATTCTTCTTGTGAATACTTAAAATATCCAAAATACATCTAAAAGGCAAAGTGGAGTTCCGACAACACCATGTTCTAGGTTAATTTACGTAACCTCAATGCCAATGCTAAGGTAGGCATATTGACATAATATGGAATGTGATACGTATTTAAGTAGACATAAACCCACGCTGCCATGCTTTGATTTCTATCCTGTACTAATAGGAGGTATGGAAATATGCTATCATGCATTACTATTGTACCTTTCTTTTCCTGTTCGCTTATAGGTCAGATCTTACCAACAGTTTGCACAAATCATACTGAGGTCAATAAGAGATGATGTAATATATTTTCTGAAACTCTCAGCACAGCAAAGCTCTCCTTCAGAAGACATGTAATATCATGACACCACCAGGACTAGAACCAATTACATCCCATTTTGGACTACCCACTCCACTCACTCAATACATAGGACAACAAAGTTTGATACATTCCTATACCATCCTGTTGTGAAGAGTGAATTCAAACTGTAGTCTGACTCACTGCAGTGTGTTGGTGTCATCTACCAAGAGAGAGAAAATCCAGTTTTGTAACTAGACCCATTACTGGAGAACAATTTGTGGGTTTACTAGGTGTAGTGGAGCTTTATTTAACTTGCCTTTTTTTTTTTTTTTCCCCCATGGGGAAAATACTATGATGTGTGACATCCAGAATTTTAGTGAAGCTTAATTTACATTAACACTAACAAGACATTTTGAAAAGCCTGCTTTATGAGCATCTTCATTTTTGCATCTGATAGGCATTGTTAGAACAAAACCAAAAAAGACTCCTGGGTCACACGATTTACTTACTGTCACAGTTTTCGTACTTGAGTTTGTACACTTATCTTTTCCTTTCCAGCAATACATGATTTACCAGTCATTTGTTGCAAAGCCCATTAAGACAACTGTGAAGCTGACCCTTCATTTGGTATGCAGTCTGCACATCAGTGTTGGTCTAACTGTACTTACTGTTAACAAAATTACTAAAAGGCATTATTGTGGTAGATAAATACAAATAAATAGTTTAATTCCATGTCATAGAGATTAGAAAGAGGTCCAAACTATGGTACAGGTTGGCATAACCCAAGGAACGTTTACTGCTGTTCAAAATCTAATTGTCTGTCACAGCCTGGCTTGTAATTTCCTTAGTCTGTGGACTCTGATGATGCTCTGCTTCACCTCTTGAACCATTTTATGCCCTCTTGTTGATCTGCTGATGTCTGCTGATACATAGTTTCTCGGTTGATCTCCCTTCTTAACAACAACTTGAGGGAGTGCTAGCAGGAATAAGGGGCCATTAGGAATACCAAGGCAGCAAGTTTAGTACTGAGGACACTGCCACCTTTCATCACTGACCAACACTAGAAAAACTCCACCAGTCTTGGTGGTGTCCTGTTCTAGCAGTTTCATACATAGAGATTTCACATGTGAATGACAGAGTGTGAATCCTTGTTAAAATTGTTTGTGTAATTCCCTAATTCCTTAATATCCATGCATGAAAACAAACACATAGCTGAAGCATTTGGAAGAACATGGTCCACTTAACTGCTGAAAAAGTGGTAAGGAAAAAGCCTTTTGGTGTGTGTGCAAATTGTTCTGTGAACTACCAGATTAACTGTGTTGATTTTCATGGTGTTTTGAGCCAGACCATCAGGTGTAAGTACTGCATATGATACCTCTATTTGTTTATACCTTTTTATTGTATTGCAGCTATATGATATTAATTAATAATTTAGGTTTAGGTAATATTTCATTTAAATATATATATTCACACATTGTTAACAGGAATGCTGGGAGTTTAGTTGTAAAGTTAGACACATCTGTGGACTGTACCTGTTATTTTTAAGCTTATCACAGTTCTCAGAGAGTACAACATAGTTTATAAACATGCACATATGTATTTATACAACAAGAAATACTTTGTAGCAAATCCTGAGGTCTGCAAGGACTGCGCATGACTTGCTTGACCTGCTAATTAATAAATAAATAAATAGTCTCCTCCAGGTATAGACCAAGACTGTAAAGTTCTGCAGTCCTTTTCAAGACTGAAAAGTGAAAAATTGAAATTTAGGCATACAGGAAAAGAAGGTTAGAATAGAAACCACTATATGACCTTAGTAACATGTTATTGTAGAATGTCAGAGTGGGCATATGCATCTATATAAACAGGATGCAAATCATTCAGACTGTGAGTTGAAGGAGGAGCAAGAACAGAAAATACTAAAGATTTCTCCCTTCTTGATGTTTTAAATAGCCTGCTTCCCACTCGGAGAACTGTCATTATAAAGAGCAGAGAAAATGTATTTTCACTAGTGCATTGTATCAGCTACTTTGCAGAGTCCTCTGTTGATATTCAGATGGTGAGTGAAACTATCAAACATGTAAACAGCAAGGAAGAGTATCTCTGCTTGTGTCACTGTACTGACCATTTTGGGAAGGTGCAATGTGGTATTGCCTGTCGAGTTTTATATGCTTAGATTTAGCAAACTTCAGAATGAGAGGTTAATACACAAAATGTTTACATAAATTTTCAGCATTTCAAGATCAGAAGGCTCTGGATGTTTTTGTCCTTAACTTTAAATTTGAGAATCAAGTAGGTGTTGGATTTAAGCATAAATGTCTGATTAAAGCAAAAGCAGTGACTAAGTTATAATTTTTCATAATCTCACTTTAAATAAATTAAACTCTTGCAAAAACACTGCATAAATTAAACAAAAGTGGCATAATAGAGTTTAAGAAAAATAATTTTTAAAGGGTAATTTTGTTTGCAGTCTCAAATGTTAATAAGATAATAACTTCAATTAAAAAAAAAGTATTTAGAACTTTACACTTTGTTCTTCAAAAAACTCAGTAAATACCTAATTTCAATTTAACTTGCTCTGGATTTTGTACAGCAGCTTTCCTTTGTTCCTCATGCGTCTCTGTTTCTTCTAATCCAACCCCCATACCACATGCTCTGCAATTCCTCCTGTTTCCATTTCATCCTTCTAAGAACTGCTCAGTCTAAGTACATTGAGAACACTACAACACGTCCCAAAAATATAAAGTTAACCCCTAAGTGTCCCATGACACACTGCATAAACTCAGGGAAACAGTTCTTGTATAACGTTGTCAATCAATGCACACTTCATAGCAGCTGCTGCTGCCCTGAAATTATGATAAATGATACCTCTCTGTGCTGACCAATGACACAGTGTTATGAAGCCGTTAATTACTATAATTTGTGTACTCAATGCCATTTTTCTCATCAGCTCTCTTTCTCCCTTATGCACACACTGCATTTCATAAATGACTGACCAGGTAAAAAAACTTGGATGGAATCTTCTTATAAAAACCACCGGAGTCTGGACTATATGTGCTTGGGTATCTAAAACCCCTTGTCTCCCAAGGCAATGAAATAGTTAAGATCTTTAACAGATGAAAAATAGATTCCAGTACTCCTTTGCTATTTCATTGCTATAAGAGTTAGCTGTAATCATGCTCCTTAACTTATTTTTCATTTTCATTCTGCTGAATAAACCCTACAGGTTTACAGTTCCATGGTTTATTGTATATATGTATGCATGCATATATGCATGCATTATTCAGAATGTAAAACCGTATGGAGAATTCTGCTTTCTTGGCTTTTTTTTTTTTTTTTTCTTTTTTGTTGGTACCAGGAAGTAGTAAAATGTTTTGAGATGCTAGTAAGTCTTTAACTTACAAAATCTAGATTCCACCTTAAAAATGTTCCATACTGTATGTTGCATAGCCTGGGGTGCTGACTAGCTGCCAAATATCTATCAGAGAGTGATTTATGATATATGATATGTTCCTCAGCCCAAGTGGAGACTGTTTAGTTGAAACATGAGAAAGGAGAGGCCTTGTGCTCTCAAAACCATGATGACAAGTTTCTGTTTGGCTTTCTGAGGGAACATACAGTACAAAACGTGCCGTATTTTACAACACCAAAACTTATGTAAAGAACAAAACTAAATTCACTTAACCCGTGGTTTCATTATTTTTTTTTAGTTTTTTCCCCTTTCTCTCTATTTTTGGTGAAGTCTGATTCTTCTTGTAAAAATCCTCTTTTTCTTTTGTTGTTTGCAGGGTCTCTGAAATAAAATTGCAACAGTCTGATTCAGAAACTTAAAATATTTTTAATACCTAATAGCTGTGTGGACATATTTTTTAAACTGGATTTCAGACCCGCAATTTAAATTTTGCTGGTACTTTCCTTTAATTTTAACTAAAGTTGGTGTTATGATTTCTGATGCTTTTTGTTCTGAAAATAATTTTTCCCTGCAGCTGTGAAGAAGTACCCCTTCCATGCAATTTTTGGGATCTGCGCTTTAATATGCCTGCATAGAACAATATGGTCAATGACCTGTAGGGTCTTGAACAAGAGAACTCCTCAAGATCTTGTGACAGTATTCATAGGTAGTTACAGCCAGGGTGGAAAAAAGCTGCCTATTTAATCTAACTGATATATCTGGTTTAGACAGACATTCAGTCACCACAGTACCTAAAGTGCTAAAATATAGCATGGAACAGAAACAAACCCAAACCTTAGTTACCTAAAGTAGACTGGATTTGTTTCTTCATATCATTATATCATCTTTCTGTTCATATCCTCTGCATTTGTTGTTTTCCAGGTTTTGCTGTGAAAGTACAGCTGATATGAAAGGCTGTCTTTACACAGGGCAGTGAAAGTGATCTGCCTAGAGCATGTTCTGATCTCAAGTTGTCTTTCACAGCTGCACTGTAACTGTGTGTCATGTTCAGCATGTTGGTATACATAAGGATGAGGAAAAGGCTGAGGTACAGAATACCGCCTTTGCCTCAGTCTTTAATAGCCAGACCAGTTATCAGTCCCCTGAGCTGGAAGACAGGGATGGAGAGCAGAATAAACCCCTCATAATCCAGGAGGAAGCAGTTAATGACCTACTATGCCACCTGGACACTCACAAGTTTATGGAGCCAGACAGGATTCATCTGAGGGTACTGAGGGAGTTGGTGAAGGAGCTTGCCAAGCTGCTCTCCATCATTTCCCAGCAGCCCTGGTTAACAAGGGAAGTCCCGGAAGACTGGAGACTTGCCCGTGTGATGCCCATCTACAAGAAGGGCTGGAAGGAGGATCCAGGGAACTACAGGCCTGTCAGCCTGACCTCGGTACCAGGGAAGATTATGGAGCAGTTCTTCTTGAGTGAGCTCACACAGCAGGTGCAACACAACCAGGAGGTCAGGCCCAGCCAGCATGGGTTCATGAAGGGCAGGTCCTGCTTGACCAGCCTGAACTCGTTCTATGACCAGGTGACCCACCTAGTGGACTAGGGAAAGGCTGTGGATGTTGTGTACCTGGACTTTAGTAAAGCCTGGACACGGTCTCCCACAACATTCTCCTAAAGAAGCTGTCGGCTCAAGGCTTAGACAGATGTACTCTTCACTGGGTTAAAAACTAGCTAGAGGGCAGTACACAGAGGGTTGTGATAAATGGAGTAAAGCCTGGTTGGTGGCCGGTGATAAGTGGTGTTCCCCAGGGCTCAGTCTTGGGGCCGGTCTTGTTTAACATATTTATCAATGATCTGGATGAAGGGATTGAGTGCTGCCTCAGTAAGTTTGCAGATGACACCAAGTTGGGTGGGAGTGTTGATCTGCTGGAGGGCAGGAGAGCCCTGCAGAGGGACCTGGACAGGCTGGATCCATGGGCTGAGGTCAATTGTATGAGGTTCAACAAGGCCAAGTGATGAGTCCTGCATTTAGGTCACAATGACCCCAGGCAGTGCTATAGGCTTGGGGACAAGCAGCTGGAAATCTGTCAGGCAGAAAAGGACCTGGGGGTGTTGGTCGATGGCCAGCTGAATATGTCAGCAGTGTGCCCAGATGGCCAAGAAGGTCAATGGCATCCTGACCTGTATCAGGAACAGTGTGGTCAGCATGAGTAGGGAAATGATTTTGCTACTATACTCGGCATTGGTGAGGCTGCACCTTGAGTACTGTGTTAAGTTTTGAGTCCCTCAATACAAGAAAGACATAGAGATGTGGGATTGTGTCCAAAGTAGGGTGACAAAGCTGATGAAGAGTTTGGAGGACAACTCTTATGAGGAGTGGATGAAGGATCTGGAATTGTTTAGCCTGAAGAGGAAGCTGAGGGGAGACGTGATCACTCTCTACAGCTACCTGAAAAGAGGTTGTAATGAGGCAGGCACTGATCTCTTCTTCTGGGTAACTGGTGATAAGACAAGAGGAAATGGCCTCAAGTTGCATAAGGAGAGGTTTAGATTAGATATTAGGAAGAACTTCTTTACTGAAAGAGTGGTCAGGCATTGGAAAGGGCTGCCCAGGGAAGTGGTGGAGTCACCATCCCTGGAGGTGTTCAAGGACCGTGTAGATATGGTGCTTGAGGACATGGTCTAGTGGGTATGGTAGTGATGGGTTGATGGTTGGACTAGATGATCTTATATGTCTTTTCTAACCTTAGTGATTCTGTGTTCTATGGTATGTCGAAAGCTTGAGCCCAGAAGATTCAGCAAGTACATATTATGAAAACACATAACCTCTGTTTACAAAGCCCTGCATATTCTATCAAAAAAAAAAAAAAAAAAAAAAGCCCTTTAAATATAAGGAGTCTAAGTGCAGAAGGAAAAAAAAAAAATACTTTTACTGTCTTTCTACAAATGAACAATTATGGCAAAATCCATATCTAGTCTGGTGCATCTAGAAGTGCTTCCCAGGTCTGCTACAATATGGTTCCTGCTCCATATTCAAGTAAAGACCCAGAACTATCCTATGTCTGGATTTCTGCTGAAAGGTATGGGCCCAATGGATTCAGGGAGTACTTTGGCCATGTTTGCAGCCCTGGCAGCTGGGAGCACAGGACTGTGGTGTGTATAATGGCACCCATCCTCCACTCAGTCCAGATACAGCCGGAAAGACAAAGTAATATACCCTATGACATAAGAGGAAACTGTTAGCAGGAAAAAATCCCCAAACCTTTACCTCTTCTGAGTCCTCGTAAGGTCCTTAAACACAGTACCTTATTTCTATAAGATTCACTGAGGACATAGATAATTTCCACATATATGATTAGCACAGTTATTTGCAGAAGCTGCAAATCATAATGTGGACTTGATAGGTCAGTTTGGCTTCAGTCCATTGAGGCTGTCAGGATGAAAGATCAGGCTTTTATGTTGGATGTCCAGAGAGCAGAAGCTGTAGTGAATAAATGAATATGCACTGGTCTCAGACCATTAAGACAGAGAAGAGACTGCATGGGGGATTGGCTAAATAAACTGTGACATATGTATGTTTCTGTTTATTTTTCTTGCTCTCTCAGAATTAAATATCTGGGAAGTCAATTTGACTAGCCAGTCAATACCAGGAAAAAAACAATCAACACTGGCTATTGAGGTTGATTATGCATTCAGTTCCTGGGTCATATGCTATTGATAGATGTCTTCAGGATTAGTTATTGGCCTGTTCTGGGTAAGTGCAAGTCAACAGCTCAGAAAAGCCCCACTCTGAAAGCTTCTTGAAAGCACTGCTTTTTCTTGTGCTATCCACAAGTCCAAGCATAGCAAGCTGTTGTTGGGCAATATAGCTGATTGTTTTGAGAAAAGATGCAAGCTGGAAGCCTGGTTAAGGACTATGTATGTCAAGGGAGCACACTGCTGCCTCATGGTCAACTTACCATCCCCCAGGACTCCCAGGTCCCTCCCTGCAGAGCTGCTTTCCAGCAGGTCAGCCTGAACCTGTACTAGTGCAGGGGTTTATTCCTCCCCAGGTACAGGACCCTACACTTTCCCTTGTTGAACTTCATTAGTTTCCTCTCCACCCAACTCTCCAGCCTGTCCAGGTCTTGTTGTATGACAACACAGCCTTCTGGTATATCAGCTACTCCTCCCGGTTTTGTGTCATCGGTACACTCTGTCCTGTTATCCAGGTCATTGATGAATATGTTGAACAAGACTGGGCCCAGTACCGGCAGCTGGGGAACACTGTTAGTAACAGGCCTCCAAGTAAACTCTGCACCACCGATCACAACTCTCTGAACTCTGCCATTCAGCCAGTTCTCAATCCACCTCACTGTCCACTCATCTAACGCAAACTTCCCAAGCTTCCCTGTGAGGATGTTTGCGAGAGAGCATCTAAAGCTTTGCTGAAGCTGAGGTAGACAACACCCACTGCTCTCTCCTTATCCACCCAGCAAATCATGTCATCATAGAAGGGTATCAGATTGGTCAAGCATGATTTCCCCTTGGTGAATCCATGTTAACCACTCCCCAGTAACTTTGTCTTCTTTTACATGCTTAGAGATGACATCCAGGATGAGCTGTTCCATCACTTTCCCAGAGGTGAGGCTGACTGGCCTGTAGTTTGCTGGGTGTTCCTTCTTGACCTTTTTGAAGATTGGTGTGACATTAGCTTTCCTCCAGTCTTCAGCCACCTCTCCTGTTCTCCGTGACCTGTCAAGGATTATGGAGAGTAGCTTGCCTATGACATCTCTAGGTCCCTCTGTATTTGTGGGTGCGTCCCATCAGGGCCCATAGGTTTGTGGGTGTCAAGTTTGCCTAGATGATCTCTAACCTTGGTCATCCTTGACCAAGTGAGGTCCTTTCTCTGGGTTTTCTCTCTTACCTCCAGAGTAAGGTCTGTAATTCCTCAGTGTTGCACTTAGTAGTAAAGACTAAAATAAAAAAGGCATTCAGAAACTGCACTTTCTCTACATCCTCTGTCACCAGGTCACCCACCTCATTCAGTAGTGGGCCCACATTTTCCCTAGTCTTCCTTTTGCTACTGAGGTACTTGAAGAAACCCATGTTAGTGTCCTTGACATCCCTCACCAGGTTTAAGTGAGCCCTAGCCTTCCTCATTGCCTTTCTGCATACTCTGACAACATTCCTATATTCCTCCCAAGTGACCAGTTTCTTTTCCACATTTTATAAACTGTCTTCTCCCATTTAAGTTTATCCAGAAGCTTCTTGCTCATCCATGCAGGTCATCTGCCTCCTTCGCCTGATTTCCTACTCTTAGGGATGCATTGATCTTGAGCTTGAAGGAGGTGATGTTTGAATATTAATCAGCTCTCTCGCTGAAGACCCTTCCTTCTAGAGCCTTTGCCCATGGGATTCCTTCAAGTAGGTCTTTGAAGAAGCCGAATTCAGCTCTCCTGCAGTTCTGGGTTGCATTTCTACTTTTTGAATTGCTACTTCCATGCAGGATCCTGAACTCCACCATCTGGCTGCAGCTTTGTCACTGTAGTCAAAGCTTCCCCCAACCTTCACATCCCCAACTAGTTCTCCTTTGTTTGTCAGAACAAGGTCTAGTGGCGCACCTCTCCTCTTTGATTCCTCCACCACCTATGTCAAAATTTTATCATCAGTGCTCTGCAGAATCTGCCTGAACTGTGTGTGCCTGGCTGTGTTGCCTTTCCAGTAAATATCAGGGTGGTTAAAGTCCCCCATGAGAACCGTGGCTACACACAGCAGTGTCTCACATATTTGCTGTCCCTTAATTCTTATCCATAAGCTCTCAACTCATTCTTCATCCACCCCTAGGCAGAAGTCAGTACATTCCTGTTGCTCTCTCAAATAAAGAGCAACTCCACCACTTCGTCCTGCTGGTCTGCCTTTTCTGAAAAGCGTGTAGCCATCCATGACAGCATTCCAGTCCTGCGAGCTATCCCACCGTGTGTCTGTAACTGCAATAAGATCATGGCCCTGTGACCACGCACAGGACTCTAGTTCTTCCTGCTTATTTCCCATGCTGCATGCATTGGTCTACAGGCATTTCAGAGGAGTAGTTGAGCATGCAGGTTTCCCTGGAAGGGGCAAGAGTATCCACCACAGCCATACACACCCTTGAGGCGGTTGGCCTTCTGTGTCTCATCTTGGGAGTCAGCTAAGGAACATTTGTCACTGCTCTGGTTGGCCTGGCTTATTCCACAGTTGGATTGGAGCATTGCCATCCTGGATCTCATCCTCTGAGTCCCTCAGTTTAAATATTCCTTTAGTAATAATACTACACAAGCAACTACTTAAGCTGTTGCCATGATCTCATCTATCCTGAGGTTCTTAGTTTCTTCTGTACAAAGAGGCACAACTACCATCATTTTGTGTAAAGTGACCCAGCCTCTTCTGCCACAGGAATTCAAACATGCACCAGCTGGTATTTATCTGGGAGATACAAAAGCAGGTTAATGGCAGATATGGAGTGGCACATAGAAAATGCATAACGAGCTACTGACATTCATGTCAGGCCATTCCGATTGTCTTCCCACTATATTCCACAGTGTTACATCAATAATTGATGTCCTGAAATAATGATGCTTTCTAATCAGAGTAGAAGTGTGCTTATGGAATGTTAATTAGTGATTATTTGAGATGATTTTTTGCAAAAAATGACAAAATAGTTGTCAGGCCTCAGCCTGGGGAATTCTGGTATTATCTGTTACTTCACTGACAATACGGAAAAGATCTAGTTGTTTTTAAGAGAACATTGTAAGTTGTCTCATACTGCTCTGCAGAACTGTTAGAATATGAAAACTGTTGAAGGTTATGGGTTCACCGGCAACTTTTCCTCACTTGGGAATAATCTGTTGCTGTTTTAGAGTATAAACAAACCTGTTAATGTTAAAATAATTGTTTAAGACTTTTTCTTATGCTTGGATATTCAGTATAAGTGCTGAGACTTGCAACTTGGCTAGAGGCTGCAGCAAACAAACATCCTGTCAAGTGCCTGGCACTCTGTGTTCCTGCATGATTGGCAGGAAACAGTGTGTTTGGGGAAAGGGAAGATGGACATTACAAAAACTATAAACTTGTTTTCCCAAAACAATAGCATGATAAAAAACCAAAGGAGACTTTTATTAAAATATTTGCTGTTAGAATAGTGAGTTACACTGGGGGAGGGACAGGGAGAGGGTGTGATTGTTTAATACATAACTGGGGCATAATATAACTGACACATTATACGCATTTTCTGGTAGGCTGTGCATCTGCCCCAATTTAGTATGTGTGGAACTGAAACCAACTACCCATATGTGCTCACCCCATTGGGGTTCATTTCTAGTATATTGTATTAACGTTAGCTGCTATGTTACCTTGGTCAGACTAGATCTGTCTTCACTATCACTGGGCAATGCAGATGTCCTTCTGCTTATTTGGTCTGTTACAGCTCAAACCACAAGGCAGACCAGGTGTTTTTGTCCCGCTAGTGCCATCCTAGCATTGTGCAGAAGGTTGGCTTTAATCTCTGTAGGGTGTTGTATGCTAGTCTAGCTGGCAAGAGATGCAGTACGAGTGTGCTGAACAAGCATGTTCCCCAGCTGCTTGGGCAATGTCTCCTCCCCAGTCACTCTCTGAGACTCCTAGTGCTGTGCTGTGGTCCTGGAAGCTCCTAAAGTGGAGGAGAGTGAGGGAGCTCTTTATACAATTGCAATCCTACAGCCTGAAAGCCTTCCTCCTGAAAAGCAGACTGAAGCAATTTGTAAGTTTTATACATCTATACAGGCAAACAGGTAACTAATTTAACAATCTATACAGCAGCCAAGCTGGTAAGGCATGTCAGGAGTGGACTGCTGAATCAGACTGTATTTGAAGGACAGTCAAAACTGGGAAGTGGAATTTCCCTTTTTTATTATCTCTTCCCAGTAGGCATATCTAGAAATATACCTGCTTGTCTGTGCAACTCAAAAGCATCTTCTGAAACCACTGAGATAAACTGCAGGTAGATCTTTAAAAAAGGGGATACAAAATATGCAAATAGTGACCAAGAGTGTGGTGGCAAGGATGCAAATCGACTATCATGTCTCTGAAGGAGTTCTGCACAGGACATGGGAAAATCTGCAGAACTGGGCTTTCTGTTCCATTCTGTTTCATACTGAATTCATTGATTGTCAGCGGAATAAAAGAAATTGGAATGCTATGACTTCTAGATCTGGTTGCTATAAACATACAGGTCAAAAAGTGAAAAGGAGCTTCCAATATCGCTGGGATGAGAAATGAGATACTAGTAAATTTGTTGTTATTTGTTCAATTATGGAAGAGTTTCTGCTACTGTGGAAGGCTCTTGAACTAAAAGATGTTTATAATGTCAGCCTTTTGTTGGCGTGCAATACCATCTGACACATTTGCACCAGCAATTGCTTAATATCTATGGTGATTCCAGCAAGGAACATAATCAGTTTTGGCATCAAATTCAAATAACAATGAGAAAGATAAGTTTCTGTTAATTGGTCAGAAATAACAGAATTTATTTGTGTTGCCTTACAGCAATAGACCCAATACAAAGCAGGACTTGTGGTGGTTTCTCTGAAGTTATGTACTTCTCACCTACTGAGGATCTGACCAGCCATTCAAGAGCTATTATGCTGCAAACATGACATAGACAAGTTGAAAGGTGTAGAAGAAAATGCTGATGAGAGCCAACAGCTTGATCTCTATGGAAATTGCTGGAACACGTCACCCCCTTGGCCATTAATATATTGACATAATAGGCTACAACTTGGAAAGAATAGTCTGACTTGTGCTGTGCCTACAATTCCTTTCTTTCCTGTGCAGATGAGGTGTCTACATGTCCATGCATCACTGCAGACATTTATTCCCTTAAGTGGAGGTGGATGCTTTAGGCATCCTAGTTGGGGTACAGGGTATAAGGAGAATCCAGTCAAACTCCAGTATGGCTATTTATTGTCTACAAGTGATGTCTTAATGTCTGAATAATGGATGTGTAGCATGAGGCAAAGAAAACAGCCAGTCCTAAGCAAACTGAGCCCTACAGCTGCATTAGTGCCAGACCATAGTCATGACAAGTATGATAAAGATCCCACGGGAAGAAAAGGACGGTGTCATTTTTATTCTCAAAAGTTGACATGGTAGTCCTTCCTCTAGCATTGTTACTCCTTTTTACTGCAAGTGGCTAGTGGAGATTTGGACAAGGATGACCTATTTTAGACACAGCAGTAAGACTACCTCAATTTATCTGCATGCTCAGCAGCCCACCAAGGTGGTGTGGGCAGGTATGGCACCATGTTGAGCATGACAACGTGCTGCTCTGCCAGTCCACACCACTAAGGTCACAGTAGCCTGGAAGATGCCTGCTAAGCTTTCTGTCTAGAGTAGTAACTGGCACTAGTTTGCTGCAGGACTCAATTTCGTTAGAAGCTGGCTGAAGCTTCCTTACATCATGCTGCATATCCTTAGGCTTAGTTTTTGCTTCAGCTTCAATCTTATGCATGTTTTTAATTAATTTATTGCAAATAATTTATTTTTGAGTTTACAGCCATTTTTGTTCATTTTGATAAAGCTCAGGTTTCCTTACAAACGTTCTCCAGCCTTAATTAAACTCTTGCCTAGTGTCAAGAGATTCTCCTCCTGGTGAACCAATTAGCTGGTATATAGGCTGAGTGAAACATAAAAAGTGAAAGAAAACCGACAGCAAATTGTACTTGAAATGGCAACAAATATCAATGGGAGAAGCTGCGTGTAGTCATTGTTGGTCACAGTGAAGACATTTCTCTGTGAGTGGCATGTAATCTAATGATTTCACAAATGAAAGGGGGAGGAAATGCATCAATTTTCAGTGAGGTGACAGGCTCATTATATCTATAATAGCCAGGACTGGATCCCGTAAACCTTACTCATCAGAGTGAAAAATAGTTTAAGGCCATGCCATTGTTATACATAAAATAAAGGAGAAATAAAGATGAAAATAAACATTTTTTGGTCTTTTTTTTCAACCTTTCCACCAGCAGAATGTTTCTGAAGCTGATGAAGGGATGCTCATTCCTGTCTGCTCTGAGACACAAATCAGTCTTCTGTTCTTCTGATGTATGTCTGAGGCAAAAAGTATAATAGCAGTAATAGTAACAGTTATGCACAAATCTCAGATAAGCAGATTGTTAGCTATGCAGCACAGTATGACAAAGCAATAACGTGAAGGTGATGTAAGCAAATACTTACACACTGCAACAACCTAAGTAGAACACTCCAATACCTTGTAATGGTTTTTTTTTTTTTGTTAGACTCTGCTCCTTCATTTAGTGCTTAAACGCAGGGACAAAGTAGAATTCAGAAGATCATCAGGATGCCTGTGCACCAAGAGTCTTGCTGAATGTCCTTCTAGTTCCCTCCTTGCACAAGAACTGGCAGCTGGGCAGCATGTGGTGATTGTAGGTCTGTACATCAGTGATCCTAAGGAAACAACCTCACATTCACTGCTCTATTTCTGTCCTGGACAGAAAAGTAATGTTTGGAGACGTACAGAAAAAAACCCCAAATCAACAATTATACATTCTTTTGAGCCTAAGATCATTTTAAAATAATTTTCATCTAAAAGGAAACCAGAAATGTTTGTGCTTGTTTGAGAATATCCATCTCCAAGGATAAGAGTTGTCCTGTGCCAGCCGTGATATGCCATGTTGAGGAAGAAGATAATGGAAAATAAAATGAAGCGAAAGGAAGACAAGGCAAGGGGAATGAAGATGGAGCATTCTCATACAGGGAGGACAGAGGAATTTGATCAGGACACCCAAATCAGTAATCTTGGTAAAACGTTCCTCAAAATCTTAAATGTGAAATACCCAGAGTTTTACATTTCATACTGAAGATGAAAAGTGAAAACTATTATTTGATTCTGGGAATCAACATATGAAGCAATGGGGCATACTGTAGGGTATGCCCAGTCCTATAAAGTGCTTTCTTATGCAGAATCAATACAATAAAGATGCATTTTAACGGAGGCTGCATTGTGTTAGCATTATTTTATGGCAAATCCTTCCTTTACCAATTGATAAAAAGGCTGATTTACTTGTAGAGTTTAATTCTACTCCGATTAGTGATCACTTCATCACTTGAAATGCTAGAGCAGGGGGGAATTAGAAGGGAGGGAACTAGTTTCCTATTTGTCTTTAAAATAAAAGGCATTGGACACCTGGCACCCTATAAATACTGTGACACTGTACGACGGCAAACATGGGCACAATGCAGTGCTTATTCTCAGTTGGAATCCATCTGTACACTACAGTAGTAAGACAAAAGAGGATTGTTAGCACTTAAAGGCACCTTGACGCAGTCATACCACTTGACTGTTTTATTAATTGCCCCATCTGTTAAGTGAGAACTTTCTGACATATGTTGGTACGTGCTCTTAAACCCCTTGGTCTGCTTCCTATTGGTTCCACATGTGTTTGTATTTGTTCTCAGTAGGCAGAGATTCCAGAGAGAAAATGAACCGCTGCAGATCGATTGCAGTATCAGTCATGCAGAAGACATGGTAAAACATGCCACTTCAGTCTGGTTTGCTGTTAACCCTTTGAACACAGAAAAGTAGGGGGTGGGGGAGAGAGAGAAACCGGTTAGCTGCCAAAGATACTACTGGGGGAAATTGGTACCATGACTTCTAAATTACTCATCTTGTTAGGGGCTCTCTGCCTTCTAATAATTCTTCACAAATTACATTTCCACTGCTGCCTGTCTTAGAGTTATGTCCTTTAGTACAGCCAAACCAGACAGTATTAGGATGATGTGGAAGATTATGGTTCTGTGCTGAGTATTCCTGCCCATTCTGCACCGCCTGGATAATTCTCTGACAAAATTACTGTGACGATAGCAGTGAATGAGGCCTGAAGTGACAAAAGCCAGAGCATTTAAAGGTAAGCCATGATTCCCACCAGCAGGAATAAAACAAAGACATGGTGTTTGCAGAAGGTGTAGGCCCACCTCCCTGAATTTTTTGGTTGGCATTTATGGTGTTTCTTGGAATTATATTCTAAAACACAAATTTAAAAGACATTAAGGAAGAAGTTGTAATTTGAAGATGTGGATAATAATTTAAGGCACTTCTATCTATTGAGAAAGTGGCATTAAAATCAAAAGACCAACTTTATTTGAACTCACAGGTAGAAAAGCAGTATTCTTATTAGTTGAAAAGGACTGGCAGTGTTCTACTTGGCCAGGGCTCTGAAACCTTGGTGACAAATTTCTGAACTTTGAAGATGACTCTTGTGCATTGTGCACATGTATTCATAAAATTATGCTTGAGAGAGGCAAGTAGGACCTGTTTTCTCCAAAATACAAGGCAGCATAGAAATCTTCTTCTGTTATAGTGCTACAATTGTGCTGACTGCTGACTGCAAAGCCTGTTAAAACCTACATTAAATGCAAAAGTGCACATTATCCAGTCATTTCTCATAGAATCACAAAATAATTTAGGTTGGGAAAGACCTTTAAGATCATTGAATACAACTGTAAATGTAACACTGCGAGGTCCACCATGATACCATGTCCCTAAGCACCTCATCTACACATCTTCAGATGCAGTATACTGAAAAGTGCAGAACCCTGAAGAACTAGCATAATATTTGGAAGAAGTATGCTGTCACCCTGGCAGTTCCAAGGAGACACAGATCATTTCAATGTGTTGGGGCCTGGCCCATGCCTACCAAGCTTTGTTCAACACTATTCAGCACCCTCAAATGGAAGAGAGGGTCTCTGGATCTGACAAAGCAACAAGCGCTGTGCCTACTCCAACCCCAGTGGTAGGCATTGTGGCTACTCCAGCTGTGGCGTTGGACGTTGAGGCTACTCCAACCCCCCCAACAGGCACTGTGGCTGAATCAGAGAATCAAACTCTGCTGGTATCAGTTGTTCCTATACAAAAGAAAAAAATCTGGAAGTGGAAATCGTCTCATTCAGCAAGGGATGAAGAAGTTACTTTGAAGAGGGATCAGGAGAAAGAGATGGAGTCATACTACTGTGAAGCAGGGCCATCTTGAGAACAGAAGAGGGAAGAGAGGCAGGTTTTGCTCAGGGAGGAGGAAGATGAAGCACTCATAAATGAGGTGGTGGTAACCACCTGATCCTTATCCCTCAGTGAGCTGTGAGATGTGCAAAAAGACTTCAGCCATAGTCCAGTCGAGCACATGATCACCTGCCTGATCCCATGCTGGGATAACGGGGCAAATAGTCTGGAATTAGAGAGTAAGTCAGTCAAGCAACTGGGACTCCTTACTAAGGAAGGGGGCATTGACAAAATGATTGGAAAATGTAGACAAATCTTAAGATTTTGGAGGCAACTCCTGTCAGGCATGAACTATCCCTGCAAGGAAGATGTTGCATGTCATCCACGTAAGTGGACCACCACTGAAAGAGGCATCCAGTACCTGATGGAATTAACTATCCTGGAGGTGATTTATGGTAACCTGGATAATGATCAGGTATCCAACCATCCAGATGAAGTTAAGTGCATGTGACCCAAGTGGTGAAAGTTTATACAGAGTGCATGAATATGACACGCCAACTTGTTGGCAGGAATAACCTGGAAACATGGAGAAGAACCAACAGTGGATGAATTGGCTGGTCAACTTTGGCAATAAGAAAAGAGTCTCTCTTCCTCCCTATGGGCCTGTTTCTTAGCTGTAGAGAAACTGTTAGACATTCTAGCTGAGAAGCTATCTGAGGAACTGTCCCGGCAGTTCAAGTGATTCAAAGAGGATATGCCCTGCTACCACCTCTATGAACCAGTATTTCAGCTATTAGGAGTAGAGGGTACACATCACAGGTCATCCTGTGGTTTTACTTGCGTGACCATGGAGAGGACATGAGGAAGTGGGATGGAAAATATTCCTTGACCCTTAGAGCAATGTGTGTGTGTGTTGCAGGGAAAAACAAGGACAAAAAGGGCTACTGGTTCTTCCAGGAGAACTGCTGCTCTGGTTTCCAGCAGGCAGCTCCCGAGACAGAGTAGGAGAGCTGATCTTTCTTCAGATCCTCTTTTGAAGGAACTTCCGATTCATATCTACAAGAGGTGAGTAAGGAAGATTATAACCAGGAATAGTGTGGTTCTGCCTCAAGCCATGTAGAGGAAAGGGACAAACTGGTTTACTGGACTGTGTGGATTGGATGGCCTGGCACATCAGACGCATAGGAATATAACGCTTTAGTGGACACAGGTGCACAGTGTACTCTAATGCCATCGAGATATATAGGGCCAGAACCTACCTGTATTTCTGAAGTGACTGTGGGATTCCAACAGCTAACTGCATTGGAGACCGAAATGAGCCTAACTGGGAATGAATGGCAAAAGCACCCCGTCATAACTGGCCCAGAGTTACAATCATTACCATCTTTTCTTAAAAACCTCGAATTAGAGATAAAGCAAGCATGTAATGGTACTGTGTAAGCAGAGGCTGCTTTAGGCTTGGATCATACAAATTTTAAAACCATTTGTAGATGTAATTTTAGCTTTATCAAGCTCAGCATGACTCTAAAAATGCATCAAAGTTTTAATCTTACAGTTTATGGTGGCAACAGACCCTCTACATGGACAGAATTACAAGACTTTCTTTAGATGTTTGATGATGTTCCAATCATCTTTTTCTCTCTAAAAATATACGTTTGTTGAAAAATCTCAGGGTTAGCCAAGCATGAAAGTTTCCAGGTATGCATGAGGGGTATGTAAGTTGACCCACTGTTGCAGGGCCTCCTGGCAGAACACCATATGTGCATCACAGTGGACTGTAGTAACAAGATGTGGCAATTTCCTAGCTTTGGAGCTTTGAGTCAGATTTACTATTGTAAAATGGTTATTTTGCACATGTTGAAATTTCTTGGCTTGTTAACACATGCCTTAATGAGTCAAGGGAGGTTCCCTTGAAATTGGTTCTCACTCAGTCTTCGTTTTTATAGATGCTCAGTTGTAACTGCAAACCATCTGAGTGTACAGTGCTTGTCGAGGGGTATCCAGAGGCTGTGATCTTTAGGTTTTTGCCTTTTTTTTAGTCTGAGAGGTCACATAGAAAAGGCTTGTGAGCATTGGATCGTATTTAGAAGTGTAACTACTATTAATATTGTGCTTTCATTTTTTAAGCCTGGAAAGAACCTTGACCAAAAAAGTATTTTTTAATTTACTGGTATCTGCTAATTACTCTTCTTTTCTGAGATATTACTGTAAACCTGAGGTGGTTATTAATGAAAATGTAGGTAGAAGGATTTTCTCTGTTCTGTTGCTGAGGGAGTGAAATAAAAACTCAAATACATTTATCACCACTAATCTACAAAGCAAGCTTCAGCTCAACGCAGTTAAGAACAGCACAGTTTCCTTGAAAAGATAGTCTTTATAAAACAGATTGAGGTAGTAAATAGATTTACACATGTATGTTATAAGGAGGTAAGACCTAATATAGTGATAACTTGTGGGAAGTCACAAAAAGTAGCTGTTGAAGCGACAGGCAGTGTATTTCTCCTTTGTCCCGGTATTCCTAGCTCATGTTTTCTGCCACTGTAGTCTCATTCTATGAAAACAGAATGTTACAGACACGCTGTAGGAGTGTGTTGATCATGAAATTATTTGATAAACCCTTTATTTCTAGCAAAATAGTTTTTGTATAATCACTAATTTGACAGAACATTTTAAACTGATTTATAATTAAAAGCTAATGCCCATGGAATAGAATATTGTCATAGGTTAATGGCCTCCTGCTGGTTCATGAATGCAGAAGCGTTTATTTTCCAAGCAGCAGGCGCTGATCCTCTGACAGTGTTCTATTAGAACAACATTTTTTCTATTATATAAAATGACTAGTGCAGATTTAAACATTTTATCTGATGGATGCTGGTATATCAGTGTGACAGATACTCACTGTACCATGTTTGACCCAATGCACTTTTACTGAGTGAAAGTAATCTCTCTAGGTCCTAGATTAATTACTGACTTTGAACAGACCTTGTTATGTGCTTGAGCTATCTGAAGAGTACTTGTTTTGGTGTTTCTATTCTCTTCTTCCTTGCCATCTCTCAAAAAACATCAAATAATGTAAACTTCTAGCAGTTTGTAAGCATTTCCATAAAACCATTCAGGGCCTTTTTGGAAGGTGCTGCAGAAAGGGAAAGAGAAGTAACTGTATTCTCTATAAAGCAAACAAGGATTAATAAAACTATATCTTACTGGGATTGCTTGAGGGGAAACATGGTTCCAACATTTTGTGTGCAGCTTGGGGAGTACTTTAAACCTTGCATTCATTATGATTCCCAAAAGTGAACAGTGCCAATTTAATAGGAGTCAAGCCAGAGAACTGGTCTGTGCACTCTTGTTTTCATGTGTACATGCCTAAGACTCACGCATGAGGAATAAGTGGTGAAGAAGAAATGTGGTTTTATGCAACAGTGAGTCTGATAGGCAGGTGAATGTATCTTCTAATGAAAAATATATCACTGACTTCTTCTAAGCACTTAATTGGTCTGTCTCTGTGTTTGGAGTGTGGCTGTGGTACAATGTACTATCATTAATATAAGTTTTTTGGGATAAGGAAAAAGGAACTGGGTAGCAGTTATGAGAGAAGGACATCGTCCTAGAAGATCTGAACAAGGTGCTAAACAAGGAAACAGATGTCTCAGAAGGTACCTTTTGAGAAAAAATTCCATGAATATTTTTTAATCTCACAGAACAGGAACTGTCAGTAAGTGGCAATGCTGTGAACCATATAACATGACAAGGCAAGTGGTGATTATGAAATTTCAGAGTTAATGGGCTCTCCTTCTACCTTTTTAATGTCAGTACTGTTGAAGATGTTGCAAACCCCTTCAGTAATAAAGGGGCAAACCAGCATGGCAGCTGAGTACCCTGTTGGGTCTGAAACAACTTTCTTCCTTGTCACACTCCCTCACCACATTGAAAGACATTTTGAGTCAGCTCAGCTCCTACCGGTTTCCTTTGAAAGGTATTTTTTGAGTAGCAGCATAAATTCTTTATCAAAATGTAGGCAATACGCTATTACTGTTGTTGAACACTCTATTCAGCGTGCACTAAATTAATTAAAGAAATATTCAGTTTCTTTTCTAGGAGAGGGAGAGAGTACATAAGAAAGCAGGAAATGATCGTTACACATCAGTCTCTCCCAGGGAATAATTGAATGTCAAGACTGCTGACCAGGCTGCAGCTATAATGAGCTTTCATTAACTTTTCTACTAGTGTTCCCATTCTTTGTCTACTTAGATCCCCTCCCTTCTTAGTATGGCAGCACTCCCAGGTGGATGACAGTGCAGTAAAGAGTGGTTTCTGCTCAGCTAATAAATGTGGAAATAAGAAAATGTTTTCCTGAAGCTTAGCAGCATTGCCTGGTAATACACGCTTTGTACACATTATGTCCAAATGTCTGGGAACAATGTGGAACTTGGGTTTACATCACTCAAAGTTTCAGTGTATATTAAAGATCAGGCAAGAGCTGGGCCATTACTATGGAATCACAGTTCACAATTTGAGGTGTTGGAACACTGTTGGTGTTGGGTATCTGCATTTGACTGAAAATGTCATAGGACTAATGGCTTGATGATATCTTATGATGTTGTTACCCTGGTGCATTAGTACTGATGAAGAGCTGCTCCAGATTTAGGTGAGCAGTAGTAGGATCATGACTGAACCCAGGTCTCTGGTGAGACAAAAACTTCCTGAATTTCCATGGAAAGCAACTCTGTAGCTTTTTATGGCTAGCAGGGTCAAATGGAGGAGGTGAATTCTGTGGAGGAGTGAGGAAGAGATGATTAATTCCTGAAAACATAATAGAGCTTATTGAATAGTTATTCCAGTTTAAGATGTCTCGTGTTTTATACTGTGTATTGTAGAGAAAATAACTGTGCACAAAAATACCCTGGTTATTACCCTGACTGTTCTCCCAGGAGCACCTCTTTAATAGGGGTGAATGAGAAGGTAAGATGAGTAACAGGGAGCGTGCAAGCTACACAGGAGGAAGGCTATGAAGCAAAAAGTGATGCCAGTATAAATGGCTAAAGAAAACCTGAAGTTGAGCCTCACAGTTAACTGCCTGTCTGCTGAGTCTTCCTGGGAAGATCTCACCCACATCTCTGGCACTTCCACAGCAGATAACCTAAGCTGACATTGACCTTGGCTGCATTACAGGAGTAATATTTTCACCAGGACTAACTGTTGTTGACCAGAAGCCTCACTGAATTACTCATGCTTTCCTTTATCAGGCATGCATGTTTTCTTTTCCATAGCAGGTTTTGGTTTTTTTTTTTTTTTGTTTTCCTGGTGGTGGTTGTTGTGGGGTTTTTTGTGGTTTTGTTGTTGTTGTTGTTGTTGTTCATACTAAGACATTCTCAGTCCCCCTTCCACTGCTCAGACTTGCTACGTTTGCTTCCATAGAATGGTCATGTACCATCCATTTACAGTACCTTGACGGAAAGTGAACAGTAGTTTCGACTGATTTTGTGAAGCAGCTTTGTAACTGTATAGGAAGTATTTGAGGGAAAAAGCTGTTGCTCTTGCCATCTTTGCCTTCTAGGATTTTTTTAACTTTAGTGAGAAAAGAAGGACTTTATAGCTAATGATACAACCCTGGTAGGACCAGCCTCTCTCCTTCCTGGCCTACAATAAGCAAGTGCCTAATTATGAACAAGAGGAACTGCAATATGTTTGCACAATGGGAGCTTAGAACAGCATCAAAATGATTAAATTGGATAAGTAATCATTCAGCTGCCCAGCTGCCTCTGGAAAAAATGTTTAGTGAAAAGGGTGGGATGATTTACACCAACGTTTATCCTCCCAAAAAAATGTCAGTCAACAATGTTTTTCTCTCGTCTCCTGAGAAACAGGATTTGTCTGACTTCCTGAGCCAGTGGTATTTAAAATATAAACAAATTAAGAAAAAACCTCAAAACAATAGGTGTTTTTCTACAAAGGAGCTATTCATCTGTTCTTGGCTTTTTATTAAAAAAGGTGTTACAAAAAGTCTAACTAGAAACCTATGTTAAAAACATGCTTGTGTAGGGGAATATCTTTTTTTTTTTTTTCCTATCAACGTTCAGCTTTTGATTGGTCTACTTCTTAGTCAGCTTGGTCAGTAAAAAGGCATAAATCTGGCTACTTCATTCTGCTCTGGTTTTTGGAACACTTCTTCCTTTTGATCACTGTCTTAGCCTAGCAGTAGTCTAAAATTAGTGGACCTATTTGTTTTATAAGGTCATAATGTGCTAGGCAGATGGTAGGTTTGTCCTTATGTCAGTACTGTCTACTGCAGACAGACACTGGTGCAAGGATGCAGAATTACAGCTCTGAAACATGTTTTCCAGATACAAGCATTTGATAGTCAGCACAGTAAAGCAGATAAAATACCCCACCCTGGAAACAGCTAACAACACTCACTACATAATCCCATGTTGTACCTATGAACATTATTATATTCTATTCCATCCAAACAGTCCCGATATCCCACTGATGAACAAGGGAATGTGCTTTTATTTTCTTGTGTTAGGGATAGTGTGATGTAACTTTCCTGGGGCTTTATTCTGCTACTTATTGTTTATGAATATATCCCTTAATCATTAAAATGAGAATTGCCCACTTCAGTGTTTCCACTAGGTCATAAGTGTAAGCAGAGGACCAAAAAGAAACTAGAGCTTCAAGCATCCATGTTTTGGGATGATGGCTGGAAATTCAACAGTGTGAGAAAATCTCATGATGCATTTTTCAGTTCTCTTCTTCCTAGCAGGAAACTTGAACTCTTCAAACTTGCTGTAAAGCCTCATGATGTCCTTTTTGTGGCAGGGAGAAAAAACTACCTTGGCGTATAGTCCTGGGCGAAGCAATAACCTTGCTCCAGATAGCGAGGACCCTACCTCAGATTTTTCTCCTACAGGTGGTCCAGTATTCCTCTTATTGCAAGGCGACAGAGATGTGTGAGCAAGGGCTGATCAGCACTGTATGGCCTGCCTTCTGGTTGCTCTCCATTTCTGTTTGCTGGGTGAAGGGGCTCTCTCTGTGTATATGTTTGTGTGGAGGCTCAGTGCCAGCCATGCATGTGGGACCACAGGTTACAGAGGTGTGCGCCAGGGTGCCAGCAACTGCAGACATTGGGGTGTCTGCCCATTGTCTGGGTGCATACGTCAGTGTGTTCAGTCACTAGCAAACATCAAGGCTGACTAGTGGTGAGTAGGATAAGGGGTTTGAACCATGTATTGAAGTGGCCCTAACTCTGGGTTGTGTATTGTTGAGATGAGAAGTTCTGAGTGTTGGCTACTGGAGTGGCTGTAGGTCCAAGCCAGCTACCGCAGAGACTGGGGGTTTGAGCTGGGCACTGGGAAGTTCCATAGGTCAGGACCAGATAGCAGAGGTACCTGGTTGTGTGTGTATGTGTGTGCATGAAGCAAGGGGGAGACAATAAGGTCTAGAGCTGCAGGACAGATATGTCTAAGGCCAGTTACTTGAGGGATCCATATTGAATATATACATATATATGTATATATTTTCCGCTAACAGGCTTTCATCCTGATCAGCCAGAGAGGAAAAGGGATGAGGATGTTAGAACAGTCTGTGTTTTTGCAAATGCTGTTTATTCTGTCTGTGAGACTGACTGTGTGTACTTGCTCTTCGCTGGGTCTGGGGACATGAAGCTGCAGCAGCCTCACCACTGTTGGGCTGCTAGATTCAGCAGCCCTGAATACATACCAGCAACACCTTCTGTTATTTAGAACATTGACATGTGGACTTTAAAGTACCATCCTCGCCATCTTATGCTTGGGAAAGCTAAGGCAGAAAAAAGAGACATAATCCAATTCACCTAGCAGGCCAAAGTCAGATCATCTGTGAGTCTGACTGCTACAAAAGTAAGAGTCATTACTCAAAGGCAGGGAATAAACCAGAGCATCTATGCACTGAGGATACTATGGGCAAAGAGGAGTGGACAGAAAAAAAAGCCTCCGTGTTCAGCTAGTGAGGTGTCTGTGAGAGGCAAGAGATGATTGTAAATATCTTCCACAACTTACCTCAGCAGGCAGAGGTTAATATTTTGAGAAATATTCAAAGTGAAGTTTTATACTACTTGTCCCAGATCAAATCAAAGAATTAAACAGAACCAGTGCACTTCTCTTTGAGAGAGTATCGCACCACAGGCTGGTAAACTGTAACAGTAAGTTAGTACTTATGTTACGTATATTACTTATATTACGTATTATAGTAAGTACTATAATAACACATGCCTTATCATGCCTTGTTCTTTAATTGTCTTTCACGCTGGATAGTTTTCCAGCCTATCCTCTGCCTTGCTCCAAACCGCATAGTAAAGAAAGCATTTCTAACACTTAGCATTAAAGACTTTAAGACAGACCACAGTGTGATTAAACTATTGTGCTGCTGGAGGTGCATAACAGCTTGGCATGTGGTTTTTCTTATACTTCACACTTGGGTTGTGTCAAGAAACAGTGCCAAGCAGCAACATGTGAAGTCTGTAGATGGTGACTAAATTTGTCTTACTGTGGCTAGTTTGCAGATCTCAGTTCCATGCTTCAAGCATTGCAAAGCAAGCCAGAAGCAGTGCAAAGGCAGGATGCTGGGCTTGACTTACTTTGTGGCTCACAAGTCCTGGAGAGATTTGCACCCTGAGTTCCTCAGTTGCAAGAAAACTTGTGAGGACATGGGGCACTTTGAACTGATGCACATGGGGGCTAGTGGAGAAGACAGGAGATAAATCCTGAAGTGAACTCTTTTTACTGTTACGGGAAAATACTGGAGCTGTTTGGAGTATGCCCTGCTGAGCATCTCTGGATAGCTTTATTTTGTGTGAAAGCCACCTGGAAAATCTTCCTGACTCAGCTGGAGTATGAAACAACTTGCCAAAACATCAGCTCAAGCTCAGCTAATCACAATACTAGTTATTAAGTTGTTATTGGCTTAAGTAGCTCTTGGAACCATGGAGGAGCGAAGTGAATGTGTCAGGAAGCGTAAGACAGGGGAGGTGGATGCTGTCTTCTCTTCCTTTCACTACAGAGCAACAGTATCATAATTCACAGCTTCAGAACTCAGCATCTGTGCATTTGTCTGTGATGAGAGTTAAAAAAAAAACAACCAACCTGCATACAAAATAAAAATACATACACTTGCACACATATATATGTATATGCTGTTCACGTGTCTGCATAAGATCCAATGAACAGCTTGAAGTCTTCTGTGTAATTGCTTGTATTTGGAAGGAATTATTATGACATTATAATGCAATCACAACAAAATCGAGTTGGATTTTTTTTTTCTGCCTTATTTTTACAGGGACCTCTGGAAACAGGCATTCTCCTTGAAGGGAACTGTGGCCACTTCTATCTTCTGCATCAAAATCCTGTGACTTGAAGAAGGGGCACTAAGCTGACAGTAGCACAGTAATTTTCAACTGGATATTTCTGAATTGTTAAATGGCACTAGGGTTTTATTGCCCTCAGTCTCATTCTGTATCTTAGTGATGACACAGATGAGTCACTGCTCGATGGAGAAGATAAGAGAAAAAGTGGACAAAGCCTCTGTTCGGGAGAATTGTGCATGCAGCCTAAGGCTTTTTCTGACATTATTTACATGGATCTTTGACCAGCATCCAGGCTCTTCCCCATATCTGTTTTGGAGCAAATGGCTTCGTTGTATCACCCTGAGTGGGTTGTTGCAGTTGCTGGCATACATGTGTAAAAGTATGGATAGTGAAAATATCTATACCTATATGGTATATGGACTCACATAAAAGGCTGAGGAATAACGATGCTCAGTTAACAGCAAACAGAAATTGAACTGAGATGATTTATATCCTGATTAAATTTCTGTTGCTCGCTATAAAGACAGAAGTTCCTACACTTCAAAAAAACCCAACAGATTTCTGGATGATTAAAGGGACTGAGAACACATCAAGGGTTCTGCAAAGGCAATTATGACCTTCCAAACCAATGCCTATCTTAGGAAAGATAGGCCAAAATCTTGAATAAAGAAAGAACTGAGACAATTTCCCATGGAATGGGAACAGAGCTGCATGTTGCTATGTAGAACTAAACGATAACATTGCTCCAGACTGGCAAACAGGTCTATTTTTTTTAAGTGTAGAGCCTGGGGAAAAGAACCGCATTTATCAGTTCATGAGAGTCTGTTCCATGTGGTACTGCAATATTTGACCCATTACTGCTCAGAATGGGTCACAAGACACTGTTTGATAGAATACAGTTTTCAGACTGAAAACTTAGTTTTTGGTAAGTGACCATTCACTTCCACAGTATTTATATCAATAAAGTCTCTGAAAACTTCACAATTACATCACAAAGATAGATAATTTTATTATTTGAAAACGTTGCATAAAATATATTTCAGTTTACAAATTTTATTCAGATATAAATATCGTTACTTTTCTTTCTTTCTCCTAAAAACATCCCCAAGGTTCTTTTACTATTTTGGCCTGGTCTGTTTTTACCATTTTTTCTCATTTTAAATACTTTGCTCTGGCATAATATGTGCACATATGAATACACACATGCCAACACACAGTAATGAATTCACTTGCAAACAATATGTATCATATTATAGCTAAAAGGACCTGCTTTGGTATCACTTAGATATATGTTTTTTCTAAGTTTATTGTAAGCTGCAAGATTATGGCATTTTTGGAGCATCTGGGAGAAGGTCAACCGTGATTGATTGAATTATGATCATTAAAGAATTCTGGTAAGGACAGCGTTTGAATTTTACAAAGCTGATCACACAGAGAATGCAAGTAACAAAATGAATGAAGCCTGGATTTAAGTGAATTTGAGTCCTATTTCAACTTCCATCACAACCCCACCATAGCCGCAGTTGTCACCTTTAAACCTATTTGAGCCTCAAACTCTTTTTCCATCTCCAGTACCCTTGAAGCATATAACTGCCTGCATTGCTATCTGACTGGATGGGAGAGAGCCTGCAGGGGCACTGGTCTGGACTGGGATGTGTGATAATTGCTGGGACACCTATGGCCTCTGAACAGGCAGCTGAAACTGGCACTAAACCATTCCTCTGGAACAGGCACTAAACTTGGTCTGTCTTTGACTCAGATTTTATGTTATTTGTAGCTAAAAGTTAATTATTCTCTAGTTTAATTTTTGGTCCAAAAAGTGTTTGGTGTTTTTAAATATCTATTACTTATCAACAATTTAAAACATTTGCAAGTAAGGTGAAAACTATAATCCTTTCATTACCTCTCCACTAAAAGAAAATAAATTAATATGACTAGGCATATCAGAGTCAGAAGTTGCTGGAAGGATCAGAAAAGATGCTAAAGATGTATAAGAATAGGATACTGGCGAGAAAAATAACGTCCATATTTGCATGGAAAAGGCAATTGTTTCAGCACAAGTTTGTTAAGGTTTGCTCTACAGTTCCTGTCAGTTCTTCTAGGACTTTCTTTCGGGGTGTGTTTGAGATATATGCAAACACAGAGGGTGTGAAATGGTAAGAAGGGCTCAAATTCTTTACATATAACTACCTTAGGAAGTAGTCTCAGATTTCTGTGCTGCCAGGAAACATGTCAGAACAGACTGTTTTGCGGTACTTTGGGGCTTATGGTTTGGGGCCGGACTGGAGGAAAACTGTTCTTTGGATTTGGCTCTAGAACAAAGAACTTGTAAGAAGGAAGCAGCTGTGGTTGTGCAACAGCTGGCCCATCCACAACTGCGGGTGAGTGGGCAAAGGTGCTAATGACTTGCCTATTAGTGGGTCTTGGGGTGTAAGCATCCAGAGTGAAATTTTCCATGAAAGGAGCAAAAATTGCTATATGATAGCTGTGCCCAGAACAATACTGATGTAACAAACCCTTTAAAGCACTCCCATCCCACTGGGCCTTTTGCCTATACACCGCACTGTCTCTAATAATAACCTTGAATGAGAGGTTTCTCAGCTGAACGGGTCAATTTTGTAGTAGGAAAGGGGTCACTGAGTCTGAACTACATCTAACAAAGTCTAACTGCTTAACAGAGGCCTTTTGATGAGACTTGTTTCATATATGCAACTGAATCCCTTTTCATTACTTCTACCACCTGCTCAAAGAAACAGGACTCATACACACTCTGAAAATGAAGACTATCAAAATGCTGCAGATCAGTGCACTCACAAGCTTTGCGGCGCTCTTGCTGCATAATGAAGGAATTATTTTATTTCAATAAGAAAGCTAAAAACTTAATAAAAAAGATGAAGGCATTCTTTGCTCAGTGACATTCTTATATAAAGTTTGTCACACAAGGGTCTTGAGATGTTGAAAATATTTCCTTTAAAACTGGACAGTCATTGCACAATGAGGTCACATTTTAACAACATATTTGAACTAGTAATAAACTGCTGAAAACATTTATGGAGCAGGTAAGTTGTGATTATAGTAGTCAGGAGTCTTACTTTGAGTTCAACAATCAGACATTCTCGCTACACAGAAGGGAATATGATCCTATATTGGAAGCATTAAATGAGAAGGGAATGTTTTCATTAAAGAAATTCTTAAAGCTGATTTATGGCACACTGGTTGCATCTCATACTGGAAAAAAGAAACCCCATAAATAAAATTGCTTAGAGGAAGTTCAGTATACTTTCCAAAGAGCCATCTAAAAAGTTTTCTTTTAAAACAAATAAATGCTGAACAATAAAATAACAGTAAGCTGCCTTTGCTGCTATTCCATATTTTAACTGCTTTGTGATTGTATTGCTCTAAGTTTCTGAGAGAACATTCTGAACAGACAATTTTCCAATGAAAAAATAGGTCCTCAAAGTGGTATGTCAGAAGTGTAAGGAAACATCTGGAAATATCAGGATTCTTTGTAGCTCAGTAATTTCTGAATGTCTACTCATTATTGAGATCTTGCTTTACTGTGTACTGTTTAAACACAAAGGGCAGTTCCCACAACCTACTTTAAAAAAAAAAAAGTTAAAAAAATTAGAAAAAAGGAAAGAAAGAAAGAAGAAGAATGTTACTAGATATATCATGTTTGTCTTCACTGCAAAACACATCTGCCTGGAGGAAGAAAGCTGCTATTGTGTATAAATTCCTTAAAAGTCGACTTCACCATTGCTGATCTTTGGGTGGGTGCTACTAGAGACTTATATTTATATTAATTACTCATCTTACAAGAAAATGTTTAAAACTGTCTTCTAAATGGCACAGTGATTACAAGAAGACAGTAAAGTGAAAAATACAACTTATGATACCCTTGTTTCAGAAAGAAGTCTATCATGTCCAAAGACAACCTATGACACGATGATGAATTATTTGCATTTGAGGAAAGATTTTTCTCATGAGTAAATTTTTTAATGTAGTTACATAGTTAAATACTTTGTATTTCCCCTTCCTATAGTAAGTTCTGCTTTTGAATACTTGATCTTCTTAGTATGTCTAAGTGGATGTCTTGTAAGAAGTTGATAATATGATAAGTAAAAAAAGGGGAGAGTTGTATATGTGTATAAATCTGTATCTTACTCAGCAAAAAATTAATGAAGCAAGATCTGCAACCTGTGTTTTCACTCCCTGAGATAATAAATTGAGATATAAGTTCAAGCTCTTGCTTCAAATGCTCACCATATTTGAAGAAATGGAGAGACAGATTCAATCATCTCCTCTGCTGTTTCTGCTCTGCATAATGGACTGAACCAATACTTCAAATCCAAACACTCTTGACTTGAGTGGGAGGGAAAAAATTAATGTTGTTGGGGAATGAACTGAATAATTTTTGATGCAACATTCCAGAAAACATAATTTGTGGCACATGTCCAGTTCCTATTTACTACCAGAGAACTAGCTGCAGCTGTTTATTATGACTGGTTGTGCCAGTTTGATAGTGTGTAATCATATTTGCATAAAGATAAAAAGGAAGGTGTTATTGAACAGAGTTTAGCCATGCTTTTACCATGAATTAAAGGTAATTTCAGAGTAATTAGGTATAATTTGTTAAAGAATTCTTCCCAGAAAATGATGACTCTGATTTCATAATTACAGGACAATGCATGCTATGGCTTTCAAGGCAGGATAAAACATACCTGAGGGGGTAGTGTCCCACACTAGAGAGATCTAATGTTGCTGTGAAAGACAGGTGTTTTGTCAGATTTCAGCTACACACTTTCACCTGCAATGCATTAACCATAACAGTGATGTTAATGAAGACCAGGTGCTTCTTCCACACTCCGGAGGAGGAACTGGCACTGGTGTTATGGTGTGCTACCTGGGAGTATCCCATTTGTCTCTCCAGATGGGCTTTGATGGCTGCCAGAAGGTGTCCTTTCAAACTTCTAGTGTGGGAAGAAGCTCAGGCCTGGAAGAATGTCTGATGGAACAATCAGAGAAGGTCAGGCAAAGAAAATACCAGCATCTGTGCTCATGACAAACAAACATGGTGCCTGTGCATGGAGCAAGCAAACAACATGTAGAATAAAAGACACTTCATTAAGAGTATGCAGCCTTACCTATTCCTTTCATACCAGGATCTGGGGCAGGGACCTGAGTTTCCAGAAAATAACAAAAAAAACTATAAAACCACAAGACAGCTGTCAAAAAGACACCATATTACTGACAACTGCCAGACAGAGTCCAAGTGAAGGGCCCTTATTTCTTTAAAAGTTTGCTATTTAATCTGGAAATGAGTAATGGATGCCTCAAGCAAGATTTATTTTTAATAAAACAGAAGTTTTTTCATTGTGATTATGCCTACATTGTTTTAATATTTTGTTATTTTGTTGTTTTTAAAGGTATTCTTTACGGGACAGTCTTTTGCCCATTTCTTTGCATTTCTATGTGTTAGATTTGAGGTTGTCCACTCCCTGCAATTTATAACCATTCAGGAAATGTTAATAATGGCTCTGAGAAGGGGAAAAGAAACCTATTGAAAGGGAAAAGAAAAGGGAAAAGGTCTACATTCTCAGCAGGAGCTTAGTTAATTATCTGACTCCTTCCCAGCCACTTCTGGCACATGACATACCTCAGCAAAACAATTAGTCTTTCCACATTGAGGAGAAAAAACAGGACTAAATATCAGAATGTGTGACATAGTGCTTAACTCCAAATTCCTAGCTAAGTTAGAGCAGACCTGAAGCATGGCTGATATAGGGCTGTTTTTTTCTTTTCTTTGCTTTGCTTGTAAATGTGGCACTTTTGAACTGAAAATACAGGGTGGGAGGAGACAAGAAAGTTGTGTGTAAGGTAGGGTTCTGAAAGGCTAGGCTGTGGTATAGTGCATGTTATGAATCCTATTGTGCTGTGCAGTTAATGAACCTTCCTGTACTGAATAAAGACTGATACAGCAAAGAAGTGGAAATCACCTAATGTGCTTTCCTTCCCTGCTCATTTGTTACTGACTTTAGCCTGTGTCTGGGATCCCTTTGGAGTCCTTGGCAAAAAATTTCCTGGGCAATAATACACTTAAAAAATTGTAAACCAACACATCAATCTGCATATATAATCTGCCCTTTGTGGATATATATATATTTTTTTATAATTATTTCCCCCCCCCCCCCCCCCCCCCCCGGAAGTCAATCAGCCTCACCTTGACCCCTGGAAGCGGGTGGAGCAGCTAGTCCTGTAAACCATTTCCAAGCACAATAGGGATGCAAAATATGTCAGGAGCATGGCTTCACCACTGGGAAGTCATACTAGACCAACTTGATTAACTCCTACAATGAAATCACCAGCCTGGTAGATGAGTGGAAAGCAATGGGTTTTGCCTATACGACTTCAGTAAGGCCTTTGACACTGCCTCCCATAAGATCCTTGTAGACAAGCTGCTGATGGTCTGGATAAGCAGGCAGTGATGTGGATTGAAAACTGGCTGAATGGCCAGGCTCAGAGAGTGAAATAAAGTCTAGTTGGAGGCTAATAGCTAGCAATTTATCCCAAGGGTCATTACTGGGTTCAGTTTTGTTAAACAGCTTCATGAATGATCTGGATGGCGGGGCAGAGTGTAGCCTCAGCACGTTTGCTGCTGACACAAAACTCAGGAGCTCCTGATAAACCTGATGATCATGCTGCTGTTCAGAGGAACCCTGACAGACTGGAGAAATGGGCCAACAGGAACCTCATGAAGTTCAACAAGGAGAAGCGCAAGGCCCTGAAGCTGGGGAGGAACAACCCCCTGCAGTGTTGTATGCTGGGGGCTCCTCGGCTGGAAAGCAGCTGGGCAGAAAATGGCCTGCGGGTCCTGGTGGACATGAGCCAACAACATTTCCTTGCAGCAAAGGGGATCCTGTGCTGCATTAGGCAAAATACTGTCAGCAGGTTGAGGGCAGTGATCTTTTCCCTCTACTCAGCACTGGTGGGGCCACACTTGTAATGCTTAGTTCAGTTCTGGCCACCACTATACAAGAGAAACATGAATATACTGGACAGAGTCCAGCAAAAGGCCAAAAACATGATGAAGTGACTGCAGCATCTCTCCTATGAGAAAAGGCTGACATATCTGGGACAGTTCAGCCCGGAGAGGAGAAGGATCAATGGCGATCTTATTAATGTATATGAATACCTGAAGGGAGGGTGCAAAGAAGACAGAGCCAGGCTCTTTCCAGTGGTGCCCAGTGACAGGACCAGAGGCAATGGGCACAAACTGAAACAAAAGAATCTCTGTCTGAACATCAGGATGCACCTTTTCACTGTGAGGGTGACTGAGCACAGGTTGCCTGGAGAGGTTGGAGAGTCTCCATCCTTTGAGATATTTAAAAGCTGCCTGGACATGGTCCTGGGCAACCAGCTTTACATGGCCCTACTTGAGCAGGAATGTTGGACCAGATGGCCTCCAGAGGTCCTTTCACACCTCAACCAGTCTGTGATTATGTGACTCCATGATTCTACGATTTTTACCTGTTCCCTCTTTCTGTCACTGACCTGAACACCTCATATAGCAACCACTGTCTTCCTATCTGCAGAAAAAAAAAATGAGTGCAAGTCTAGGTGCTGTTTATGTAACTGACCTTTGGGACAGCAGTTACACTCTGTGTGTGGAGTTTCTCTATAGGAGCTTAAGCCTACCCCAATGATATGTTCTTTCCTTCAGTGGCCTCTGGATCAAACATTTTTGCATAACTTTTGCAACTCTTTAAACTCCATCTTGCGTTGTAGCCAGCATATGTTCTAGGAAAAGAAAATACCCTTATTTAAATGATTAGAACTGTTACTGTTAATGTTTGTGTTCAAACAGCAAGATTTTTATTATTAATATTAAAGAATTCTAATGTACTACATTTTATGTCATTGGTGTTACCTGATATGATAGTGAAACTTCTGTCTTTTATAAGAAAGCATTATCTTCTTCACTCTTCTAGAAAAATGTACATTTTTAGAAGAGATTTAAGAATTCATATTTATAATATTTTTGAAGTCTATTCCATTTAAAATATATTCAACAAATTTGCATTTTGAATTGCATTTCTGGATCCACTGACAGCAAAAGCAGCAAAATATTGAAAATTAGAATATTATATATTTTCAGATTAATAACTCGACTCAGGATGATTACATGAGAGGGAACACACCAGACAATCACATCAGGCACTATCAGTAGGGTTTTATTCTGCAGTATATAGTAATTGTGCTAGGAGTACGACACGTATCTGCAAATGAAACAGCAGAAACATGTTTCATGATGTAATTAATATTTTTCTTAATTTCAGGTTATTTTATTGTAGTAATCTGAAATGGTATTTTTTGTTTTGTGTGTGATTGGACACAATCATGAAGTATGAAAATATTTTAGTAATCAGAAAATCAAGATACAGAAAGCACAAAGTTTAAGTTTTTTGTAGATATTAAGGTATTTAAACATTTATTTTCATAATTAGACAAATTGTGGGATATTTTTGAAATATTTCTGATTATTCTAATGTCTTTTTGGCACTTAAGAACTGATCTGTAGAAACCTAGCCAGAAGACTTTCTGACAGAGCAGCTCCAAAACTAGGAAGAGGAATGCCAAACACCTCACAAAGTCCCTTCTCTCAGGCTGGGCTCCTTGTTCAGCCTGTTTGAACCTCTGGCTCAACAAAATTATTTCACAAATCTTCACAGAATCTTTGTAGCTTAATGATAACAATTGTGTTAGTGGAACAAACCAATGAACCACCTAAGGCAGTCTGTCTATAACAATTTCTAAGTGTCTCAGTTTATGGCATAAAGTACTTGCAAGGCTCAAAATCATGGAAGAGCTTAACCATAAGAGAAATCTTTTCCTAATGCCAGGTGATAATCCATCAGGTTTTCCTGAGGCATGACATCTGCTTGTTTTATGTACTGATATGAACTGAAGGAGAGAGTGCCCTGCCTCCCCTTCACTCTCAGGGGTGACAGTTTGTGCCACCTGTGTAACAAGTACTTTAGTCTCTAACTCATGCTGAATAGCTGTGTATGACAGCAAAACCCCTGTGTCCAGGTTATGTGCTGTGGAGAGAGAGACAAGTCATGTTAACATCTCTTCCTCCCCCAGCCAAAACGTAACTCCACAACTCTTAAATCAACAGCACAAAATATAATTACAAATATTCGTACTGCACCTAATAGCTGACTTTCATAAGAATGCCTGATTAGGCCCTGAGGTATCCTGCACCTGGACCTCCAAGGGTTTCCATCTAAAACTAACTCTGCAGCTGTTAAGAATGAATTCCACTTGTTCTGGTCATAGTACCCTGAAACTCTCCTTCAGTTCGTCCTGTTAGCTGAAAACTAATGCGCAACATTTGTGTTTAAAATGAAGTTTCAAATGATGACCCCTACTACAGTATCCATCTCTCCTTTGAAAAATTTACCTGAACTAGTGGCGCTTTCATTCTCTTTGTTCACTTTGGTAATGCTTGCAAAATGATGTAAGGGTCTGCATTTCTTCTCATGTGCTGGTTTTGGTGTTGACTTTTGCTGTTTGCAATAGCATGTGAAGCTCCACCTGGTTAGTATTTTTCCCTGTGTTGTGGAGTTCCTAAAGCCTTTTCTTCTTGTAACATTTTGCATTTATTAAAAAGTATTCAGTTCCAGAACACTGTTGGCCTTCCATAAGCTTTGGCCTCAGACAGACGACTGCTTGTAGTGGTTAACTCAAATTGTTCCAGCAGTTATTTCAGATCTGGTGCCTCCAAACTGCACTATTTAACCCTTCAGCTTCATCTACTACTGTCAAATGTTTTCTTCTCTTTATACCTGCTTGACAGTATGCCACTCATAAGAGTCATATAACACTTTTGATTAACCCATTTGTTACAGTTTTCTTCTTAGTCCTCTCTAAAGAAGTCAAATGAAAACTCAGGCAGAACTTCAAATTCAAACCATCAAATACATCAGTCCAGCCTAGTTCTGAATAGATATTTTCATCATTCAACTATTCTTTTTTCTGCTGGGACTATTTCTGCAGTCTGCAAACTATATTTTGCAGTTTGCAAATATAGATGGAAGTGCTGTTTGTATATACACGTAAGCATCCTAGCAGATACTTTCTTGGTTCATCTGGCCCTTTGTAGTGTTAAGTGATTGCTCATTGCTTAAGATACTTGCAGGACTTACACTTTATTCTGTGAAGAACTTCAAGTGCCTGTGACTAATAAATGATGCTTTGCAATGTTTCATACATGCTTTCTCTGAGAAGCTTCTCTGTTAAGGTACTGTTTCAGTCTGTAAGAGAAAATGCCAGTCCCTGGTCTGTAAAAATTCTTGCAAGAGGGGTTAGTGAGTAAGATCATAATCCTTGATACGTTACAGGAACCAAGTTAAACAGAGGTTTGAGACGAATATGCTGAGATCATTTCCCAGTGTGAGAACAGAAGACTTTCAAAATAAAAAAAAATTAGATTTTATAAAAATAAACAGTAGGGCACTTAACTTTTGAAAGAGAAACATAAAATGTCAGAGGGAGACAGAATAAGTTTCTTTTTTAAAATATTGTTTATACACAGCTTTCCCACTTCCCACTGTGACCTAGCAGGTAGGTCCCATGGTTGTTTTGAATTGGATTCTATAACCTTCAGAGTTTTGGCGGCACTGCAGCCTCCTCCTGTCACTGAGACATTCTTTCTGTCACATCTGGCTTGTGTGGCTGCTCACTCAGCCTTTCCCAGGGTGTGCTCCCTTCTCCTGCAGCCCCCAGTACTCCCCTTCCTCCCACTTGCTGGGAGAGCTCACCCGAACGCTTCTCCTGAAAGGAATATGGTGCAATCTGAGAACTAAACAAAACCACCACGGGACTACTGCCTATAACAGACAGAAGAGAGGGGTCAAGTCCACAGGCACAGTAAATTGCAGCAGTGTTTAGTTATGGAATGGCCATCCAGAAACTCTGCGTCCTGGGATCTGCTTTCCTCTGCAGACTGTTTTTTTCTTGTTTGTTTTCTTTTTTCTTTCTTTCTTTTTTTTTTTTTTTTTTTTTAAGTCTTGTGAATTATTCAGTATACATTCAGTTTGGCCTTCAAGCCACACGCCAGATTAAGTGTTATCTTTCTAAGTACATGATTATTTTTAATTACCCAGTCAATGAAGCTGAACAAATGGCACTCAGGTCACACTGTCCAGCATGGCTCATAAGTTTTATGAGCTATGTTGCACACCACAACAATGTGTGCAACCACCTTTTGTGAAACAGCACCGTGTCTCTCAGCTGCATACTACTTTTACTCTGGATGGTCCCAGCTGCATGTCTTCTTGCAAGACTGTCACATAACTTCAATATCTACCATTTATGTTGTTAGCAAAGAATTCATGTTCCCATTACCATGGCTTTGTCCTGAATTTCGAACAGTTTCTGACACTCTTTACCCCTAGCATACATTCACTGACTGCATCCTTCTGAGTGCCTTAACACTGTCTGTGAAAACAGCAGTCAAAACTTTGAGGAACCATAGCAGAACCAGTCTCCTATCCCTTCCATCTGGGTTTATCGTGAAGGTAATACAGACATAGGTTACTCATACATTGATCCCAGCTCTGAGACAGGCCTTGTATCAGGATGAATCTCCAAGACCATTGAAGTTCTCTTTTTCACTCAAAATACTTTTTCCACATCTGTATTTTAATTTTTTCAGAAAAGTTTTAGGTATTTTTTCAACACCAACAGCACGGGGGTAATTTCACAGATTTCACAGAATGGTAGAGGTTGGAAGGGATCTCTAGAGATCATCTAGTCCAACCCCCCTGCCAGGGCAGGATCACCTAGACTAGATCACACGGGAACAAGTCCAGGTTGTCCTATACAGATTTCCATTAGAAATGTGGTTTTCAAAGTGTCTGTGTGTTCTTCGTGTAAGAATTGCTAAGTGTCCCACCAATCAGAGTTGGGTGAAAGAAACCTTCACATTTTGCTTTTTTGAAAAAAAAGGGAAGGAAAGCAAAAAATGTTGAAGGGGATTTAATTTCCTGCTAGCCCTTACAATACGGCCGAGTCTTATTTAGCAGTATGGTGAGAGTGCCCAGAGGCTGCAGTGGGGATCCAGCCTTACAACTAGGTAGAGCATATACAAGCAGTGTTCTGGTTGTGTTGAAACAGCATTACAGTCAGTCTCTAAGGTCTTCCCTGGGGGTCAGTCCCTAATACAGTTCAGGTAGCAGGCTGCTGCTTCCTTCTAATTTACCTGTCCTGGTTACTACCTCAAGTTGTTGGGACCTGGCTGGGGCGCGCACCCAGAGTCAAGGAGGTGAATGATGTCCTGTCAGCCCTGATCCCACAGCAGTGATAAAAATAATAATGGCATGTGAAGGTGGTGAGGGAGAAGGATGGGAAACAGGCAGGGAGAAGAAGTGCATTGAATTAATTTGCCTTTGGGAGTTTTGCCCAGTGTTTATAGAGACGGTAAGGCAATAAAAGGAAAGAATGCTGCAAGGATCAGCTAGCCAGGGAAACCCAGGGGAGTGAGAGTACATGGGAGTGGGAAAGACAGTCTGAAACAATCTTCCAAATCGGTAAATGCAGAGGGCAGCAGGCTGCTGACCTTTTAGTGTAACCAATGTCAGCTGCAAGTTGTGACTTCATGCTATTAATTACAACCGACCATACTTCTGGAGTGTTACTGGTGTGTTTCTTCTGTTGGCATTAAAATTTCCTCTTTTCCTCTCTCTCCTGCTAAACTCCAGTCCCCACTCCTGAAACAGGATCAAGTTTCAAACTGCACGCTAAGAAAAAAAAAAAGGGCCCTGGAAGGGAAAAAGTAGTTTGTACATTTTGTGGTTTCTGGGGCCTCCTAAGGAATTCCCAGTGCAGACCATCTCCAACTGCAAATACTTTATCTATGAATGCAAACTTTATCATATCACCTCTCATGTTATGTCTGTGCAGGAAAGATTAAATCACTGTTCAGTGAACAACTTGTAGAGCAATTCCTGCTTGAGTAGTTTGTACCTCAGTCAAGTAATGCACCAAATGAATGGGACAGAATATGAAGGAACCTGTACTTTTAACACTTTGAATCAAACCTTAAGTTCAGTTTGAGGTTTGGGTTAGAGGTGTACCCAAACTGCCACCCTTGGTATAAATTACTCAACTTTTTAGAGATGTTTGAGGTAAGTTTGGATCTCACTTTGGGGTTTGGATTCATTCCAAGTTTGGTTTTTGTCATGTCAAATGTGTTGATTTGCTGGAAAAGTAGAGAATGTTACTTCTGTAAGCAGGCAAATTTAAAGACACTTCTAAGTACACAAATTAAGAGCAAGTATATTTCTTTCTCTAAGTCATTCTCAGAGTCAATAGCACTGCTGTGAATATGAGGAGAAAAGGAAACAAATATCTAATGAATGGAAGAATTTTAGAGTAGCTAGAAGAAATGCAGTTTGTTGAGGCACTTCAATAATACGATACTGATGCACTTGTTTGTACGGTAACAAAGGTTTCCCTTGGATAGCTTGGTTCTTTTCCTGCATGAAAAGAACCTCTTGAATCTAAAATCAACCATGTAGTTTTTGTAACTGTTTACTTCTATCCACAGCTTGCTACTGTAACAGATATTAACAAGAAAAATTACAAAAATGCTGTGCATTTTCTGTGGTCTTTCTCTGTGCGAAGCCACCTGAGAAACTCTTTACACGGACCAAATGACAAGAGAAATCAATTAAATAGGATATCCCTTTGAAACATTTATTTCCACTCTGGGTTTTTAAATTTTTTTAAAATTTTTTTGTTTTCTTTTTTAATAGACAAATTACTTTCTCATTGCACATATATGCAGTGGACACAAAAAAAAAAAAAAAAAAAAAAAAAAGAATTAGTAGATTGGGCTGCTCAGAAACCTGACTGGTTGAAGGGGCCAAAAACCCACCAATCTACTGGGAATAGCTTTTGAGCTGGCACACCTGCTAGCAGCGCCTCAAAGCTGCACAGGCAAGATCCACATATTTCCCCTTTGCTGTCGCTTTCCTTCTTGGCTGACTTAATATGGAGGATTTGTGACGGGATGTTTTTAGTGGCAGGGTTTCATGTGGTAAGAACGTCATGCAGGAAACAAAATTTGGCATGTTGGCATCTGCTAAAGGCATTCGGCCCATCTTGATGTATGAAAGTCTGACATGACCACGATGATGTTGTCTCTTACAATTTTATCTTAAACACTTAAATGTGTCTGTTGTTGTGAATGTTTCTAGGGATACAAATCTCTTTTCCATGCTCTAAACCAAAGCTGAAAGTGACAACTGACAATGATGTAAGTGTGAATTTTAGGTAGATCAGAGTCCCTCCTGACCACCTCAAATAGTTTCCTTTACTGAACATATAAAAAAATATAAAAAGTCTTGATCTCAAACCAAACTCTGAAATTTTCTCCCTGTGTTTGAAATATTGCATCCAAATATCTACAGAAATATCTACTGTATCCAGATATGTACTGAAAAGACTTGTTTACAAATCGTTAAACCTGCTGCTTGGATTTCATCACCCAATTTATACCTACTGTGTAGATGTCATCAATGTATTTGTTCATTATGAATATCATCCTAAGGAAGTGTTTTCACTCCTGACTACTTTGTATGCTAATGTTGTTTTTGTGCAACTTCAGCTTTAACTAATTCACTTTTTAGGTGTCAGGTAAAATCAACACTGTACATTCATAGGCAGCTACATGTGCATCCTTCACTCTTAGAAATATATTGAGATATACAGATTTCTGATCAGAAAAATATTCTTCCTTGCCAGTTCAGACATGCAAATTTGTGTAACTTCTTTCCAGATGGATTTCTTTTATTTTATCTCTTTTTATGTTGCCTGTGACTGCTGTTGATCTCTAGAAGGATAGTGCATGGTGCATAATGTTACCCCTTTTCTGCACTGTCACATAGCAATCTTCACATTTCAAAATGAGGTTTTTGACTTTTCTCAAGATAGTAGCGAATAATGACCTTTAAATCTCTTGGTGTTTATGTTGCCAAGTTTTTTCTAGAAAGGAGAGTGTTACCTGCTTGTGTTTCACAACGAACAGCCCTTAAGAAAACCCCAAAACCTGTTTTACTTTACTCCTTTTCTTAGGAGAGGAATTGGGAAGTCTGAAGTTGTTTGAAATGCTTCCTGTGCTTGTCTGTTTGTGAGTGTATCAGAGGATCTTTCTTCATACCTAGATAAAGCATGGAAAATAGCAGTTTCTGGACAGGATTATTAACACACTGACATATTTGGTTCTGTCAGCAAGCTGTTGTAAAGAAGGATGATTACATGGCTTATGTAGTTCCTCTATTACCCCCAGATATGAAAAGGGACAAGGCAGCCACATAAATGTTGATTAGGGAACCAGGTTCACCTAAAATTCAAAAACTTAAAAGAAGAAAGGAAGGATTTTATTTAGTTTCCAACGTGTATGTCAAAAAAATGCATGAGAATAAGATTTTACTTTCATTTTTCTATGCTGCATTATATAAATTATTAATCTGGTTTACTTAGAAGAATTTTTACTGGATTACAAAAAACTTCCTTTTTAAATAAGTAGATGTGTGCGTTTTTTTACAGGCGGTTGTTAGCAAAATATGTAGCTAAGGCTCAGTTTGTAGCCAGAAAAGTATTACTTAATGCTCATTGCACTTAATTAAGTTAGCTAAATCAATCCACATTTAAACAGGTGAAGCCAAATTTCATCCATTTACAAAGAGAGGCTTTAAATCCTGAAGGAGACAAAACTCCGCATTCCATGTGTTCTTACACACTATAATGCAAGAAAGGTCAGTTGATTAAATTTTTGGTTTTTTGGCAACAGATTTACACCAGAAACTGAAAACAATAAAAACTCTTTCCTGAATTTCAGAACCTTTTCTTGTGACAAACATTGTTGATATAAGTTGTTTGTGTTCTTGATCAGATTTAGCTTTTATTGTAACATTTACTCCCACCATATCCGGGTTGGCTGTCATTGAGACAAATCTCTGAGGTTTTTTACTTTCCATCACATTCAAAAAGATCAATTAACTTTGTTCAGATTTGGAAGACGAGCAAATTTGGTGATATTGGAATTCTGAGTGAGTAACACCACTTTTGTAAGATCCTCTAGTAACACAGATCCTGAACCAGGCGGGTTGGCATGCTCTCACCTTGTAAACTGTCAGCACGTTGGAATGCTTGGATGATCTACTCATACAAATAAGCACTTGGATCTATCACACACTGGTGTTGAGCTCTGCCTCATCTTGTGGTCTCACAGGTGTCATGTTCTCCCCATCAAGTCTCCCCACCCTTGTTTGCTGAAATGCCTTAAGGACATCGAACTAGAGTAAGCCAGGTGCATCCATTGACTTATACTTGGGTTTAGAAAGTGGATAGCTGTGCATGTTTTCAGTTACTGCTGGTTTTCTGTAACATGCTGCAGGCTACCTAGATGGAAATGACAAACAATTTTATGACAGTTCATGGTGGGGCTCTGCAGACATCTGTGGCAATACTGTCGTGCTTTGAACGGACTCTGCTTCCTAGTAAGCAAAGGGCCTTTTCAGACTGCCTTGACTGTTCTCTGCTCCTCAAGAGGTGGGAGTGCTGTGACAGGCTGAATCTTTACTTGAATAGTAATGTGTCTGATAAGTTCCAAGGTTCTCATGCAGACCCTTTCCAGGGGTTTCAGTGGTATCCAATTAATTAATTTATCAAGGGGCTATAAATAAAGTGTCATAAGTAGATCACCAAGAAAACCCCCAAACCAAACAATTTAGGAATCAACTGTGAGTATAAACACGTACTTCACTCTTAACCTGAAATTTTGGTGTACACATCTAACTTGAATAAACACCCAGGACTGCAAACTTTCCTGCAGCAAAGCCCTGCCTCTGATACCATAGTGCTGTTGTTTCTGCTCTTGATTTGTTTGAGCCTGAAGACATGGCCTTTGTCCTAAGAAATCCCAGTATTTCTCCCTGATCATTGTAGTAATTCCTTCTGGAGGAACTGTGAAATGTGGACTACATGACCATCACCATTTGAGTGATGGTTATCACTTAACCCTTCCTAACAATGAAATGCTTGGCCTCTAACCTGAACACCTGTTTGTATAGCTGATACTAACAAGCCTCCAGATGTGAGTTTGGGAGTTTTCTAGATGAATGACACAGGCATAGGTACCAATTGAATGCAGACTTTCTCATTGTCTCTTCCTTGTGGGAAGATGTTGAGTGAAAAGTGAGTCACTTCTTCCAAAAACCTTTTCTACCTTTTGAATGAATGAGTTAACTGCAGTAACTGTCATATTGGGAAGTATCAAACAGCTGATTGCAGATATGAATTTTTATGAGTTCATTTGATAAGATAGTTTTTTTCTCCCTTAAAATTTCCTGAGCCTACAGTAATTGTTCTTGCAAGGAAGGAGTAAAGTTGAAATACCAATCTGTAGGATTTCATGCTGATAGATTCTCCTAGTATAATGGGGGAAGATGAGTTTGAAACCTTTTTCATGTCGTCTTAATTAATTACCTAGAATATTACTACACTAAGTTTTCATGTCTTTTACTAATCCCCTGTTGCTGATGCAACTTTTGACTCTTGGGATTCAGTCTTGCCCTTTGGGCAGAGTAGTTCCTCAACATATCAAAATGTATGAAGTTTTTCATGTTGGCCGTGGATTTTCTTTCTCTCCTCTAGAAACCATGAGTACAGCATAAGCCTTACTTCTCTTCTAGTTTCATGCTACAATCTATGATACTACAGTTCATGAATAGATAATAGAATCTTTTTCTCAGCCTTTTTTTTTTTTTGTTACAATCCTTTTTGCATCTGTTACTTCTGAACTGTGTGATTCTATACCTTTGGGGGTGACTGTCTTCTGAATGATGTGTATTATTAGCTGTTGCAAATGAAATGACTCTGAAATACACTAGCTCATATTTTCATTTTCTTTCCTGTCCTCAGTTCATACTCAAATCCAGTATCAAAGCAAAACTTACGCAACCTGGCTTACACCTTCTCAGTTTTCACAGGCAGTTACCGAGCAGCAGTCCTTTCATGTAGGTTCATGCTAACACATAAGCACAGGTGTGTATCTTCGTGTCTAAAACGACCACATCTATCTGTCCACTGTTTCTTCCTAATGGATAAAATCTTGGGCAATCAGAAAGTTTTTCAAAAACCAGGCTTGGCTTTCTCTGTTTACCACAGGACTTTTCTGTTCCATGTGGTGTTCTGTGGACCCCTTAGATTCAATTTGCCTTTATAGTGATAATACTTCTTAATTCTTTCTAACACAAAAATTGGAAATAGCTAACTCACTTTCCACAGCATGCTATACATTTTCAACTTGCATTTATATAATGCCTTTTATTCAGGGGGAATCAAACATGCTTTTAGATCCTAGTTCTGCTTTAGGGGATAAGCTGTTCCCCTGCAGATTTAGGAACGCAATACCTAACACCACTAAAATGCAGCCACTGGTAGGATGGAATTTCATTGTGAGAAGGGTATTGCAGTGACCATATTGATAAAAGGATGACTTTGTATGCACAGTTGAGCCATTACTCTTCCACAAAGTGATGGAAGATTTTAAAGTAATTTAGAAGAAAATATGTCCCTTAGTTTCTATGTTTGACCACGGGGGATAATATGAACTTTCTCGAACTAATCTTATTTTCCTTGAATAGAAGAAGTAATAAGTCATCACAGCAGTGTACTAACAATGTACTAACAGCAATAAGGATTGAGTATTGAAGAAATTGAAGATGAAAGAACCTCACGAAGTTCAAGAAGAGGAAGTGCAAGGTCCTGTACCTGGGGAGGAAAAACCCCATGCACCACTATATGCTGCTGACTGTCCAGCTGAAAAGCAGCTGGGCAGAAAAGGCCTTGGGGGTCCTGGTGGACATGAAGCTGAACGTAAACCAACAATTTACCCTTACCACAAAGAAGGTCAATGGGATCCTGTGCTGTGTTAGACAAAGTAATGCCAGCAGGGTGAGGAAAGTGGTCCTTTCCCTCTCCTCAGCACTGATGAGGCCATACCTGTAGTGCTAGGTTCAGTTCTGGGCTCCCTCGCACAAAAGAGACAGGTACATTGAGCAACCTACTGGAAGGTGTCCCTGTCTGTGGCAGGGCATTTATAACTAGATGGTCTTTAAGTTCCCTTCCAACCCAAACCATTCTATGATTCTACTGCTTACTGGAGAAAGTCCAACAAAGGGCCATAAAAGATGATGGAGTGAAGCATCTGTCCTGTAAGGAAAGGTTGATATTGCATGATAATATTTGGGAAAGCTGTGTAATCCTGGTTAGGTCTGGAGGGCTGAGGGCCCTCAGTACTGCAGTTTGGCTGAAAGAAAAGCTGTTCTTACCTTTTTTACCACAATAGTTGCACTCTCTATACCTTTTCACATTCTTCATATGTTGCAATGCATATTGTACAAGAAATAATTTTGAAGTTTATACAAACACAAAGTTTCTTTGAGCAAAGAAGCATCTTTGGTCAAGCTTTCTTTGCTAGATTTCAGGATTACTTGGAACTGGATGATATGTTGCCCCACAAAAATGAAGATAGCTTGTCTTGGTTGACCACTGTACAGTTCTTGTCTCTCTCTCAACACAAATCCTACGCTGATGATACACAGCAGATGATCTTCCCTTTCTGCAGCTTTAGACATTTGAAGAGATTGCAGTTTGCTCCTAGTTCACTTGTAAACTAGTTTGTGTATAGTTTCAGCAAGACAGTCTTACTAGAAGTCTCCTTGGATACTTTGAACAAGAAAATTGATGTGCAAATATCTTTTCATGATCTACACTCATCCTCTTCTCTAATGTTGCAAAGAGGACATTATCTGTTGGGGTTTTTTTCCTCATGAGCTGTTAAATTGCAACAGTTAATACTGAACTATATTACCACATATAGCTGCAATCCTCATAGTTGGTGTGAATGTGATTAAAGAAAACCTTTACCCCTAAGGCTTTTGAGTAAGGTTACTTCATTTTGCTGACTGATAAGGGCTGTCATATTTGGTCTAACATCAAAAGTGTGGAGAGAAAAAGCAGAAGCAAACCAAACTTTTTTTTTTTTTTTTGAGGTTGAGGAGGTTGGGTAGGAAATTTGTAAGTTACGTGAGTACAAATAATTATGCCTCTTCACACTGTACTTGTTGAGGTGTAGAGGTGTTTTATTCTTGGGGGATTTTGAACAAACAGCTGCCACCGTCAGGGTGGATTGCTTCAATGGGTGGCCCAATTCCATGAAAAGCACATAGCCTACAGGTAAAACTGATGGAAGCAGAAACATTCATTGATTTATCTTAATTACAAGATACATCCGTTTTCCCATCTTGGCTGTGTTTAACAGTTATTGCTAAGCAGTGTAAATCATGCATTTAGACTTATCTTTGGAAGTCTGAAAACAGAAATTAGGGATTTTCCCCTTTACATTTGTTTGCTTTTTTCTTCAAGTCACTATTTTTAATTATGGTTAGGGATGGATGATAGGAGGATAATAGTAATTTAAAATATATGGGCCAGATTCTCATATGGTGTCACTTTGCATTAGTTTATCTCAGTAGAGGATCTGACTCTCATGATATTAAAACAATTGAAGGCAGTGGAATTATCTCGCCTTATCAGCTATGCCAGCTCAGAGTATGTACAGCAATGCTTCTGAAAACAAAGCAAAACACACAAACATGAGAAGCAGGGAAATTTTTAGTACAGATGGATTGAGGTAAGTGATCCAGGTACCTGTTAAAACTGTAGTGGCAAAACAGGACGATTTCAACAGAAGATTTGGAGCAGAAATTTCTAATCTTGACTGATGGCTCTTTGCTTTAACGTAATTGATTATGTTTATGATTATAGGGCCTAGAGGCTTAAAAAAGGAAAAAGGGCCCTCAGAATTGCTCTGAATTGCTTGTTGCAGAGAAGATGGACAAACAGGACAGAGAGAAGGCTCAACTGCAACAAATTGTGTGAAAGTGTAATAACAGCAAATGCTACTCTGGTGTGGTGATTGGAGAGGGAACATGTGGTGAAGTGAGGAAGAGTACTTACAGGAAATGGGATGAAGGGAAGGAAAAGTGAAAGAGGCAGGATAAAGTAGAAGAGGATGAAGGGGCATGTGTAGTTAAGGAGAAGAGGAAATGAGAACTGTGTCAAGCTGGTCACTTTATTTTTATGCCTGAGGGGTCCTTCTTTGACCACTTTTGCAGCCATTCTCCATAGTTCTTCCCCAAGATGAGTTCCCCAAAGGCAAAAGAATGTCTCCAAAATATGAAGGGTTCTGGGGGAGGAAACTGAACTTTGCCTTGACTGCTTCCCACTTAGTCTTTTTTCTCCCTAATTTTGCTGCTACTTCTTTTAACTTGGAGGCTTATCTAATCATGAGTCTCAGTTTCTCCAGGTGTGTAAGCAGCTATGAAGATGAAAAGTTCTATAAAAATGCTCAATCATTCTTTTCATGTCAGAGTTTGCAAAGAAACTGGTTTCTCACTTGTCACCTGTCTGTGCTTGTTCTTCATAATCTTTTTAATGAATCTGCTATCATCAAACTGAACTCTGAGATGAGCTCAGGAATACATATTATCAGTTTTACAGAACTGAAGGTGAGAATGACTCTACATATGGAATGTTTTTAACGTTTATTATTTTGGAGGGTTTTCTCTGGCTACCAGTGTTGTAAGCTTAAGGCTAGACTAAGCAGTAAACAGGTGCTGTTCTACCCTCTAACCTTATCTCAGACTGCAATACAATTCAGACCAAAAAAACTTGGCAATTCATGGACAGTCCCCTAAGTTCTTTGAAGGTTTTAGTGAAATGTTTGGAGTAAAAAGTCTTCCTTGGTCTTCTGTCACAAAAATAAAGTGGTAAAATTTTCTAGCTACAAACCTGAGGCAAATAATTTCAATCTATAGGAAGTAAATATACGATCTCCATACTAAACACACCTATGATAGGTTTTTAAGCTGACACTTGAAAATTAACGAAACATAGCATTAATTTCACAACTTTAAGCAAATCCACATTTCAAGGCTTTTACCTGTAAATATTTGACAAAGCCTCTTTTCCCAGTGCAGGATGTGTTCACAGTTTTTTTGAGCATGATCTTTGTGTGAGACAAGTTCGTCACTATTAAGATTGACTTTTAAAACCAAAGGAAAAAAAAAGGGATAGTAATATAGGATAGTAATATAGGAGTTGTTATGATTGTTGGAATACTCTTAATCCTTGAGTTTGATATTTTTCCTTTATTAGCCTCTGAATAACCACAGACCTTATCGTTATGTATCTTTGTTCACTTCCTAACCCAAATATGAGTAGAAGTTACAAGAGGACAATTTTACTTGTGAAAAACTTTGAACTCCAATTAAATTTTATCAAGTATGTCCATTTACTCAACATGAACCACACACTCAGCTGACTAATTCTTAAATTCCTCATGAATATTATGCAGCATAAACATAATTTCTGAGTTAAAAATGTAGAGATACTTTACTAAGAAATGCTTCAGTACCTTAAAAAAAGGTAGACTTAAGCCCTGTGAATTCTCTAGTTTATTTGAAATGGTGCCAATAATTAATTTTCTGGGATCATGATGCATATTTATCACTCTTGATCTGCACTAAACAGTCAACAGCTCAGAAACGTAACAGGTTTTAGCATAAAAATAATCCAGAAAGTGTCTGCTAGCTGGATTTATGGTGTTGTCCGCTTCAAGTTACTGACTCTGGGAACACAGCAACAGTTTTGTGACACTGTTGTTCGTATGGACAATATTAATTGCATTGTTTCAAGGCTGAAGGAACTGTTTGAAAAACATGAGTTGCCAAATGATAGCAATTCTCTCCCCCCATTTTCTGTGCCACCTGTCTTACTTGGGTTTACAACCCATGCTTTTTAACAGGACATTTTGTCTTCCACAGCACACCTCGTATTAACTGGACTCAGATAATCCGTTTCACCTGTATCTTTTAAATTTTGCATGAAGGCTGCATATTAGAGAACACTCTCTGCACACTCAAAAGCAGGGAAAATATAACAAATTTTATTCTCTGCTAGAAGATGGTGCTCATCACCTTTTCTTTCATACACTCTGCTTTCATTAAACACAGAAACATGATAGAGCATGAGCCACCGGCAGTACTGTAAAACATTAATAGTGGAGGCAAGACCAGCCCAAGCTCTGAGCACTGTCCCAGCATCCAGGCAATGACTTAGAGTGATTAAAGCCCTGAAGTGATATATTACAGATAGAGAAAGGAGGAGCAGTATATTTAATTCTCTCTACATAAATTGTTCTTTCATCTTTGGTAAGTTCAGGAACAGAGTCCTGAAGAATTTATTTAATGATTTTTTAAAATACTTTTATTACTCTTATGAATACAGTTGCCATGTAGGGAAGCAGGTCCACTGGTTAGTGTGCAAACACATATGAGGACAGAGTTCTTGAGGCAAGGTCTTGCCTTGCAAAAAACACAGCATCAGAAGACATACTTCATGATTTTCATACTGTTAGTTTTCTGCAGAGGCCTGAAAATCTGCCAGAAATTTAAAATGTGCAGATAGTAGAAGTTGCTGTTTGTGCCTTTTCTAAATACTTAAAAGATTTACTTTGCCTTGGACTCTGAATATTATCTTGATTGCTCTTTTGTTAAAAAACTTTTATAGTACAAATGGACACCCAGTCTTCACCTGAAGACTGTTTTTGTGTTTGTTTAAAAGTGTTTTAAAATAGTCTTTGTGATCAGTAATTAAGGGTCAGGCTTTCTTTATATAAAGCTGATCTAGCTTGTATTGTTGCTGAGTAATACACCAATGACGTGAAATGTTTCAAAATCTCAATATCCAGCAACATTATTTTAGGCTAGAGAACTAGGAAAAATTAATATAATTTTTATTATAACAACATCGTGTGTCTTTCTCCTCATAAAACAGACAGCATACCCAAGATCATAACTAAGCTGCCTCATACTTGTCTAGAAATGTGGCATCAGGCAGGGAATACAAAGCCCTGAAACCATAGGCTCTCTTCTTTGAGGATCTCTGGGGATCTCTACGTGTGCAGCTTATGTGGAAGGAGCTGTGAGACTGAGGTCATGGTCATCACAGCTTCCTGGACCCATCACCCCAGGACAGCTGTAGATAAATTGACTTTTTAAAGAATCATCCTAGGTACACTCAAATTCTGCTCTTATCAAACTGGCCATTAAAAAAGTATAGAATTGAACTGTAATAAATGTGACATTTTACAATTTCCTGACTGTGATACTCAGAGTAACCCTAATGAAAGCTTGAAGAAATAACTTAAACTTAAAATCTGTGTTTAGGATCAGAATTGAAACAACAACAACAACAACAACAACAACAACAACAACAACAACAACAACAAAAATGGTAAGCATACTACTCTTTTCATTTAAAATATCTTCTGAGAAGAAGATTAATGTGCCCTCAGCTCTATAGATTTATTTTCTTCTATTCCCCATTTTCCCTTTTTAATGGTTAGTCCTTAACTATAGAACTGAATTTTCACAGCACAGAGAGAGTCTTGGGCAATTTATAGACCAAAGATACTGACTGTATGCAGAAACCTGAAATAAAGTTGCATCCATTGATACAGCTGAATTTCTCATCAATATGTGATGTGCTTTATCATCCAATCAGTATTTCTGAGCTGTCATGTGCCAAAATACCTTTAATTTAAACACAGAAATAATATTTAGCTGAAACAGAACTGGAGCACAACTTTTGAAAACTGAGTGTTTCCACATATGAAGAAACTGAACTACCTCAGTTCAATTCACTGAAGGTTATTTATACATCAGAACTTACTGTCCTAAAAGTGCCTGTCCCATTGGAAATATGATTCACATGCCCTGAACTGAAGAAACATTTTCCTTTTTCCTGTGTAAAATATGAAACAAAAACCAACTGAAAACACGTCATTAAACTGTTCCTTTGTCTTTCTTTGACAAAGTAAATTGTAAAGACGCATGGCACTCTCCCTACATAGGTGGTCTATTTCATGTGTTAACTTCACAATGACCTCTGAGATCCACTGCAAGTTATTTGATGGGTTCTGAGGAATTCTAGTATGCTGAAAATCAACTTTTTGCTCAATGAGAGATTTCAGGTTTTTGGTCAACTAGGGAGTTCTAAGTTTCCAAATGTGAGAGTCACCTTTCATAAATGCTGCCTTTTGGCCAGTTCCTCTTGTACCTGGGCTAGATGAGTGTTCCAGCTGGGATGACCCTCCCCTACTGGACCATGTTCCCTAAACCTTTCAGGGAGATACAAGTAGGCTTTCATGATCAGCTGCAGTGAGTCGAGATCATCAATGTGTATACATGCAATCGTTAAATACGCTTCTGGGCCAACTACTACAGCTACTTCTTCTCGTGTTTAGTAGTCCTAGTACATATTACCATCCTTTTCTTAGAGGCTGAATATCTGCATATATGGAGGCAGGCAAGGGAAGCTTGTTTAGGTAAGGAAAAATAGGTTCTGTGGGCCAGATCCTCAGCTGGTATAAAGCAGGCCTACTCTGCTGAAGCCACTAGAGACATGCCAGCTTACTTCACAGCGGAAGCAGCCATGTGTTCTTTGTGAGTTTCTTTTTGAGAAGTATCTTTATGGAGTTGCAAATGTGTTTCATATCCTTGGTCCTGGGAGGAGAGCAAGACAACACTTGAGTACATTACAGCATTTTAAATACAGTAATTTAATGATGCCTGTTAATCAGTCGGCTAACTCACATGGAAAGTTTTTACAAATGAGAAAATATAACTTTCAGTTGTTACTGTTAGACTGAAATTATTATTTTTTTTAATATAATTGGTCTATTTTTTTTCAGTGCCAAGTAAAAGCAGAGGCATTTTTCACTCTCTAAATCTTCCAAACTGTCACTACCCATAGTTTGAGACAGTTGTGAGGGAAGAGTTGAACTGCTTCAGGGTTTAATGTGATCTCTGTGAGGGTTGGGTCCGTCATTGCCCAGTGATGTAATTTCATTAGTTTGTACAAAATGGTTGTTCTGGGACAGTTTGCTTGCAAACACATTCCTACTGCTTATATAGGGAACCAGTTTTTAACAGCAGATAGCAGAGACAGGATGGAAATGTTCTTGGTTGAACTGATGCCACATGGCTGCATCAGACCATTTAGGGGTGAGTCAGGGACAGAAACTCCATAGTTTTTCATCATTCTGCCATACCTATCATTGGTTGGCACACACAAGTACTACAAAAAATAGCAATAAAAAGGAGGAAAAAATATCCCTGAAGGTGTTTATGAAATTTGTTTTCCTGCAACTTATTTAATAGGCCAGGAGGGACCATTAGATCATCCCAGCTCACCTTCTTTACATTACAGTCCATTAAAATTTCATTTAGCTATCCCCATATTCATCCTCAAAGCTGTCAGTTGGATTAAGCATTTCTGCCGTCAGAAAGCAGCAAGGTTGTCCCAAGAAGGAACAGGAAGGACCGTGGTACTGCCAGCATAGGAAGCTCTGGACATTGTACTGTATTGTGTATGCCCAGATGATCCCAGAAGATGAGCCAAACTCTACATTTCAAAGTAAGGTTTAAAAATCACAGCAAAAATGGACCTGCTAGTCCTTGTGAATCTAACATAACAAGAAATTCACTTCACTTCTTAGAGCTGACAATTGTGGTGGAGCTATGGATGTTATTGAACATGTTCTAGATGAATGCCTAGGGAAAGAGACATACTATAGCAGACCTATAGTGTGTCTTGCAGGAACAATTGGACTTCTACCATGCATCAGTGATGAAGCATGCCTGGAACATTACTGCGTCCTTGTCAAGGATTAGTATCATCTCCATAGTACGTGAGGAAAAGTTTTGGAATAACCCATTTGCACCCAAGTGATGTCCCAGCTCTTCCCCAGGGCAACTGCTACTACAGTTGAACTATAAAGAATCCCTGATTTATGGATGTGTGTGTATACCTATGAAGGATAGAAACCTGATTAGGATCTGAAAGCCCTGTAAGTATGCCTGTCCAAGCCATGAGCAGCCACTTTCTCCAGGAGAATTCTGTGGAAAAAGGTGTCAAAAGCTTACTGAAGTCCAAGTAGGAAACATCCACCAAGTGGATCACCTTATCATACAAGGAGATCAGGTTAGACAGGCAGAACCTACGTTTCATAAACTCATGATGACTGGGCCAGATCACCTGCTTGTCCTGTACATGCTGTGTGATGGCATTCAAGATGATCTGCTCCATAACCTTCCCCAGCACCAGGGTCAGTTGACAGTCCTGTGGTTCCCCAGATCTTCCTTCTCGTCCTTCTTGTACATGGTCATCACGTTTGCTAACCTGTAGTCACCTGGGACCTCTACAGCTAGCCAGGGCTGCTGATAGATGATTGAAAGTGGCTTGATGAGCACTTTTGCCAGCTCCCTCAGTACCCTTGGGTAGATGCCATCTAGGCCCACAGATGTGTATGAGTCTAAGTGGTGCAGCAGATCACTAACCATTTTCCCTTGGATTTTGGGAACTTCATTCTGCTCCCTGTCCTTGTCTTCCAGCTCAGGGGGCTGGGTACCCAGAGAACAACTGGTCTTGCTATTAAAGACTGAGACAAGGAAGACATTAAGTACCTCATCCTTTTCCTCATCCTTTGTCACTATGTTTCTCCCCACATCCAATAAGAGATGAAGATTCTTCCTAGCCTTCCTTTTGTAGCTAACATATTTATAGAAACATTTTACAGCAGAGGCCAGATTAAGTTCTTTTGGGGCTTTGACCCTTCTAATTTTCTCCCTGCCTAACCTCATGACATCATTGTAGTCCTCCTGAGTAACCTGACCCTTCTTCTAAAAGTCATAAACTCTTTTTTCTGAGTTCCAGCTAAAGCTCTCTGTTCAGGTAGTTCAGTGTTCTTCCCTGCCAGCTTGTCTTCTGGCACATGGGAATGACCTGCTACTGCACCTTTAAGATTCCCTTCTTGAAGATTGTCCAATCTTCTTGGACTCCTTTGCCCTTCAGGACTGCCTCCCAAGGGACTCTGTCTACCAGGCTCCTAAACAGGCCAAAGTCTTCCCTCTAGAAGTCCAAAGCAGCAGTTCTTGAGACCCTCCTCCTTACTTTTCTGAGAATCAAAAACGCTATAATTTTGTGATTGCTGTGCCCAAGATGGCCTCCAAACATCCATCACCCACAAGTCCTTCTCTGTTCACAAACAAGTCCAGTGGGCACCTTCCCTTGTTGGCTCCCTCACCAGATGTGCCAGGAAGTTATCCTCCACTCACTCCAGGGACCTCTGAGACTGTTTCCTCTCTGCTGTATTGTATTTCCAGCAGACATCTTGTAATTGTAGGTCCCCCATGAGAACAAGGGCTAGTGATTGTGAGACTTCTCCCGGCTGCTTATAGAATATTTTGTCTGCCTCTACATTCTGTTTGGATGATCTATAACAGACTCCCACTGTGCTATTTGCCTTGTTAGCCTTCCCTCTGATTCTCCCCCATAAACACTCAACCCTATCATCACCATAATTAAACTCAAAACACAATCAAAACACTCCCTAACATACAAGGCTACCTCACCGCCTCTCCTTCCTTGCCTATCCCTTCTCTATCCACTGCAGCACTCTGGTTTATGAAGCACTCCAGTTTTATGCTGTTAAAACATAACATAAAAAAGATGGGCATGGCATGACTAGGTAGCAAGTTGACCTCGATAGAGAGGAGCTCATGCAAGACTATCAGCTGGTGAACCAAGTCCTTGGTGACCCTTGTTTGAGCATTGCTTTTCTTTTCAGACAGCAGTCACTGCGTGACTACACAATACTGTTTTCATGGATGTGGGATCAAATTGCCTTGCTTCCTGCTCTACTCATCACATTTCATACTGCACTTACACTGATGCTTGTAGCACCCTAGACATGTGCTTTGCAGAATCAACTCCACAACATTAAGTTTTGGAACACCAGATATAGTTGTGTTCAGTATTGCTTGCTTCAGTACTTTATGTCAGCTGAATGTGAGCTTCTGCTTGTAAAATGTTCCCCCACATGAGAAAAAAAATTCCAAAAAAAGAAAATATTTTTGTATTATTCTGTGCAAAACACATGTTGTAACTGATATGCTAGGCCCAATATGCTTTTTGTTTGCCTTCACACTGTAATAGGGCCATTAGGTAGTATTTTGAATTGTACTATTCAAATGCACATAACATGCTAATTAATTAAGATGGCTACTTCTCATAATACAAATAACTAAAGACTATTAAAATATCCCTAATGAGGATAAAACAGTTTTGTAATGTTAAAATCTATGACAGCACTCTGTAAGGCTAATGAGTAAATGCTAACTAATTACAAAGGGCACAATTATAGAGGGTTAACGGTTATGAAATTAATAATGCTTGTTAATCTTTAGGTAAGGTTTAATAATCACTTGATAATTATTTAATTTACAATAATGCTCCATATTAAATCTAAATGAAGGGCTATGTTCCCAATTTGATGTTTGTGGCTTTAACCAAGCCACTGGGAGTTGGGCAGCTAAAGCCTTGTTCTTAGCATTGAGACCATATAATCTGAATAGGAACCTTAATTAAGTGTTACCAAATGTATTTTACTTGGCAGTAGAGGGGGAAAGACAAAGTCTTGGATCTGAACAGAAGCCTCAGATCTACTGGCAAGTGAATGTGTGTGTTCAGGGGGAGGAAGGGCTGTGATCCATGCTTGATTTGTTTTCTTGGAATGAAGTACGGCAACTAAGATTAGATACCTGCAGCTTGGGCCAAACTTTAAAAAGAGTTGAGGGATGGGGTAGGGTGAAAGAGAGAGAGAGAGAAATAAATCAGCTGTTGACTTCTGTGTCATTCATAGCCTGTGTCCTGCTACTTAACCATTCATTGTGGCTGTGAGTGGTTTCCAGTTGCAGAATAGGTTTTCTTTTCCCATCCATTGACATACTAAATGTTCAACAGTAATATTAACTGAGTGAACGTTATTCCTTTTCAGTTAAAGCCTGGATAGAGTTTTTAAAATAATATAAAGCCTAGCATCTCAATATAAATATCTTTGGGAATCTTATTTCCCTGCTTTTCTTACCAGTTTGAGCCTCAGTTTTGGTAGAACCAGTAAAATAACAGGGTCATGATTTAATACAGTGTTTATGCAAACACTGATGCCCCTCTTGGCTATTCCAGAATATGTGAGTCCTCCTGTCTTTAAGCCAGCACTTCAAGTCCTACTGCAGTCAAGCAGCAGAGCATGGAAATAGGAAATGGATTCTGTATTGCTTCTAGCATTATCAGTTTGCCAGCTCAGCTTGTCTTGATAGTCCTTATTAAAGATAAAAGAGATATTGCAAAGTGCAGAATGCAAAGCCTGACTTTCTGATCTTGTAAAGTCTGCAGTGATGGACATTAGATTTGTAATTTCATTGGGTTGCTGAAAAACACAACTGGAAAGAAGGAATCCCAACCACCCTGATACCCCTCACCATTTTAAGGTGATTTCTCATTTTGTATGCCTTGCAAAAAATTAAGAACACATTTTATTCTATTATTGTGTTACTCAAATGTTGTAGTACACTGAAAATATATGAGCCAAAAGTAATTTTATGCCACAGAATATGAGTATTAGCCAAGTGGATTACCATATGCAGTTCTTTATCATGTAAATGGTATCTGTACATGTTTCCTTTTCTTATGTCTTATTGGTCTTTTATAATACAAACAAAACCAAAAGGCTAGATAACTTAAGTTAAGAAGTGATTAATTTCTGAAGCATTTTTTGTCACAAAGAATCTTGGGAGAACACAACAAAATACAGCAAAACCTTGTCATTGTTATGCAAGGTAAAAGTTGACATGCCATGAAATTACAGAATAGAACAAAGAATTAGTGTGGTGGGATTTTTTGCAAACATGACACAAAAAACCTTTTGGTAAAATAAGAAAAACTGTATTATGTAGGAAGGTACTTTATTCATATCTCTTTTTCACTGCCAAAATTCCACTCAATTTTTTTTTTCCACCTACTTTGTTTTGGCTTCCTGCTAAATGTTAAAAAACAAAACCCAGTAAAACTACCCTTTTATGTAATAAAAGGTCTGCCAGAAGCAAAAATGTGACAAGAAGATGAAATTAGCAAGTAGTCTTAGTAATTAAGAAAGAGTAATAAAAATGCCCTACAGAAAATTGTTAAATTATTCCAGGTTAAGAAGAAAGGCACACCCTTTAATTTTATTTCAAAAACTTTGGAATGAATGTGGCTACAGTTTGTACAGAAATAAACTTGAAAACTCAGCAAACTAATGGCAGAGTATTTGAGAAATGCATGTGAAAATGTCTTCTAAATATCTTTAAAAAAGTAGTAGCAGACAATTTTTTTACAAATCACTAAGTGTCAAAGAAACCACTTTGTGTTATTCTGATTTTTTTTCATTGTCCTTTGCAGAAGTAGTTATTTGTAATGTTCCTCCAGAACTTTTGGCCTGAAAATCATGAAACATTTTACAGAGTAATTGCATCAGACTTCACAGTACTGTAATGCAGTACAGATAGCATTAATCCATTTTATAGATGGAGAAAGTAATTTAGCTGGGATTACAGTTTGCCCAAGGTCACACAGCAATCCTGTGTTAAAACTACGGCTAGTTCTTTGTTCATAGTATTATCAATTCTAAGCTGTGACCACTAGACCAGTTAATTAACATTCAATTCCCATATTGTTCTTGATTGATAATGAAGTAAGCAAATATAAACAGGGCTTGACAATTTTCCATGTGGAGTTTGTAATAAAAAATATGCTATAAGGAAAACAAAATTAGTATTAAGTCAAGAAACATTAATTAAGAACATTGAAAGCAACAGACAAAAAAATGCAACATGCAAAATTCTTTTTAATAATGTTCTTCCAATGCACAAATCTAGTACTTACTGTGCCAGTCATCATCCCCAGCTAATGAGTTTGACAGTGTTGCAAGAGCTATATTTTTCACAGGGAAGAACTTCTCCCTAACAATTTTAGCAATGAAGCAGATTCAAGAGGCTTGTCTGCCATAATTTTATTTTCTTTTTATTTTTTTGCCTACAGTAGTAGTTCTTGAGGAAACTGCAGAGAAAATTCTGGTCTTTAGTTGTATTTGACTTATGCTGCTCGTCTTGTAGTATTGCAGACCAATAAACAGGATATGGTAAGATATGAAGAAAGAAAAGATGTTTACAAATGCATCAGTGCTGTCTTTCTTCCATTTGTTTACTGAAATAGGACTGAACTACAGATTAGCTGTAATAATTCAACTTCTGTGTCTAGGGGCTGATTTAATAGTAGTAGCTCAGAAACACAAAAATACAGGTTTTGAGGATGCACTTTTGAATACTAGGTCTTAAATATGGCATCATTTGCCCCTTTTGACCACCAGGGTACCATGCAAGGTATCTAAGACATTAGACACAACAGAAATTTAAGAGGCATACATTGTGCCATAGAGGTTGGTTAAGAATTGTGCTTTTTTACTCCTGCATCTTCTCAGTAATTTTTGGCATTTAACCAGTAGATTGTTTGTTATTTGCAAATTATTGTGAATTTGTTGTCAACTGCTTTAATTAATATTTTTTTAAAACTATGATTATGCCTGGAGACAATAGGATAGGTAAGTGCAGCATAAATGGCAAAGAATGTAAGCTGCCGGGTTGGAAATAAGTTCTGAATTGCCTCAGAGGTTGGGATGCTTAGATTTTGCTTGTAATGAGGAATAGGTCAGGCTGGGTCTAGTAGAGGGTTGGAAATTTCTCATAAAATCATAGAATGGTTTAGGTTAGAAGGGAGTTTAAGATTATCTAGTTCCAACCCCCCTGCCATGGGCAGGGACACCTTCCACTAGGTCAGGTTGCTCAAAGTCTCATCCAGCCTGGCCTTGAAGACAGACAGGGATGGGGCATCCACAGCTTCTCTGGGCAACCTGTTCCAGTGCCTTACCACCCTCTCCAGGAAGAATGTTTTCCTGATATCCAATCTAAATCTACCTGCTTTCAATTTAACCCCATTACCCCTTGTCCTGTCACTACAGGCCCTTGTAAAAAGTCCCCCTCCAGATTTCTTGTAGGCCCCTTGTAGGTACTGGAAGGTGCTATAAGGTCTCCGCGGAGCCTTCTCTTCTCCAGGCTGAACAACCCCAACTCTCTCAGCCTGTTTCCACAGGAGAGCTGTTCCAGCCCTCTGATCATCTTCATGACCCTCCTCTGGACTTTCTCCAACAGGTTCATGTCCTTCTGATGTTGGCGCCCCAGAATCTGGATGCAGTACTGCAGATGGGGTCTCATGAGAGCAGAGTAGAGGGGGAGAATCACCTCCCTTCACCTGATGGCCACACTCCTCTGGATACAGCCCAGGATGTGCTTTCTGGACTGCCAGAGCACACCACTGGTTCATGTCCAGCTTTTCACCCACCAGTACTCCCAAGTCCTTCTCCTCAGGGCTGCTCTCTATCCATTCTCCACCCAGTCTGTACCTGTGTTTGGGATTGCCCCGACCCATGTGCAGGACCTTGCCCTTGGCCTCGTTGAACTCCATGAGGTTGGCATAGGCCCACCTTTCCAGTCTATTCAGGTCTCTCTGGATGGCATCCCTTCCCTCCACCACACCACACACCTTGGTGTCAATGGAAAACTTGCTGAGGGTGCAGTCGATGCCACCATCCATGTCACTGACAAAGATGTTGAATAATGTCGGTCCCAGTAATGACCCCGAGTAATGCCGCTCATCATTTATCTCTACTCAGACACTGAGCCATTGACCACAACCCTCTGAGTGCGACCATCCAGCCAGTTCCTTATCCACTGAGTGGTCCACTGGTCAAAATCATGTCTCTCCAGTTTAGGGACAAGGATGTCGTGTGGGACGGTATCAAACGTTTTGCACAAGTCCAGGTATATGACATCAGTTGCCTTTCATTTTTCCACCAAGGTCGTGACCCCATCATAGAAGGCCACCATATTTGTCAGGCATGATCTGCCCTTGATGAAGCCATGTTTGCTGTCACCTATTCACTTTCCATGTGCCTTAGCATGGTTTCTAGGAGGATCTGCTCCATGATCTTGCCAGGCACAGAGGTGAGACTGACTGGCCTGTAGTTCCCTGGATCCTCATTTTTTCTCTTTTTAAAGAGGGGGGTGAAGTTTCCACTTTTCAAGTCAGTGGTAACTTCACCAGACCCCCCGACTTCTTGAATACGATGTGGAATATGATGGATGATCATGTTTGGGATGGTTCTGATAGGCAGCTTTATATTCTTGCATTCCAAGTCATAAAAATACAGATTCATATACCTCATTTGTTCATTTGGTCATGGTCTTTTAGTCAAAAGGGAAACTGAACTGCTCGTCATGCCTATTATGAACATTTTCTATTCCAGTTGGGCATCTTGTTCTGAAGATGTTTAAGATGTCAGCTTTTACAGACTTTGATATTAACACTTTCAATTAACTATTTTGATTTCCTGGTATTTGGAGTAATTGAACCCCAGCTCTCAAAGCCTGTCCTCGTAGGAGAGGTGTTCCAATCCTCTGATGTGTATTCTTTCCTCTGGACCTGCTCCTAAAAGCCCATGTCTTGCTTGTACTGCGACCCCAGATCTGGATGCAGTACTCCAGGTGGGGTCTCAGGAAAGCAGAATACAGAAGAATCACCTATCTCAACCTGCTGGCCATGATGCTTTATATGATTGATTTTCAGGGCTGTAAGTATACCTTGCCATGTTACACCTAATTTTTATTCTACTAAAATCCCCAAGTCCTTCACCACAGGGCTGCTCCCAATGCATTCATCTCCCCTTATCTGGTGATACTGGTGATTGTCCTGACCCAGGTGCAGGACCTTGCACTTGGCCTTGTTGAACTTCATGAGGTTCACATGTGATGTGGTTTCACAGTGATGTTTTCAGCTGCTAACCAAGGTCAGAGCTGGGTGTGCACAGGGAATTGTAGTGAGAACTTTACGCAGGAAAAGCCTATTGGAATTGCTCTGCTTAAAAAGATGTATTTTTCAGAAAACTTCTTGCCAAAAATGGAAAACTAAAGCACAAACCATGAAACAAAACCCATTTCTGTTCCCACTGTGTTCAGTCATGTCCATAAATATTTGCAGACTGGTCTAAATTTCATAAAAATGGATAAAAGCCAGTTGTCTCATGCCACTGTTAACTTATGAATCAATACTTTGCAGAGTACACACTGAGGACATAATTTTCAAGAACGTACTTTCTTTCACTGGTCTTGTACATGTTGGGTGTAACAAGCTTTTGTCGGGCATCTTTATGTTCTGTCACAGTGTAAAAAGCCTTTGGTGGAAGACTGGCCAGTGAATGCAACCAGCAGGGATTTTTCTGGAGGTTTTTCTTCTCTTGTTTCTGTGGTTCTTTTTTGTTATTGTTTTCTCTATCATTTGACATTAAAGCATGTCCAGTTTCACATCAGCTTCCTTGGAAAGACCCCATCCTCCTTCCTTCCCAGCCCTAGTTCCTTTTTTCACTTGCTGAAAAGGTAGCTTGCCTGCAGATGTGCTCCTGAGTAAGAGGTTAAAACAGCCTGTGGAGAAGATCTGAATGTGTATTTCATGTGCATCACACCTTGGACAGAGGGAGGAATGGGAAGCAGTCCTTCCTCCCAAGCAAGGACAGGCTTCATGGTGAAACGCTGACTGCCTGTGGGGTCCTGTCTCATGGTACAAGGAGGGCAAGACCACATCCATGTCAGCCCAGGGCTCTGCCCTTGCACCCGGGCACTGGCTCTGCACAGCACCATAAGCCCAGTGACATCGGTTTCTGAAATATCATTTGAAAATGAGGTAATTAGTCTGGTAAGCTTCTTTTTCCTTTAGGTTTGCACGTCTTCCCTCCATAAGCAATCCCCAGAAGAAGGGAAACAACATTCTTGTTCTCTTGGTCTTGCAGTAACACTCGGAGCTCATGTGCTAGAGATGTCTTTCCTGTCCTGGCATGTTTGTGGGGTGGTATTTAATAATAATACAAGAAAAATAAGAGTGATATTATTAAGATTGTTAAATTAATCTGTTTTGAAAAGGAAATCTTGTCAGCTTTCACATGATAAAGAGAACAGGAAGTAAAACTATGCAGAACAAGTTGAGGGCATGTCTGAACCTTCCTAGGCAACACTGTCATCCCACTCATAAAGTAGGAAGAAAAAGAAATTAAAGAATGTTCTTTGTTTTCAAATTCCACATTGGCAGCTTTGCTTTTAGACACATTTCAATCTCCAGTTGTGTCTGGAAGGATTATTTTTTTTTCCATTTTAATGTATAATTTTCCATAACTATGTAAGTAAAAGCTTTGTATGTTCAGTGTATACATCAAATTTTCACTCTAACAAAGTATTTAAAAAATCAGAAATCCCTGGCTGCAAGAATAGAAAAAGTTCAAAGTTCATCTCATAATCGTAAGCAGACATCTCCCTCCCTCTCCTTCTTCATTCTCTCCCCCTCCTTCTCTCCACTTTCTTTTTTTTTTTTTTTTGTTGTTTGTTTTTAAAGAGGTCAGAATTAAATATCCACTTTTTCCCTCTTCCTCTGGATGAGCTGTAATTTCATAATATGATAGTTTTATCAAGAGCTAACAACTCTGGTTTGGCGTAGAACTATATAATTTTAGAAAATATAAAGTAATAGTTTATAAGCTTGGGCTACGAAAGGAAGGAATACTGAAGCTTAGTAAAAGCATATGTTGCTTATGAGGACCTCGCAACCACATTCAAATTCAGCTCTTGCCAAATCACGTTACATTGCTAGAACTCCTTCTTTAAATTTCCCCAGTGAGGCTCATATGGCAGGATATATATTCCTGCTATATGGTATTAAGGAGGTTCATGGGCATCTCTTTACCTTTTTCTTTATTTCTTCTATAAAATAATTATGCCATTTAGAAATTCACAAATTGAGAGCTCATTACATCTTTGTTATTTTGACAGCGTGATTCCCGACAAGAGAGTTTCTAAATGGCAGTGTAACATGGCACAAACTTCATCACATATACAGACAATTTTCTGTTGAGACAGCTCTGTGCTGGGAGCTGATGACTTTGTTTTATAGTGAGGCACATGCAGTGTGCGGGAAGAATATTTGACTGCAACAGAGTTTGAAATCTGAGTACTGCAGCCATGAGAGAACTAGAGCTGTGCAAACATATCTAGGTGTAGTTCAGAAAGCATTTATAATTTTTGCAAAACCTACACAGGCAGTTTTACAAAGATATTTTTTCCACCCTTTTTGGAGATAGAGGCTCTTTTAAAATGTTAGGGAAAAAAAGGTATAAATTATGTTATTGTTTTTGTCTTAGAGGTAGCCTGTAAAAATAGAAGTACTTGTTTTCTTCAAGGATCCACAAAACATACTGTAGGATTTTATTTTCTGGGCTGATTTTGTAGACAGGATTTTTTTCCCCACTTTAATAGTAGAGGACATTTAAGATGTAAATCTAACCAAAAGCTCAGAGGCCAAAGTTTTTGCTAGTGTGGTGTCAAAGTGGTGTACCAGCAGACTTAGACGGGGGACCTATTTGGCTCCATGTGTGCTGGGTGTATGCATAGGCTAGTATGTCAGAAGTAAAATACAGAGTGCGATGAGAATGACACTGATGAAACTGAGGCAATTTCAGACTGAAAACCTTTAAAGCTTTTAATGCACCATTAACTCTTCATAACTAATCTTTTGTTTGGGGACTTTCAACTGAAATCAAAGAAAGTCACATGCAGCAAAATTATGTTAGACTGTGAAGCCTTAGAAGACCACTCCTGTTGTCTTTTCTTTAGAAAGATATTGACAAAAGAACTAACTTAATCCAGAATCACTCTACACTAATTTCATCAAGTAATATTTAATATGCTGTCTGTCAAACTGTAGATCTAGGTTGGACCTCTTACCCAATCACTGGCTGTCAGCATAGAAATATTGAATATGGCAAAAACGTTTCTACAAACACATAGTGCAAATGGTTCTGGTTTTTATGGAAAAGAAAGCAAAAAGAAAAGCAGAAAAAGGCAAGATGATTTTGTATACTTTCTGGACTTGTCCTGTCCCAAAAAAGGAGTTTGAGTTTGTTGAAATAAAAGGCAGAAGTTTTTCAGCAGTGTACAGGTGACAACATACAAGACTCACATGCTTGCTGAGGTAAAAACTATCCTGCAGTGAAAACTTTTAACCAACCTTATCCTTTGACATTCTTTTTCTTTGGAGGTGCTGATGAGCATGCAAATTCATGATTAGGTTATGTATCAATTTAAAGCCTCTTTTTTTGAGAGATGTACCAGTAGTCCCGACATTTTATTTTGTGTTCTTTCATCTGGGTAAAACCCAGTCTCTCTGAGTTTCTTGGTAAAAAAATCAAAATTGGGGCATGTTCATAACAGACGATGATTCACTGGATCATGTGGACTAATGATGCATGCAGAAAATTCTTTGCAAAATTCACTTGGCTCTAGCTGCTGCTAAGTACAAACATTACTGTGGGACTCTGGCGAAAGCTCTCATTGTATCATAATAAAGTCAGTGTCACCACAAGTGAAATATTTACCCCTTTTCTTGTTTTGTCCATTGTGGATTTTTCGATATTCCTGAAGGTAGGCTTCTGGTAGAAACTCGAAACAAAACCTGCTGTAAGACTTAAAATTATACCCTATTGAAGAGCAGGTTAGTAAGAGTGTATATTTTCATAATTTAAAGTGGCATTTTATAGAGGTTATGTTAAAAATGAGTCCAGTTCTATTCAGAAAATCAGTGTGTACAGCAGTTGCACTTAAAATTGATTATTCTGGAGTTTTTCCTATTTTCTTGCAGCATTTGCCACCTTACATAAAATTTTAAAGTCCTAATATTTCTGAAGTGGCATGAAGTTTAAGGTTGCCTGTTAAATGCAGCTTACTTATTCATAAGCAAAAGTTTCATGATCCCTTTTACTCATAGGAAAGCAGAAATACATATAGGGTCAAGAGTTACAAGGATGTTTAATTAGTTTAGTCATTCACCGTATATCTCTTAGGCTCAATTCGAGGCAACTGAGATTTTCACCAAAGGTGAGTCATTAGAAGAGCAAAATGCTCACCCTGTATCAGTTCTGACTTGCTGAGACTTGCATTCAACGTTCTCTGTCTTCTAGCTGTAAGACAAAATACCAGGAATGCTGAAAATAGATATGTACTATACATATAAATGCACTATATATGCTATACAAGAATTAATTGGTGCATTTCTAATGAAAGAAAAATTCCTAGCAAGTGTAAGATCATAAAAAAAAAAAAAAAAAAAAAAAAAAGAGTAATAAATTACAAAATAAATAGCAAAGACATCTAAAATCCTGCATTTTCCACCAATGTTGTTGCTCTGGAAACCCAGCCAGGGCTCTAAAAGCCAACCTTTGTCTTTTCTAGTGCACTCCTATAGCCCAGATACTAAACAGTCTACAGCTGGAGATAAAGTAAAAACATTTTATCAGCGATGTCTTAGCTAGAGTATGGTTCACTCTCATAGCTAGACTGGCCTTGCAGAGTAAAAAAAGGAAAGGTAGTGTCAGTTTATAGTGATAAGAAAATAATAGGTCAGAATTATTCCTATGCAAAGCTCTGTTGTATTGCAAGATGCCATTTTAAATAATTCTTATTTTAACCATAACCACACTTTCAACAAATACTGCATGTGGTTTAAAGAAATCCTTCGATGACACATATGTCCTTATTGAGAAGGTAATTAACGTCAAAGGAGGTTGCAATATGAGAGCTGAATAGTGCATTGTTGCTCATTCAGTGCTGGTGATGTGGGTGACTGGGTCCAAAGACACTTTTACTTCTGCAACCACAGAAAACATGCAGACCCTATGCTGATGCTTTTATCCTTAACTCAACAAAAACTAAACAGATAGGAAAAAACTTGACACTCCAAATCACTGTGGGTTAATATGACCATGTAAACGTAGTTTAAAAGACTGCTATAGTGTCTTTAGCTGGAGCTGGTCAATAAAGAGTGCAATATACTGTGAGAAGGTTTCTGTTTTGGAAGTTTTCAACTGACTTCCAACTGGTGACAGAAATGATTGAAATACACATTTCTATCAGAGGAGGTGCCTTCTTGAGATGTTCAGAGCTACAGGGGTATACTTTCCTGCTGATTAACATGTGCAACTCTCATTAATGTTAAGGCAAACAGACTGTCTATAACTGTGATACCCTTAGAATTTAACAGAATTTCTTGTAGTATGTGCCTGTTGCTAAAAATACAAAAGATAAAAGCTGAGAAATAAGAAAGGATTCCAAATCAGATTCAAACACCATTTCCAATGTCCAGTACAACTCTTGTCTGTAGCATGGTAGAAATGGAGACTTTTTTGCCTTGTAATTTTCTGAGAGTCAAAGCAGAATGAAGTTTTCAATAAATGCTGGAGAATAAATGCTGTGGGAGCATCAACAGTCTGTGGACTGTTACCTCCTAAAGGTTTTCCATATTGATTTCACACACTAAATAACAATCTAAATATGATGTATAATGGCTCTCATGACAACAGACTTTCTTCTCTGGGTAGAAAAACTGACAGGGTTGTGGAATTCAATGCAAATGTCTAAATTCTATGCTTTGTGCTTTAACTTTCTCAGTGCCTTTATTTCCATGAAGAATTGCAGTATTCTCCAGTAAAACTTCAAGTTACTGAGCACACTGTACTTGGCCCAGAAAAAGTGTATGAGCACCTGCTTAACTCTGAAAATAGCTCCAAACCACTATTGCACCAATTTACATCCCGATTAAAGGGATTGCTTGCAGATCATCTGCAGTCTTTATAACAGGAGACAGTCTGAAGAAATAAGAGAAGGACTGGAACACAGCCAAGGCCACTGTGAATGTTACCACAAATAAGCAGCATACTTCAGCCATCCAATTGGTAGAACAGACCAGCTACTCCAGTCATTTGCTGCTGGTTGAACCCTGCACTTTGATGTAGGGAAATATAAATGACTCTGTGGATGCCTAAGCATGTGGCTATGAGAGTAATTTGCAAAAAGCAGAGGCATGTGGACACTAGATTGCAGTAGAATGGATGGGGAAAGTTTGCTGTGTCATTTTGTATTTTAGCTAGCCACTAAAAAACTCCAGTAGACAGTATCAGAGTGACACTTAACTTTCTTAATGAGTTGTCTGTTGTTTCTTCCCTGGGATCTGTTAGGCATGCAACTGTAAGAGTTCTACATAAAAATCAGGTGGCGTAAGTGAAACTTATAGAAACACATGTAAACAAACCATGTTTTTTTCTAGCCCTTTCTACTGCAAAGAGACAGATTTGGCACTTTGTCTATAGGCATCAGAGTAAGGTTTTTATTCTTTAATCCCCTTGAATGTTGAAGACCTAAAATATCATTGAAAAAGCTATGAAGCATCTTTAAGGAAAACTTTACTCTGCTTTAAGGAGTTCAATGAACTTCAGTTCTTCAAAGGATTAATATTTCAATTTATAATCAATTTAATTACCTTTTCTGAAATTGATATTTTCTGGACACTCAGTGCTACAGCTATTAACACCCTAATGGCTATATTTCATCACCTTTCTTGTGTTTTCTGTGGTAAGTTATCTTTCTAGGAAGAAAAAAAATATGTTAGTCTTCAATATTGATAAAATCTGGTTTATTTGCATGAACAATTTACACTCCATGGGAGTTAAAATAAGCTGGATATTCATTAATTGGTTGGTTCAATAAAAAACAATTCTTATTTGTCAGAATTGCCAGATAGTTCTATCTCAAATACAAGAGAGAGATTGTGTTTATAAGCAAATCTAAAGAAGGCATCTCAGAGAAAAAAAGTTTTTATATTTGAGATTGGGCAAGTATTGGAGCCAAAGACCTCAACCGTAGGTACCTACAGCTATGTGTTTAGTGACAATATTTTATTGACTCAACAGCACAAAACTTTTGATGTGATTTGTCCATGAAAATCAATGGAGTGTTTTTGGAAAACGGCCGTTGATATTCATGCCCACAGACCACAGGTGTATTGAAATGCTAGCATTCACACAGAGTATTCACAGGCGAGGGTGGTTTGTAGTTCTTCCGGAAGAGCTCCCAGCGAAATTAACTTTGTTCAGGTAAAGATGCCAGGTCCTGGTCACTTGTAGTCTGTATGATAAGTGAATTGGAAGTGAATTTGCATGTATGTAAAAATAAAAATATTCCTGCATGCTATCAGGGTTAAGATTTGGTTCTTGCACAATGAGTTTGGATTACTTTTAGAGAAGGGAACATCGGGTCTGTGTTTATTATTTTATTTTTTTAACTTAATTTTTAAAATGTCTTTGATAACATTGAATACTGGGATTCTTTTTGTTAAATACCAAACAGAATGTTTTATCACAGAGACTGCGTTAAACAGAAAATCAGGACCATACTGCAGTTCGCATGTAAGTCTTCATATGGAAACTGTATGTGTATCTAGCCTGTGTCCACTATGTCTGCTCTAGAGTGCAGAAGGTAAGAAAGCGCTGCTGGAAAAATGTACTGGTCTCTGAGCTGCATATTCTTAAATCATGAAGCTTTACATAGCGGTCCAAAGTTTGTTACTTGCTAGCAGCTGATATCATCTGCCAGTTCTGTGTGGATTCCCCTCCATTTTCTGGTACGAGTCACAGATATGTATCCTCTGTGAGTCACACCTGCAGGACTTGAAACAGATTTAAGAGAAGTGGAAGATGTGTTCCAACTTGAACATGTATAGGAGAAGACATAAAAGCTACTCATATTTTCTTTTAAGATTTTAGAAGGTTTTTCTTTGACTTCTGAGGTGACAAAAATATAATTCAGTATACTTTGCATTATATTGGTTTGTTAAGGGCCGTCAGCCCTGTTCCCGCATGTGTGGGTATAAATAAAATCCTTACATGACTGTACACTGTAGATACTACGCTTGTGTATGTGTGACTGTCCGTATGTTTAACACAGCCTGAATAACTCTTCCCTGTAGTTTCTGTAGTGCCTTAGTGAGCACAGGGAACAGTGGTTCCAAAAGGGGAACAGCAGTAGGAGGGACATAAAAAACTTTGTATCCTTCACATCCATCATGTGTAAAACTAAATGCTGCCAAACAGCAACACTTACACTCTGTGTCTTCAGGGGCATACAGCTGTCTGAAGCATTTTTGAACTAAAATAATTTTTCCATCCTCATCTAAACTAAACAAAAAGAGAAAAGCCTTGTTAGGTAAGAAATTACCAAAACTATAGTAATTATTCCATTACAAGGATTTTTAGCTTTACTGTAGGCATGGCTACAATAAAATAACCAGGATTTTGAGGTGCAGATGTAGCTGCTATCTATTAGGTGTGCCTGATAGCAGGACGTGGTTTAAGGATATCACAATCTGACTATTTCACACAGAGCTGTTCAGCCGGCATCCGAAGGAATTTTTGTTAATGGCTCCCATTCTGTATATTGCACAATGGGATGGTGCCTACCTCTTGCATTGTGCACTTATCTGTTAGATATCTTCCTGCACATCCTTGGATACGGGCAGCTGTCAATAAGGCAAGGACCTACAGAGGAAAATATGTTTAGTGAAAAATTTTTCCCATTTTCTTCATCCCGATGGGATCATGAATTAGTATCTGTGGATCAGTGCTTTAGCGCAAGACAGGGAGAATGCCTCGGAAATTATGTCCTGCTACTCTTTATTTGAATACAGATGCTCTGCATGTATATTAGGAACAGTAAATAAAGTGGAGAAATAGATCTGAAGTGAATGTGAAGCTAAGAACTCTTCTGTAAGCTGTACAAACTGAGTATCACTGGATTCATTTTATGTCTTTGAAAAAAATTGCAGACAGAGCTGATCAGGTTGAGAGTGGGGAGCTGTCTTTATCACAAGGACAAAGTTTTGAGCTTAAATAGTCAAAAATCAAATTCCAAAAATCTGAGTTTCTTTGGTATTGTTAGTGCAGCCAACTTATACATATCTATTTTTAGTTCTTTTTTCCCCAGAAGAATGTGACAAATAAATAAATCAATACGTTACATTTAATAATATAAGGATAAAATACATTGGACAAGTGAGGCTTGCTCAAACAGCACATTTGAATTTTGCTATAAATTTAATGGTGAAAATGACATAATTTTTCCATCTCACTCAGCCTGTACTAGGAATGATTGTGATGCATTTTATGCTATGGAGATAATATTTACTGATACAAAAAAATTATTACCACAACCTGGAATTTAATTCAGCAAGAAGATGCAAATTATGGAGCAATAATTCCTGGGGTGTTGCTTAGAACTAATCTGAAGGCCAAACATTATCACAGTATCTATGCATAAATTTACTGTGCAATAATTCTAGTCACTAACCGTTTCAGCACAGGAGTGTTTACGGAATATAAATGAAACGTTTAAAATATAATGTGCATAATTTTACTATGAAAAGCATCTCATAATAAAATCAGCAACAACAAAAAGTGCTGTTTTACTTACTTTATTCATATCATTGATCTTTATTCAGAATGATGAAAGCTGGAAGTCAAGGCCAGAAGCTCACTTCAGTGAGAACCATTCTGGCTGTTTGTTGGTCTAACGGGAAGCTGAAAATATGCAGCATGTTTTATGTGTCCAGACAAATTTCTCATTTTATTTTGTTCCTAGAATCTTAGGATTCCAGTGTTGTGACCTAAACCAAAACTTTTAAAAAAGAACCTCACCAGCTATATTAAAGAAAAATATATCCTATCCTTGCATAAGAAACAGAAAGGCTTATAGATTTTCCGAGCTAACTACTGACTTCTTTGGGGTCAGCAATTCAGTAAATGGCTTAACTGAAACTTCTTTTTAAAATTATTTTACTGAAACATTTAAAAGACTGTTTAAAGATAAATAACATTTGGATGAATAGTTTCACGTTTTTATTTTATTAGCTTGCACATATAAAAGGTTGGTCAAATTTTCTTCAGTGTCTGCAGAAAACTTCTGTATGTCTTTCAGAGTACAATTGGCAACTTCCCCATCAAGCCGATTTTGTTAGTCACTGTAATGAGACAGTTAACAATAGGATTTATAATTGAAATTGATAGTGAGCTGGAAGGGGAGCGACTTTAACTTCTGCTATCAGTTCTTTTACTTTTCTTTTAACCTGAACCCACTCTGCAATCACATGAACAATTCAGCAAATCTGAGACACATCAAACCTTGCAAGTTTGCTGGGAGGACTCCAGAATTCATAAAGTTAAACCATGCCTCCTTCAATATGTCTAACATATGGTCTTAACAAATTTCACAAATCCTATATAAAGGGACCAGCTCCAGAAAATGTTCCTGTTATTCTTTCAGTTAGTCTGTTGTTAGGATTTTGTTCTGTCTGAATTGCTAGTATAATGCTAGCAATTATTATTTCTACAAAAGGAGATATTTTTAGAAGCATAACTTTACTGCTATATTTGCAGTGCTGTCTTCCCAAAACAGGCAGCACATATCTTTTTAGTGATGATAGGAAATAAAATTTTCTTTACGTGACAGGGAGATATAATGCATTATTGGCTTTATTTCGCTTTAAAAACATTTTCCAGTCATAAAATTCTGTATCAACATCCACTGAACACCACTACAATTCTATTTAATACTGAACTCTGCACAATTCCAAAAGCTTTAACATACTGTGGCAAATTCATTTCTGTTTAGAGTTACAGTGCTTACGGAAAATGAGTCAGAAATGTTGTTATACAATTGCTAGATTAAGTTGTTAAATACAGTGTGATCTATTCTCTTGCACTGTCTTGAATAACCAGAGTTACATCTCTGACTGTACATACCAGTAGTTCATAAAAGCACTTTTGTTCATTAACTTAAATCCTAGCAGACAGCCTCTGGTTTTAAAAGCCATCTGGTGGCTGATAAGAAATGTAAAATCTTATCTCCTTTCCTAAGGCCAGTGGATCACAGCCAAATGGAGGATGAAAGCTCCAAAAATGCCACCATCTTGGTTGTAATCTGCTGTTCCATGGGGTCCCTCGACCTAAGATTAACAATGCATTGAAAATGTCAGGGGGAGGGGGAGGGGGAGGGGAGATGACCAATTATTTTCCCTATGCAACCATTTTTCTCTGCTTCTGTTCAGGAGGACATAATTTAAAGGCAGTTGGAAAGACTGCCATTTGCCGTACTATTGGAAAAAGACTAATTATACGTTCAGAGTGCAAAGTTTGAGATTAGCACTTACGAATTAAATTATTTGGTTGCTACAAGTATGTTTTCGTTGAAAAATGAATACAGTTACACAATTTTTGGTAAAATCTTAGTGATGCTCCTATCTTTTGATATCAGGATTGATTTATGTCCTAATTGTTTTCATAGAATGGTTTGGGTTAGAAAGGACCTTTAAAGACCATCTAGTTCAATCCCTATACATTGAGTAGGGACATCTTTAAGTAGATCAGGTTGCTCAGAGCCCCATCTAACCTGACCTTGAATGTTTTCAGGGATGGGGCATCTACAATCTCTCTGGTAAACCTATGCCAATGTTTCACCATGCCCATCATAAGACATTTCTTCCTTTCATCAAGTCTGAATCTACTTTCTTTCAGTCTAAAACCATTATCCCTTGTTCTATTGCTACAGACCTTGCTAAAACATCTGTTCCCATCTTTCTTATCGGCAATAAGTTCTCCCCAGAGCCTTGACTTCTCCAGGCTTAAAAACCCCATCTATCTCAGCGTTTCCTCACAGGAGAGCTGTTCCAGCCCCCTGATCATTTTGGTGGTCCTTCTCTGGACCTGCTCCAACAGGTCCACATCTTGCTTGTACTAAGGACTCCAGAGCTGAATGTAGTACTCTAGGTGGGGTCTCACCAGAGTGGAATAGAGGAGCAGAATCACCTCCCTTGACCTGCTGACCAAGCTTCTTCTTATACAGTCCAGGACATGGTTGACTTTCTGGGCTACAAGTGCACATGCCTGGCTTATATCCAGTTTTTCATGCACCAGTACCCGCAAATCCTTGGCAGTGTTGCTCTCAGTCCCTTCTTCTCCCAGAATATACTAATACTTGGAATTGTTCTGATTCATGTACAGGACTTCATGACTTTCACATGGATCTACTTCTCCAGATTGCCTAGGTCACTCTGGAAGGAATCCTGTCCCTCAGACATGTCAACAGCACCAACAGCTTGGTGCCATCTGCAAACTTGTTGAGGGTGTATTTGATGTTGCTATGTTATTGATGAAGACATTAAACACTACTGATATGGACCTCTGAGGCACACTACTTATCACTGCCCACCATCTGGACACTGAACTGTTGACCACTACTCTCTGTATGTGACCGTCCAGCCAATTCCTTATCCACAGAACAGTACAGCCATCAAATTCTTATCTCTCCAATTCAGAGAAAAGGATGTTGGGGGTGGCCAAGTCAAAGGTCTTACAGAAGTCCGGACAGATGATATCTGTAGCTTTTCACTTGTCCTCTAATGTAGTCAGTCCATCACAGAAGGCCACTAGTTTGGTCAGGCAAGACTTTCCCTCAGTGAAACCATGCTGGCTGTCTTGAATCACCACTCTGTCATCCATGTGCCTTAACATGTGACTTCTGCGAGGATCTTCTCTGTGATCTTCCCAAGCACAGAGGTGAGGCTGACCGGTAGGTAGTTCCCAGGGCCCTCCTTTCCACCTTTTTTAAAACTGGGTGAATTGTTTCCATTTTTCCAGTCACTGGGAGCTTCACTTGACTGCCATGACTTTTCAGGTATCATGGAGAGTGGCCTAATCAGCCCATTCCCTCAGGACTATGGGAAGCATTTCGTTGGACGCCCATTGACTTACCTATGTTTAGGCTCCTCAGGTGGTTTCAAACCTGATATTCTCTTACAGTGGGAGGGACTTTGCTCCCCCAGTCCTGCCATGAGGATCATACACAGGGGTGGTGTGGGAAGAGAGGTTGCCAATGAAGACTGAGGCAAAAATTTTTGAGTACCTCAGCCTTTTCCTCAACTGTTGTTACCAGTTGACCAGTTGTGTTCACCAGGGACTTACATTTTCTTTTCTGGCTGACATACCTGTAGAAGCCCTTCTTATTATTCTTTGCATCCCTCACCAAGTTCAGCTCCAGCTGCACCTTGACCTTCCTGATCCCATCCCTTCACAGTTGGGCACAGTCCCTGTACTCTTCCCAGGATAGCTGTCCCTACTACCACTGCCTGTACATTTTCTTCTTACCCTTTAGTGTGAACAGCAGGTCTTGACTCAGCCATGCCAGTGTCTTGCCTTCCTTTCTTGATTTCTTACACCTGGGAATTGAGAGCTCTTGTGCTCTATGAAAAGCATCCTTAAAGCCAGCTCTGCTCCACTCCATTATCCCTGAGGGCAATTTCCCAGAGGGTCCTATTGACTAATTCCTTGAAGGACTGGAATTCTGCTCTCCTAAAATTCAGGGTCTTGACCTTACTCTTCATGTGTCCCATATACCTCAGGTCTGTGAACTTAGGTGCATAATCACTGCAGACCCATCTGCCTCCAGTCTTGATGTCTCTGATTAGCTCACTTGTGCTGGTGACCAAGAGGTTCAGCAATGCATTGCCTCTGCTAGGGATATCTATTTCCTGGCTTAAGAAGTTATCCTCAGCGCATCCCAGGACTCTTCTGGATTGTCTGTTTCTTGCTGTACTACTCTTCCAGTGGATTTTGAGATGTCGCACTCCAGTCTTCGTATTTGTCTCACCAACTTTCAGTAATGGCAACGACGTTGTAGCTTTCTAGCAGCACAGTGACTTCAATTCCCCTGTTTGTTGCCCATGCTGTATGCATTGGTGTAGAGGCTCTTCAGCTGGGCCATGTCACCTTCTTAGAGGTACCCACCTTAAATCCCTTGAAGTATTTCATCAGTGTACACTTGTTGTATCCTATTATTTGAGGATCACCTGACTCATCTCTGTAAGACTTTCAAGTGTGCTCCAGTGTTGCCCGCACACCTCAGAGTAAGAGACTGAGGGTCCTCACTAGCACCCTGTCCCCCTAACCTTGGCATGTCATCACATAGATTGTCAAAGTCGAACTTGGTATAATCCCCTTCTTCAAGTCTAGTTTAAAACTCTGTCAATAAGGCCTGCTAGCTTATAAGCAAAGATCTTCTTCAGCCCATGAGAAAGACAAATTCCATCTGACGCCAGCAGATCATCCCGTGTAGACCATCCCATTATTGAAAACACCAAAATTCTGTCTGGGACACCAGCTGTGGAGCCACATATTAATAGACTGGGTATATTATCACTAGTGTCAATGCACATGGTGGCCAAGGGCAAGGCCCTGCACCTGAGTCAAGGAAATCCCAAATTCAAGTACAGGCTGGGTGGAGAATGGATAGAGAGTAGCCTTGAGAAGAAGGACTTGGGGGTACTGGTAGATGAAAAGCTGAACATGAGCTGGTAGTGTGTGCTGGCAGCCCGGAAAGCCAAACATATCCTGGGCTATATCAGAAGTGTGGCCATCGGGTGAAGGGAGGTGATTCTCCCCCTATACTCTGCTCTTGTACTGCTTGGAGTACTGCATCCAGCTCTGGGGCAGCCAACATCAGAAGGATATAAACCTGCTGCAGAAAGTCCAGAGGAGGTCACAAAGATGCTCAGAGGGCTGGAACACCTCTCCTGTGGGGACAGGCTGGGAGAGTTGGGGTTATTCAGCCTGGAGAAGAGAAGGCTCCATGGAGACCTTATAGCACCTTCCAGTACCTACAAGGGGCCTACAAGAAATCTGGAGGGGGACTTTTTACAAGGGCCTGTAGTGACAGGACAAGGGGAAATGGGGTTAAATTGAAAGCAGGTAGATTTAGATTGGATATCAGGAAAAAATTCTTCCTGGAGAGGGTGGTGAGGCACTGGAACAGGTTGCCCAGAGAAGCTGTGGATCCCTGTCTGTCTTCAAGGCCAGGCTGGATGAGACTTTGCGCAACCTGACCTAGTGGAAGGTGTCCCTGCCCATGGAAGGGGAGTTGGAACTACGTGGTCCTTGAGGTCCCTTCTAACCTAAACCATTCTATGACTCTATGATGCTAGCTGGTGTGTCAGCAATGAGGGACTTCTGAAACTTTTTATGCACCTGATCTAAGGATATCACAGCGCTAGGGCATAAGTCAGCATTCACTTACCTATAGCCCTGGGACAAATCTAAATAACAAAAAATGTTTTGCAGGAGTGTTGGTCAAACTTAAAAACTGCTTTCTAAATAGAAGATGCAGCGTGTCTTTACTGTAAGTGTTACAACTTGCTGGAGCAATATGGCAACCTTTTAAAAAATCAAAGTGTCAACAAAAAATGGAATCAGCTGTTATAGTGAGCCATTAGTAACAAGATTCCTGAGAAAAATAACCTTACTGCATTCTTTGAGCTCAAAAAGAACACACTAGATGCAGGGGTATCCAAACATTATTTGTTTGAACTCTGTATGTGTATCCCAGAAGTTAACATATATTTTGGGAAGCCTATGATTCAATATAAGTAGAAAGTGACTATGTGGAGCAAACTGAAATACTCATTTTTTCTCCAGTTTTCACACTGGTGTTGATCAAATGGTAGTTCTTCAGAATTTCAGTTTCAGGTTTTGTTTTTTTTTTTTTTTTTTTCCTGAAGTTTTTGCCTAGTCTCTAAGTTTATCTTGTTCCAGGGTCACAGGAAGGGAGCAGGAGCTTTCTCACTACAGTCCCACTCACTGTGGGAGTGGTCCTTGGATCAGATACTCTGGTGTATATTTTTCTCCACTTACATCAACCACATCTGTCACAGCTCCAAATTCTCCTCTTACAGTGTCTTTCCCTCATTTCCATCTTTCTCTGTAATTTTGAATCCCTACCCTTTGATTTAAGCATAAAAGTTTTGAGAGTTTTATGTTGTGGGTTTCTTAACTCTGTGCTCTGTTACATCCAGCCCCATTTCTAATCAAATTGAATCCAGTTGGTAAGTCACATGTAAAGGCTAATTGCTGTAGCTTTTCAGTCTGGTGATTTTCAGTGTCAACTTACATAAGTGAAGTACATTTATAATGCAGGAGTACAGGATCTAGCCTTTGTTTCTTACCGGATACTGTGATAACCTGACTCAAGATTTAAAATCTGCATGCAGCAACCTTTCATCCTCCCAGTCAGACAGACTATATGAAGGAAATACAGGCTAGTAACAGAGGTGCTCCTCACAGCAGTTGTTTTGGCCTCTTGAGTAATCACTTGCTACTGGTAATACCCTTGCATATTCTTTCCCACAAACTTGTCTTCTGTGGACAGTATAAATGACTGGGGACTAAGAGAAGAAGTGGTTTCTTCTTTTCAATACTTTGGAACATCACAGCCTTCAACACAACTCCAGCTACAATTATGTTTTAGGGTCTTGAAGCCTGCATCCCTGGGCTCAGTAGAATCCAAAGATTTGTGATTCAGTGGAGACTGGAATTAAATTACTTGCTTGTTCTTTGGCTTTCTGTGTTATCCTGGATCATCATTTGTCACCCTGATTCTCTGTGCTTCCATTCCTTCATGCCTTCCTGCCAATGCCAGAGAAGATGCTGGGTGCCTCCAAAGACGTTACTTCTTCCAGCCGAACCAGTCCTGTTCTGCAGCCTCTCCTTGCAGGACAAGGGCTTCAGCCCCATTACCTTGGTGGCATCCCTTCATTTCCCACCAGTTGTATCTGCACTGAAAGGTAACATGGCAGTTGATGTAATAAAAACCAGTAAGTGGTTAGCTGTTATAATGATAAGGGACATATGATGACTGGGATGGGAAGAATTTGCCAGACATTAAAGTGGCAATAATGACACAGTTATCACAGCTACAATAGTCTTATGCTCCCCAACACCAGCTTGTTTAATTGTACTATCTAGTGAAAGAAGAAAGAGGATAAGTTTCTCCTAAAACCTATTCAAACATATTGTATATTTGGTATTCAGTAAGTATTTCTTCTTTACTGTGTTAATGCTTTTCTTCGAGGTGACCCAAGAATAGACAAAAGTTTTATAAAATAGAGGAATAGCAATGCTGGAGATGAGATTCTTTTTCCCCTAACCAGTACTGTGCCTTATTAATATGCTTACCAAGTGACCTTGCTTGACAGCTAATTCCTTATGGTGATTCACGTTAGTTTTCTCACTGACATATCAGGACTCAAAAAGGATGAAGGCTAAAGCATATGCGCACCACTCAAGTACTGGACAAACCTTCTTTCAAGAGCTGAATGGGAACTAAATGAGCTTGCAGACATGGTGCGGGCCACGCATTTGAGTTAATCTAACCTCAATTGTGCAGACAGTCTCACAGACCCTTTTGAGGGGATTCCTCAGCTGCATCTCTCAAGCTGAATCTTCAAGCACATCCCTTGTAGGAGGACAACCCTTCCCTTTTCCACTTAAAAAAATTCCCCCCAGCAAACAAAGAAGACCCGGCCCTTTCCTTCTTTCTCTCCCACCCCCAGAAACCACAAATGTGACAGGTTTGGGGAGACATTTGTTTGCAGTGATGGAGTGCTCCTCATTAGGAAGGAACCCTTTGCCAACTGGGTTTTGTCTCTCCAGTTGGTTTTTGGAGCTTTTCAGTGCTGGAGATGAATAGTGAAGTATAATATGTACTGGATATTGTGGCTAAAATGCAAACATCTTTCATTTACATTTTGAGGAATCTGATTCCAACCACAGTCCCAGGACACAACAGCAAGAAAACTCTTCCAGTTGCACTACTGTATGCAGTAACCCAGCTGAACAGTGCCCTGTGACTCGCATTCTCAACCTCGTGTTGGTGCTGGATGCCTGCCACTGGAAATAGAAATGCAACTTTATGACTTGACTCCAGGAAAATTCTCCCCTGTGCCATATGGGGAAAATATACAGGACCAGCTGGGGAAGCCCCTGTTCGGAGGCAAGAGAATGCCTTGATATAGCATGAGACAGGTGGGGAACAGGAGCTGTGAGAAAAAGAGAACAAAGAGAAAAGATAACAGATTTATTTCTGAACACAATGAAGGGGTTAGGATGAAAAAAAAATTACAACAAATTAATGGGCATTCTGAAATGCCCAGATATAAAATACCTGGCAGCCATTTGTACAAAGGTTTCAATTCCAGATATAGAAAGGAATTGTAGGAAAGAAATAGAAAATGTCAGTAACAGATCTGTAGAAACCAGGAATGGTAGATGTTCTGGAACTCACCAGATGATGCCTGGGACTGTTTTCTTTTTAAACATTCTTTACATTTCATAGGAAAATTAAGGTGAAAGGTGGATTTGACCCACTCAACCCATTTTCCTTGTCCTTTTTGGAAGCAGAAAATGGGTGGTGGAAGCAACCTCTGCTACCTTTGAGTATCCTTGGAGGGTCTCCAGGGGAAAGGGCATGGTTCCACCTCATGCGGCTGCTTGCCAGGTACATCAGTGGGTCATGGGGGTTGTTCACAGGAAACTTTGCTCTGGACCTCCTGGCCTAGCAATAACAGAGGAACAGCACTGTCATACTTCAACAAAGTTATGCAAAAAGCAAGGATAAGGAAAAGAGAGCAGCTCTGAAACAGAGTAGGGTTTAGGCCTTCCACTGGTACCTAATTTCTGTAATGTGGCCATGTGCAGACTGTCCTGGTGCTGCTTTCTTTGATTTGCTTCTCTCCACTCCTTGTTTTCAACTGCCTTCAAAGTTTTCATCCTGCACTTCAAGATTTTTGCCAGCTATTCACATCCTCTGGCTCTTATCAGGCTTCCTATGATGAGGTGGATGACTGGTTTACTGTGGGTATCCTGAGGTGTTTCTAGTTTCACTGAATCTGAAAACAGGAGGAGCTGGTTGTCATCTCTAAACATAGCCTCACTACTAGTCATGAAGCTGCAAAGCAGGAAAACACCTTATATTTGGCCTCATTAACAGAAATGGAAAGTGACAGACATTCTGAATGGAGGAAAATTAGGACATTCAAAGTCAGGAATTATAGTATCATATGAAACTTTAATTAAGAACACTTATTGCAACTTTCATAATAAGACTGTGGGAGTTGGCAAGGCTGGTTGGATTTATGCTACCAGCATAAATATCTTATATCCCTCACAGTGTCAGAAGTTGGCATCAAACAGAGAAGAATCACAGAGTGGGGCACAGACTCCTGAAGTGAAGCACTGAGGGGTTTCAGCCTGTGGCTATGAGTATCAGGTTGCTGGGAAAGACCTCTAGGCCTGAAAGCTTTTGTACGGTTGGGCAGGTGGAAGAAAAGGAAACAGATATTCTAAGATGGAGAGGTTGCCTGGTGCAAGCTGAAATGCAGAGAATAGCTGTTCACAGGTGTTCCACAGAAATAATTCTAGTCTGGCTTCAAAACCAGCTCAGTGTTCAGCCTCAAAGTCTGTTTTCCCAGGTTGCATTTGTTAACTTGTAAACAGGAGACATCATGAGGTTATCCTGCAGACACAGTTTATCCGTGAGTGTGTTTAGTGTCATCCTTGTGTCTCATCATGTGAAAGCTTGCCTCTACTTCTGCTCTGATATATACTATCAAATGCTATGCCTGGAAGTTTCTTTCTGAAGTATCACCAATTTAAAATGAGCTTTCCAATATAAAGTTCACAACATTTGTGTCATCAGGCCTTGGGTTATATAGAGAGAAACAGAGCTACTTACAGAAATCAGATTCTGGATTCACATGAGAGACAATTAATGATAGACGTGTAGGTGTGTTCATCCAGTCAAAGAACACGACCAGCATTTTGCAGTGCATCTCAACAAATACAGCTGATGAGCTTGAGTTGTACTGCATAAATAAAATCAGCTCTAAACTCCTTAATCCTTCTTTCCCTTCTCCTCACTTAAAGAAGTCTAAATTCTAAATTTTATATCTGGTTTAAGCCCATTCAATTGATTTGAGAATTTTTAAAAACAGCTTAATCAAACTCTAGAGATGGAGCGGTTGATTTGTCTCATTCAGCCTTTATTTTGATGATGTCCATTGCGTTTAGAAGAAATACTCCTGTTTTACATTAGCCTCAAGTAACAGCATGAAAGTGAAGAAGTTAAATTGGTTCATTTCTGGAAATTAATTCAGGCATCTGTACGCTGACTTCTTTAGCATTCAGGTTTTTTAGTTTGTTTACACTCAATGCAGCAGACTATTTTCAGTGGGTCTGAAGTGTTTCACACATAAAGACACAGAATATAATTTTGTGCATTTGCACTACTGACCTTATCTATTAATTTTCACCTACCAGTGTGCAGGAATATTTGTTAATGTAAACAAGAGATTATTCCTAACACAATATTTCTGGAATTCACATTAGCCATTAAAAAAGCAGCCTACTTAAAGGAAGTTTGGGTGAAGAAGTAACTGTGGAGGGGAAAAAAAAGTAAAGATTATGTTGAGTAACAGTGAATTATAGGCCTACTTAGGCATATGCACATGAGCTGGAGGATGAAACTTTTGTAATTTTTCAGCTCATTTAATCTGAAAGGCCCACATACCGAGTTACATAGCCAGAGTTAACATCTGCAGTTTGGTTGGTACATGCCTTTGGTGCTGGCATTAGCCCTATGACCACAGTGGCTTCTATTGCTCAGCTCTTTTAGTGGCTTGGCATCTTTCATATTCCCTCAGGCTCTATGGTAGAGCAAGCGGACACCCACACTGGACGCCAAAAGACTCATCTTAATGAATGACACATTACGAGCCTTGTGAAAGTAATTTGCTTTGCTCCATGGTGTAGTTGGCTAACTTCCTATTACTGAAGGTTCAGGCTAAATCCAGCACGAAAGCTATGCAAATTCTTGCCTTTTGAGCCACATATAACAGAAATAAGTCTTATTCAAAGTAATTCTTGCCTTTGTTTTCCAAAGGGAAACTTAAATGTTACACTGACTTGGGGAACAGCTCTCTACTATTCCGTGTTATGGGTAATGAATTAACATCTAAAGACTTGGTATTTTTATACCAAGGTATACCTTTTATGAAATTTACAACAAAGATTCTGATAAAGTCTTGTATTTTGGCCTATGATTTGATGAGGACCAGTATTAGCTGTTAGATGCTGACAATTAAAGAGATAAGAACACAGGGAAGGCAGCTCACCCTTCCTTCACCCTATGCCTTCCTTTCTCTTATCACAGAGCATCATCAGAATACAATGATTTTGTGACATGCACAAGTATGTGCCCTTTAGGCACTCTTTACTTCCACAGCTAAGACTGAGTAATATTTTCTGCTCCAAACTCCTACTTGTCACTTACTATTTCGATGAAACATTAATATTTTAAATTTTCCAGCTTTGCCTGAAAAACCTGTGATTACTGTAAGATTTGTGGAAGCTCATGCATGGTTAAAATATCATTATTCTCCTAGTTGCGAATGTTTCTAATGTCGTACTTATTTCCTCTCTACCCTGACACAGGTTTTCTGAAGTATGCTTATTCAAAGTCATGTTGAATTACTTACTGACTTTCTGGCACCCAATTTAATGGCAAAAGGATTTATCTTTGAACTTCTGAGCAGATGAGTGGATGAGCATGGGTAACAAGTAAGGCAAGGAGTAATCGGTACCTATGAAATAGTAACAGCACATCCCTGCTGTTAAAAGTGTTAGAGTATTCTAGAGAGAGGAAAGAGGTAGGAGTGATGTTGACCCCATGTTTCACAAAATAATTCTGACTTGGTCCTATGAAACTCTTCTGGGATTCATCGCTGATTCCACAGGCACATCGTTAAGGTAAACATTCATTATGGAGGGAGGGTAGTTAACAGCTCTATGAAGAGTAACACGAAGTGATGGTGAAAGTGCTATGCTGTCAGCTGCCAGCAAGAGCTTCAAAGCAAAGTACTGCAAGAGAGTGTTTTATGCACCTCAGTACAATAACAGCAGGTCCAAAATTCACAAATGAACTTATGCTGGTGGAAGACAAACACTGCTTTTCTAGTAGCTCCCATATTTGTTTTAGAAAAGAGTAGTTGGTTCAGCTTTCTTTGTTGTTATGCGACATATAGCCATTTTTTTTAATATAGACTTAGTAACATAATAAAGGATCGTAAAATCAACCCTATGTAAATATTAGTAGTGCTACAATAATTTTATCCTAGGAGCTGCCTGTAGTTTAGCTGTATCACTGGTATACAAGGGTCTGAATGGAGACATATTGTCACCATCAGCTTGGATATTTAATTTTGAGATGACACTTCTGTTAATCCTTCTGAAAAGCTACCATATAACTGGTTGCAATTAGCCAAACCACAGTTTTCTCTAACCAATTCGCTCTAAACCAAAAGCCAAAATGGCATTTTAGAATTACAACATCACTCCCAGATTTTCATCTACTGATGAATTCCCAAGGTTAAGATTCAAACCATACTGTAAAACCAACCCTCAATTATACCTTTTTAGAGAGGAAGATCAGTGGCAGGTGGTGCATGCTATAAAAGCCTCATTAAAACACCTTCTGTTTGATTATCACAAAAGGGAGTCACCAGATGGAGGCACAGCTCCACATGGTAGCCTTACCTCAAATGAGGGTTTCACCTGACACTTTGGGGACAGCAGATTTTTTTTTCCTTCAACTAACAAGCCACCGAGGTTCAAGAGAGGATATATTAGGATTAATTGCACTTGATCACTAATCCATTGTAATGCCATATGCTAAAGGCGTTGTTCATTGTCAAGCCTAGAGACAGGTAGGGCCCCTCTGGTAATGTAAACTGTCCCCATTTCCACTGAGCTAATCTAATTTCACCTCCTTACAGACCTCAGATTCCAGTAAAGATACTTAACTCTTCCTGCTTTGTCTCCTGATGCATTTTTGAATGGTAACAAATCTGATATAGAAGCTAATGATGCTGAAACCTGCTGACTAATTGGAAAATGATTTTTCCTGGTCCTGTTTGCTGAAATGAGCAAAATATTGAAAGGGTATTTATTCTATTGTGTGCTCAGCCTGTTGGTTCAAAAAGCCAGCCCTTCCCTCACCAGCCACACATTTTAATTTCTCGCACCTCCTCCCCCTTCTAGTCCCAAAACACATTTGAAGAATATGTGATTTACTAGATGAGAACAATTGGCAGGCTAAACCATGTGAGAAAAGTTTATGTTTCTTAGAGGAGGCGTTGTCACCTTGTGCAGCCCTTGGAGTGGGAGGATTTTTTTCAGTGGCTTGGATTTGGGATTGATCCAAACCATTAAGTGCCAAACAGTTTAACCAGAGCATTTTTCATAGTTCTGTTGTGTGTTTTGTGTTAAGCTACTTTAAAAATTGCCACCCACTAAGCCTGTTTCTTAAATCAAGGAGGTCATCCTTATTTAACATGTAATGTATATATTTGTGAGAGGCAGAAGGAAGTCAGATAGGTGCATTGAATTCACATATGTTGTACCAAGTGACATGTAGCATCCTATGTCCCAGAAGCAAAAACAAATGGAGATTTTTGTAGTAATTGTATTAGCTATTCAGGGCTAAAATACGCTTTCATACTGATCTAATCCAAGAGCTGGTCTACTCAAATTGAGAGAGTAAGAAATGAGTCAGGGTTTTGGTGTATAACATCTCATCTTGTGCTACCTTCTTAAGACTACTCTATACTTACAATATGCCTTCTATTCCAGAAGGGACTCCAAGTGTGTTGCCAGCTGTATGCACTTAAAGATCAATTGAACCACCAGTGAAATGCAACCATCTCTCAAGTGGAACACAGCAACTCCTCCAATCCAGAAAAAGCAAAACACTGTTTTTAGGAGGAGGAAGTAAAAAATGATGGCTCCAATTGCAGTTCCAAAGGAAATTATGCTGGCAGAGTAAAATTACCCTTGTTGAAAGTTGTCCAAGACACTGGAGCTACATTCTCCACTCCCAGAAAACGTGTCTGAGGATCTTTAGCAATCACAGGTGTTCAAGACCTCAAGTTTGCACTGAGTTCAAAAGGCATTGGTTGACATATGTGACAAAAATTTGCTTCTCCTTTAAGTATTATGTCAGGTATCTCTGGCATTTCCTCCCCCCCTCCCCCCCCTCCCCCCCCCCCCCCCAACACCTGTATTACACATAGTGCAAGGTCAGGTGATGGACCCTTGCTCCTACCAGTGCAAAGTCCCTCAGAAGAACAATACAGCTATCAGTAGCTAAGGCTGTCCATGGGAGAAACTATTCGTCAAAGAAAGAGACCAACAGGGCCAAGTCCACCTCCTCTACTTCCAACATCTTACATGTTTAATGTAAAGTTGGCTTTCTTTTAAATCAGGATTTTGATGGTGTTTTTGAACCAGTATGAACTTGTCATTGTGATTTCTCACTGTCTCTCCTAAAGAGATCCCTTCCAGTTAACTTGGAATTCCTGGCTAATTGGGATTGTGGGCCACAATGTGAAAAGAGAAAAAATTAAAAGTGGTGGCTGAAAAGAGGAGTTACGTAAGGTGGGGTAGTCCCATATTCTAATTTTCTTTCTATCCTGTCTGGGCTTGGACCTGGCAATTGTTTATTATGAATTTACAGTAAGCTAGCCCCTGATCTCCACTGTGTATACTGCAAAGATAAGGATCTTGATAGATATACATGTATACCATCATATCTACCCATCCAAACAGGTGGCTTTTCTTGAACACAGGTGAATGTATCTGGCAGAATTGTAACAAACAATCTCCAAAACTGAAACCAGGCCAATGACAGGGTTCATGAATAAAAGGACTGAGTTCAGTGTATTCTAATTAACTGAGACAAATTATTCAAGGGAGTGAAGACTATGCTTGAGTACCCAGGAATAGATTTTGGGATTCATGAAATATTAATGAGGTTTAATAAAGATATAAGTAAAAATTGCAAGTGTGTATTGATTTTCATTGGTATTCAACTGTTTAAAATTTAGACAATTTAGTAAGGAAGCAGAAAACTCCTTTGAATGATCTATTGCACAATGGAAATAAAGAATCCATAGCTGGGTATGGTGACTGTATATGCAGCTTTTGCCTTCTGAAGCTGAGATGGGGCATGGCATACCCTGGGTATTTTAGGAACTATCTTTCTTGTAAACCGAGTGCTTTGATACACAGTTATGCAATCCTTATTACAAACTGATTAGCAGCGTCCTTTCTGGCTATGTGCTATATTCCTGGAAAGTGAAAAGAGTTTCAGAGATTTTCAGGTGACCATTATTCCTCTTGTTGAAGGAACGTGACATATGACACCATCGTCTCAAACTACCAATTTTGCCTTTATGATATTTCTGAAAATTTTGTTAAGACCAAAGAGACAAGATCTTGTCTTGATTTCTTCCAAGCTGCTTTCCAGCTGGCTGGCCTTCAGCATATATTGGTGCATTGTGTTGTTCTTCCCCCAGTGCAGGAGTTTGGGCTTCTCCTTGCTGAACTTCATAAAGTTTCTGTTGACCCATTTCTCCAGTCTATCAGGGTCCCTCTGGGTGGCAGCATGACCTGCTTGTTTATCAAGAACTCCTGCCAGTTTTCTGTCATCAACAAACTTGCTGAGGGTACAGTTTGTCTCATCATCCAGATCATTAATGAATATGTTAAATAGAATTGAACCCAGCACTGATCCCTGGGGTACACTACTTTTTATTGGCCTCCAACTAGACTTTGTTCCACTGATCATCATCCTGGTGGTTCAGCTAGTTTTCAATCCACCTCACTGGGTGCTCATCCACCCATCAACACCTTGTCTACAAGATCTTATGGGAGCAGTGTCAAAAACCTTACTGAAGTCCAAGTAGACAATATCTTCGTCTCTCCCCTTGTCTATCAAGCCAGTGATTTCATCATAGAAGGTTATCAGGTTAGACAGGCGACATCAGAGTTCATACCACACTGGTCTGGTGGAGAAGTAAAGTGTATGGACTTGACTGGTGCTTGTAAAACTGTACTGTTTTAAAAAGACCCTAAAAAATCATAAGTGAGTGAAATTAATGATACTTAAAAAGGGAGGATACTTTGACAAATGTTACGCTTCAGAAGTCAGATGAGACATGCTTAAAGAATTTAATTTCTAGTTAGAGTTTGGATTATTGATTTTTTAAATTATTTCAGATCTTTTCCTTCAACAGAATAATCTGAGAATCTTGGCGTTCCACGAGAACTGAAGTTTTAATTGGTTAATTTTAAGCAAGAGGGGAATGTCTGATAGACACTTGATTATTTCCACACAACAGTTGTAAAATATGGTATAAGCCATATCAGCGTTTCCTGTATCAAAAGTAAACCGCAGCTAGCTTGTTACACTTAATCTGTATTTCAGACTGGAGACTATAGCAGCTCTTTAGCTCAAATTGGGGAAATGCAATAGCCGGCATGTGGTAAGCCAATTCTGCAGGGCACAGTGAGCCTGGGGAAAAGCTTTGATGTTCTCTTTGCCCATACCACTTTTATTTCTCTCAGTTTTACTGGTAATTGCTTTTACCTCCATTAGAAAGAATTTCAAGACTTCTTCCTTTCTGCACTTCATTCGTGTGCTGGTTTTCTATGTTTTTCCATTTCCATAGTTTTTATGTCTACTTCTAGACTCTGACCAAAAAACTGGAGTAACAAACCATGGGGCTTGAGTTTGGGAGAATGGAAAGGGTTTTGCAGATCCTATGTGATAATATTTTCATGTCCAATAGGTATGTATCTTCACGATTACCAGATATAATTAAAATAAAAACAATTGTCCTTTGGGTAAGTATTTGATTGATGGTATTTATATTCTGTGCAACTGATTTCACTGCTGCCATATTTTTATATTCCTCTTTCTGTTTTTTTCCATTTCTGTATTCATCCTTTACCCTAGTATTTTACCTTGCATACCCAAGTTCCAACCAGTTCCAGTTGCATTACAGTTCCAACCACTATGTTAATCCCATTTCAGATAACATAATGTTCATACATGGGACAGAACTGCAAACATAGCTCTGCCTCCAGGTGTTGTATTTTGTCACCTGCGTTTGAGATAAATCAATCTTGATTTTTGTAAATGCAAAGAACCTAGAGTCCCCTTTTACTTGACATTTTGGGTCCTCAAGCACTTATATAAATCAAATACTGGTGAACACCTAAGCAGATAAGACACTTTGCCAAAAAAAGTTAATCTTGTAATCTAGTATTTTATGGCAAAACTCTGGCCTTCTGCTAATACGAATCAACAGACTTCTGTGACATTATTTCACATAATCCACCAGGAGAGTGAACAAACAAATAAACATAAACTCCATGTTGATAGCCAGTACATTTGGACAACGCTTTTGTACTGTGAATAAGAAACGAAGCTGACAAAGCAAAGCCATTGCATAGATCTAGCAAGGGCCTACCTTGATCTGGTGTCCTGCTGCATTTCTGTATCCAATGAAGGTGCAGAAAAATAAATCCCTGGAAAGAATGAATCCACAGATGATTAGTGCATCAGTACCTCTCCTGCATTACTCTTCATCCCCCAAAGCAGAACACCTGACTCTGCAGTGCCTTGTGATCTCGTGTTTTTCCACTGTGATCTGGTGAAAGCAAAGGATTGTTTTGTGGCTACAAGAATTTTTGCTCCTGAAATGATTAGTCATGCTCTTAGATGGGTATAAATAATTGGATTTATTATTTTCTCTAATGCTCAAGTGGAGTACTTGTAAATACGTGTCTGGCAGAAGTATTAACATACTTGTACCATTATGCAAACGAGAAGCAAAATAAGTTACTGTATTTTTTCATGTATCTTCTCTTTCCCCACCCCTCCCTTCTCACCCCCCTCACCCCCTTTTCTTTCCATCATTCTTTTAAGCCTCAGATGGAATTTATGTCATACTGGCTGTTTTTTGCAGCAGCCTTATGGCCTTTCATGGCTTTCTGGATTATCCCTCTTTCTGTTTGTTTTGTGTGGTCCTATTAGGGTTGTTGTTAGCTCCATTCTGATGTTTGTAATTTTTGGAAATCTGAATCTTTGTTATTTATGTTATCAGTGATCTGACCTGGGTTGCCCACAGCAATGTTCCAACTGTTCTCAGGTCCTCAATTACTAATTATGCAGATGAACAGATTGTGCAAACTCTTTCCTTATGGCCACATTCTGGAGGAGTTGTTTTTATTAAATTGCTGCTGCACTTGAATTTTAAGTAGGTCCTGGCCAGATCTTAGTAGATTTTTTTAGATGTTCTGTACCTGTTTGTTTTAGTAATTTATTGACAAGTGTTAGGGACACACACCCCAAAAAATTCAAACCCGTAACATCCAAATGTGACATGGTTGTAAGAGGAAGCAAACAACATGGTTTAAATCGGATATCCAGAGGAGCAGCCTCTTCCTGAAGATCACCAGGACAGTGGACAACCTGACAGGAGAATACTTGGAGCTGTTAACATTAACAATAAAAATATAATCACTAGTCATTATACTAGAGACGTTCAGAAAAAATTAACTTTTGAGGTGAAAGAATTCTGCTGTTAAAAATGCTTTACAAATTAGATTATTCCCCAGTTTTTGAGAAGCAAGTCACAATGTGAGATTCTGTGCAAGGAATTGGTATTTTCATGGATATCTAGTATTATCATATGAACATGAAACTGACCCCCAGCTTGGGTGACAACAGTGGGCTGTGAGATTATGGTTGGACCCCATCTTTCTTTTTTACTGTGCTACAGTGGTGCCCAGAAGACGTACTACTTCTGCTTGAATAAAATGTGTGTTATTGATAACATTGTGCACTCTCTTTGGTAATTTGAAGCCATTTAGCAATTTTGGTGAGTACAGCACCCTGAATCACCTCTTGACAGTATAAGTATGCATTTGTATAGCCCTTGAGAAATCCTCCTTACCTCAAAAGACAGACAAAGATATCCAGATACCATAACAGAATATTGGTTATTTTCTTCACAAAAAAAACCTTTTGGAAATTAGAAAACAAAGAGTTTCCTCTTTTCCTTACTTCCCTCCTACAGAGTTTGTAGGTTTGAAAAAAGTGGGATGCAGCTAGGATGGAAAAATGAACACCAGAAATCAGAAGGAAATTTCATATCTGTGAAATCTAACCACCCAAGATTTTCAGCTAATATTTCAGGGTGAGATTCATGTTGCCAGTAAAACCACAAATCCCCTTGTGACTTCAGTATGGACCAATTCCAGTCTTAAATATTTTGTTGCCTACCTAAATAGCCACTTAGCATTTACATATAATTAAACACATGGACTGAAAAAAATGCAGGTTAAATTTTTATGATTAAACTTACTTTGAAGTCTTATGCCAATCAATGCAGTCTTGCAGTCAAATTTCCTTTAAAAAAAAAAATTCTTTTTCAAGTGAAAGGAGATTTTCACATAAACAGTGGGGGAAATTGACTAGGAGTGGGAATCTGCGGTCATGATTAGAACCGTCAAAGACACAAAGGTGCTGTCTGGAACAATAAGAGGTAAAGATGTTCAGACAAAGGGGCATCTGTAACCAATAAGACACTTTTAAGTAGTGAATATTAAGAGCAATATCAATGCAAATAACTTCTACCTTAAGCACAATAGTGTCTGTTTTTGTAGTTAATACTTTCAGTAGCTTTCAAAGTATTTTATAAAGTGTGATCAGCCTCAAATTACTGAGAAACAAAGTCATGGGTAGGCAAGGTGATTAGAGATAACCCACCAGGCCACTGATAATGGTGGGAGGAGAACCCTAAATTCTTGAGTCCTTTTTTCTGCAGTATTTACTAGAACACAGAGCCTTGCTGAAGGAGGGTTCCTGAGTCTAAAATGTAAAATGTCCATGCAACAAGCTTCAGACACAACCTCCAGAAAACTGAAATAGGAAGGCAATCAGAGAATCAGTCAGATAAGTTGGTGTCAGTGAAAACACTCTAATTAACTTTAAATTAACTTGATTTCAAATAGGTGTTAATAAGTGTGTTTTGGGTCAGTCTGGCAACTGACCACCATATACCTGCCTGCTCACTCCTTCCACTGCTAGGATGGAGAGGACAATATCTGAAGAAGGGCTGGTGGGTCAAGACAAGGACAGGGTGGTATCACTAACCTGTTATGCTTACAGGCAAAATGGACTTGTCTTGGGAAAAAAATCGGTTTGATTTGTTACAAATCAAATCAGAGTAAATTAATAAAATTCTTCTCCCCTTGCACTCTGAAAAGTTTTGTTTCCTTGAATTGTGACAATATTTCATATAATTATGACCTGGAGTTACCACTGGGTGTCACATGAGGAAGACTCCTTCTGCCCTACCATATTTTGATGCCATATCATGCTTTTAAATGGTAAATAGAAGAACATATATATCTGATGGCCTACAGAACAGCTACACATGAGTAAATAGCCTTTTGTAAAATGACGAGAAGTTGTTATATCCCAGCTTCAATAGGCAGTAACCTCAACTGGTAGAATAAGAAATAAATTGATTTTTAGAGAAGTGAGTGAGAGCAATGGACTGAAGTGACTCATGCTATGAGAGAAGATCATGTGATGTTCCAATGCCACTTCAGTCTGGGTTCCAGGAATAGGCTGAAGAGGGAAAGCAGCTCTGGATTGCTTTGGCTTCTCTCAGCACTCTCCTTCCACTCAGCAGACACCTGTAATGTCTTCTGGTGTGGTGTCATGATGAAACACCATAACACAGACATCAGATTGATAGGACAAGATAATCTGCTCTCTGTTTTAGTTGGCATAAAACCAACACCATTCTTATTTCCTTCTCTTGTTTTCCTTCTACAATATTCAACACTCCTACTGGCTAACAGAAAAGCGAAGAACAAGATAAGAAGTATCATGGTGGTGAGTGGGGAGGAAGAAGGAGGGGGAAGAATATCTGTCTAAAGGTAGGTTTGATATGCATAAATACATGATCTTTGTAGAAAGCAAGGTCAGAACTCTTTGAAATATTGCCCAGGACATAAGGATTCTCTTACTTAATTTATATACAGCCTTAGAGCCTCACAAAAGTTGGGATTTGTATGACATCAAGCCAAATGGGAGGTTATACTTTTCCTCCATTGTTTCTTTCCTCATACAGATATTTAGACCTTCTAAAAATATTATAGTTCATGTTAGAAAAAAGGTAAACTTTTAATTCCCTTATTGTCACTCAGAAACAAAGAAAACCAAAGCTCATGGTTTGAAACAAAGAAAACCAAAGCTCAAGCTAAATCTAGGAAGATTTAGGTTAGACATGAAAATAACACATGTTGTAATGATTAAGAGAGTGTGTCATTGCCAGAGTTCTGGACTCTCCATTGTCTAGAGCCTCTACGAGCTTGTTTCCCTACCTTTCTTTTAGAAGTGGCACTCTGACAGGTGCTTTTTATTTATTTATTTATTTAGGTTGGAGATAGGTCTAGGAGAATGAACTATAGTTCTACACAATACAATGGTATTTGCTTGAAAAATGTAAGGTCTGGGTTCTCATCATGTATTCAAGCATGAGCATGGACTAAATCTACCATTGTTTAGACTTTCATATTTAGAGAATGAAGATCTAGGAAGTTTGCTAATGCTGCAGCCTCTATATATTATTGTATGGAGACAGAAGTCATAAGGAGTCCTATTCATAAAATAGATTTATGACATTCTTCTTGTAGACTAATAATTTTGAACTCAGAAATGATGATTTTTCCTTTCCCCATCTTAGCCCAAAAGTGGTGTTTTGTATGTTTACCGTGGGCATAATTTTAACATGCAGCTTTTTCCATTTATCATGAATATGACACAGTACTCTCTGAGTGACACACATACCGCTGTAAGTACAGGATCTCTTTCTCTATTCCTAATATAGTGTAAACTGTTATTGCAAAAGTGTTGGACAGAGGCCTATATTAGAACCTCTGGCTTTAGGATAAGCGTAGTCCTGCACTTTTTTCCTGCCTCCTGCCTGTCTGTTAGGGTGAAAGAGAACCTGGGTTTTGAACCAGAATTTTGGGGTAACTGGAAAAGGAAGTTGGATTTTGTTGACTGTACTCACCTCAGGATGATGTTCTAGTTCTCCTTATCTTGAGCCCATACCAAGAATTTTTTACCTTTCCAGTTCCTTCCACATATGGATGATAATATGATTTGTGCTTAACTGAAAGCTGTAAGATAATTTTATGATAAAGCAGAAGATTCTTTGTGATAAAGAAGAAGGAATTAGTGATGAACCAAAATCTGTCTTGATAGTAAAGAGAAAGAATCTTGGAAACTTGTTCAGTACTACATACCTATACTTTACATAGCCGGATAAGTACAAAGTTTACTCTAACAGAAACAAAGTCATAGAACTTTAGACAGAATTGTCTTCAATCTTCTGCCCTCTTCTTTATTCTCTGCTTTGCTTTGGCTGTGGATTTAAAGTGCCATAATACTTTGAGGAAAACTTGATTCCTTTCATGTTATCAGACCGTTCAGATGCAGGAAGTAGCAAAAATTTCAAACAACTTGTTTTAAAACTTTTCAGTTTGTTTGTTTGTTTGTTTTTTGTTTGTGTGTTTGTTTCTTTTCCTTAGAAACCTAACTAGTACAGATTCATTGCGGTAAACATCAAAAATATATCATTTGTCTTTGAGAGAGATTACATTTACAGCATATTTAGATGTAGAAAAATTAAATCACAGTCTTCCCAACAATTGTTCCATGAAGAACAAATGCAGTCATGTTTCTAATTGACTTGTGTTTTTCAGTACCTTGGAGCTGATGTGATGTGTCATAGTTTCAGACATACTCCCTTAAATTACAAATAGCATTATGACTGCCAATATGGACAGTTGTTAAATATAACTTCAGATTTTGTATCAAAACCAGCAGAGACAATTGTCTTCAATTTAGAAATCATAAATGATGACTTTTAACAAAAACTCCCACTGAAGGTCCTTAATGAAAAGTTGGATTTCATAGCACTTGCGGCATTGCTTTTATAACACACCATGTTCTTGAACAGTTTCTCTAGGGAGAAAATTCTGTGGTGCATGTAGGCATGCCAGATTTTTCCTCTCTCATCACAGTTTTGCAGCTGGCCAGCATTCCTGAAACATCCTGGAATAGAATGCTTTAGGCAACCCTAGGGACGACAGCAGGTTTCCAAAATGTTTTTATTAGTAGTGAACTTGATAAACAACTTGATAGTAATATATTAATCTTGATGAGAAAATATGCTTTTCATTTAAAACAGCAATTTGGTTTGGAATGAAATTTTTAGGGTGGGTGGTGGGGATGGAGGACTCCCAGTTCTTATTCCTGTGAATTCTGCTACTTGACCAATTGAAACTGCATTGACATCCCCCTTGGTTCCATTTTTCTCTCACAGCATGTTTCCCTGTATCTATCTAATTTTATTTTTTGACCCCCAATTGTCCTCATATGACATCAAATTCCTTTAAGCAAATATTTAGCTCTGTATTGCAGTTTTATCCTGTCTTTACTTAGTAGAACTTCCTTCAAGAGGAGTACATGGATATATGGGTTAATGGAGAGGGGGTGTTATATGGAAAAAAATGATTGCTTTGAGCAAAACGTATTCTACCATATACACTATAAATTTCTGACATTCTCTTATGTTTCTGTGTGTATCTTTACTCCTTCCAGATACACAGAGATTTTTTTTTTCCTTTTAAACAGGGTGATGACTAGCAAAACAGGTAAACTAGCTCAGAAAGTACTTGCAAGTAGTTTTCATAAACCTTCCAAATCCAAGCCAAAATGCAGGCTTTAGACAAAGAAAAACACTAATAGAAACCAGACTTTTTTGAGTATGTATCTGACTAACAGAAAGATGCAGACATCCTCTCATTTTAATCCTTGTGAAGACTCAGTAATTTATTTTTAAATTACTCAAAATTTAGGTGTTTTGATGAGAAAGACAGACTTTATAGTCTAAAGATCATACAGATCCCATGCATTTTCCTAATTTCCAAGTATCTTTTACTACTTTTTCTTTTCCTTTTTAAAGTTGTTTTTTCAACATCATGATAGCTCCCAGTCCTTCAGATATTTTTCTTGTGAAGGTGATAAAACAAAGGGAAAGTCTTTTCAATAAAGGAAAAAAAATGAAACGTTTAACATTTAATGAAAATATTGAATTGTATCAGGTTCCTTGTTTACCCATTTTTATTTAGTCAAGCAGTGAAAACACTCTAAGCTGATTCTAATGGATCAATGCTACTAGTACTACCACTTAAGTAAAATCTTTTGCCGTTAGTATTCCCACCCCAAGGAATGGCTTGTCATAACATTGACTTTGCCATATGCTGCCACTCAAATTGTAGTTGTCAGGTTATCAATGACATGGATATTTCACAGACTACATGCTTCTTAAAACACATACTCTCCCTATCAACATAGATTTCACAGTGATCAGTGTAATACAAAGGTAGAAAAGAATTGGGAGATCTAACTCTTATACAAGATTCACCTATTCAGCTGTTCTTTCTCCTTCCTCCTCCAAAAGCTATATTAGTGATGCTTTTTATTTGCTAAGTGATATCTTAAAGCAGGACTTAGCAAACATAAGGAAAATAGATTCCTTCCAGCAGCAACTGTTGGTTTATCTGTTAATCCCAGCAAAACACGGTTGGAGATGACATGCATGACTGATGGACTCCCTTAAGAAGTAGCTCATCGTCCAAAGACAAGTTGAGTATCTCTAGCTCTGTTTTCAGTGACATCTGTGTCTTAGTGCCTACATGGTAGTATAAGTGTTTTTGCACCACCTTGATCCTGGTTATCAGCTTGGCCTAACGTGCAACCCAGATGAGCCTCAGAATTCGCCAAGATATGAGTGATCACTGACTTGCTACTCCTCTTTCTGCTTTGATTCTGAGAATAGAAAAGCCAGACTGATCCCTGCCTGTGTTGCAATTCCCTGTTTTGTGCTGCTTTGTTGTCCTCTTTGCACTTCTAGAACAATACCAAGGACTCAACTGCAGGTGCTTGGAGATCCAGCTTTGAAACATGTAAGGATTGGAGTGATCTAGCAGGAACTTTATTGCCTCTTAGGCCTTTTTTAGCTTAACATAGTCATATGACAAGACTGTCATTTGACTCTGTAAATTTTTGGGGTAGGATATTGTCTTCTATTTATCAATATAGTCTCATAAAAATGTTGTATAAATAAATAATAATTGTAACCACCGGTGGTCTAAAATGGTAATTTGGCCTCAAACATGTTTCACATATAGAACTTTATGTAGTTTCTTTTAACTATAATTCCTATTGCTTTTGACATTTTTACTGTGACTAATCCATGATTTTCCCTATAATTTACCATATCAGAGTCCAACCCCAACAACGTTGTATATCGTAAACCCACTATGCCTGCGACTTACAGTGTGACACAATTACTGTACAGCTGCCTTTTCCATCTTCCCTTGCATAAGGGGACTTCACCCTGGAAATGGTCTTTTTCAAAACCTTTTAGTACATAATTTCTGCTTTTTAGTCCATTTCTTAGTGGACAGACTCCTGCTTTATAAAACTGCCTTATTTAATATCACACCACAAAGCTGAATTGGTTAATGTCTCCCCTAGGGAGTGGCTTGGCCATGTGGCAATGATCTACTTTCAGCTTAAAGTCACTGACAAGGACAAGTGACAAAACTCACATTATTGCTGTCAGCACCATGCCTGAAACTGTGGGCACAAAGCAGAGGACTCAATTTTCTGAGGGTGCAACTAACAGCTTTTAACAAAATTACTTACTTGGAAACACCCCCAGTCATATTTTCCTGTATGTTGTATGTTTAAACTAGAGAGGAAATGCAAAAATATGTGCAAATATAAATACATACATATGTTGTGCATATTCTATCTAAAGATAAATTAAAACTTTAGACCACGATACTTCTTCAGTGAAAGCAAAAATACTTACTTTCACTATATTTTACATGAAGCTAAGCACTTATATTTTTAATATAGCATGCAGGTGAAATGAAGTATTTTACTACTTGTATTACAGCACTGAAAATACTTAGCTTTTTTTTATTTATAAATTGTGCTCTATGAAATAATTTCCATTTGTAGCATCTTGTCCTCTGTAATGAAATGAATTTTCATCCACACACACTTTCTCCTCAGCCATTCAAGTTTTATTTTTGTTTTATTTTTATTTTGGTGATCCAGTGGAAATTGATCTAGCTTTTTTATATGGTGCTCTCTCTGGAACTGCTGGAGAAAAATATCTGCAGCTGAACTACATTTAACGTATATATTGTTTCGAAAGTGTTTAATCTTTTTCATCAACTACTTTGGAGCCTCAGCTTTCAGTGCCTCATAAGGTCTGTATGATTTGTGAGTGGATCTTTGCAAAAGGGACTATTCTGTTCCAAAAGAAGGACAAAAATCAGGATAGGATAAACAGACCATGCTTTTTTGCTAGCAGATCTAGTCACAAGTGTATAGGGTACTGTGTTCTTAGTGTAACTACACACACACACAGAGATATGTGTAGCTACCAACATTCACACAAACATGCATTTACACGCAGCTACGCATTTACACAAAGCTGCTTCTTTTCTTTAGGTATGTTCCAAAACATGAGTATACTTCAAAAACTTACCTTCATTACGCGTTTTAGTAAAATTGATTGTATGTTCTGTATCCTCTGAAGGCTGCTGTAAATATTTTCAGCTCTGTGCCAAATCGTATGTCTTTACCTTTCTTGTTAAGACTCACTGTACCAGGTTGTAATCAAAGATGAGTGATTTGTCTGACATGGTGTTAGAAAGTAAGATGGTGTTGATGAAGATGTCCCCAGAGTTTAGAATGGTATGCCCAGAAAAGAGTGAGGTGGACATAATGAAAAAAAGGAGTAAGGGAAAAACAAAATTGGAGGGAAATACCATCACAAAGAATCAGAGAGATAGAATGCATCTCAAAATAAGGTGAAAGTTTGCTGTCTCTAGACAACCCCATGGGTATAAACAGATTCAAACAGGTTGCACATGGGTTGAATTGGTCAAGGAACCTACTAAAGGGTAAGGGTTTCTGGTAGACAGCTGCTTATAATAAAGCTGGGTGAAACAAAATGCAGAAGCTCATTTTGGAGTGGGTAGATCAGTTGAATCCATCTAGCTTTTTCAGTCTGGAAAGCAGGTGTGAAATTTCATGGTATTTGGGTTCTCTTGTGAGAGTCCCAGAACTTCTTTGTTTGATCAGGCCACTTGATAGTAAGAACGAATTTTCTTGCAGCTTGCTGGCAACAGCTCAGAGGAGTTGAGACACGCGGACTATTGCAATACATGAAAGCAGAACAGCTGATCTTCCCCACTTGACTCTCACTCTGGAGGAAGTCATGGGCAGAGAGAGCCCGTGTGAATGATTCTGTGCTTTGGTAAAGGGATGAGGAGGAAGAAACACTATCACAACCTGCTCTGGGAGCTGAGTGCTTGAGCTGCTACCCACATTGACTGTGTATAACATCAAATGTATTGATTGTGCCCTTGGCTCTGAAGCAGAAACTTCTGGTTCTGTTTCCACCAAGTACAAGTCCTAAAATAATTTCAGCTTAGATTTCCATTCTTGGTTTTTAAACTCTGACTGAACTCTGAACCCCCAAGTTGACAGATTGGTATGCTTGGGGTGGTTTCAGTTTTATTTTATATTTCATCAGTTTAATCATTTCAAGCTTACAGCATGTACTGTAATACTCAAATGAGTCAGAAATTTATGGATTTGCCCCTCAGTTTTTAGCAATCGGCCAAATGCGGGTCTTTTAAGGAGGCCAGGCTTTAAACCGTCACACACAAAGCCTATGGAAAAAGACCACAGGAACTTGCAGGGAACCAAGAGCAATGCAGCAGACTATCAGGACTGAATATAGCAATTAGGTGAAGAGGGGGAAAAGTGAAATAGGAAAGGACTTTGAACAACTACTACTAATTAGCTAAAACATGTTACAGGATCACAAAATCAGGTGAAGTGATTGGATGAGGCGATTGGTATGAGCCAACATGGCTTCACTTAGGGCAAATTATATCTGAAAAAAAAAAAATTGGTGGCTTTCTATGATGGGGTTACAGTGTTGGTGAATATGGGCAGAGCAACTGACATCATCTACATAGAGCTGTGCAAAACAAATGACACCGTCCCACACAACGTCCTTGTCTCCAAATTGGAGTGGCACAGATTTGACAGGTGGACCACTCAGTGATTAAGGAACTGGCTGCATGGCCACACTCAGAGAAATGTGGTCAACAGCTCGATGTCTGAGTGGAGACCAGTGACGAGCAGCATTCCTCAGGGGTTGGTACTGGGACCAGTGCTGTTCAACATCTTTGTCAGCAGCATGGACAGTGGGATTAAGTGCACCCTCAGTCAGTTTGACACCAAGGTGCGAGGTGTAGTTGACACACTGGAGGAGAGGGATGCCATCCAGAGGGACCTGGGCAGGCTGGAGAGGTGGGCCTATGCCAACCTCATGAAGTTCAACAAGGCCAAGTGCAAGGTCCTGCACATGGGTCGGGACAGTCCCAAACACAAGTACAGGCTGGGTGGAGAATGAATAGAAAGCAGCCCTGAGGAGAAGGACTTGGGGGTAACGGTGGATGAAAAGCTGGACATGAGCTGGCAGTTAGAGGGAGGTTAAGCTGAGAACAAGAACATGCAGAAAACCCAAAAGATGGAATAGAGCAGTTTCAGAAGAGCTACAAAACCTCACAGAATAAAGATATGAGAGAGCAAGGAAAAGAAAGAACAAAAGTAAGAAACAGTTTTCAGATGGAAATATTTTGTGGTTTTATCTGTAAAAATTGATTAAGAACATTAAAACAGAGGCATGCCTTCTGATACATATAATAATGTAAGTAGGTTACAAAAACTGCCTTAAGCCCAGCTAATGGATTAAGTCACATGGTCAAAAAATGCTGAAGTTACCGTTCCAAGAGTAATATTAATTACACTTTCTCCTTTTTATTTATGACATAGTCTACAGGTCACAGAATATTAACCGTACTACGGAAAAAGCATGTATACATTTGAATGTCTTTGGGGAAGACCTGCAGTTCAAGAAATCTTAGATCTTCATTTTAATCTCCACCTGGTATTTGATGATGCATCTAAGTCAGTTGTTGTGTATAAAATATAATTAATTACAGCATTAGCTTATCTCTTAAATGAAGAAATATTTTAAACAATTATTAGAGTAGAATAAGTTTGAGAATCCATATTACTTTTAAGTCCAATATTGGAAAATAAGAAAAAATAAAAAGAGGGTTTATGTGGGATTGAAAGTGTCCATTGCTCTGCAGGATCAGGTCCATTAATAAACATAATGAGCATTTTAGGCAATAAGGTCTCCATAATATCTTTACTTTACTGCCACATTTCCAATTTAAAGCCTGTTCCAAGAAGATACTGCCAAACTGGAAGCTTATATGATACTGGTTTTGGATCTATAAAACTGGGGTATAATTCCTGTGCTGAAGCTGCCCTAGTAAATTTATTACCCTTGGGAAATACACACACTGTATATTTAAAGAAAAGGGTAAGTGATTTTAATCTCCAGTCTTCCCCTCCCTCCCCCCTTCCGCTTTTGTCCCTCGTCCTCCTTCTTCCCCTTCATCACCCTGTTCAAAAAAAGAGCTTGGGGAGGAGGTGAGTGTGCAACATGATGTGACAATCGTGAACAATGTATATTCCCCAATAAAATTCTGTTCTCCAGTTAAGCATAGTTGACAGGAGTTCAACAGCACAATGTTTTTTAGTTTATGTCTCTTTAAGGTCCCTGTAAGTAAACAGACTGAAATTATGGTGCTGAGAGAGGTCAAAATAACAATATTTTCTAGTTTAATAGTCTCCCTTTTTCTTTTCAGCTGGCTGGAATTCACATTGTTGTTAACCACTTTTTAATAAATACCAAGTTTTGAACACTGTGCACTTCTATACAGCTTGCAGCTGGAAATACACAGACTCACAATGACTGAAGGTAATTCAGCAATTTCAAGATTTTTATGAGGATAATGAAATGAGAATTTCTGGAAAAAATATCTCTGTGAACTATTTGCTTTCCAGAACCACCTCCTTGTTTGGAGGATAATGTAGCCTCCTTATAACATTTATGATTTTTCATTAGATTGCTTGACTATTTTTTCTGTCAAAAAATCCACCATATTTAAAACTTTTCATCTGTTTTCCTACTCCCATTTCTTCACTGTTGATTATGAGGATGGATCACATGACAGCATAAATTATTTTGGCAGCTATTCAGTGAGTGCAGACCCTGGTCTGTGTGCAACAGCTTGCTTTTACTTGTCTTCTGCACTGACTGTTTTTCAAAAGATAGGCACTTCTCTAACCTATTGTTCTCTGTATATTGTGCCGAGCACTGCCTGTGCTTTTCTGATTATGTAAAAGATCTTTTAGGCTAAAAATTTCCCTTTAATATTTTTGAGTAAAAAAGACTCTAGAGTTCATTTTCCAAGGCTGCAAAAATATGTGTGAATTGCTCTACTTTGTGGCTACTGGGATATTGGAGGTACGGCTAAGAACCACAAAAATAACCCTTTTCTGTGGAGTTCTCTGACAATGTCTAGCAAAGGAAAACAAGACATTTAAGTGGATTTGTTTACACACTTTTCTCTTGCCCTTGCTCTTGTGTTTTTCTGTCTCGTTGATGATATAAATGTAGACGAAAGAACTCTCTTAGTTGATAGGAAAAAAAGCACAGTGTCATGGAGGCATTACTGTTGCAGGCTCTAGGATGTTATGCCTTCATGGATACCAGGATGTAGGGATAGGATAGAAAGTACTCCCACACTGTGGACTTTTACAAATAGGGAGAGATTTAAGAGAATAACCATGGGAGAAGGGAGCTTGCACTTCAATCTTTCAGATGCTGTGGTTTCTCAAATTAATGCTGATTCCCACTCTAATTGATAAAATTTTTTGATTTTTCATGCCCAGCACTTATGAGCTATCTAAGGAACTTAGCAGAAATCTTTGTATTTTTCTGCCTTGTAAGGAAGTTCTCTAACATTTTTCTGACCTTCCCTGAGTCATCTCATGGAAGGTGTGGCTTACAGTGTAGAATGGCCCTGTAATACCCTATAATATCTGTTTTATTGTAGACATTCTATACATTTATTCTAATGTAAATTTTATTAACATTAGCAAAAAGACACCTGAGATTTATGTAAATATTATGCCTGTTTTACTGATAAAAACTTTAGTAAAAACACACCTCACCAGAGGCCAGAAAATAGCTTTGGATTAGGACTAGAAACTAAATGCCCAAATTTATTCAAATTCAGGGTTTGTGAACTCTTGTCTGTGATGGTGATGGACGAAGAAGAACCAAAGCTATTTGAATAACTGGGAAAGCCCCTTTCTTTTCCTGAGCCAGTCTTCTCATAGGCCTTCATGAACATCTTCTTCAAACTTCTCACCAGGAAGAGAGGTTTTCAGCAGTGATTAGATTTGGGAAATCATCTGGTGGTGAAGCATTTGGGAATAACTTCAGATGCTTTCTGCCAGAAGATCTTTCATTACATTGTTACGCCTATCCTTGGGCATTGTATGGTGACACTCATGAATGTTGTTGTTGAACCAATACAGCAAGACCAGCACCACTCTCATGGTGACTCCTGAGGCTGCCTGTGTACTGTGAAATGAAGTAGGGTACAAATCTACCCACATAAGTGCTCCCTGATTCCAGACAAAAAGTCCTGCATCACCCTGCACCTGCATCACCATGCACCATACCTCAGGTAACAAGCCTCCCTGAGAATTGTGTGAGCATGCTTAGAGCTAACCTGGGGTCTCTGACAAATTGTGTTGTAAAGAGTGCCTCTAGTCCTTCAACTTAGCCACTAGACAATCCTGATTCAGAAGGCATGTGCAGGTGTGCTTGACACATTATGGGTTTGGCAGCCTAGGACTCATTGCTCCCTTCCTTTATATTGAGCTTTTAACTTACAACACTTACTGCAGTTACAGGAGATGGTGAGACACTTGCAGTACTGCCAGTGTCAAATGCAAAAAAACCCAGGCAGTAGACTCCCCTGACTTTCCCAAAAAACATATGATGAGTGCATCTTGAGGTTTTAAAATTTGTTTTGCTGTGTTTGAGGGATTGAAGGAGACTTGCCATGTATTTTCAGCTTCTTTCTGCGGTTATAAATGTTAGAGACTCACTTTTATACATCCAAAAGCTGAGATTCCTGTGCAGCTGCTTGATTCTGGGAGCTGCAGACTTTGAAAGAAGGTGAAAGGTTTGATATTACGAATTACAGGAGCTGGTGATCTGCAGTTAGGTTTACTCTCAATCTGGTATTTTTCCATAAAATGTTGCTCCTGCGTGACTGGGATATGATAGAATTCAAACAAAACTTCTTGAGCAGCTGAGAATCAAAACCAAAATAGCTGTCATTGTGAAATACAGCAATTTTACACCATGTCTGTACATGCACGAACCAAACTTTACCAGAAATCCTGATTCTTTGGGCTCCATTTAGACAGGCAGCTCTGTTTATAGTCGAGTCTTTCCTGAAAATTACCAACTATGTTATGCTAGATTTAACTGGCTCTGGAGAAATTAACAAAATTGCCAGATTGAACCACTCCAACGTTGAATAGGGAAATTAAGCAATTACATCAGTGGAAGCACATTTGGAAACTCAGTGCTTACCTTTAAATGCAGTGTTTAAATTAAGTTTACTTGGTCTTTTTTTAAGCTGTTGGCCTTCCCATAGGGGACCTGGATTTGGGTCTTCCTGTTTGAATACTTAGTAATCTGTCTGTTTTCTTCTCCTTTCACCCGCCTCTAAAGTCCGGATGCAATTTAAATGTGCTTTGCTGGAAAAAATTCCCCTATCCTGGACCCCTTTTCTTGTGTGGATTCACTTAGTCTACAAGCTGAACAATGGTAGTGGTGGTAGAAAGATTTATTCTGCTTTCAGCTATAAAATTTATTTGGAATGAGGAGGAAAAACAATTGACACTCAGTTATTCAAGAATAAGTGTAGAATGCTAACTGCAAGCTTTGCTTCCTCCTTAACCATACAGTGCCATTTAGCACAGAAATAGAGGTTGAAAGGTGTGTACCTCAAGTTCTGGAGACCAGACTTTGTTCAGACAAGTACTTGAAATTTGAGAAGCTCTCCTGAAATTTATCCAAAGCTCTCAATTCCTCAAAATTGTTCTCACAGTATCGCTATCACAGGCTCTGCTTGCTAGCTTTTTTGGCATTTTTTTCTTCTACTTACTTAAGGTGGAAGTTCAGTCTTTTACATGGTATTTTCTAGTAGCTGCTTATGGATCTTTTTATATCTTCTTTTCCTAGTTCCTACTGTATTGTAGGACAATGGTTGTTACATTCCTATCAACATCTCTCAAGTTCTTTGTCAGCAGAACACAATACTATAGACTCACACATGCAGGCTGTGTCAGGTCAGATGGAGATGACTAATTTTTCTTTAAACAAAAAGAAGTCTCTTACTTCTCAGTAAAGGTGCAAGAGTTTTTCTCTAGAAAAAAACCCAAAACAACAAAAAAACCCCCATCAAAACCCCAAGATTGAAAGTACCCTCTTTTTAACCCTACTCTTCATCCACCATGCAAAATTCCTCTGAGACTTCTTAGATTCACAGTTTACATATTGTGAACCAGCCACTCTGCTGGAGCCAGCCTCCATTGACCATGAATGGATGGGAGTAAGGGAACTGTCAAGATTTCTATGATTCCCCAAACCCTCACCTGGTGTCATCAACTAAGTTGGGTTTAGAGCAACCTCAAGGCCACCCTAAACACTGTCAGCTGCTAATGCCTCCCAGGGAGTCATCAGCATGACAGAGCTGCTCTTCCCTTCCTGCAATAGCGTCTAGACAGAAGCTTTGATGGGAGGTACTATTACAGCTGGCTGCCAAAACAGGGGTGGAGCAGGCCCCTGATTTAGGACTATGCCCTTCACTTCCTTGTTTTGAAACTACTTTTTGGTGAGTGCTGCCTAAATGTATCAGTGATCCTGTGGACAGGTATGACAGTGCTTATATGGTAGAAGAAGGACATCCTGAATATTGTTGGTTTAGAGCTTGAACAAAGTACTGATTTCAACTTCCTTTGGAATGAGTTGAAGATCATAGATAAGATTTTGCTGAGAAATATAGCTGGGTATAATTACAGAGCTGTCATCAGAAGAGGTTTTTCTCTATTAATGGACTACACAAGTTTCACCATGTTTATTGCACACAGCATAACTCAGAACTAGGAGTGACAGAGAGCTGGAAGCATTTCTGTGGCAACAGATTTCAGGATAGAAAAAAAAAAAATAGAGAAGAAAAGAAAAGAAAGATTCACCTTTGAATCCTGAATTTTCCCTACATCATAGCGCAATTCACATCTTTCCTCTACATAAAATATATAAAACATAAGTGAAACCTGATTGTTTATTATAGGCCTCTGAAGCCACAACGGTCATTTATATAAAATTTTGGAAAAGGTCCAGCATTGTTATTGACATTGCACTGTGTGATGGTTTAATACTGTTAATATCTCTGGTAAATTCAATTATAATGCGGTCATCTAATCTGATATTTAGAATAAGAATTGTGATATCAAATATAATGCAGTAATTTCATCTGATACAAGAAGTATTTGCTATTTTCTCCAAGCTTGATCTTTAACGACATAAAAATCTTAGTTTTCAGTTTTATGTTAGAAAAAGTTTGTTCTCACAGTTAATATAAAAAGGTTAAAATTAGAATTACAAAAAAGGTCAAATAAGCCTCCTATCCTGTCTGAGATTCAGTCTATTATTATTTAGAAAGCATACAATGGAAAATTTGCTAAGGACACACCACAAGGCAAGGCAATGCAAGGCCAGATACAGGTGAGGTGATAAATCACTGCTGGTCCTCTGTAGATTTGCATCAGTTTATGGTCAATCCTGACTGCACCCACACCTAGGCATGATCCCATTCCGGCCCCACTGAGGATGGGATGGCTGTGTTCATACATATCCTAGTCCTCATAACTGAACTGTTCCCAAGATGTATTTTCCTAGCATATTTTAACGTGCCTATGATTTAATTTGCTATTGGGTGTGGTAGCTGATACTGTTATGGAGCTAAGGAGCTATCAGTATTTCTGATAAATAGTTTTCCAATAACCTCTTGATATAACTCTAAAGCAGGAAAGCTCCATCTGAAGCCAAAGACTCTGTGAATCAATGTAATGAAAGAAACCAAAGTGTACATGCTCGTACCAGTAACTGTATTTTGGGTCAACAGTATTGACCAGGAAGACCTGCAGCAATAGAGCATCTTCTTTCTAGTTGTAATGACTGTTTCAGCAACCAGCCAGCGAATTTATTACTTTATGGAATTAATTATGTATTCCTTAAGGTTAACCACAGACAACATGTTTACCTAACTGCACGATCTACGAGGACTGTAATTTGGAATAAAATGGGGTATTTGCAGTACACCAAGAAGATGACATGGAGGCCAGGGAAACCCACTGTGATTTTGGTTTCCAGGCAAGATGTGAGTTCCCGTTTCTTTATAGATTTGAATAATACTTCTGTGCACACAAGAACAATTGTACCTGCACTTTAGCTGACATCATGGAGAGGAAAAGAAGCGCTTTGAATGGTGCTTGCTGCCATTACATTTAAAAAGGCATGCAACTTGGAGCTGGTGTCAATGTAAGCGGTACTCCACCAACACATTTTACCAATCTGAACGGGTAATCACTGAAACCCTTGGAGGACACATGGAGATCCATATGGAAATTACCATCACCACAGCCTTGTACTTACATGCTTGTACTCACAGTTTGTTTCCAGAATGTGCTCTGGGTTTGTGGTTTCAGTATATATTCCTTTCAGTTCAGGACAGAGTCCAGATGTGCTTGCTAAAGTAGATGTGCAAGTTTGGGGATAAAGATAACTATTTGACTGTCCTTTCTGGCATATAACTGAGACTCTCAAATTATTTTTAAAACTCTCTGTGAACCATGTTAAGTAAATTCCTTGTCCTGACCTTCTGTTGGGTACTGCTCCTTACCCAACCTGGCAGTGTACTTTGACTAAATGACAGTTTAAGAGAGTACTGCTTCTAATTCAAGGAAAATTCCAGTTTTATTGCTGCAGTCTAGGTCCTGCCTTTTGCTTGTCCCATATGTTTGCCATGCCTCTTTTTGTTATGTTGTGATCCAACTTTCTGTTCACTGGATTAGTCCTGAACTGTTTTTATCTTCCAATAACTGTGGAGCTGCTTGTGAAAAGAAGTGTTATCCGTCACGTCAAAGACGAGCATAATCTGGGCTTTTGACTGAAAAATTCTCTGTGCTTTTATTTCTCTAGTGAACCTCACAAATCTTATGCGGCTGACTAAATTAAACTATTCAGAATAAATGATACCAAGGTCAATTTTCAGCAAGATGGTTTCCAGAAGCAATGTGTTTAGAAATGCTTGTTCTATTTCTACGCGTAATTATACAAAATATATCAGAAGTGAGATGTTTAAAAAAATGGATGCAACCTTTTCCTTGGAAATGTATGTCAGTGGCTGAGATGGTTACCCAAAACAGAAGAAAGATGTTCTTTAGCATGCTGGAAAACAAACTGATTTTTTCTGAGGGACACAGATGGTGTATCTACTGAGACACAGCATGTCATACTGCCCCTCCTGAAATTTTGTTCTTATGGTTTGGTCCTGGGAAATAATCTGTTCCATAATTCCTACCTTCTTTTTTACTTCTGTTTTGCAGAATAACTGTGTTATATATATATTGAAGTGTATCTGTCAGGGTTGATTACACAAATTTGAGAATGAAGGCCTGGGACTTCATCAGCTTAAAAATAACCATAAATTAATTTGATGTGCCTGGTTTAGTAACTTGCCCAAATTCACTGCTTACACAGATGCTGGGGCAGAAGGGGCAGCTATGGGACCCATACACACGTACTTGAAATTTCTGCTTGTAGCAGATGGCTGCTTGACTGGCTTCCTCATAGGATCACAGAACCTCTTAAGATCAAGTCCAACAATTAACCTAACACTGTCAAATCTGCCACTAAATCATGTTCCTAAGCGCCTGGTCCACACATCTCTCAAATACTTCCAGGGATGGTGACTCAGCCACCTCCTTGGGCAGCCCCTTCCAATGCCTGACAACCCTTTCAGTGAAGAAATTTTTTCCCAATATACAGTCTAAACTTCCCCTGGCACAACTTGAGGCTGTTTCCTCTTGTCCAATCACTTGTCACTTGGGACAAGAGATGAACACTCACCTCTCTGCAACTTCCTTTCAGGTAGTTGTAGACAGCCAGAAAGTCTCCCCTCAGCCTCCTTTTCTCCAGCTAAACCACCCCAGTTCCCTCAGCTGCTTCTCACAGCACTTGTGCTCTAGGCCCTCCCCCACCTTCACTGCCCTTCTCTGGACACGCTCCAGCACCTCAATGTCTTTCTTGTAGTGCAGGGCCCACAGTTGAAGACAGTATTTGAGGTGCAGCCTCACCACTGTCCAGTACAGGGGGACAACCACTGCCCTAGTCCTGTTGGTCACACTGTTTCTGATACAAACCAAGGTGTCATTGGCCTTCTTGGCCACCTGGGCACACTGCTGGCTCATATTCAGTTGGCTGTTGACCAACACCCCCAGGTCCTTTTCCAGCTACTTTTCCATCAGCCTGTTGCGTTGCATGGGGTTGTGGTCCAAGCGCAGGACTCAGCACTTGGCCTTGTTAAACCTCATACAATTGGCATTGGCCCATGGATCCAGCCTGCCCAGATCCCTCTGTAGAGCCTTCCTACCCTCAAACACATCAACACTCCCAACTCACTGGGCTTTGGCTGCAAACTTACTGAGGGTTCACTGGATCCCCTCATCCAGATCACTGATAGAGCTATTAAAGAGAAGTTGCCCCAACACTGAGCCCTGGGGAACACCACTTGTGACTGGCCACCAACTGGATTTAAATCCATTCACCACAACTCTTTGGATGCAGCCACCCAGCCAGTATTTTTACCCACTGAGGAGTACACCTATCCAAGCCATGAGCAGTCAGTTTCTCCAGGAGATTGCAGTGGAAAATGGTGTCAAAGGTTTTACTGAAGTCTAGGTAGACACCATACAGAGCCTTGCCCTCATCCACTAAGTGGGCCATCTTATCATAAAAGGAGATCACGTGAGTCAAGCAGGACCTGCCTTTCATAAACCCATGCTGACCGGGCCTGATCTCCTGCTTGTCCTGTACATGCTCTGTGGTGACACTCAAGAGGGTCTGCCCCATAACCTTCCTCAGCACTGAGGTCAGACTTAGAGGCCTGTTGTTCCCTAGATTCTTATTCTGTCCCTTCTTCTAGATGAGCATCACATTTGCTATCCTCCAGTCTACTGGGACCTCTCTAGTTCATGGACAAAGCAGTATTGGAAGGTGCTTTTGCTCCGGTCTTGTATCCCTGTTAGTTTGCATAACGACCTAACCCAATGTATAATGACAAGTTTTGAGTGGTAGTCAAGGTTTAAAAGGTGTGTATGTGTGTTTTTGTTTGGAGGAAAGGCTACTGATGGCATTTTGTGCTGTCTAAGAGTGCAACAAGCATGTTTGTACATAGATCCTTTGACTTGAATCAGAGCATAGGTAAGGATGGTTCTGCCAGTTAAAACATTGTTTTGCAGTCTGCAAGGTCTGTGTTCAATTTTTTATGCTACTGCAAACATCCTTCGTGAGCTTGGACAGGAAGTTTAGTCTGTACAGCTATAATGTTGCCATTTATAAGTCAGCAACAGCACACTTTTTTGGCAAATTATTAACCTGTACTGGATTTTGAGGTATGTTAGAGTGAGAGATGTTCAGATCTATGTTCCTGAAGACCATATTTCCAATTTGGTTAGACTCCACTCATGAAGCTTAGAAAGCTCAAATATTTTAAATTTATGTTTGAAATACACAGGGAGTTTTGGAATTAGGAGTATAAAAAGGGTTACTAATGATGGGTATGAGCATCTTGTAAAAAACCCCAATTTCTCTGGATGAAGGTGAGAAAACTGTCTCTGAACGTGTCACTAACAAGTTGACCTTAATGTAGTCTTAATGTATATTGAGGCAGTGGCTAAATTTTCCTTGACATCTCTCTGCTTGAAGGAGAATTTTTAAATGAGTGCTTGAGTTCAACCAAATTAGTTTTATCTAAGTAAAACAGAGTAGAGAAGAAATAGGACACATTTTCTTTGTTTATACACCCAGTTTTGCAGTGTTCTTTTTCAAGAACTCTAGCGCCAGTATGTAATTTAAAAAAAAAAAAAAAAGAAAATTCAGAATGGGAATTTTTTTAATAGATTAGCATCTTCTAGTGTTCTGCTGGAAAAAGTGTTTGATTGGAATGAACTATGACCCAGTAAAAATTACGCTTTGTGCATGTGCATCAAATTCGTAACAAAAGCACTGCACGCTTGTCTTTAATAAAAACCATTCAGTGCATATGGCCAATTTAGTGTCATATACTTGCAAAAAAACCCCAAATAGTGCATTTTTTGTGCTCTACAATCAATGTAGTGACTATTATAGAGACAAAGTTTTGTTGGATCCTGGTGCTCATCCTTGAAACATTAATGTTCTTGTAACATGCTTCTATTTGAAGAGATCATATAAAGTTTCTCAAACAGCTGATGAGTCAAGCAAGCTATTCTTTGCGTTTTGACTGTACTTAGTAGTTTAAAGCAGAAATATCATTGCTGGAATCAGGCAGAACAAAAATTGTAAGAATGAGCACATTCATAAGGTAGAAGAAATTAATTTTATCAGTGTGAATATAGAGGATGAAATGAATAGTTTGTTGGGAAAAAATGAAATAATGCAGTACGTTTAGCACTATTTTTCATGCTATGTACATTTATTGTATGTGCTTGAATCTCTGGTATGGATTCTCAGCTGAGAACATGATGAAGAAGTCTAGAAAGGAGAAGAAGAAAAAGAGTAAGTGCTGTCTAAAGGAATTGTCAGTTGATACTTATGCCTTAATCTGCTGTGATAAATTATCCCTTAGCTGCCTTTTTCTTATCATCCACAGGGAAATTAATATACATTTCATCCAGGAGAGTGCCAACATTTTGTCATATGATCAAGACCAGAAAGAAGGACATTGATAATAGTAATGACAGAAAGCTTTCAGGCAGAGAAAGCTACTTATTAAACAATGTCTGATGCAGCCTGCAAGAACATTCTGTCATGCACACTAAATAGGAGTGCGGAAACAAGAGACTGACCTTTCCCAAAACTCAGTATGGTATGAGTTAAGTATGATTTACTTAATCATTTGAGTGATTTTAGTGGGAATATTCTTGATCCATAGTGGAGTGAAGTGAAAGAACCATTATTGCCTTGCTCTTATTTTGCCCCACATTTACACAGCTTCCAAAGTACACTTTTGGGCCCTGTCCCAGATTGTGTGATAACAACTATTATTTGTGCAAGTCTCAGCTGGTAGAGGGCTCTGAAATCCCTCTAGGACAGTAAAGGGGGGGTACTGGTGGAGGAGAGCAGGAACCATGATTCTGGAAGGAAGCCCTCTTTAAAAATCCCAGCAGGAGGACTGAGGTAGCATACTTGGGGTTGTCTGTGAAGCAGGCAAAGTAGCACATGCATGGCTGAAAGAAGGACTTGCATCCTAGCTGGGAGACATTGTAGAGGGGCTAGCAATAGAGTGCAAGATTGGGTGACCCTTGAACAGGAAACTTTACAGTGTGGTTAAATGGAGCAAAGGACTGGGGTAGAACAAACTTCAACCTGACAGGTAACTGCCTCAGAGGAAGCTGTGATGTGTTATGGTTATGCCTAATACTATAGTTGCTGAAACCAGGCTTCGTCCTTCCACTTCATGCACCTTGTGTATCCAGAAAACTGGGGCCTGCTGGATTCATGGGTTTGTCTACCAAAAATAATAGTGCTGCTTATCTGTGCCACTTGGAATAAGATAGTGTTATTATTATTCAGCACAGACTACTTCTCAAACCTTCTATGGGCTTGGTAAATGGAAGCAGCTACCACCCACAGTGAACAGGCAGTATAGTTTATAACTGCAGACTCCATGGGGAAGGATATACCTACTGGTTTTATAGGAGTGTGTGCAAAGTAATTTCATCATGTGCTGCAAAGCAAACCACTAAAATGAACCAGCTTTTGTCAAATTGTATCGCCATGAGCTCAGGAGCTGCATTTGTGCTCAGGCTTTTACCTTTCATCCTTGCCTGAGCTATTCTGTCAAAGATTTTTTCAAGTTCATATGCTGCCATTTGTGAAACCAGTATTCATATTCATCTAATATAAACTTTTGTGGGTCTGTGATTAAGAAGCTTTATAAAAAGTTACCTCTTGCCTTTCCCCATCCCCATCCCCTTATTTTTCAGTTAAGGGGATTTTGCCATAATTGTCATGAGAGAATATTTAACAAATAATAACAGAAACCACAGAAAACATATCTGTGCAAGAGAAACATTTTTAGCTTTCTCTGGGGCTAAGATGTCTTAAGTTTTATAGGTGAGGATACTATACAACTAGTGAGGATGTAAGATTTATGAAGGACCATACCCTAGCAGAAGTGAGTACATCTGAACTATGCCTGAAAAGTTTCATCTGGTGCACATTTATGTTGCGAATGCACTTACTGTGTGGGCAGTATGGAGTTGAAACTCGGTGAGCATGTTACCTGTAGGTGTCCCTTCAAACTGGAGCCTGGTGATACATAACACTGACTTGAGATAGCAATTCCATGGGCTGTAATCTGTCCCTTTTATCTCTTCATATCTGGACTTTGCAGAATAATGGACACTAAAGCTTTTTTTTCCTTGCATGGGTTTTTGGAGTTGTTTACTATGAAGGGAAATCTATACATAAATAACGTATCCATTCCTTTCTTTATAACGACATTAATTGTTCCTTTCCTTATGAACTTTAAGTGTACTGCATAGGCTTGCTGAAGCCAGAAAATCAAAGCTAAGGTTGTTACTTTGTCCTAACTTGTCCTATTGTGCTTTTGTTTGTCCTCCATAACAGTTTGATTTGAGGGATGGAGCTCTAACCTTAACTTTGGATGTCCTAGACTTTCTTAGTGCAAGCCATTTCTTGAGTTTTTTTTAAATATTGGATTCCCCATCCCCCCTTTGTATTTATGGTTATTTTTAACTGAACTGTCTTGTTAACCTTGGAGGACATCAGTGGAGCTGAAAAACATACAAGTAATAATAGCTCAACAACTTCCTCCCCCATGGACAGTCCTTCAGAGTCTGTCTGGAAAAGCTCATATTCAAAGCAAAGTAAATGACTGGTTCCTTTTCTTTGAGTTCACTCAGAAATTTCTTTTTAGGAGACATTTTAGCTAAGAGAGTTGGAAACAATTGAAAAACCAGAGTCAAAATGGGCCACTGCCGCACTAAAACAGAATTCATTTGTATAACCTGGGTTTCCTCCTGCAAAAAGGGACAAACTAATGTAGGGCCTCTTTCCCTCCAGCACCCTTTAATCTTCAGGGAATTACATTTTTAAATATGATGAAAAACAATGCCACTTTGTTTATTATACTCTGCTTGCCAAACTTGAGTCCCGCAGAACCTGCCAAATGTTAACTTTAAATTTAGTAAGCTGAGCCTCTTTCCAAATGTTGTCATACTCTCAGAGGGGAGCACAGGCTGTGAATTGTCCTGCATGGGAGATATTAGTAATTTGCTACTACAGTTTTACAGAAGAAGAATGCTTCTAAGGAATATATGATGAAACTGGAGTATTTTGTCACTAGCCTTTGGGAAGAACACGTTCCCATTTTGCTTGTAAACTGTTTCAAAGGAAGAATAAGATCACTAGAGTATTTTTGGTTTGGTTTTTTTTTTTCTCCCCTCTTTCATTTTTACTCACACGAGAGGAACAGATATACAGCATAGTAATAATTCAAGAAAGTATATCAAACAAATCAGAAAAGAATAAACTTGCCTGTGGAACATCTCCTTCCATTTTAATAGCATATAATATTACAAAGTGCAGGTGAGATTTTTCAATTTTTCTCCCCCTGTCTTTCTCTGCTGTGATTTACTAGTGTCCATGTTTACATCTAATTAATGAACACTCCTGCTGGTGTGGGTTATTTTAATAAAGCACGTTTTGTTATTTTATCTGATTTATTTTTAAAGATTTATTGCTTCAGCTCTGCTTCTGGTGGCTGGAAGAAGCATAACTCAACTCAAAGAAAGCAAAGAGAGCCAGAGGCAAGAGTAGTAATGAAGAGAAACCTTAGCACAGGCTTTCTTCTTGAATATGAACAAAAAATCCCTCTGCATAACTGTAAAAATATCATACTTATAACAAATTCAGGCAAAACCTTTTCAAATTAAACACTCCATGCCAAAGCTGGGCGAGAGAGTAGGTTATATTTCAGACCTGCATTCAAAAGTTACATCAGTTCTGGGCTTTGGTCAGTTCCAGGTTATGTTTTAAACATTCTGTTATGGATGTGGCTCATACATTTGGAAAACTGGGAAACTTCAGTGCTCTTAGTAATCAGGCTAAATTCAAGTATTCACTTGGCCTCTCTTCTTCATTCTGATCTTCTGGACAATATGACTGACCAGCTTTTTCACCTTCTGCTTTAATGAATAGTGCTAATATGGTTTCCGTGGTCAAGGTATGAAGACTTTCTCTCTGAGAACCCAGGTTTGAAACACAAACTCATTTCACAATAGGAAGAACTGGTTTCTATTCCACAATACCTAAGGAAACTGTAATGAACACAGAATGAAATGCTGTTGCTAATAAAACTTTCATGATACAGAAGAACTTACAACTTCCAACACAGGTTGGAATTTATGTGATTGTGCTCAAGTAATCACAATTATTATCTAAATGAGGGCTTGTGTGTGTGTGCGTGTGTATCCCTTTTCAGTTTTAATGAAGAGTGGTTGACTGTACAGTTGGGGAATTTGAGACAAGTGACAGATTTCATGTTTTAGCATGTTTTGTTTAATCAAAATCAGATAGACAAAGTCCCTTGGGAGGCAGTCCTGAAGGGCAAAGAAGTCCAGGGAGGCTGGACATTCTTCAAGAGAGAAGTCTAAACGGCACAGGAGCAGGCCGTCCACATGTGCAGGAAGACGAGCCAGTGGGGAAGAAGACTGAACTGGCTGAAAAGAAAGGTTTGGCTGGAACTCAGGAAAAAATGGAACTCAGGAGAAAAAGGGGATTTTATGGGCCACGGTAGAAGAGGCAGTGAACTCAGGAGGACCACTATGATGTCGTGAGGTTATGCATGGAGAAAATTAGAAGGGCCAAAGCCCAACTAGAACTTAATCTGGCCTCTGCTGTAAAAGGCAGTAAAAAAATCTTTCTATAAATACATAAGAAAGAAAAGGAGGGCTAAGGAAAATCTTCATCATGTACTGGGTGTGGAGGGAAACATAGTGACTTAGGATGAGGAAAAGACTGAGGTACTTAATGCCTTATTTGCCTCAGTCTTTAATAGTAAGACCAGTTGTTTTCCAGGTACCCAGCTCGCTGTGATGTTAGACAGTGATGGGGAGAAGAATGAAGTTCCAATTGTCCAAGAGGAAAGGGTTGGTGACTTGCTGAACCACTCAGACACCCCTAAGTCTATGAGGCTGGATGATATCTATCCAGGGCTACTGAGGGAGCTGGAGAAAGGGCTCACCAAACCACTTTCCATCATCTATCAGCAGTCTTGGCTAATTGGGGAGTTCCCAGTTGATGGGCAATGTATGTCTATCTAGAAGGGATGGAAGAATGATCTGGAGAATCAAGCACATGTCAGTCTGACCTCAGTGCCAGGGAAAGTTATGGAGCAGATCAGCTTGAGTGTCACCACAGAGCATGTACAGGACAAGCAGGAGATCAGGCCCAGTCAGCATGGGTTTATGAAAGGCAGGTCCTGCTTGACTCACGTGATCTCCTTTTATGATAAGATGGCCCACTTAGTGGATGAGGGCAAGGCTCTGTATGGTGTCTACCTAGACTTCAGTAAAACCTTTGACACCATTTTCCACTGCAATCTCCTGGAGAAACTGACTGCTCATGGCTTGGATAGGTGTACTCCTCAGTGGGTAAAAATACTGGCTGGGTGGCTGCATCCAAAGAGTTGTGGTGAATGGATTTAAATCCAGTTGGTGGCCAGTCACAAGTGGTGTTCCCCAGGGCTCAGTGTTGGGGCAACTTCTCTTTAATAGCTCTATCAGTGATCTGGATGAGGGGATCCAGTGAACCCTCAGTAAGTTTGCAGCCAAAGCCCAGTGAGTTGGGAGTGTTGATGTGTTTGAGGGTAGGAAGGCTCTACAGAGGGATCTGGGCAGGCTGGATCCATGGGCCAATGCCAATTGTATGAGGTTTAACAAGGCCAAGTGCTGAGTCCTGCGCTTGGACTACAACCCCATGCAACGCAACAGGCTGATGGAAAAGTAGCTGGAAAAGGACCTGGGGGTGTTGGTCAACAGCCAACTGAATATGAGCCAGCAGTGTGCCCAGGTGGCCAAGAAGGCCAATGACACCTTGGTTTGTATCAGAAACAGTGTGACCAACAGGACTAGGGCAGTGGTTGTCCCCCTGTACTGGACAGTGGTGAGGCTGCACCTCAAATACTGTCTTCAACTGTGGGCCCTGCACTACAAGAAAGACATTGAGGTGCTGGAGCGTGTCCAGAGAAGGGCAGTGAAGGTGGGGGAGGGCCTAGAGCACAAGTGCTGTGAGAAGCAGCTGAGGGAACTGGGGTGGTTTAGCTGGAGAAAAGGAGGCTGAGGGGAGACTTTCCTACCTGAAAGGAAGTTGCAGAGAAGTGAGTGTTCATCTCTTGTCCCAAGTGACAAGTGACTGGACAAGAGGAAACAGCCTCAAGTTGTGCCAGGGGAAGTTTAGACTGTATATTGGGAAAAAATTTCTTCACTGAAAGGGTTGTCAGGCATTGGAAGGGGCTGCCCAAGGAGGTGGCTGAGTCACCATCCCTGGAAGTATTTGAGAGATGTGTGGACAAGGTGCTCAAAGACTTGGTTTAGTGGGCGTCTTAACAGTGTTAGGTTAACTGTTGAGCCTGTTGATCTTAAAGATCTTTTCCATCCTAAAGACTCTATGTTTCTATGAAAAAAGACATTTTTCAGGAGTGAAGGAGATGATGTGTGAGTAGAAATAAAGGTCTTTTCTTGTCTTCTCTTATTAATGGTCAAGATAATATAAGGATTCCAGGATGTAACTGTTGGAAGCAAGGTAAACTATGCTGCCTAAATTCTGCAGTTGTTTTAGAGTGACATCTGCGTTGCAAAGGAACTTTGACTAGAAATGTAGATATAGTAACCCCTTACAGTTTTTACCATACTCTCTGTTACTAAAAAACCAAATACAACAAGAACTAGAAGCGAAGACCAATCCCTTTTGGCAGACCAGTCTGTGTAGAATATTTGAAATAACAGAAAACAATGAATGCTAAGCCAGCATCTGTGCAATTATCTTCCCATGGTTAGATGTAGTGAAAAGCAAGAGAACATACTGCCTTACAATAAGCATCAGAAAACATACTTTTTTTTCCCTGAAAAGCTCAACTCATTGTTTTGATGTGACTGCAGTACCCATCAGCATTTTCAGGGCCCAGTCTAGCCACAGGCTTTGTTAACAAACTTAGCCCTGATGTCTCGTATAATGGCCTCATTAACACACAATACCATTAGAAAGTGAGGCACAAGACAAGCTCTGAGAAACAGAACAGTTTCATAATATTTTTTTGACTAAACCCTTCCTTCATCCTAGACTGATCTTTCATGAAACTCATTCTAAAAGGCCAAGTAGGTGTATGTACTTCTCTCAGGAAGAAATTATCACCAGTTTAAATAATAATAATCATAAAAAAGCTTTAGAAATTAAAGCTTCTCCCCAGAAGAGAAATTATTCTTCTCGGTAAATGAAAATGACATTGGTCTACAGTGATTGTGAAAGTTCACTTAGAGCTACACGTTAAAGTTAAGTTAGAGCTACACGTCACCTTTGTAGCAATACCAGCCTCTCTTTAAAATTACTGCATGCAATAAGGGGCATAAAGGAGAATAATTCAGCTCTTTAAGGTATTTTGTACCTTTTCATTGCTGAAAAGATCTACAGAAAAATGACCATACAGTGATACCAGATATTTAAGTTTGGAAAATCTTACATTGTGCATATGCCTGCTTTTATCAAATAACTGCTGAATGTGATGGTGGTCAAAAGTCACTAACGATAAAAGTCTTTAGACAGGTACCTTGACCTAATACTTTAGAGATATATTTCAACATTTAGTGTTCGTATTGTAAACCTGGAGAAAATGGCTGCACAATGTCTTTTTATGACTTCTTTTGGTGAGGACATACACTTTGAAAAATGTGGGGTAACGTATTTAATGCAGCTTTCAAGAGGAAGTGTAGCTCATATCTATTTGTATTGTCTGTTAAAAGACTTAGGAAGCTTTTTAGGAATTGCCTACAATACTTTTTAATGTCTTTCTTGGCAGATGTCAGACAGACTTCAGAGGTTTCCCAGTCTTTAACTCATGTTGATCTTTGCTATCTCAGTGGTATGGACAGGGTCAAGTGTGCTCAAGACCTGTTCCAGTAAAGTCAGAGGGATTGTTGTGGGGAGACAAAGCACTTGTCTCCACAGGCAAAGCGGCCACACAGTGGTGTCCAACTGAAAGCCATGTAGTCATTCTAGTAATAGCAATGAAGATGGTAATAGCAATAATAACATGAACTTCCATATTGTCTGGCAGCCTTAACTAAGATCAAGACCTTTATTTTAATCATCCAAACAAGCAGTGAAATGCTTTTCCTTATGACTTCATAGTCTAACTAGGAAAAACAGAGTCAGGGTGGGAGACCAAGTCTGTTATCCCCCACTGGTGCAAATGGACAACTGGGATGCAAAGAGATCAAGAAAAGCATCCAAGACCACACAGGAGCTCTGTGGCATTAGACCGAGAACTTCATTTGAGTCTTCTCAAGTCCGAATTATTCCTTAACTACATAAGTGATCTGCATGCCTCTGCAAAGAGTAAATGAGAAATCTAATGCAGGCAAGTCTTAGCAGAGGATTGTTGTCGGACAGATGGTAAGGAACTCTTCTGTATCTCTTAGGTATTAGCTGGAGAGTTTTGTCTCTATAATTGGGCCAATCCATCTCTGTAGATATAAAAGTATGAAATTAAATAAAAAAAAAGAAAACTTGAGCACTGAATTCTTCTTGATTTATTCTATTTCTTTGGCATGAGAAAGAAATGTCTACATTTTCCCTTTGCAAATTGGATAAATATTATTTGTACTTTGCATACCTGCGAAAGATTTTGCTTTTTTTGAAACTCCCTATGTCCGTATTTGTGCCTTTATAGTTACTAGTCAGGCGTTAATACATATTTTATATTCTGACTTTTGCCCTTACATGTATAATCTTTTTTTCTGAAGAAATTGCTTGGGAATTTGAGTTATATAAAGCAGTGTTGTATTTTCTTTTTCAGTTCTGCTTATATCTTTCCTTTTGCCAATCTCTCTAAATGCTTCTCTTGCTGCCTGTACCTATGCTTTTGCTGAACACGCACTTAAGGACAAAAATGCAGCACTGTCTGCGTATGATTGATAGAAAACAAAGCTTCCAGGAAAGGCAGACATTTCATTGACCTCCAATGACTGCAGGTGCAGAATTATAGTTCTTGTTTGAGTATACTGTCAGTGTTTATTTAGGTGCAGTGACATATTTAGGTCCTGAGATTCAATGATGGGTGATTTTAGTACTAGATCTAAATCATATTTCTTCCTAGCATAATGTGCAAAGAGAAAGAGCAGAGAAGTTTAATGTACTACTAGTTTTGTGTGTCACTTAAGTTCTGCTGACCTGGGAGATTGTAAATATTTCTCCAAATTCACAGAATACCTCCTAAGTTCATTCTAGATCAGTTTCTTTCTAATCTGATTCAGCCCAGGAAAGACCAGATAGCCTTATGCGAGTCCAAAACAGCTTGTTCCTGAGAGTATTATACATGGGCTGTTTCAGAGGATCCAGCTGGGATTCTGATGTACGGCTGAACCTGGCTTTGAGTAAACCTTCTCCTGATTAAACCCCATATTAGTCAGGAAATATTACATCCAGGCTCTCAACTAACTCTACAGACAAAATATTGAGGAGAGACACAGAGGGAAGGGGGCTATCACTCAGCAGGGGAGAGCAATAAACAGGGGAAGAAAACATTCATAGGACTAACGTTGCACTTTTGAGGACATTTCAAAAGGCAAATATGCTTTGTGAGAGATATTGGAGTTGCATTTAATGACAGTGCACTGTAAGCTTCTTTCCTTCTCCTGGATGAATAAATTTACCTGTTTGATGTAGTGGCTAGAGCTAGTATTCCAGTTAAAAGAAGACTGTGAAGATATGTCTTCTAGGGAGAAGTTGATGTTCTGCATAATCATCTATCCTCAGCCCAAGCACATGACCTGTTGCAATCGATCAAGGACTTCTAGATAAGTCTAATGGTGTGTGTTGGGCTGGAGGTCAGTCTGGATGAACACAATGATCCTTCCTGATCTTATGGACTCATTGCTGAATAAGGATGTGGCTGTTAAACAGGTTTGTTCCCTGGCTCCACATTAGTCTATCTAGAAGTCTAATTTAATGTAATTGAAAGCAAGTGAGTGCTGGATGAAAGCAAAATATAACATTTTCTGCTTTTCTGGATGGAGTGCTGTCAGTGTAATAGAAATCATTGTTTCCTTTACCTCAAACAGGCAAGTAGGATTTGAATCTGTGCTCTTTCATGTCATGAATAATAAAAGAGTAGAAAGGTAGAACCAGGTCTCTTAGTGACAGCTATATAAGCCTGCTGTACCCAGTAAAATAAAGATAAATTGATGTTTGTGCTAAAAATATGAGACCACTTTTTGCGGTGGTCAGCAAACATGGTGACATTTCCACAGTACCATACCTGTTAAAAAGAACCTTGGGTTAGGGTGGTTTTTTCCCCAATTCTTTTAGCAAGACTGAATCTCTAGCATTAGAAAACTGTACCTCTCGTCTGCAGGAATGTGAAGAAGCTGTGATCCCCAGAGTATGAACACCTCTCCTTTGAAGAGCATGCAGCCTTGAGTACCTGAGGAGTGTAGTGGCACATTGGTAAAATCCTGTATAGAGCTCATCTCCAGAGATGAACATGTCTTTCTATTCCTTTAATTATTAAAACATAGGTACTTTTCCTTTGCTTAAAAGAAAACAAATTTCTGATTTACCTACAGAAAGCTGATTCCCAAAGACTGCTGAAATGTTGGGTGAAACTAGAGCAGGCAAAAGAGAGAAAGCTTAACAAGTTTAAGAAAAAGCTTACTTAAGAAATAATTTTAAATAATTTACTCTTTGTTTTAGACTGTTGGCGTTCTGCTTTTGCAGTAACTTAATTCATACTTTTACTTCAATTTCCCAAATTTCTGGGACACACACAACTTGTTAGTATTTTAGTTGTACCATATAGAAAAGAAGTGTTTTCCCCAAGTTACTATATTTTTAATTACAGGACAGTATCTATTTTCTGATGCAATAATAACAGATCTCCTAAATCTTTTAAATTCTGAAATATCTGTGTTATGTAAATACCCATAGGAAAGTAGAATTCCAATCTGTAATGCACTGTGCAGACACTTAAGCATGAATCATTGTTCTGAAGTCTAAATAAACAAAAGGCTAAATTTATGTTCTAAATTAAAGGGAAAATAAATAAGTCTGACAAAGAATTGTTCCTACGTTGCAGATGGGAAATGGAGTCAATGAAAGATTAAGTGATTTGGTGTGACCAGGGTCATGCAGGCAACCTGTGGCAGCTATTGGCATTGAATTGCTGCCTCCTGACTGCCAAGCTTAACGGCAGAACCATCTTTCTTTCCATGATACCTTCTCTCTTCTTAACTCTTTCATGTTTTGATCCAGTTAGTGGATGTCACAGGGCGGCAGAATGCCTGCTTTATCAAGCACTTTTCACTAAGAACTTGTGTCAGAGCTAGAGTACTTCCTGTATTTTCCCCTTCATTGAAACCTCATCTGCATACTTCCCACACACCTGTCCTAGAAGACACAGTTTACCACCAAATAGCTCCCTCATTTCTTTTCCCCACCTTTTTGCTAGCTGGATATGTTTTCCTTTCTGTGGTAACAGCACTAACTTTCAGACTTTGTCTATTGCTAGGCAGATATTAGGACTGTAAGGAAGAGATCCTTTGCGCAACAGTGGGTTTTTCGGTTTGATGTTATAAAGCATGGACGTCACCTTCATGCCACTACTTAATTGGTACAGAGAGTAATCTTGGGTTTGGGTTGGTTTTTTTCTTTCACACTAAGAAGAAGGAAGTGATACACCCTGCCAGAGATCCAAAAAACTAGGTTGTGCTTGATGTGTTTCAGGTAGCTACTTTCTTATGAAATGCCATCAGCTCTCTGTCTTAAAACAAGGCATGCCTGATGGAGTCTTATGTCACAGTCTGCCAAACTCTGGGCTGTTCAATGCATTGTCCAATGGATCAAGCCTGCAAGTTAATGGAAATAGTCTGTGCTGTAAGCACAAGTGCTCGATGCTATCCCTCTTGAGCTGCAATGTGGAAAGTTTGTACGAGGAGCTATGTCAAAGGTTTAGCGAACAGAACCCTGTCACAGATGGAAATATTGCCCTTTAGCTCTATAAGGAAGTTACAGTGATCATAAAGAGGAATGCAGTGCTAAACAATGTTATCATCAGCGCACTGAAGGAATTCCTTTGCTTCCTATAATGTTACAGAGGGGGGTGACCTCAGCCTTTATGCAGCAGCGTGCAGCACAGAGTTGCACTAGCTAAACTTTTTTGACCTTTTGTCTGCAGTAAAATTGTGTCCTTCACTGCAGCTGAGAAAGATGGAAATTCTTTTCCCATCTGCCTAGTCTCTTTGGCAGACTTTATGCTGTTATGCTATGCAGGTTATTTATGCTCTATGTTGTTTAGTTTATACTAAAATTATCCAAATAAATCCAACAAGCAAAAGAGAAGATAACTTCTTTTTTTAATGCACACTCCCTTTCTAGCATTATGTGCATAACTGTCCTGTACACTAAATGATCAAAGTACAGCCTGTGTGAACGTATAGCGGATGCAATAGACATCCTCTCGGTACTTGCTAGGATTCAGGTTCCCAGGCAGCGCTGGTATCAGTCTGGACAGTTTGATGTAATCCTACCAATGTAGCTGAAGGTATCTGGGCTCAAGGATTTATTAGTTGTGAACGTTCATTTTTGTTTTTACTGGGTTAGCGCCAGTAAATAAGTCACCAAAACCACTAGCTGAGTGTCATTTGATAGGAAAAGGCTGGGATCACAAGTAAGCCTTCTGCCTTTTAACAAAAAAAAAAAAAAAAAAAAAAAAAATAGTGCTGAGGTAAGCAGTGTCAAACCCAGCTGCATCAACATGATGGTGGGAAGACAAATGAGAGCTTTCACTGCTGGATACGGGGGATAGAGAGCCCACAGCTCTGAAAAACCTCTTCATATCCCAGAAACAGCTGTCATAACTGAAACTGCAAGGGACTGCTTTTTAAACCACGAGCTTAGATAAGGAGAATTCTCTCACCAGTCTTTTCTCCGTCTGATAAACACACTTCCAGCAATATAGCCCATCTGAAAGGTGACCGGAGATTTAAATATCTTCAAAGGTTTCCAAACCCCTCTTTTTATAACCTCTCCCAAATGCTTATGCCGAGTTCCCGGCTGGCACTTCTGAAGCATCTATCACTATATTATCTGGCTGCTGAGCCACATGAGTTCAGCAATTACTGTGTAATGTAAAACTTCTTAGATTTTTCCTATGGGAGACTGAACTTTACAAAGTTAGAACTAACATTTACCCTGTTATTGGCAACAGTGAATCACTTAAAGAGACACAATAGAAGGGACATGGGGTCATTTTAGAATAAATATTCAGGTGATGACAGTTTTGAAATGTTCTGTCGGCCTCTCCCGGTGTGTATTCTGGGAACAGGAGGTCACGTGAAGTCAAGGGTGATGAAATGCATGTGCTCATGGTCCAACCTACTGCAAAGGGGGGTAAAGCATGAGCGAAATGCAAGGGTCTAAGCTATGCATGTGCAAGTGTGTGTGCGCATGCACGTGCATGCAACGTTTCTGTAGGGGAAAGAGGGAGAATGGAGAGTCATGAGGCGGGGGAGGGAGGTGTTTGCTGCTGGTGGTGCAATGAGCTCCAGACAGGGACTGCTTTCTCTCCACAGATCCCGCCAGCTCCTTGTGGCTGTTGCCTGGGCAATGGCTGGGGAATTAGAAGGAATGCTTGGAAACGATATCCTTCTTTTGGGCTCATGGATGGAGCAGAAGGGGGTGGATGGCTTTTCTCTGTCTGTTTCTTTTTTTATATTCAGCAGATTAGACAGGCAGGTTGCTGTGGCGACAACACGGAGGAGGTCTCCTGCACACCTGCACCACTAACAAGGAGTCCTGCCAACGCAGACTTAAGGAATCCCAAAGGCATTATTTTTTTTCCCCCCCTTCTCTTTCTTTTTTTCTCCTGTGGCGGGTGCACAAAATGAGGGAAAAGGGGAAAAAAGAGGAGGAGATGGCAAAAGAAGGAGTAGGGAGGGATGAAGAGAAAAGCCAATCAATATTCAATCAGCTTAGCTGAGCAGCAGTGCTTGTTTGTTCCAAAACAGGATTCCATAAAGAAGATGTACAGACTGTCCATAGGAACACCCTGATCAAACTGCCCTCAGGAGAGAAGAGAACAAGCAATATTTTGGTTTTACCTACTGAGTGTCCTGCATTTTGATAATGTCTCCCAGGGAAAGCAAAATAAAGATACTACGGAAATGGCAGAACTCAGGCACTGGATACAGAAATGTGCATGGGGTGTGTAAAGCTGGAAACTGAAGTTACTCCTTGGTAACTGGCTAGAGAAGATGTATTCGTGTCTGTGCGTGTACGTACAGATATAAGATTTCATTTCTGAGAGGAGCCCTGCCTTTAGAAAAAGAGCTGTAGAGTGGTGTAAAAATTGACATTATATGCCTGCTTCTTTGCTAAAGGAAAGCATCCAGAGGAGGTCGATGTGGGAGGGGGATGTAAAAAAAACCAACAACCTTTATAAGCAATAGGTCCTCAAGACAAATGTGTTTCTCTGGGATGCCATGGCATTTCTCCAGCTTCTCCTAATGAAGTAGTCAGCTCCATGCAGACTTACTGTCCTTGCCTCACCCCTCTTGCGCAGCCCCCTTTCTCCTTCAAGACTCTTTTCTCCTCCCCTTGTTCTCTTTGTCACACCTATCCCTTTACAGTCCCTTTCAGTAATTTTTCACATTATCTTTTCCCAACATCTAAAATGATTGTTTGCATGCCTGCAGCACTAGCCAATGTACATGCAAACAACAGATTAAATAAAATAAAAAATATGTGTATAGAAACAGGTAGTGAATGCACAGATGAGTGCTTGTTTCAGTACATGCAAAAAGTGTGGCTGTTCGGAGACTAGTTTCTGCCCTTTGTCTGTGTCTCTTGTCACTTGAGGGATGAAGGCTCCTGCCAATCAGGATGTTTGATAAGAGAATAAAATGTTTAAAGTTTAAAACTGATAAAGTTATCAAGCACTTGGAACATACACTGTAAATGGTGAGAGAGTATGGAGAAGTGGAGATGGGAAAGGGCAGGGACTTTAACCACTCCCTGGTTCTTGGATGCAGGAGGTGCCAGGAGGATTTCCCAACCTGCCAGGGACAAGAGCACTATGCTGTTATTACTGCTCCCCATCCAGTTGTTTTTTCCATGCACAGTTTCCTATAATTGGATAAGGGTTCAGGAGAGACTTTTCTGCAGATAACAGTGATAATGAGCTTACAATAGAGTTCAGGTGACCCAAATATAATGAAGTTCAGTTGTTCTCATGGCTAGTTTCATCCTTGCAAGGAGTTGCACTGCCTGTTTGTGAGATCGGTCTGAAAAAACATGTTTCTCCTGCTCAGATATCAGTAATTTTGATGGAAGTTCCTCCATGTTTATGGAGGATAATAGCTTATTCAGCTCCCATATATTAGATTTCTCTTTCCTTGCCTTTGTTTTGTTTTAAGGATGAATCTAGGTTTCCTTCTGGATATAGTGCAACACTGTGTCTGTGGCCAAGTTTATAGATAAAGCATTTTGTGGATAATTTAAAACTACCATAAATGTAAAATACAACATATTGCTCATCAGTTTATTCAAGTTCCGAGCTCAGAGTTCATGTCAGTAACATCTTTGAAAGAACTACTTTAAAAGAGACTGCATACACTCTGTTCCAGCTAATGTCAGTGCATAATGCCTCACTTCTTCAGCCAGAAACTTAGACGGACCTGGGGGGCCTCTCACAGGGACATGTTTTTACTAGCGGATAGCTGCAGGTCTTTTTTAACCTTTTCTATTGTGCTGTGTTGAAATGATATCCCATGCTGAACTCTGTTCTACACAGAAAATCCAAAGTGTTGAGGGGGTGAGTATATGATCCTGGGTGTGATGGCAAATGTGAACTGACTGTTCACAAGAACAGACTTTGGCCTGTCCAGGGCTGGCTGAAGCCTATGGGAATCTTTCTATGGGTGTCAGTGGATTTTGGATCAAACTTCATACATTCAGGAAATGAAGTTGTGTGTTTTAGTCCTCTCCCTCTAGAACCAAATCTCCTCTTGTAAGGAGCATATGCCAGAGAAACTGATACGCAAACCATGATTACATGTAATGAAGGAAAGAAATTCAATTGATATATCAAAGCAAGGAAAAGAAAGGAGAATTTTTGAAAGAACTGTCCATCTCTCTTCCTATCTGCTGACTTGTGTCTACCATGTTTACTTCCCCCATTTACAGGTTTCTGAGATACACATTGCCCTGACAAATCTACCCTAAGCAAAGCACACAGACAACAACAGCACTCCCCTCACTGAGGCGAGATTGGGACTATCTGTAGCTGGTGGGTCTCCTGAGCATGCAGAACTCTGCAGCACAATACAGCCAGCGGCTGGAACATGAACTAAGAGAAGAAAGAAAAGGAACGCCAAGATCTGTAGACACCGGAAGTATTTTCTGGAGTAAACAAGGTAGATATTATTTCTAGGATCTTATCAAAAGAGCTAAAAATACCACATTCTGAGCCACATTCAGATCTGATGCTTTGTAAGCTCCTTTTCATGTCAAAGGAGTCACTCAAAACTTACAGTAGAGTAACTAGGTGGAAATTAGTCCATGGTTATTTATCAGTAATAACTTTTGTTGGCTCTCCTTTCAAAATATTGTATTTATGGGCGTAGTCTAGCATTTCAGTGTTATTTTAGCTCTTAACCTGCAGTAAATATTGAGGCAAGGCATTTCAATGGTGGTAGAATCAAACTTTGCTTATATTTCTACTTCCTTGTGAACCTATGTTTTTCCATAGTTTTCCTGTAAGTTTTCCTAGAAGTCTGTTTATGATTGGGTATATATATATAATATAAATACATATATTAAAGAAATCTGTTTTATTAAGAATAGAGCAAAGGTGTTCCTCCTTCAGTGGACAGTACGGCATCAGGAAATATCAGCTGCAAACAAGACACTAGAGTTCATCTTGTCTGAATTGCTCAGATGAAAAAGAATTTAGTATAAATAAAAGTGTGTTTCAACAACATGTAATAAACACAGAGAAGACAACCCACTTGCAGAGAGAGAGAGAGATATTTTGATTAAAGGAGCATTTGGTCAATGAGCATTAGTTTGTTTTAGTTACATGAAAAAATGATGTATTGTTTGTTTATAACTGAACTGAACTGAACTTTCAACTAGCTTGATAGTTAAATTTAAAAGAAAAAGATATGGAATGCTCTGTGCCTGACACAGAAATGCAACAATTCAGAAATCTGCATTAAGAAAGCGATTAAAAGAAGGCTATCCTTGGACCCCAGTAAAAAAGTAATACATTTTGCTTCTAAAGTACTGGGTGAAAGGGTATGATGTTAGCATTTTGCAGCCTCTGTTACTTCCTGGAGGAAGAAAAAGTAAAGGGAATGCAAAAATGCCTTGAGAGTCCAACCATGTGCACAGTGAGGTTTTACAGACACCATAAGACACCACTATATACTCTGAAAGCTTTTAAAATGCCAGATACAGACTCCGCATATTTTTAAGGGTTACAATCATTGATCTGGAAAACTAATACCATCCAGACTGAGCAGGTATGTGAGCAGGGGACCTAGAGCTACTGAAACCTGTTTACCCTGCTTTTCATACCTCTAGGTTTATTCCCAGGATGAATGAGAGGGTGGAAGGGGCCTTGTCTGTTTTTAGGTGCCACCATGACCCTGGAGTGCAGTGGGTGGATGTGCTGCACCACACTGGTGACAGTTCGAAGGAGACCTGCTGTTCTAGTCTGCCTTTCCAGCCGGAAGCACAACTGCAAAAGTAGCTGTGAGTGGGAGGGAAAAAGGGCCATACGGTAAAAGTCAGGGCAGGGCTGCGTCTGGAGCCCCAGGCAGCCTCAGCTGCAGTGAACTCCCTGCAGATACTGTAGGAAGGGAACATGAGTTCTCATTACACTCTCCCCATGCATGGCCATCACAGGCTTCATCAGAGCCTCAGAGATACAAAAAAAGGCTTTACAGAAGTCTGACACCCTGCCCCCGTCCTTGTCTGCATGCGGAAAAGAGATTTGTTTTCGTGGCTCCTCTCAGACCGAATTGTTCTGGAGTTGAAAATTACTTCAAAGCTCTTCAACATGAAGGACTATGTAAATGTGGGAGAGTTATCAATGTAGGCTGAATGCACATGCAAATTAAATACTATGAATGTGTTTGGAATGAAATCTACATGCTCTTGCTTGCAAATTTGGAATGTGATTAATCAACATGCTCTGAACGACTTCGCAAATATTAGTGATATTATTGCCAAACTATCCGAGCAATTTAGTACCCACGTAAAGTACCCAGCCAGGTCCCTGGAAATACATCTCACTATTTCATATTCTCATAAGCCTTCTTAAAAACACTCGTTTGAAAAAAACATTGCAGAAACCATCGTGTTCCACTTTTAAGCTAGGTCTGAAGTGTAACCACCTCTGGGCTGAAATGCCCCAGCTGTTTAGCAGTGCCCAGTTAACCCCACCTTTTGTTTTGGTAGAATTGAATAACACAGCATATAGATTCAAAATGTAATAGGATTTTAAATTAAATATTTGTATTTATATTGGAATTTTATCAAGAAATTAGAAAGGAACCCTGACTCTATTATTTTCACGGAAATGTAGGTATTTTTTCAGGGTTAAGTAGCTTCACCAAGGATCTAAAAACTGCTAAATATTCTGTTTTGGTTAAGTCTTTCCTTCCTTGTGAAAATTTTGGTTTCCAATCAGTGTTTTATTTTACAAAATATGGTAATGTTATAGACCTGGTTTTAGGTTTTACTAATCTCTTAACTTGATGTTCCTTTTTCTGAGAGATCATTTGGGCTTCCAGTGTCCCTTCCCAATATTATTGGTTTTTACCTGCATGAAGGTAATTGGTTTTGAGCAAACAGTAACAAATTAACGTTAATTCTATATGTGCCGATTCATTTAAATTCCACTCTTTTTGCACATCTACTTTCAGATACCAAGTCTTATTATCTAGCAGTGCTAACTTATTGCAGATTATCTCTCTTCCAAAGCATTTTGGGGGGCTCAGTGTTACTCTGGAAGCTGATCTGGCTCAAGATCCTCTGTCTGTTTCTTCAGCCAAGTGTAACACTTGAGGATTATAGACTCAAAATGTCTTCCAACTTTTTCACTGCAATCAAATCCATGTTGATGAATTTGATCTATATTTTTAATATGTTAACTGAAGTGAGTAAATGGGTAGACCTGAATACAGACTCACCAATTGCAGTAATACCCTAACTGACAAAACAGATAAAACACTGGGTTTTTTTGGAAAGACTTTTAAGTCCTTCAACAGTTTTACCAATAATATGTAAATGTACATGCATATGAATAATTTGTACATGCATGTGTATAAGACTATGCATGTGTCTGATTTTTGTTTTCCTGTTAAATAATTCTACATGACCCATACATAGATTATGAGACCAGAATCAGGATAGTGGATAATAATATGCCATTGCCGCATCATTTTTCTGTGGATTGTGTCTGTGTGGTCTCTCGTTTACTAACAAACCTGTATTTCTTGACATTTTTCCATTCTTTAACCTATCATAGGCACTAGAATCTACCTGACTGCTTCCTCCTTTTTGAGTTTTCAAGTCTAGAGGATTTTACAAGGAAAATTCTGCTTAATTTCATTAAGGTTAACTGACGTCAACAAAAAACATGTATTCCATCTACCGAAGATGTTTTTACCTTCAGCTGTATGTACTCCGCTTTATTGCAGTGAAAGCATCTAGGTTACTCACTAGGTAGGAAAGAGCATATTTGCAGGCATACCCATATTATAGCTGATCTAGACTGGGATTTGGGTGTGAATGATTCTACATGAAACATAAGGGGCAAATTTCAATGTATGATGTTTTATTTTTAATTTTAAAAGAAAAAAGAAGAGGTGTGGCCAAACAGTTGCAGTCTGTTGTCATGACTGCCTGCAAGTAGGTCCTGCACTTCTATTGAAAGGAATATTAGTATTAGGACTGTTATTAGAGAGCTTGATTTCTCGACCTTACCAGAGGTACTGTAGATATATGTGAGTTCAGCAGTGGGCTTTATGGGCCAATGGGACATTGTCGCACTCTAAGATCAGAGGTAGTCAGGAGTGTAAACTCTGCTAAGGGTATTATGGAGAGAAGTGCAAAATACTTCAAATCTGAGGAATGTGGTCCACATGGGGTTTGTAGAAGTTCTTTCCCAGTCATCCATTCACAGAGGATCAGAGGCCTGTAATTTCCACTCAACATTTGAAGCTGTTCTGAGCTAGGATAAAGACAACATCTTTTTAATAAGATCAGTCAATTTTTCAGGTTTTCTGTGATGCCTCTGACTTTGCAAAGGTTTTCATGCATTGAGAAACTCTATTTGGGGTTTATCTAGGTCACCAAACAGTTGACCAACTTTTGGTGCAAAGCCAAATTTGACCCAAGCCTGTATTTTGTTATCAAATCTACTCTTCCATTTCAGAGACAGCAAGAGAATTATCTGTTTCATCTGTCTACAAAATCAACTTTCCAAAACCAGGAATATGTCATAACTGCACTCTTCTGGGACTGCTATGGCTCTGAAACATGTAAGTGAAAATGGTGCTAGAGCACTTCTGCTCCAACTAGTTTAGCTAAAGGATCCTATTATGTTTGCCAGAATTTGCTGTTAGGTATGCTTTCTGCCTCTTTTTTCTCAGTCACCTTGTAATCTTAGGGTTAATGGACCATGGATTTGGGTTCAGTTTCAAAGCTGTAAGAAGAAATGTGCTTAATGATCTCATCCTGCATCTCTCCACTTGTGACCCAAGCACTTAGCCAAAACTCAGATTATTGGAGGTGGTTCCATGGTATGGAGCCAGATATCTTTCTTCTTTACAAAGACAATAGAAATTCCTTTTTTCTCTGAATGTGGAGTAATCAAACAGAAGATAGCTGTTTACTTGCAACTTCAAACCTTTTTCACCCGATACTAAAAGCTGTTTAAATTTGTTCTTATTTCCACTCTCTGTGGGTCAGACTTCATGCCTGCCATCTTTTCCAAGGCTATCTATTGTCTTTGTTCTTTCACTCTGAGGCAATTGATCCTTCAGAGAATGAACTCTCACTAAAACACTCTGTACTATTGCTCTGGGCAGCAGAGAGTGCCTGTATCAATTCAGGGACCATGTTTGTTTCAGCTATAAATGTACTTAGCAGATCTCAACGGCTTCTTGGCCTGCAAGCTGGCTGTTGTGTTCACGTACCTTCATCCTGATAGAGCAGCATGAATCCTATCATTAACTTCTAGGTGAGTGACTGAAGTTATGCATCAAATAGAAAAAAAAATGTTGTAAACTGCTTTGATGAGCATATGGACATTAGCATCCAGGTTTAATACTTAGATATTAAAGTTAAAAACGTGGAGTTTTTTCAGCACACCTGGATCTAGACATCAGTCTTAGAGACACAGTTCCTCAAACACAAATGTGGGTAAGTAGGTATTAGGACACAGTGTTTTACTCTTCCATTGACTGAAAAAGTGTCTGTTCTTCACCCATATTGAACTGATTGCATCCAAGCTTTTTCATAGCTTAGTAAAGAATTATTAATCCAGCTGTCTGAAACAAACTGCTACTCACACTGGCTCTGCCTAACTGAGCTGTTTAATTCCCTAGCCTCAATAGTCCTTTTATCCCTCATGGTTTTATTGTAACTATTCTGCAACATCTCTTTTCTTTATTCCGAAATTCAGGTTATACTGCTCTTTCTAACTTCTTTGTGGAAGTGCTTGGTTCAGTCTTGGTGAAAATCAGTATAAATCTTTCCATAAATGAGACTATCCTCAAGACTTATTGAGAAAGAACAAGAGGTCAACAGGTTCATAATGCTTCTGGTTCCTATCCCATGCCAAAATGCTACAAAACGTTATTTTTTAACCTCTTCATATCAAGAGCATTGGGACAATTCTCTCAGCCCCAGAACTATCTGTAGAAATAGTTTGGAATACAGGGAAAGGCTTCAGTAGTTCAGACTGTGAAAATCAAATTCCTTATCTCCCCAGATAGCCTAGAAGGAACCTTCAGACAACACACATTAAAGATAAGCTTTAAATTTCCAAGGAAAATATACTGTGGAATTCTTGCACATCTGTGGCAGTTTCTCACTCGCTGCTGAAATGATGCAGTGAATTGAAAAATGTCCTACTGGGGCCAATTTTTTATCCTACCACACATAGGATTCTGGAGTCAGTCTAATGAATCTGATGTTGTTAATAGCTCTAAATTTACACTGGGGCACTGGAGATCAGACTGAACTGTGATCTCTACGGCAGCATGGGAACAGCTCACTTGTGTTGAATACTTAAGCTGCTTGCCACCCTCTTTGTCCTCTCCTTCTTCTGTATTTCTTTTTCCAGCATAGCATTCTGGACTTGGAAAAACAGAGGAGGAAAAATACAAAAGCAACAAAATAAGTCCGAGATCTAGCAGCTTAGCTGTCCCACCATCTGTTTAAATGGACAAAAGATTAAAACAGAACAAAACTTGTGGTCCAACAGCTATGTCTGCAAAGAAGAACCAGTGCTATAGTTGAAATTCTGTGCAACACTCTTTGGATCAAAATATTACAACAACGACAAATAAAAGTGACCACACTTAATGGATACTCAAACAGCTAGGCCATGACTCAGATTCCTTACTGTTGTTTGGAAGTGAAACCTGAGAGCAGAGAAGAGAGAGGAAAAGAAACCCTGTGTTAAGCTGGCATGCACCAGTGAATAAATGGCTGGCATTTGCAAAGCTGCATTGCAGGGGAGCTTTTAACAGTTTGCCACTGCCAGCTGATGTCTCTTTAAGCATCACTGCCAAGAAGCCAAAACTGGAAGCAGGTGCAGGGGCAGAGGAAATGAATGTGGTAAGGGAGAAAAAAAGAGACAGAACAGAACTTCTGTTGTTAAAATTCTGTTGCTTTCATTAAAACCTAAACAAAACTTTACTTTAAACTTGAATAATAATTTTTAGTGTGATAGAGTCCTGCCTATCCAGTTTGACAATCCTCTTGCATTTATGCACTGAACTAAAAGATTTTTGTCGGTGTGTGTCCGTGTCCCTCCCCCTCCCTCCCCCCTATAAAGCCTTGGATTGACTGAGAGAATGTTGTATACTGATTACAGCAGCTTTCCTTTGGCGATTGAGAGCATTTGCTTCTTAATGTCCCTTGTTCCACCCCACAAGCAAACTGTTTTTTACACACTCCCACCCCCATTAGTCCAGGGGCCTGGGAACAGAGCTGTTTCCCCAGCTCGTGTCTCTGTCTTCACTGTGCCATGTCACCAGTTCAAGACCTTAGTACACTGCTGTCCGATAAGATGCATAGCAGGAAACATTAGGTACTAAGAATTTACATTCTTAAATACACTAATGCAATGTGCCATTCACGATTTTGTGAAATGTCTTCTGTTCCTTAAGATCAATTATAAAAAGCGGGGAAAGACAGGTATGGGCTGGACAGTAGGGTAACGGTACATTCTACAGGAAACCAAATGAGAGGTCTTGGTTACCTTTGGGATACCTCAAGGAGGAAATACATTCCCAATTCATAAGAAAAACAAGGCCAAAAGAAAAAAAAGAAAACTTGTATTTATCATGGCAAAAACCCAAAATCTTGAAATGTACATAGCAGAAGTTGGGACACTTTTCTTCAACTCTTTCCTAAGAAGTTTGGCATCTAATAATTTAGTAGTTACTGTTCCCACAGATTAGAGAAATGGTGTGCCACCTACCAGTCAGAACCCTGAATTTGGGCTTCCTTATTGTGCTCTGCCCTTTAAGAAATTCCTACTCTTGTCAGTTAAAAGATTTTATTTTCTGTTTTGCTTTTCCTATAAAGGCAACAGGTAAAGCCACAACTGGCAGAGTAAAAAAAAAAAAAAAAAAAGCAACATACATGAGCACTTCTGTGTGCCTCATGTTTTAAAATCATTCCCACCCCATGTTCTAAATACTATGATTTTAAATCACAAACTCTGTTTTAAAACAGATTGGGTTTTTGTTTGTTTGTTTGTTTGTTTGTTTGTTTGTTTGTTTGTTTCTCCTCTTGCATCTCTCAGAAGAAATTGTTGAAATTAATTTGGTCGGTGTCTAACCGTTTTGCAGTAGCACAGTCTTGAAAATGCCTCGTTTTTTCCAGTTATAAAGACTGTTTATTCTGAAGGTAAGTAACTTCACTTTTTCTGTTTATACTGCTTATTAAACCAGTTTTGCATTTATACTGAAATATATATATCTTCTCTTTAACTTTTCCTTAATATCCAGTACTTCTTACCCTCCTTCTTTCAGAGATGTACAGGAAATCAAGCACTGAGATGTAGATGTGTCTATATTTCCATACATCACGCATCTTTTCTTTATAACAGTCTCTTGTTGGGAAGGTGCTAAGAGACTGCTTTAAAGTAATATTCTTCCTCTGTGTCAACAGCAAACATTCAGTGTGCCTCAGGACAAAACATGTACAGAACACAGGATGGTGCAAAAACCAATCAACTCAGCCTGAGAGTTGCTCAGTAAGTGTGAGCAGTCCTTTAATTAATGAAACTGATGTAGGCATTGTAGGATTCTCAAAATAACTACCTTAAGTTTTCAAGTTGTTTCTTCCAACTCTTAAACCTGTGGAGACATAGTCTTAATTCTGATGAAAGCTGAGATTCTCAAAAGAATTACTTCAGTAGCTAGAGTTGTTTAGGAAGACACCAAAATATTTGGAAAAGAATGGAGTATAAGTAAGCCTGTGAACTTTTCAAAAAAGGGAGGTTAAACACAAGTAAACCTATTCTGTTCACTGTGAGATGCCATTATATAAGAGGGCACCCACATGTGTCAGAGCATGGAGGCTTTCTTAACACACCGGACTTTCTCAAGCCCTGTGACCTTGGTTTAGATATGCATGGGTAGTTTTGACAGGTTAATGATTCTTATTAGGTACAAAACTGGGGATGGTACCTGATGAAAGTCCCATGTCTTTCCATTTGAACCATAGGCCAGACTGAAACTTAAGTGCAGAAGCCTTTGAGCAAGGTTCCAGGAAGTGCCTTGGATGAAGTGGTCCAGAGTCTCTGAGAACTGATGAAGCACCAAAAGCAATGATATGCATCCATGTTCTGTTCTGAGGTACAGTGGGAAGTGCTACAGGCAGGTAGTCTCTGGGTAGATGATGGAAATAAGAGCCAGAGAAATCAAACCAGAGTCATCTCTTTCTGCTCTTCATTTTAATCCTTCAACGGATGTCCTCTTAGATTTTTTAGGAGCATTTAATTTGATTGGAAGAGAAGCTGTATTTCGAAGGATTAACACAGCAAAAGGAACACTGTACCTTTAAGCACTTGATCCCTGCTAAACACTGCCATAACTTCTCTGATTTTATTTCTGCAGCACTCAGGAAAGCTCCAAGCACTTTGTAGTTTTTGTGCATGATTAAAGTTTAAAACAATGAGTGTTCTAAGATAAATATATATATATTTGTGTGTACAGATAGATAGGCACACACGCAAAGACATGCCCACACTCTAACAAAAGCACAATAGCTCGTTTATAAAGTCACGAAACAGCTAATGGGGTACATTTTCTATAAACTGAACTAGCTTATAGTTATAAGTATATAACTATATATATATATATATGTATAAATGTAGCCAAGGCTTATTAAATGAAACCATAGATGAAGTGAACTTATGTCATCAGTCTTTGAGTTTTGTACATTTTGAACACTATCCAAAAATTATAATCCACTGTTTGAAATGTTATACCAGTGGAGAAGGAGAAATGATCTCCCCATTACAAACTTACAGCCTCAAACATTCACATCCTGCTGTAAATATATCACATACTGTATCATGTTGCTTATGGAAAATGACTTTTTTTTTTTTTTCTTTTAATTTCTAACCCTTTTGCTGCAGATTAGTGTTTGGCAAAGTCAAGGCTCTAATTGTTCCTTTCCATTTTACTCTACAGGAAATAATGCTCTCTCTGATCTAAAATAAATTATTTTTTATTTCCATATTCACCATGATCTGTATATACAAACAATGAAATTCAATGCACCTTGAGGATCATGTGACTATGTGTATGCCTGTCTCTGAACCACTCTATTTTTGTTTAGTGTGCTGCTGCACTTCATGATCTTTACATTTATAATGTGCTACTTGGATGGGCTCTAAGTGTTCTGTGTCTAAATACATAATAATAACAAAGAAAATATATAGCTGAAGGTCAGGTTAGCTTGAATATACCAATAACAAGACTAAATAACTCAACTCAAATAAGGAAAAATTACTCTCGCTAGAAAGAAGCATGTTTGCTGCTGGATATATTGATCTGGTAGAGTGCCAGCAATACCCCACAAACACTCAGCACCTTCCAGGATGAGATCCTTAAATATCTGGCATCCAGTTTCTACAATGAAACACAATATTAGGTCATTATTAGTTTCTGGCGTGTTTTGAATATATGAAATCAAAGCCTTACTTTAAGATTTTCTTGTTTTATATTCTGTAAGTTGCAACAAGGCTGTTCCTCTGTAGCATAAAAATGAATCTGCTTGATTAACAGAATACTTGTTTCATTTCCTTTGTAAGACTTTTTCCAGCAGGTATCATTTTTATTGTGATTTTTTTGATGAGGAAACAGGTATTGCCATGTAGATGGCTTGCAAAATATTTATTCATTATTGAGCATGGCATGAGAAAAAAGATTCATAATGACTTCCTTCATTAGTATACTTCTACAGTATAGTGCATTTCCTTACACTTGTGTCCTGTCAAAAATGTCATTCTAATTCTGTACATTTTGGACAGCATCATCTCTCTGATTTATTGGTTGTACATTCTCTTACTGTTATTTGTGTTACTTTTACAATATCAGAATTAAGTATTTGTCTCTCAGAGCCCATGACGTTTTATCAGCAGTGATAATTGTCACATTTCATATAGTTATGGGAAGCAGAATGGAGGAAGGTGTCCCGTATAAGCAAATAGGAAGTCTGGCAGCAAAATGAAAGAACACAAACACGACGTAAAAATTGCAAAGCCAGAATCTCTGTGAGCCAAGATATATAGAATAGGAGTTGTGGTTTCAACTGGGGGGAAGCTAAAATGAAGTAAATAACGCTACTCCAGATATTTGTATTAATGAAAGTGGCAACTGAAATTAAAAGTTTTCATAACTCTTTACTCTGCATAAATAAAACCTGGAAGGTCATGTGCATTAATACTGCATACATTTGCCTTGGTATTTGGAGGTGATTCTGTTCTTAGGCATGGATGAGGTTTGGAAATTTTTTCTGTAGGTGTTGCAGCCAAAGGGAATGAAACGTAGATGCCTAAAGAAAAAACTTCAAAACACACACACCTTCTCTGTTATAAGCTCTTGAAGAAGGGCTCAAGAGGGCTACAATTATGCTCAAGTTGGCTACTGGACCTCTCTCCCAAAGAAAATAATTTGGAACACTTTGGCTTTTTTTTCCCCACATATGTAGCCTCTTCATGCTCTGTTTCCCCTCACCTTCTCCTTCTTTGCTCACTACCTATATGCACCCAAATTTGCTAATGTCTTGGTAACACAACAGTGTGTTTCAGCTTGTTCTACAGCTTCTGTTTCTAAAACCTTGGACTGAATATAAGTGATCTGCTTAAGACACAGAAAACAACTCTTTTCAGCTAGATAGGAATACATTTTTTCTGGCTGCTTTCTGAGTACTATATATAGATATATCCACACTATAGAGATGGAGTCTGAGAGAGCTCTTGAAAATGAAGGTACACTCTAACTCATGTGGCTGCTAAAAGAGACTTAAAGCTGTTTGTAGGTTTTGTGCGCAACTGCTTTACAGATGGAAATTCTTTTTTCCTGGCTGCACTGGAAAATGCTGATATATCTTATTGTCTTACATATTAATGCTAAGACCATAGATTTATTATTTTCATGGATTTTCATAGAAAAAAGATGCCTTGGCCCTAATTTCTAGCACACATTCTTTTTCAGATGGAAATGAGTACTTACCAGGACTTTCTTGAAATGGAGGCTATCTGGGGTCTCACCCTCACTAGAAACAACGTGCCAAAGGCAAACATGAAAAAATTACACAACCTTATTACTTGTCAACAATAATTGCTCCCTAATAAACTGATCAACCATCATCAATGATGGATTATTTCACAGGGAGTTTGGCAAAGTACTTTTGCCTACTATAGAGAAAGGCAAATGGCAAGTTTGTTTCCTAGAGTCACTGGGGATCACTTTCTGAGCATGACTGGGGTTCTTTAATGATTGTCTGGTCACTCTGACGTGTCAGAGCACCATTTAATGTGGACTATGAAATTTACAATGAAGTCAATTGGAAGTGATGGCACTCAGCAGTTGCAAATCTGCTTCATAGTTCTCATGACCTGTGGGTCAAACAACTGTCATTAGTAGGATTAAAACTGGCATAGAATAAAATATGGATACACTTATGGTGAGATTTTTAAAGCTGCATGAGGTTTTAAACACTGGTTTCCACAAGAGTTAGTAAGTTGACTGCCTGGATCCCTTTGTTGTTCACTAGAAGGCTTCTGTTTAATTCTTCTGCTCTGTAATTGTAATTTGAGCTGTTGCTTCTCAGGTTTTTCAAATTATTTTGAAATCTGAGACGGGCATTGGCCCACAGAAAGAACATACATGATTGCAAGCTTTGTTATTTCAACAGGTCAACATCTTTTTGTTTATCTGAAGAGAATAAAAAAGTATCTAAACCCACTATTTTTTCTGTTTTGGAGGAAGAGTGTCTAGCTCAAAGGAAAGAAAAACATTTATTTCCAAATTTGGATGGAAAGTGGAATTTATCATTGTACTGTGTACATTTTTGCTTAATGTTAATTATAATTTATAAATTACAGCTGAGTCAGAAACCACAATTTCAGATATGGTTCCAATCTTCCCCCAAAATTTGGGAGGTGTTCAATTTACATTCTGTTTAGTCTTTAAATGAATGATGATAATATTCCTACACAGCACATTTCATCAGTAAATTATATGTTTTTACAAAGAAGTCATCCTAATTTTATGGATTGGAAAATAAACAGGTGTACAATGGCAGGTCTGAGGTCAATAAGACACTCAGTGTCAGTTCTGGGACAACCCTGATCACATGAGTATCAGAAGGAACTACCTATCATTACTGATAAGTAAAATTCCACAAGTTCAGACATTTGGTTTAGATAAAACCCTCTGACTTTGAAGACTTATTTGAATAAACCTAATATTTTGGTGTTAAAACAGTAAAAAACCTGCCTGTCATCTGAGGCAAATTGGAACATTGAGTTGTGAGGCAAAGCAGATGCATTGTAATATTAAAGTATTTAATCAGGTTTGGCTTGATATGTATTCTGCATATTGAAATTTTGCCTAAAATAAATATTTTCCTGAGGCAAGGGTTTTCTCCAGTTCTACTAGAGTGTATTTAACCAGAATATTTTGAATTTTCTCCAACAATCCTCCATTTTCTCCTGACCGTTCTATCTTCAGCATTACAATGAAGGCAAACACGCATTTATTTCCTTTAGAGAACACTTCTCTTGAGCCATCCAACAATATTATTGTATGTATTTCCCAGTTTTCTAAGAAATGCTGGTTTTTAAATGAGCCTGCAGGGCATTTCAACTGCCTTTGGGTTGTATAGTAGATGTGCAATAATTAAAAATGTTAATGGTTTCAAAACAACTAACACTATGCGTATTTCGGGGATTACAATGACACTCTCTTAAACTGAAGAGGAGTTATTTTTTGTGTGGATCTAATAATTTCTAAATGAAAAGGGAAAAGACACAGCTAATTTACTTTACATTCCATACCTGCAATAACACAGGCTTGTGCTAGTAGCAAGTTGATATGACCAGGGTAGTACCTTTAACGTTTATTCAAGAAGTCCATGCCAAAGAGGCATTTTTTATTGCACTATGTCTAAAATGGCTGCTCAGGTAGGACTCTTGATAGGTGATGGAAACGAGAGACAGGTCTCTACTTAGGATGCTAATATGTGCTACAAAGTATGATATAAGTTTTTTTTTAAAAGCTTTTTTTTAGTAAGCATATACTTGTACAGCATTGATTTTTTAATAGGTTCAGTATCATAAATCACTGGAACTCCTTTATTTTCAGAAATATAAACCATATGCATGGGTGAAATGATGGCCATAAAGGGCTATTTTATCATGAACCGCAGGTTCATTTTAGAAACAAAACTGATAGTCATTTGCAAGCATTTAAAGACAGAATGAGAACAAAAACAGGCTGAAAAATACTCCTACTCACTCCACATGCTTATTCTCTGTGTCAAAGATTTGTGTTTGTTGGCAAATGTAAGGATTTTCAAAATCGTGACAGCTAGACTCAGTTCATCTTGTAAATACTCCCTTAATGTCTGGTTGTTGCAATGAATTCATACTTTCAGATGAAAGTAACAAATTCAAACTGGCCAAGGAATATGAAATTTCAAAGAGGTTTTACCGTATGAGTTTGGTCCAGGGTATGAAATTGTAAGCATTCCATGCACTAGGTATTTTTTGTGAATAAAGATACAGCTAATCTATCATCTTCTTCATATCAATATAATTAGTTCAAACTCAGACCAGTTAAGAAGTGGTTCTGCTCAGAAAACCACTGGCAAGGTGGAGATTTATGTATGAAATATATATTGAGTTTTCAAGAAAAAAAGATAAAAACTGAAACAACATCAATGGAAGTTGTTTAACGGTGATCTGAGAAATAAGCTGGTCAGTTTCTCACCTAAAATTCTTACTAATGCTCTGCAAAGCAAATTCTGTTATTATTTCCACTTTTGAAAGGGTTTCCACAGGAAATTTGCAATGATGTGTACCTACTCTGAACACATAGGACTTTTTGAAGCCCTGTGGCCTTCTTTAGCTATGCATGGGTAGTTTTCACAAGTCAACTGTTCTCATTAGGAACTGAAGGGAAGTTGTCCCATGTCTTTTCATGTGCAACTTAGGTCAACCTGAAATTGTAAGTGCAGCAAGAAGTAGTCTGCTCCTGACCTTAACCAAACTTCCAGGAAGTACCCTAGACAAGACATCGAGAGCCTGTGAAAACTGGATGAAGCACCAAAAACAATGATACATGTTCATGGTCTGTTCTGAGGTATGGTGGGAAGTAAGACCATAGGGGAGTAGTGCCACGGGTGTTACAGGCTGGTGGTCTCTATATGCAACATGGATGAGAGACCCAGAGGAATCAAATCAAAGATATCTTTCACATATCTGCTGCTCTTCAAAACGGGGAAAGAGAGAATCCAGCTCAAAGCCTCTTTTTCTTAAGTTTCATTAATCTGAATGACTAGTGGAAAACAAAAAGCACAGAAATGTTGTCAACAATGTATGCAAATGTGAACATGCAACTACGAAAACCCCCACAATTACTGAAAAACAAAAAGTACAGATTTCACAGTTATTTTTCGTTGTAGTAGTATACTGCAACTAGTTTTTTGTAGTGAGTTTTTTCCAGTAAAACCATGTAAAATGGCCAATGTGTATTTTAATAGTAGTATAAATAAAAAAATAAATTTGGAATGAGACATCCACTGATGTCAAAACATATCAATAGGCTCTCTAAAATAAGTTGCCAATGAAAATACTGCATTATTTTCATTGGCATACTAACAGCTCCTCATATGTTATTACGAACCTAATTTTCTATGCTAAAATTTTGCATAATTAGGATACGCATCGCAATCTAAGATGAAACCAAGACCTGACTTTGTAGTTTAACTGCCGATAAATTTGAGTCAAAGTTTTGGACAAAGTTCCAACCTTTTTCAAAGCTTAGAGGTGTTTGGATCTGGTATTGCAGCAGTTTTGTACTTTAGTGCAGTCAATGGAGACATTCTTGTAGGGTTACACAGGAGTTGGATCGGTCTCCCAGAATGTAATGTAAATGGACAGTACCATAAATTTCTTTATTATGAGAGCATGAACTGTAAGATTCTGTAAGGAATTTTTTTTAGCATTAATACTTAGCTTGAAGTGCATTCATATTCCCAGATGAAGGGTTCTATTTATAACTTACTATCAAGGCAACAAGAAAACAGCAATTATAGAATTATACAATGGTTGGGTTGGAAGAGGTCTTAAAGATCACCTCGTTCCAATCCCCCTGCCATGGGGCAGGGACATCCTCCACTAGGTCAGGTTGCTCAAAGCCTCATCCAGCCTGGCCTTGAAGACAGTCAGGGATGGGGCATCCAGAGTTTCACTGGACAACCTGTTCCAGTGCCTCGCCACCCTCTCCAGGAAGAATTTTTTCCTGATAGCTAATCTAAATCTCCCTGCTTTCAATTTAAGCCCATTACCTCTTGTCCTCTCACTACAGGCCCTTGTAAAATGTTCCCTTTCAGCTTCCTTGTAGGTCCCTTCAGGTACTGGAAGACTGCAATAAGGTCTCCATGGAGGCTTCTCTTCTCCAGGCTGAACAAGCCCAACTCTCTCCAGATCTGGATGCAGGACTCCAGATGGGGTCTCATGAGAGCAGAGTAGAGAGGGAGAATCACCTTCCTCGACCTGCTGCCCACGCTTCCCTGGACACAGTCCAGGATGGGGTTGGCTTTCTGCGCCGACAGCACACACTGCTGGCTCATGTCCAGCTTTTTGTCCACCAGTAACACCAAATCTGTCTCCTCAGGGCTGCTCTCAACCCATTCTCTGCCCAGCCATCATCAAAGAAATGGAAGGATTTGGACTTGTTCTGCTTTATATGCTAGCTGAGTATAAAATAAAAATGTAGAAGAAAAAAATATTTAATTTTCATGATCATTAGATGAATTTATTCTTTGTAATACATACATCAATCATTTAACTTCAACTATAAAGGGGTTGACTGTGCTCTTTGTTAAGACCCTGTAACAATTCTCACTTCTTAATGAATCTTTTTTCTAGCCAGAGGGAAAAAATAATAGTACCACATCCAAAATCTGTCTAGAATAAAATATTTTTGGCTTTTCTGTAGCTAAGAAAACTGTCCAAATCAATTTCAATCACATTTTATTCAGCAGAAACCAAACAGCACTAAAGTCTCCAAAGATAAATTCTATTTGACCACAGTTAAACCAGCAGTAAGACTAGAGCCCAATTATTAAGCTCACTCACCCAGGATTTTATAATTGAAAAAATAGAATGATTTGTATGCATGTGTATAGTACAGGAATATTAACCAGCTGCACATAACTAGGTAGCTAGTAGTACATAAGCTCGGTCAGATTTTCGTCTGGAGTTTCCACCGGCATACATGATTGCTGAAGATCTGTGCTGTTATTTTCCTACCTGTTTTGTACGTCACAGTGAGTTGGCTATCCTTTTCATCTGCAGTCCAATGTTTATGAAGCAAACAATGCCAGCTATGTCTGAATCACATGCAGATTTCCTTCTAGGTGATCGTAATACAACATCTTGTGGTTCTGGGCATGTCACTAAGGAACCATCATATAGAATTGGTGCTAGTAGTTTTGAAAAGAAAATGACTTCCAGAGAGGATATGTTAATAACAGTAACTGAGGATGTGTTGAAGGAAATACATAACTTCATGGGAATAGGTGAACAAATACCTCTCATATAATCTAGAACTGCCTCTTGAACTTCTAAGATTCAGGGGTGATGACCATTAAGTTCTCATCTGATTGAATATTAATACTACCTGAAAAAACACTGAAACATGCTGAGATGCACCTCTCAGGTTATAAATACATACACATTCATAGTAATACTCAACTGAAATGAAATATTCTGAATTTTCATTCTTTTGCAAACTGCACTAGAAATTTTCTGTTTCTTTCTTTTACAGGCCCTTAAATTTTGGAAACTTCAGAGAGAACAGTTCTGTAAGTGTCCTCTGTCTAGGCTTCTTAAGACCGGTTCAGTCTTTAAAAGTGGTGTGTCGAGGCAATGAAGTGTTAATTTCAGATATTTGCATGCTGGGCAAAGACTGGGCTGTGCTGTGGCCATCATGCGATGTTAAAGACAGATAAAAACTATCCTTTGACCCTTGCGTGGAGGGGCAGAAAAGCTGTATGAGCTCTGTGACCTCAGTGATAATTCACAAAGCTACTGGGTAAGGAGGAATAGACATAAGTTTACACCTTCACAAGTTTAAATCTCTCTCTTATTCTTTGAAAAAGTCTGAAACTGAAGCTCTCAGAGGCTGTTGGTCTCCCACATATTCCAAGACTAGGTATAGCAGGGGTACTGCACTGCCAGAACACTGTCACATCTTTTATGGAGCTCAGCTTTTATGGACAGCTTACAGTGAAACGGAACTTCACTCTCTAAGGTTTTTCAGCCCTGTCTTTCTTAATGAGAAGACGGTTAAGACTAACATTTGAAGTTGTTATTTTGTGACTTTGGAAAGAGGTCTAAAACCACTAGCTTACATAATGAATTATAATGAGGGATAATAATATAATTTTCGCTGCTCTTTCCACTGAACAAGTTTTAAATCCAGAGCTCAAAAGACAAAGAAACCCTTCTGAGTCAGGAAGCAGCAAGGCTGAAGTGGCACCTTAAGGGAAAATGAACTGGAATCTGAGGGTGAATAACCAAGATCCCAACCAGCAGTCAGTGATAGGGCTGTGTGTCTGCAGCCAAGACAGCCCGAGAATGACAGGTTAGAGGGAGGTGCATGGCTGTCTCTGACTGTCCAGGTCCCATGGTTTACCTTCAGGGTAAACCATCCCCACAGCTCCCATCCATAGCACCAAACTTGGTGTGGGTGGACTGGGGACAAGTAAGCATCTGGGCATTCTGGACAAACTTAGAGGCCACAGAACTATAGGCACAGTGAATTTGACAGTGCACCTGCTCCAAGAGGATGTTGACAAGGAGTATTGTCTGACAGGGTGCTGGTGCAGACAACTCCTGACTGTACTCCCATGGCAGTGGACTGGCCATGGAGGTTGGTCAAGCCAGTGGCCTTTCTCACCACAGCAAAAGCATGATCGTTCCCTCAGCCTGTGTCCTGACTCCTAGGATGTGGAGGGAGGTTGAGTGGTACCCACCTCCATGGTCTTCTCCTAAGTGCATGGCAAGTAGAGGAAAGTGTGGCTGGGCTCCCCCAAAGGCTCTGATGCTCTCTCTTGCATGTCATCAGGCACCTCTCCAAGGTGACAGTCAGGCCCAAGAGCTATCCCAGGCTTTACATGGCTCCACCCTGGGCTTCTCATTATTGAGGGCCTCAATCAGTGCTAATGTATGGTGGGCTACAAGGACTTACTCCCTTCTAGTCACTTCCCACACCCAACTCCCTGAACCAGATTGTGCTGTCAGTGGCAGGCTGACTGCTCTGCTGGAGCTCCAGCAACACAGCTACAGCCATGGTTGTATTTCCAAAATGCTGCTCCAGGGCAGTGAACTGGAAGCCCAGGGCCTGGGGCAAGGGCACTGCCCTCTACCCTGGGGGACACCTAGCTAGGACATCCTGGAGGGCCAGGAAATTACTGCTGAGGACAGGCTAACATCTGTCTTTACACAGCATTGAATATTAGGCTCACCTGACTAGTAAAACCCTGTACTTTCTATCTGATCCTCAGTAAAGTGTTTGGGGAACTGGAAAGCAGGGTTTGTCCTGAGTGCAGTGGGCTAGGGAAGCCTATAGGGATGAGACCAGACGCTGTATCCTGGTCCTACTTTGGGCAAAGCCCCTGGCAGACAAGTTCCATGGGACACAGCTGTGTATGCAGCCCCTGGTATGTCTGTGGGGCCAGGAGCCATGCTGCCTGGCTGTGGGGGCAGACCTTGACACAGCCATGGAGCCCGTCCCCCACCTGCAGTTCAGGTCCTGTCAAGGTTTGGCTGGGACCATCAAGGGAGGTGGCAAGGACCCTGACCAGACCGCAGCAGCGCCTGGCACAGGGAAGTGGTCATATTGACTTGTAAGAATGAAATCCAGCAGACATTCAGGAAAGTACACACAGAGATAATTCATGTTTATGAGCATGGATGGATTATTCCCTCCAGGTTTCCATGTTTCTGCATTGTCCTCAGGCAATGACATGTTTTTTTGATTGGATATTATTACAGCCTGTGTAGTCATTGTGAAATCACTTTTTTCTTAAACTGAAAAATAAAATTTTTCAAAAGCTATTGAAGCATTGTTAGATTGATTCAAGACTCTGTTTCCAGATTTCAGTCAATTAAAAAAAAAAAATATTGAAATATAGAGAACAGAGACACCATTCATATTTACACAGTGAATATCCAGCTGTTAATAGATAGAAGTTCAGGTGCAATGAAACCTGAGATATTAACCATAAAATGCTTGCTGCCCATGATGAATTACATCCCCAGCAAACTCCACCCTTGTTGTTTGAAGTAAACTCTCGTTTATTTGCTCAGATGGATTACCCTCACCTGCAGTTCTCTTCATATCTCCAGTCACACTAACATTCTAGGGACACAACCTACCTGAAAGGAGGTATGCTGTTCTTCAACTGTGGTGGATTCCCATGTGGAAAAGAGCATCAGTGAGGAGACAACTTGTTGAAAACCAATGCTGAAAGCCCCTAGTCCCTTGTTGGTAGCACCATTATGAAGCCTCAAACATGGAGCAGTTTCTGGCCTCTGCAACGGGTGAATTCTGTGGCTTCTTTAATAAAGCTGTATAAGATCACTGATATTTACAAATCCATGCACAAATATCATTTATGTCTGAATGATTTCTCTTCTTTTCACTGTTTTTAAAGTTGTTTCTGTCCCACTAGCCATCTACATCTCTGCAATACTGTCTTAGGGAGGTTGAAAAAGCTGAAGAGAAAAATGGCAGTAACTTTTACTATAGCTCTGTTACCCTCACCCTCAACCTTGGCACCTCAGTATCCTGTCTACATTATGTTAAAAGCAAGTCATTGACTTGAATATAAAAACCTTAGATTTATGTGTTCTGTAATTTCTTAAATTTCATACACTGGAACACTTAAAAACTTGAAAGAATCAGATTTTATACAGCAACTGTCAACATAAGGGGACAGTTCTCTGATTTATATCTAGAAATAAAGTCTAAAGTTTCAGGGTTGCCAAACCGCTCCCTTGGAAAACACAGTAACTACAGGAGGGAAAGAAATGGAAGAAGTCCTCACTGTTTACAGTCATTCCTTAGTGGAACAATTCTGTGCTGTTTACTGTTAACCCCTTCCACGGGCTACACCACTTATAGAAAAGGAGGCGTAGTTTTCTTAAGGAGATATTGACTCTAGATAATTCACTTGGTGTCAAGATCTAGCATCACTGAAGAAAAACAGTGTAAAAAAATATGTTAGTTGTTAATACTGTTTGTTTGTTAAATACCTTGTCTCCTCTATGATAGCTACTGTGCTTGTGTAGCTGTCCTTATGACTTGATGGGGCTGGGAAGCTAATGCTTTTGAAGTTATCAAATAACCCATGAAAAAATGAACTTAATCCAAATAGAAATTATTGCTAAAATTTAAATCACATAGTGAAGTTACAAAGCCTGGAGCCAGCTCCATCTGAGAGGGCGGGGATTGGTGAAGATTTACCTTCTACTCACTCTCCTAGTTATTCAGAAAACAGTCCACTAGGCAAACATTGTTCTAGATGCCTGGATGAGAGATAGCCAACAGATGAGTCCAGGGAAGAGCTTTGATAGAAAAAGAATCTCCATAACAGAACAGCAGCAGAGGTATGTCTCTACAGTAGCAAGAGTTGCAATGTAGCTGGCAAATGGAAAGTAATTTCCAGCCAAAACACAAAGGAAGAATTGTTCCAAAACCACAACTGGAATAGAAAAAAGCACATAGATGCTAGACTGAAAGAGGACCTTCTGGTTACACCATAGTGAAATTTTGATCTTGTGGAAAAGAATAAAGGAAACTTATTAATTTCTGGACAGCCTAATTATTCTAGCCTATGGTACCCTTGATGAAGCTACTTCACAGCTCCCACTGCCCAAATAGGTTTACAACTACTTCAGAAATAAAGACACCTGTCTTGCTGAGTTGCTATCACCCTAGCTCTGCCTCATTATGATGTTATCCCTCTCCCTCCCATCCCACATGGCTGCAGCTCTGTAGAGAGATCAGAGCTGAATACTCCTCAGTGGAATCTGTTCTGTCACTTTCTGCCTGCTTTATGTTTCCTACATTTCAGTCACACTTGCTGATTGTATGTCTGCAAGGACTTTCTCTGTCTCTAGGTTTCCATACTCCTTATTGTCAGACTCCATAAGATTTTGAAGACGTGGTTACAGTTGCAAATCTCTCAGTCTTTGATGGCAAATACAGTGTTCTTCTTTTGAAACAAATTCCACCCTGAAGCAAACGCTGTTTTCTCACATGTTTGCTCAACACAGAAAAACAGCTTTTGGCACCTTTTTCCCCTGACCCCACCTTCCCTTTACATGCCCTCAACAAAATGGTGTGCTAATTTAAATGGTATGTTTATTTACCTACGAAAACATAGTTCTGCTCTGGGGAAATGGGAGCTGGATGCAAGCACAGTTTCATGGCAGATCACAAATGTTTTGATTTTTTGAAGAATAATGAATTGAAGGGCAGGAGAGGAGAAAAAATGAAGATATGCAAAGATGTGTGCTCTGGGAGACACAGAGGTGGGAAGTTCTCTGAGGTACATCATGGAAGGTAAAGGATGAGATATTGAACTGCCAGGAACTCATGGAGAAAGGCTCAAAGGACCTTCTGTAGTTTTCCTATTTTCAGAAGGTTCACAGGTAACACCTACATGGCTGTTCCCCAAGATACATACTGTATGTCTAATTTTAGGCAAGTAAGATAGCTAATTCACCCAGACAGACAAGGACAAAAACCAGTAAAACCAGCAGTAGTTCTGAATTTTGCTATTTTGGCTATTTGGTTGCCTGACATATCTAATATATCTAATTTTTCATGTCAATTTGTTCTGAAAAAAAAAAAAAAAGAAAGAAAAGAAATTTGTACAACTCTTTACAAGGATAAGGTAAGCATGGCCTATGTATCAGTTTAAGACCTTTGATGCACAAGGATTGATCTGCAGTTGTTTCACATTTTCTGCACACAGATTCCAGTCAGAAACATTGTGAATGCTGAAGGTATAGCAGTAGTCCCTTTGGGAAAGCCTGTAAAATCCAGCCAGGGACATCCTCTAAGTAGCCTGGCATCCTCCATCTGATACAATTCCTGCTGTGGCTTATCAGACTATTCGAACCTTGGTGCTCCAGCCTGGATCCAGCCCTCATTCCAGATCACTGCTGAAGCCTCATGGTTGGCTGAAACCTCACTCAGGGCCCAAACTGTCAGTTTTGGCTGAAGACCCCTTCTGCTGTTAGTCCTTAATCTGTGAGCTGTAGACTAAACTGTAGGCTATCCTTTTTTTTTTTTTTTTTTAAACTATACATTGGCTCTCATACCCATCTGGTTCTATCCCTCATCCATAGCACAATTCAAGGAAGAACTAGTGTACTTATAAAAGTCTGGCAGATACTGTCTTCTCTTGGAGATACAACTTTCTCAGCTAACGTACTCTGTAGGTAACTTGTATAGGAATACGGACCAGACTGGAATATTGACTTTTTATTCCACCAGTTTCTGACTGAATTTATATAGACTATTATATTGGATTAACTACTGTTAATGAAGGACAAATAATGCTTACTGTGAAATAATACTTCATCTGTTTCATGTTTGGTCTCATTTAATATATCACCCCAATACTCATAAGTATAGAGATCCAATTTATGACTGCACAGTAGTGTGACTGATATGCTATCTGCTCTTTTATGTTCAGGCCCAAATCTGCAACTTCCCCAAAGAGATATGACCTCTTTAAGATGCCCTTATGGATATTTAGGATTCCTGTTTGTGCCTTTTTGTTGTTGCAGTGATTAAGTTGGTGTTGGAGCAGATAAGTGGAAGTCAAATCACCTTGCACCAGCAGGAGCGTAAGGTAATGCATAGTATTTCTTGAAACAGGAATTTTAGACGAACTTGTCTGAACACTTGTTTGCCATACGCTTTTGCACTCATAGAGTTTAACACTTATCTAATTATTCAAAAACACATCATCAAAACTAGTCACATTTTGTTTTTTAATGTATTAGTGGTTACTACTTGCAAGCCAGCACTGGGGAAGGGTTTCAGCAATTAAGGTTACCAGTGCTAATTATTCTATTACTAGGCTCATAAGTTTTCTACTCCTTATTTGGACAGCATTTATAAAGCTCAAGGTTGTAGGTTGCCATGAGCAATAGCATATAAATAACATTATATAAAATACCTTTTCATTGCAATGCAATATAAAGTAGAAAAAAGGTGGTTAAAGATGATTTCACAACTGTTTGCATGGGAAGTTTTACAAGTATGACTTAACAGTGTGATTCTTACATTCAGTATACTGTAACCTGTTATTCCTTACAATTCCAGGAGCTGTTATTGTTGAGGAATCATATGCAAAAGCTAAAAGCCATAGGACATTTTCCAAAGCACAAGCTGTACTCCTCACTTGGTGTGCATGTGTGTGTGTGTATGGATATAGATATGTAGATACAGATACATAGAGAGAACCTTAAAGGTTTGCTTGATTTTATCTTGATAACTCATCTTCAGGTTGTATGTGTTGTCTTCGATGGGAAATATGAAGTCCTGTGGAAAGCAAACCCACGGAAGAAAGACGCAGCTTTTGGCTGTGGACACCAAGGATTTATAGGATTTCATTTTGTAGGAAGGTCAGCTCTTGTCCTTAGCTGAAGAGTCTGCGAAGATTTTGCTTCACTATAAACCCTTATAATTATGGTAGTGACTGTTGTTACACAAAGAGTGATTTAGACAGGGCTTGGAAACTGTCTGCAAGGGTTTTCAAAATGATTGCAGCACTTACAAGACCAGGTGATGTCTATAATGTTTAATAAAATAAGTAAAGCTGTTAGAACATGGCCTTAAGATAATATCAGTACTTCCAATTTGTGGTTACAGTTTATACTAATGCAATAGAATGTGCTTTACATATTAATTTCTCTGAAGAATTGCTTGGAAAAATGTTAATGTTTGTCCTTAGTGGAGTTCTGTCAGTTATTTCAACAGGAACAAATATTGACATGTTGGTAATTTTTCCATGTCAATATATGTATATTTTTAGACTTACAAAATGAGCAATGATTTTAATAACTCAGTCAGCAATATCTTTGAAATATGATAATGAACAAAGAAAAAACAACTCCCTTGCCTATTTCCCAGCAACTAAAGTTATCTGCTGATTCGTTCACCATTTTCCAGACTTCACATCCCAGTAGAACTGACTTGGAAATTGTCCTCTACTTGTGTTCTGTTTAGTAGGCGGACATGATTTGAATTCCCACTTCTCCCTTTGCTGGGTAAATGACCAGCTCATCTAACTCTTGTCTCTCCTTAGGTGTCTTTAAGTTAACCTTCTGTTATTTCAAGAACACCATCCCATGTTTGCAGTTTCATTGAGACAGGTGCATTCTTGTGGAAAAGTTTTTTGTTTTGTTGGATTGCCTCTTTCTATAAAAATGGTTTTGTCAAAAATTAAAAAGTTAGCCCTGCCTCAGCAACATTTGCATTTGGAAAAATGGTAAGTTCTGTTTTTAGATTCTAATGTAACCAGACTCAAGGGCTAGTGCTAGTAGCACTTAACTATAGGCGGAATATCTCTGCCTAAATTCTACTTACTGTAACATCTGTGGGTTTGATTTGCTATGCCCTAGACCATGTTACCAGAAATTTTACATTTGAATCCTAGATAAGGAAGGGTCATAATATAATTTTGATCTCCACATATAGAAAATACTTTCTGTTTTTAAAAGAAGAAAGAAATTATGAAAAGAGAAAACCTCTCAGTGGCTGTGTAGATAAGGCAATGAAGGGGCTAAGGGAAAATGGGAAATCAAGCCAAGCCAATCTAAGTCCTGAATGCCAAATTGCCACTGAACTTTCTGCAGCATCTTAGGGTATAAGGGACTTGGAAAAATGCTGATCATCAGGAATACTTCATCAGATGGAAGAGGAGTAGCTGGTCATGTGCCTAATGAGGCATATAACCTCTTCCTGAAACAAAATTAAATGAAGCAAATATGTTCAGTTCCTGGAGCACTGATTCAGGCTCAAAGTAGATAGCAGACTGCATCATCCTGGTTTTTAATGCCTGCGTGACTTGCATGCCCCTCTAAGTAGAATGCAGCTGTGTCATACCTGGTTCTCAGCATGGCCACAGTATTGTCCTCACAGATCTCACATGATGTGTTGCTTAATCTTGATCAGGACTTCCTTGCTGCCGCATCAGATAGTACATGAGCCAAAGAACTCATGTTCTGCTTTGTCAGGTCATATTCATTCCTAAAACTGTCTTCTGGGTTGATTAAGCAAAATTGCTTACTCTACAAAACTGATGAGATATTTACTTACTTAATATACAGCTGCCAGTGTCATCTGCTATCACTGCTTATCAGCAAATTAAAAGCTGGTTGTATGTTTGGGATGTCGCTTCATCACAAGAATTCTGGAGAGTACCTCTACATGATAGAATTTCCCTCCAATCATGTTACATATACTTATGGGCAGATCTTTCTGTTTAATTTCTTTCAGAAAGATTTAAAAACGATGATAAAATAAGGCTCTTTCTTTCTCAAACTAAACAAAGAACTTCACTAAAATGATAAAGCAGTGTTATTTCTACAACCAGCCTCTGGTTAATCTCCCCTCTGTCGCTTCCAGCTTCATTCCCTGTTTCCTTTTAGCAACTAATACACAGTTCCTCGGATTCTTCCTTCTTCACATCTTTTTTTCTCCCATGGTAGTACTTTTTAATCAGATTTGCTATTTGGAACACTCATTGCCCTGTGCTAAAACTGTAAAATCATGTTTAAAATGCCAAGAAGTTTCTTAAAGGGATTAATTTCTATCACAAAGGCACTGGGATGAGTAGTATTGCTAACAGAATCCCATGAGAACTGGTTTTATTTCCCAGGCCTGAGTGGGATGCTAGGTATTAACTTCATCTGTGAGAAAAAGGGATCAAAGTAAGACTGGGAGCTTGTCCTTTCTGGGGTTACGTACGAGCATAAGTACTAATATTTTGTTGTGGAATGGTGTGAAACCACTCTATCTTGTCTGACGGGACACAGTGCCATCAGCAAATGCATTAGGTGGGAATGCTTGTTCATAAGCAGACCAGTTGCCAGCCAGATAGGTTGTATTTGGGAAAAGAAAATAACGGAACTGCCCACTTGTTGTTGAAAAATAATACCACCACATTTGTTTCCACTTCCCAACATCTTCTCCACTTAGGAGGGAGAGACCTGTGAGAGTTGCTCTGCCTTGGGGGAAGAAACATGTCCCTCATGTTTTGGTGGGGCAGAGAACCCAAACCTACGTGAGAGTAACTCTTCCCTCTCTGCTGCACCAGGAGACAAGAGATACTTCCCTCAGAAGAGGGAAAGTGCCTACCTTTGGCTAAAGAATTTTTAGGATTGATCCAAACCCCAGGCAGAAGTGGTGAAACTTCGAAGCAAGAGGTTGGAAGAAGAATTTCTTCCAAGGTTCCTAGCATTTATGCAGGGTAAAGGACATCCTGGATCTTCCTTTTTTGAGGTCCTTCTTACCCTCCTTACCTACTCGGAAGAAGGACAAACTTCAGTCTACTGGGATGTCCTCCTTTCAGGATCTTAAGTGTTTCTTTGTGAGTCTGCTGATTTTAGGGTTTGGTGTTTTTTCCAAGAGTTGAAGGACAGACATCTGTAATTGGATATATTTTCTGGTTCTGCTAAGCAGCTACTTCAGTGATGGTTACTGGCTCAATAGCTCTAGGGAAGCTAGAGCTGGAAATTAAATCATAGGGATGCAAAAGAAATATATTTCTGCTAGCTGGAGGAGGAGAGGTGGGAACAGGTCATCAAGAAAGGTGGTTTATCTAAGCAAATCCAGGGTTCAATTAAAAGGAAAGGGAGGGAGAGAGGGAAAGGGATGTAAAATGAAATCTGCTGTTTGGAAGAGGATAGAGCAGAATGAACAGGAAAACAGAAGGAGAGGCTTTGAAAGAAACAATGGAAGGCAGAAGAGAAAGTGATAGTAGAGACGTATTGTGTGTGAGGGACTGGTCAGGGTCAGAAAAATTCAAGAGCCAAGGGAGAAGGAAAAGTAATGCCAAATTTGTGAGAAGGAAGGAGAGAAAGAATATTAGAATAGTGGACACTGAAAGAGGGAAATTTGTAATGGTGGTATGAAGTGGGAGTGGGGAGAAATGTTAGAAATGAGACATGAAAAGAAGAAGACAAACCCCTACTTTACACTGGCTTTCATTCCCAATAATTACAGTGGGATGGTACTAATTTGAAGATCTTTCCATTTATAATGGAGTATGTCAATGAAGGATAAATTAAACATCTGATATCTGAAAATCTTGCAAGTGGTGAATTAGAAGCTTAAATACGTCTTGTGCAACCTCTATGGGGTTTCACTTGCAATACCACACCAATTACACAGATCTTTCTATTCATAAAACACACTTGTGTAAGCATTACCATTCACAAATGACCCATTCTTGAAAGATGACAAAGAATTCATTGTACAGGGCTTTATAAAACAATTATAACAGGTGAAAAACTTCTGCATTCCTTTTTCATTATGTCTTATGCACTTCTGGGAACAAGAAAGGTACTGAGTTGCTTACATACCTAACCAGTGCCATGCAATTTTGAGCCTGACAAGCTAGTTAGACCTCAGCTAAGCTGAGGGAGAATAAAGTCCTCATTGTTAAACCAGAAGGAAAAGCTTGCAGCTGCTATATGTGTAGGTAAATACACAGAAAATGGAGATTATTATATGCACCATGAAAACTGCTAGTTTAGGCATCCTACCATTTCCAGTCACATCGAACTGCACAGGGCATGAAGAAGTGCAGATTTCAATTTAGGTAATGTATATGCAATTGGAGTAGAGCAGAGGACCATGACCATGACAATCTATCTCCTGCAGATTAATGTCTGGTGCAGACAGTCATGTCATAAACTATGGCTTGATATGGAGAACCTCGCAGTGTTTCCCTCATTTTCACAAATGCATTGTGTGTGCTTGTAAGAGATTCATAGTAGATGTAGGGCTATTGCTTTTAAATGTTGCCTCTGACCCAGATAATGTCAAAATGTCTGAATGCAGGCTATGCTCTTTTTAAAAAGAGCATCTCTAATGTAATGCAAATGCACATTGTGGGGAAATTCCAGCTGAGAAAATGAGGCCTTATATTTCTAAAACCATATACATGTCAATAGCCCATTATTCTCCAGTTTTAAATGTAATTGCAGCCCAGCTTGGAACAAATTCCTGAAATAATAAAATACGCTGAGTAGCAGTTACTGAGTCTTCCAGTTATTTTATGCTCCCCCCCATGCCCTACAAAAGAAGAAAAAAAAGAAAGGAAAAAAAGGAAAAGTGAAGTGAAATAAGTGGAAGAGAGAATGGAGTGAGGAAGGGAGGCAGAAGATAAAAGTGAAAGTCATACCCTTTTCTTTAATGTGTTATTGGAACACTCTGTCCAAAAATATGTTGGGCTCCTAAAGGGCATTACAACATCAACGCATCTGAAGCGTTTGTATAAATGTATCTCAGTCCAATTTTGTATGACAAATTATTTCCAGGCAATTAAGAATATTTATAATTGTTTTCTTTGGTTGGAACTTTCTTCTATTTCCATATTTCTTTTAAGCTAATGTTTCCTATAAAGCCTGAACAGCCGTCATTTTGAAAGAATCCTGTCTTAGTCATGTGAACTACTGCTTGCAACCATCTTTTTCTGATAAATTTACCATGTGTATAGCACAGCCTTTATCTTCAGCATTGGTACATTTTCAGGTATCATTATTTCATTGTGGAGTTCCCCCCCCTTGCCCCCCAGTCTTTCTTGGAAGAACTCCAAGAAACAGTTTCTATGATTAAAAACCATATAGATGAATATTGTAGTGGTGTTGAGCTGCAGTATTTCTTTCCTTTCCTTGCTCTCTTTACTTCCCCAGCTCCGCCTGCCCCCCCCCCCCCCATCTTTCCCCTCTTAGCATGAAACCCTATACTACTTGGTGAATGAAACATAAATGGTTCAGTTGCCTAGTCATATTTCTAGGGTGGAGAACGTATACATGACATTCCCAAAAAAAACCAGTATGCTAGTAACTGCTTAAGAAGCTAAAGGATTATTATACAGTGAATCCATGATAAATAGTTAGTCTGAATAATATATTTGAGACACAAATGTGTCTGTACTGTAAACATCTTGTGAAGACTCAGAAATGTGAATCTAGTCTGTCAGTGGAGGTGGTTTTGTGGTATGGGCAATTCAGTAAGAACCAACTTTCCTTCTCAGTTTCTCACAGAGTAAAAGACAGCTGCTGATACCATTCAGCATGCTTTATTTCCCTTTTGGTCTTTTTTTTTTTTTTTCCCCCTTCACTTAAGGGAATCTGGGGTCTTTCTATCTGACTTATGGAGTTGCTGTTAATTATTTAAACCTTTCATCTTTCTTTAATTTATGTCATAGTGTAAGCATAAATTCCACTTTTTATCTGTTTCTCATCAAGCTGCATTTCTGTCATTGTTTGTAAGCCTGAGGATAGACAAAACTGTAAAATTAACTGTGCTTCAGTCTTTGAAAGAAAAAAAAAATACAGATAAAAACAGTCTCCTCAGGACTTAGTGCCTCTGGTAGTTGATTAGTCCCTGCAGTAGGGAAAATTAAATTTTGTGGTTGAGACCCAGCATGCTTGGATTGTTTAATAATGCTGTGGCCATCATCCAATGGCTGACAACCAAGAACTGAGGTACTTTCTGTTCTTTACTCCCTCATGCAACACCTGAAAATCCCGGGGCAAATCAAACAGCAAATTAAAGCTCAAAAAAACCCCTCACCTGCAAAGCATGTATAAGGAACTCATTTTAATGCTTTCAAGCTGAAGTCACTGGGACAGAAGCCCAAAAAAGAGTGACAAAGGTATCTTGGTAAGTTCTTAAAGCAGCTTTTTCAATTTGTTGTAGCTCCAACTGTGCTTGCTATTTTAACGTATTTATGTTTCCAGTGCATTTATCAGCCAGTCAAAGCCAAGTAGCTACAAAAAGCAATCAAGTCACTGAAGCATTTCAAAAAGCCAAACCACTGATTGTGAGTAAAGATACAAATGAAGGTTGTGGCTTCTCAGAAGTAGTTGTGTAAGGAATTTCCTCCTGACAACTAAGCCCAGTGTCCTGTTTTCAGCTGGGATAGAGTTATTTTTCTTTCTAGTAGCTGGTATAGTGCTGTGGTTTGGATTTTGTGTAGCATAATGTTGCTAACACACTCATGATTTAGTTGTTGCTAAGTAATGCTTACACTAGGTCAAGGACTTTTCAGCTTCTCATGCTCTACTGACTGAGAAGGCTACAGATGCACAAGAATTTGGAAAGGGGCACAGCCAGGACAGCTGAGCCAAACTGGACAAAGGGATATTCCATACCATATACTGTCCTGCTCAGTAAATAAACTAGAGGAAAGATGGATAGGGGGCCACTACTCAGGAACTGGCTGGGCATCATTTGGCAGGTGGTGACCAATTGTATTGTACGACACTAGTTTTGTATATTCTACTATTATTATTACCACTTCTACTATTACCATTATTATTTTATTTCAATTATTAAGCTTTTCTTATCTCAACCCACAAGTCTTTTCACTGTTACTCTTATGATTCTCTCTTCCATAACTCAGGGTGGATGGGAGGGGAGTGAATAAGTGGCTGTGTGTTGTTCAGTTGCCAGCTGGAGTTAAACCACAACATCCAGTCTAGTGCACAGTGTGCATTCTGTGCTGCACCTTGATTTTTAACGGGCCAGGGTGGTGGTTTGCATGACGCATGCGTCACCTATGCATCGGTGTTGCCGCCAAATGTGACTTGTGGCCATGCCCGCCAAGGGAAAAATGGCTTTGTTACCTGCCAAATGGAAAGTCAGTTGTAATGACATTGGCTCCTTTATTCTCAGGATAAAAAGCAAGAAGGATTTAGTGAAGTGTGACATGGTGTTTGGATTATGCTATGTACAGAAAATTCTCAAAACAAAAATAACATTAAATTGCATTTTTTGTGGCTTCTATAAGGTTTTTGATACATTGTTTATAATAAAAAACACAGGAAATCTGGGAGGAAGGAAAACAGCCATTTTATACTTCAGTGCTGAGAACATGGTGGATATTTTTCTTCCTAAGGCAAATACCTTTAGATTCACAGTTTTGGCAAGTTCTGGTTGGAATATTGCCACTTTTCCCCTTTAATGCCACATTCACCAGGGAGAAATGTGATGTTTTCTTTTGGATCAGATATATTCTCAGAATAATCTTGAAGAAACAGCTGTCAACTTTGTTCTGTTCTGGTTTAGACTGAGGCTTCAGTCATAAAGAGAGCAATTTCTTTTTTTATCATTCACTGCAGTATAGTATCAGAAAACTGCAGTACAAGTGTTGACTTAAGAACTATACTTTTGCAGTTTCTTGTTAGTGTTTTACTTGAAGCAGGATGGGGTGGAGGAGAGAAATGTACTTCAATGGTAGTTCTTTCAGTCAGATCTCCAACTATGGCCTTTGAAAATGTTTCCCTGCTTATAAATATAGTTTACCGGGAGTGCCTGGGCAAAAAACCCTACACAGTCACACTGTTCTGCTTGTTGCTCTGCCTGTCTCATGACATCTACCAGTTTTGCAGCCAGCGATCAACTTCAGAAAATTAAAGAAAGAATTAGAATTAGAATCTAAATTAAAGAATTATGTCTTCATCGACTTTTCTGAAAACAGGCAACTGGATGGGGAAGACAGAATTAAATCTGAAAGACAAGCAATGGCAAATCACTACCCTTTCGGTACTGAGAGTCTGCCCAATCAAGAAGTTTAAGTGACCAAGCAAAGTCAGAGACTGCCTTGAATCTGCTATGGCATGTGTTCAGTACGGTTAACCAACTGGGAAACAGATGCAGAACAGAGCTGAGAAAAGCATGTACATGGGACATAAAAAAAAAAGAAAAAAAAAAAAAGCACAGGGTACTGAAAGGTTTGTATATGTGAGTTTAAAACAGAGACTTACAGAAGCAAGCTGAGTTTTTGTAAAGATGTTCTTGGAAGGCATTTCTACACAGTACAGTTGGACAGCCCTGCGTTAGGAAGTTAACAGAAACCTGAACTCGGATTTTACCTTCCAAAGCCTTTCTTTGTATTTTTGGAGAGCTGATGACATGGGCTGGTGCTCAGCAGGTCCCTAGGTTTCAAATGTTTAAAATCTTCATCTAGATATGAACTTCGTAGTTTAATACTATTTATTATTTACCTATATAGGTATTTATCTCACTCCTCCTTTATGGCCAGCCCTTTGCCCCCACAAATAACACAGTTGTTGTTTTAGATAGGGATTATAAAGCCATCCTCACCTTATAGGTGGTGCCTCAAGAACAGGACAGTGTAAGTGATATTCTCAAGGTTGTGCAAGACACACATGACAGATTAAAATGTCTGCCCTGCGTGCAAGTCAACAACTTAATCTGATGGGTCAGTTTTTTGGGGCCAGACGGGCTAACTCTTGTGGTGACTTCTGTGCCTCATGAGTCTGGTGGAGTGACTAAAAACAAAGAACTCCTACAGAAAGCAGAATACATCAGCTCCCAGGGAAACCAGTGTGTAAAGCAGTGTTTCCTCCCCATGTACATCTGGAGCAAAGTACAAAATTTGAAAACCATGCAATCTTCAACCCACCGCCACCCCTGGCCCCCCACGTTTTTCTCATGTTAAAATGCTGGGGATTTTAGTTTAATCACTTTGTTGATTTCACTGCTAATTCCTATAAGCAAGCAGCAAGATTTTAATATTCTGTTCTGAAATGTTTTGTCCCATTTAGACAAAGTTCTTATATTCTTACCCAGTGTTCTTTTCCTTGTTTAGTTTTTACCCTAATGGTAGCCCTGAGTCCTCTGCCATTTGGAATGGTGGTACATAATTTCAAGGGCATTTGCTAGTGCAGTCATTCCTCGAACTGTCAGATCTATTGGTAATGCTTTCACAAGGGTGATTTGCATTCAGTCTAGAATGAAGTCCAGTACGTGCCCGCAACATAAAATGTGCTTGTTATGAATGAAGTACATGCAGAGCCTCCTAAGAATTCACCCAACATAATTAGATACACCCTGGTTCGTCTAAATGTTATCCAAAGGCTAAATATCTGAAGCTTTAATTGAAAAAGCTCGTTAACTTTAAATACAGTTAAAGTTGTTGAAAAAATCTTAGTGGAAATAGTAGATTCTCCATGAAGACCTAAAATAAAAGCATTTGAGTCTGAAGCTATTAATCATAAAGTTGACTTGCATATTTGTGCTACTTTTGAAGTAAGTCTGAGTGCTTAATTAAAAAAAAAAAAGGAAACTTGTGCATGCATGCTAACTAAATTTTGCTATTTTATTGCGTCTTCAGTGGATCTCAAGTACTTAAAGGAGCCGAAAACCAAATGAACTGCTCAATGTAGGAACACATTAGACAGGTCTGCAGTCAACTTGAAACAAACTGGTGATTACATGTGATACCTTTCCAAAATGGACTAAGTCGATAACCCTTCTTATAGAATGTCACATCAGCAAATAAGGTCCCATGAGAAGAACATTCAAAATGTGTATATATGGAACTTGTTATCACAGCCAATAGAATTTAGTACCAGAAGTAAGCAACACTTAATGAAATAAGTAATCTAGTGTGCAACGATGCAACCCAAGAAAGCTTGTACGACATGGAGTAAACCTCTACCTGGAACAGAAGTGGGGGTAGAATAACAACCAAAGGTGAGATAACAGCAGAGCTGTCAAACATGCATAATCCTTACATGTGCCACAGGATGACCAGGAATAGTTGATGGTATCACTTGACTTTAGAAATATTCCCACGTTAAAAAACAGTGTGATTTCTGAAAAAAAGATTTGGTGTGGCAATGTTCATGTTCATGTTCATACTTTTAACACACAGCAATGTGTGTGTTGCTTGTGAAATACAAGCAGAAATACAGCTTTCTCATCTTTCGTGAACTAAAGCAGAAACAAAAATCAATTGGTGCTCTTACAGAAGTGATTGTGAAAGTGGCACCAAGTGAGATCCAACACTACAGATCTTTTTATGTAATTAGAAGTACATTTCTGAGATAGATAGATAGATAGATAGATAGATAGATAGATAGATAGATAGATAGATAGATAGATAGATAGATAGATATAGTAGGTCCCTCTAATACACCACACAAATATTAATTGGTAAAAATGAAAGTAAAGAGGATTGTTTTCAGGAGCTTCAGTTTTAAAACCACAATAATGCAGTGGAATCATAAGAATTAATAGTACTGGAACAGTTTTTCATTTGTTGATTTTACATAGCATTAAAACCCCAGAAGAAAAAATTAATAGCCATACTTCTACTTTTGCTAAGATTTGTTTTCAAACCTCCTAAATGAAAAGAGAAAGCATGACTTAAAGAAATATAGAAGTCTTAGTATAAACTAATAAAAATAAAGACAGGTAAAAAATAATATTTAAACAAATGGTGCTATTCTTATTACATAAATGTGCCATTTGTTCCTCAGATAATTAAGCCATTCTCAAAATTTTTATTGATAAAGATTTATTTATTTGTTCTGAAGCTGAGAGTCCTGCTATTTTCTTTCACGTTGCTCATTTTCACACATTCAAGCTCTCAAGAAAATATTGTACCTTTATAAGGATAGTCATACATAAGTCATGGCTTCCAAATAATGTTTTAGTTTTTTCTTGATAGTCACATATTGTGAAATTTAATATGATTTAAGACTGCTAAAAAATCTACTAAATAGATTCAGTAGCTGTTTATTTTGCAGATATTTAGTAGACATTTAATAATTAATAGATATTTTAAGAACATGTGACTAATGCTGTCACGTAGAAACTGAGGTCAGCATTTGTAATCGTGGGTGCTTACAATTATCTTTTCAGAACTGTTCTGATTGCAAGGAGAAATCATGTATTTCATCACAGAATTTAGATGCTTATAGCATTTTGAATTAGGCTCTTACTTTACTGCCCAAGCAACCAAATTAGGGCCTAACTAGAACCCTCCAAATGAAAAAAAAAAAAAAAAAAAAAAAGGAAGAGTTGTTATTTTCTGTAATCCTGAGGAAAGTAAGAGAAAATTTATATATAGGATTGCTAAACCTAATGTGTGGTTCAGAGAGGTCGCTTTTACCTTCATGCCTAAATTTTTAGTTAGTACTTATTAAACCGATTCTGTTCATGAAAATAACTGAAGAAACAGCAAATGCAGGTATTTGCAGTTGTTTTTGATGAAGTCCCTAATTGTATCCAATCTTCATACACCTGATTACTTGGTTGGAATGTGACAAGAAAAGTGAACGTAAAGTCTATGTGGCAGTTAATAAATCTGTCTTATATCTTTCTCTTGTTGGGAAAGAAATCAAGTATTTTTCAATCTGGCATTCTTGTATATAGGCAAATATAAAAGTCTTTCCTGTTAAAACAAGCAGGAAAAATAGTTCGGGTGTCAAAATTTTTCTGGACTCTTTTATTGACTGTCTTCTCACTCTAAAGCAGGTTTTTATCTTTCTTCTCTTGGGAGAGGCTGGTGGTTTTTATTTTTACCACTGTTTCTGTTTGTATGATGAAGGCCCCCCAACTGGTGAAGAGACACTACACCTGTTGTCATTTCACCAGACTAAATACTGATTTCCAGAACAAATGCTTGCAGAAATGCTGATCTTAAAAACATTTCATGGGAGCTGGTTGACCAAAACTCTTCACAAGTCCACATTTAGAAAAGTTACAATTGAGGAGATCTCTTCTACCATCAAGCTGAATTTGAAATTGATTTAAGAGGAAAAAGCCCCAAATTTAATGACTACTTTGATTCAAGAGTGTTTTTATCCACATATAGTCAAAATGAGACAGTACTTGCCTTAAGAATGGAAAGTTACTTATACACAGAGTTCCCTGAAGATATTATTTTCAGGTGAACATCCAGCCCTCTTCCCCCTTGAAAGACGGTTTATTTCTTTTTCAGTTAAGGCTCAGGTTGCAAAGGAACTGGGTGTGATATTTACATGCCTCAAGGTAAAAGTAATAATACACACCTAAACAGTTTTGCTGAAAGGTAAAGACTTACCTAATCAAACCAGAAATCACACCCACCACACTATATGCTAGAAGCTTTTAAGACCCAGAAAATGTCCAGAAAAATTGCTGATGTTGAAAGAGTTTCCCTTTAGACATAGAAATGAAATTTTATCAACACTTAATAGTGTTAAAAAACTTATGTTTTGTTGTTGTTCTTTTGGTTTTTTTGACAAATGTTATAATAAAAACCGGATGAGGATTGTTTTGTACAGTCCTCAAGTTAACAGGTTTTTTTTCATTTGGTTTGGTTGGGTTTTTTAAAAATATTTTATGAGGTTTAATGCACATGCTTTGAACACAGATGCCTTCCTGAATCCTCAAACTGCCTTTGGAGGCAGGACTGGGATAAAACAAATCCAAGAGGAATGAATTTTTCCTAATTTTAAAACGAGATTTGAGACAATGCAAACCAACAAACAATGTAATGAGTGCTGATTGTCTGAAATATGATTGATGCTCAGAACTTTGTGCAAGCTTTATACAAGCCAGACTGTCACTTGCTACAGTTAGCACTGATGATAGGTTTAAGCTACAGCCCTGGTTGGTCTGGTATGTCACGTCGTGTTCCAAGCTTGCTGCAAGGAGTAATGACATGATGGAAAGGAAGGCGACGAGGGACAGAAATAAATATTAAAGCAGGTTGCTGGAACTAATGAGTAATCAAGCAGTACTAGATTTTTCATGTGAGCTCATTCTACAACGAGTGTTGAACAGCAAGGAAATCTGTTTCAGATTAGATGTCTTTGCCAGCCAGTCTGAACGCCTTCCCTTGTCAAAGAAATACAATATGAATTTTGCACAGCATCTTGTGTAGTACCCTTACTACAGATCCACTGACTTTCCAAACCACATTTTTAAGTGTTGCTGTCAGAAGGCATTGATGGGTAGCAAGAAAAAAATGGGTCTCTAGAACTGGAGTAAAGTAATACATGTATTTGAACTTCATAGGTCCTTTTTGTTCATCACAAGCACAGTGTTAGTCCAAGACACCTAAAAGGATCACAGGACATCCTAAACAGTCTTCACCAAAACCTTCCAAAAAACAGAGTTTGCCCTGAAAAGCAACATGGTGAAAACTGTCCCTCTCCCATTTCTAAATTAGATCTATCCTCTGTCTGAAATCATCTGCATCCACACTTTTCTCACTGACCATAAGGTAAGATTTTACTATTTAATATGTATGTGATTTGTAGCCAATTATAAGAGATAAAACTAAAAAAAGGTCTTTGCAAATGAAAGAGAAATTGAAGTGTAAGCTGGTCTTTTTTTGAGTAATTTCATTCCATTTTCTGTATTAAATAAAGATCTGTAACTGTAAGCAATTAACAACTGTGTTGATAATGCAAGAATCATGGAAGAAACAAGCCTATTGTCTCCTAACTGGATCAGTTTCTGTGAAATAAAGAGGAAAAAAGGTCTATTTATGTTCAAAAAATAAAGCACATGCAACTCAGTGCAAACATGAAGCAGTTCTGTTGCATACATACCATTTTTCCCATCACTCTGGTCATAAACACAATTTAAGATGTAAATTATGGGGCAAAGTGGTAAACTCCATCATGTAATAAATGAAACATAAAAAGACAGATTACAACCTTTTTGATAGTCACTGAGCCAAATTCTGCTCTCATACACGTGTACAATGGGAGGTGCTTTACCGTCTGTGAAGAAAGGAGGTGTCCTTCATATGCAGAAGATGATAACCAAAAGCAGGTGGTGATGTGTAATGACCAAGTGAGTTTATAAATTTCTTCTTCCATGATCACTCTTCAAAATAATCCCTATTTTTCTCATTTGTCTGCAGTAGTAGGGACACCACACTAATAAATATCAGAAGGAAGAAGTAGAAGGAAAGAACATAATATTGATATAGGGGAGAAGTGCTGTTAATCAGAAGTGTCAAGCAGGTGGTCTTTGAAGCAGACAGGAAATCATGGAGATTAATTAGCTAGATCTGTCTTCATGTGGTGTTGTTGGGAAAGGTAGCTCAGAGTATTTGGTGTCAGGCTGATGCAGTTAATGCAGTTTTGATCATCCAACTCTATATATTCCCATGGGTGAAGACTGGTCCAAAACTATCTCCAGCAGAGACACTTCCTTCACCCTGGACTACAGCAGTGTAAACAAAAAATATTGTGACTGGTCCCCTAGAGGTTGTCTTTCATTGTTTTGGACTAAATAGGAAAAAACTGCAGGAGATTCTAAATATTGACTTCCTTGGGTTCTTTAACTTTGGATAGGGTCATATCTTTTACCTAGGAAAAATAAATGTCTGGTAGGAGATAAAGAAAGTGAACAGGCTTGGCATGATTAGTAGCTATGCCTTACAGGAGGAACACAGAGAATTGAAAAGTGATATCCCTGGGACAATACTGGTCTGGTCTATTAGGATACTTGGTCCTACAGTTGAGGGTGTCTCTTTACAAGTATTCATGGTTTAGCAATAAGTGAGGGTTCTTAGCTATTGGTTTAAGAGTCCTGACCTTGCTTGAGGCTCTGTGGTCAGTAGAGAAATCACCCCCTGCCATGGGCAAGGGTGTTGGACCAGGTAATTTGTTGTGTACATTCCCCTGATGGAAATAACATATCCCAGTCCTAGCAGCTATACCTAAGGGAGCTCATATACCTTGCTCCTGTTTGACCTCAGCATCTACAGGCAATTCTTTTATTTGGGTTTCTCAATCCAAAGTAGTCCAGCAGCATATGGTATCCCCTTTTCTGTACTACCTCATGTTACTCCTACCCTGTTTTATGATCACAGTTTTTGAGATGCATCCCAGGATTTACATGAGATTTAAAACCAGAAATACCATAGAAAATCCCTTACATGGACGCTAGAAGTTTCCATTCTCTCCACCAATTCATCATAAACTATGAACCAACAACCTGAATGTGACTAAATTTCAAAACACAAACAAGGAAACAAACAAACAAACACATTATGTAATAAAAAGTGGATTTTGATTTGGCCAAATTGCTGAACCAGGACTCTGAAAACATGATAAAAACCCCATTTGTGCCAGAGATGCTGGCTGATCTGAGGTATGTCTTTGTCTTTTAATAAGGCTAACACTTCACTAACTCAAGTGCATGTGGTGAGGATAAAACTGATTAATGGTTACTACCCTCTTGAATACTGGGAACGAAATAGACCTGAGAAATTAAATGAACTGAGGTAGCATGCAAACTGCACAAGTACATAAAACACTCAAAATATTTCTGAAATTCTACCTGCATAACCTCCTAAATTTCCTTAATTCTGTGTCTGTACCTAGCATTATTTTCATAGCTCTGCCACTGATTCAGTACAGAGCCCTTGTTAAGTCAGATCAGGACTTTGTGCTGCTTCCTAGTTAATGTCACCATCCTCATTTTGTACACCCACTTCTGTACAGTTGCCACTGTACACAGTCTGTAAAGTATACTCAGAATGCCTGATTTCATTCAGTGCATGCGTAAGGGCATGGTAGACGTAAGAGCATAAAGTAGGAATACTGCAAAGACTACCAGCACAGCTAGATGCAGCAACTGTAATTCTTAGAGTAGGATCTTGTAGTTGCTGACTCCACCGAGGGAGACATCAAACCACCTAAGTCGTCTGGGAATTACTAATGACCACATATGTTCAGAGACAGATTTCACAATTACTTTTATCCACCTCGCAACAGTAGTGTATTTTCCTGTTGATTCCTAGGTGAGATTGCTGATCATTTAGGATTTTACCAAGATCTGTGCCCTCATTTCAAAACCTTCATATGACTTTCAGACTGACAATGCATTTGCATGAGTGTTTTTCGGTAACACTGAGAACACTTATTTATTTCTTGTCCATTTGGGGAGAAAAAGACATGAATATCTGAGAGTGCATATTCTGCAATTTGCAGAAGCACATACTTTTAAATCGAAATATATTTATAATCACCAGCTGTGATGAATGTATATTTGTAGGTAACCACTCTGATTTAAAAAAGAAAGGAAAACCTCAAAAATCTTGTATATCCTGTCTCTAACTCCTTTGAAATAGCAGTGTGAGTGTACACTGAAAATAACTTCAAGATCATTCTGATGGTTCAATTCAGATTTCATAGCAGTATAAATCAGAAGTTATTCTGAGTACACTAACAACTGAATAGTTTTAAAAAATTTTGTTTGTTTCTTTTGCTTTATCTTTTGATTAAATTGATTTTTGAAGAAAAAACACTATTAATTTTAAAATTTAACTTAAATTTTAGGTAATTGCTTCTGCTGTAAAATGCTGATTTATAATTGCAAATATGGGTGGGTTTATTAGTGTTTTTCAGGGTATAAGAAAAAGAGCAGAAGGGGAGGAAAAGAGAGAGGAAACATGTTCAAACCGGCTTTAACAATGGAGTTATGCCAATCAAACACAGAATGAGGATTCATGTTTTCTTCTCACTGGAGACCATGATCATACTTATGTTGCTGTGCTAACAGCAGGTATGTTATTTTAGAAAATGCCCCCTGAAAAAACATTCTTCTTCATCATCCTCAGTTATAGATGTTTAGATATTCTTGTGTTCGTAAACAAGTTCCCATCTTACAAATGCTGAGAAAACAGACACAATGGCTCCTTAGTGAAGAGTAATACTTATATCTTTTCACTGATTGTACTGGCTAATGGTCCTGCTTCTGTTGCTTTACCTCTGATTAGTCCAGGATTGGAAGCAGTCAGTCACTATGAGTTTGGCAGCTGCAGGATCCAGATGTGCAGCCCTTGGAATGAATCTCTCTGTCAGTGGCAGCTGGCTACCACTTTCCATTTTCTGTTTTTCTCAGCAGATGTGATGTGATTGTGCAGTGCATCACACCATCATTATTCATTTTCACACCATTTTCTGGTAACAATGGGGAACTGACTCACTGTGGCATGTTTTTGATGTGGGAAAGGAACAAATTATACACAGAGGTCCTTTTCTGTTGCCTATGCTGCTTTACCTTCTTTGACCTGAGTGAATTTTGGCTTGATTTAGAAGGACTGAACAGAATACGGTTCATAATGCATGGTAATCCTGCACCAGCAACTGACCAAATTCAGCCTTCCTCTCTTTTTTTTTTTTCAACAATGCAGAACGCTTCAGTCAGCTTTCAAAGAAAGTAACCTGGACAGTAACTAGGACTAAGAAGGAGAGCTTTATAGCTTCTGAAATGATTTGCTAGCAAATTTTAAACCGGAGCTAAACTAATTAAAGTAATACTGGAAAGGAAATAGTTGACTCAGTCATCCTGAAGAATATGGATGAGGATGAAATGGAATAGCCTGTGTGAAAACAAGGACATAGATAATACAAAGTGATTTTAGATTAGGCTACGAACATATTTTTGGTACACCATTAGAAAAAGAAAGCTATTAAACTGGTTTTTCTCCAGAACAATGACTAAGTAAGAAGTAACATGAAGGGCAGAGCCCAGGAGAATATTGTACCCTGTTTCTTACTCTGTGGCACTAGGCACTGACTAGTCCAGACAATCTAACCAAAGATAATCCAGAGCTGACTGCGCACGTGTTCATTGTACAGTCATTTGTTCAGTCTTATTCCCTTCTTGGATTGTGATCAGTTCAACCACAAGAAAAGCAAGAATGAATTGGACATAATTCTCCTGGGTTTTCCAGTTAAAATCAAGCTTTAGCTGAAATTTATTAGGGAAAGATAAAATCTCACCAGTCATTTTCTGTTATTGGTATGGGACGCTGTGAATTTCTGGGCTCTTCAGTAACTGTTCTTACGACACACACAATTGAATTAGCAGGACTGCTGTCTGCACTTGATATTGGTGTGTGCACCAATCATCTCTGTCCTACCTGAAAGGGGAAAAATAAATACATAGATTTTTTTATGTTGGGGTTTCTTATGTAAAGACATGATCCTAGACATAATTGGGATACTTATCATCCATTAGACTGGTGTCCAATTTTGATTCTCATTGAAGTAACTTTTCTGTGCATCTTTTTGATTAGTCTGAAGGAGGAATATTCTCCTTTCTCCTTTGCATATGTCATGAATGTCTCACATTGGTGACTGGTGATACATGTTCAGGGCAGGGCGGCATATAACCAACCCAAATTCATTCTTTACTGTTGGCTCACAGAAATAAGTCTTGAAGTACAGATTTTATGTTTTTCTTCACCACCTGTAACACAGCGTGTTAATAAAAGGAAAGAGCAGACATCACTAGCTTTGATACACAGGCAAGAAATACCACTCTGGTGTCTCACAGAAACAGAGTTTTTACGCTGCATCGTAAATTTGGCAGCTGCAGTCTCCATTTCCTGATTTCTTTTAACTTTATTCATCCTGTGTCTTTTTGTTGGAGCCAAGTCCATGGATTCTGAACTCTGCAAAGATGTGAGTCTGTATCTTGATAAAGGGCATCCAGCTGCTACCCTGTTTTGCCGGAGGATCCATCTGCAACCACTGAAGACCAAAAGCTGGAGAAAGGCTGTTTAAATAATATTTTAGCATATAGCTTTCTTTAATTGTCTGAGTTATATCTCAGCAGTTAGATTTGAGCAGTAAAATCAAATGGGCTGTCCAAAACTGGGTTGTCGTCCCCGTCCTGTCCCATCCCCAAGTTCTAGTTGTAAATTTAATTTGCGAGTGTTCCTGTTCTGTTGTCCTCCTGGACTAGCAGATAAGAGGTAGATCCCTGCTTTTGTAAATTCTGGACAATGTGGTGGAGGCCTGTTAGCTTTTCAGTTGTTATGAAAATGAGGTGTGTGGAAGAACCTAACCAGGCTTTTCCACTGGAATTGCTTCCAAACTGGCACAGGTAGAAGTTACGTGGTTCTGGCAACATTGTACATTTTGAAGGTACAGGATGCCAAATGCAAAAAACAAAACAAAACAAAACAAAAAAACTCAAAACCAAACAGGAAAGAAAGGGATAAAAAGATTTCGTTTTCCCCCAACATGAAACCCTTTTTATCTTTGCCATTTTAAAGGACTGGAGGAGGGAGGAATGGAAGACTCATTTACTTTGCTCTTGATTAACCCTTTGTGGCCCCAGCATAAATTGCCAGTGATCTTTATTTTGGTTTTTTTTTTCTTCTATTTAGTTTTGTTTTTCTTATTTTAATCACCACGAATTATCTCTCTTTGGGCAGGCTTTAAAAGATGGAATATAAAAAGTCATCAAGAACATCAAGTTGTCTAAATTTGTCAGTATTACACATATAGGATATTATCTGAGCCAACCTAAGACAGTGAATTCTGCTTTGTACTGTCAGTAAGCCTGAGTGATATTTCAGCTGGTGCTTACATTATGTTCCTTACTTCCCCATTTTCTAAGGACAGTATGTCTATTAGTAGGAAGCAGAGAGGGAGAGTTAGCGTTTTCAGTTCTGCATAAGAGCACTGCTAAGGAAAGACAGTTCTCTTTACCTACAAAATAGATTTCCCACTCCATTCACCAGCTCCAAACTCAGCTGTCATGCCCTAGGAAACTTGGAGATGATTAGGGTAGCAGGGAACAGAATTGCAGTTTTATGCCTTCATCAGCTTATTCTCAAAGACCCACAAAGAGCAAGTTATGGTTTTTTTTCTGTGCAGGGTTCTACAGGATAAATTTTCCATGTCTTTTTATTACTTTTTGCCTGCAAAGCTTCTACATCTGGAAGAAAAGAGAGCCCCCTAATTTCATTCTTTCACCCTGACCAGGATCATAATCTAAGTGCGTGTGGGGAGAGGCACGCTGGTAATAAGAGAAGGAAATAGGGTCACCTGGGGCTGTGAGACACAGTCCAGATGAGAGTCAGAGGACTGCAGTGATGATTTTTGAGAAAATTGGGTGATGGGACTTCTGCAATGCACAGTTTGATCTGGGCTTGGTGGAAAAATACCAAAAGCTTAGGTCAGATCTGCAAGGTTCAGTGCTTCTAAACATGTATAACAAGGGAACTCTGCTGCCTTGCCTTTCCTCCCTGCTTAAGAAAGTTCCTGAGCCTATTCCAGGAAGACACACAAACCTTCTTCAAGACTGTCTTTATTTCTGACATCTTATATAGTTAATTCAAGAAAATGTATATTTTCAAATGCATATGGTTGTAATTGTCTAGCAAAATGGTTTCGATCTAGAAAAAAACTGGCAGGAAAAAAAGGAGGAAAAAAACCCCCTGAGAAGAGTGCAGGCTCCAAGAACATTCCCAAAGGACGATATTTTCAACAATAGGGAGATTAACGTGGGAGAATGAAAGACACACCACAGTCACAGCCATTTTAAGCTCTGTTATCAGTTGTTCTAGGTTCTAAATTCTTTTGGAGACTTATTTTATTTATAAGCACGAGAACGATTGACAGCTTTAAATGAGGGGTAGGTGTATGTCAAATTCTTGGCAAACTTTCAGAGCTGCAGCTCCTGGGTGGTGTCAGGGAGGGAGGGAGGGAGGAACACAGTCCTGAAAAGACCTCAGTACCACAGAAATTCTAATCACAGCTTATGTCTCTATACTGTCTTTTTTTAAATATGTAATTTTCAAAGGCTGCACACATGCAGTGTTATATAGACTGGGTAGGTCAATGTGTTCTGCTCAGAAGAGTTTGTGTGATCTATTGTCTCTTCTGCAGATTGTGGTAATTCTCTCTCTTGAGTTAAAAGCCTTTTTCTTGATTTTTAATAGAACAGATTTCTTTCCTTCTCTTTTTGTGTGATCTTGTTACAGTTAACCCAATTCCACAAATAAAAGTGGTTAAACAGAAATGACACAGTGTGCTTACCCAAATACTTGAGGACCACACTGTCCCTCATTATTGATAAAATTTTCATTACGAGAGGACTCCAGTTCTGTTTTACTATGAGACAGACGGGGAGAGGGCCATAAGTTTTGGCTAGTCTCTCTGATGTTTTTCCAAATGCAGTTCGGCTTAGGACATAACATGCACAGACAGCAAGCACCAAAAACAGACACACAGAAAGAACCCAATCTCAGCACAGATAAGTTTAAAATAATAATAGAATAAAAAGAACAAATAACATTTTGCAGACATCTAACACAGAGTAGTTTACCCTGGCATGAATCGTGGTCTAATGATGAAATTATATTTGGCACTCCACTCAACGACAATGGCTGCACCGTAGCTCGCGTGGTTTATGCATTTGCCTAGTGCTTTACTTGGGACAAAGAATTTGAAACAGAGGCTATGCTGAAAAAATAAATGAGCAGGTTGAAGTTTACCGTAATATAAATACACATACACATTGCTGCAGATGTTATTCATTGGCAAGTGCTGCCACATAATTATGTTGTGAGCTTCATAATATTTTAATGAGCCTTTACCCAAAATAGCAATGAAAATGGAACAATAGGAAGCTCTCAAAGAGTAAAAAAGAGGTGAAGGTTGTTATTTTCTTTTGTGGAGGATTGTCTTTGGGGAAAAACACATAACGTACATTGGAAAATGTCAGGATTGAAATAATGTCTGAGTTTAGTAAAGCCAAATACACTCTGTATTAGAGTGGTATATGTATAGTCTGCAAAATAAAAGGGTTTGGTTATGTACTTGTTTATTCATTCATTCGTTCATTCATTTTTTGTATGTACATTTGTGCTAAAGGAAAGTAAGTAAAGGTACTAGTGTAATTCAAGTTGTGTCTGTTTTTTAATGCTGGGAAACTCTTAAGCAGCACTGTGACAATAGTGTTGCTAATATACTGTGTCAATTAAAGTCCTAAAATAAATAACAAAACACTTCATATTCATTGCAAATGCCATGGTGATTTAAGCATTGTTATACACAGATTAAAAATCTTTGGGGATGCATGGCAAGGCAGTCAGCGAAGGGTCTGAGTTATTTTCTCCTACAAAAAAAAAAAAAAAAAAGTGCTGCAAAGCACAAACCTAACTTTACTAGTGACAATTCCAGAGAAAAGTAGATAAAACTGATAACGGCATCATTTTAATTCTAATGGTCTGTAAAAAAGATCTCTATTCTCTCCTGGATTTGGCATGCCACAAGCTACCTGAGCAAATAAAAAAATAAATGCCCACCTCCTCCCACCCAAAGCAGTATAATCCATTTGGATTTCATTTCAGCATATCCCACCCCCACCCCCCACACCCTTATGAACTGTTTTCACAGACCCCTCTGTACCTCCTGCTGAGACAGTTTTAAGCACAGGAAATCTGCTTTTGGTTTGGGCCTCCTCCCAGTGGATTCGTGGGATTCTTGCCGTTGATTGCACTGGAAGTCCTTTCTCCTGCCAAGGGATGGGATGAGCAGGCAGGCAGGAGTGTTTGCCTGCATCAGTCTTTGCCAGTGACCTTCCCATCCCGGGCTGTCCTTTGGCTACAGAGCTGTCCTCCCTGGATGTCTGTGGGAGGAAGCAAGGGGGCCCACAACCTTGGTCTCCTGCAGCCACTGGAAGTGCCCACGATGGTTGAACACAGAAATGAAACTCAAATGGATTATTGTGATGCAAGACTGCAATTGAGATGATTTTGGTTGAACTGGTTGAATCCTCAGTTTACCTTGGACTAACTCATGTCTCTCCTCCCACCTTTCTCTGATCTGATTCTGCACCAAGTTGGAAGAGAGCAGCCCTGACCAATTTTTCCTTTAGATGCTTTCAAACCACGCAGGAATACATAGAATGGAAAAATGGTGTAATCTGACTCTTGAAGTCTGTATTTCTACAAGGAAAGTGTAATAGCTGGAGATTCTTCCCTTCTGCAGGGCATTTGCAAATACACTTAGATGCATAAGAGAGAAGGGAGAGATTTCCCTTCTGGAAAGGCTGGAAGGTCTCTGACATAGCTCATGTGTCATCAGGTGGATCCAGAAGTTCCAGTCTGTGGGTAAAACTTATTCCAAATCTGGATTATGGAATATGGACCTGTCCTCTGTATCCCACAGGGAAACATCTGAAAGGAAGGAATGGCTGACCTGACATCATGGCAGGACATGCAAAGAGAGCAAAAAAAAGACCTAGGATATTTACAATTTCTGTACACAGAATTTGTACATTGCACACAGAAAATTTGCCTACTGTTCTTATTTGTTTACAAATCCCAACTGATATTTACAGGAGCATATCCTGAACAGTAAGGTCAGGGTTTTATTAACATGGAAACCAAGGTCTGCCTGTACATTTCATCCAACATATTAATGGAATAAGTGCAGGTGGGTAAAGTGACTTCTCAGAAAAGGTGTAGAAAATAAGGAGTAGAGAAGTGGGAAAACATAGAGATTGCTAGATGAAAATGGTTTTAAAACTGTTTCTGTTCATCCCTATTTTCTTTATTCGCTCACATCTTGAGGAAATGTTGATTTGTTCCTGCTGAGCTTGAAATTCTGAGATGCATTATGAGATGAAAAAAAACTTAAATTAAATTCATCCAGCATAAATTTCTATAAATCAGTAGAAGAATGCATGATTTCCATAAACTGGCAGAAGTTAATCTTGAGATCCACTTCTTGGAACATTTTAATCCTGCCCATTCAACTCCTACTTAATTTAAAAGTATATGTGCACCAAATGCTTTGCTAGGAAGCTGAATTGATGTTGCAGTTTATTTACAATGTTCTTTGATGCTGTCTTTTGATCAACTGATTCAAAAATATAGTCTCTCTAAGAAGAATAATGTGGACAGTAAAGATGATAGCTCTTCTTTCACTGGGGTAATTACTTTTGGTGATAAATTTGGGAAAGGTTGAGTATTATTCTGCTATGTTTCTGCTCTGAAGACCTTTACCATGAACACTGCAACATCAATGTTCCACATGGACAAATGTGTGACAGAGGGGCAGTAATCAGCAGAAGAATATATAACAACTGCAGAGGAATTAAGGAGGGGAATGGCACATTTCCCATGAGGATGAGGTCTTCACTGATCTTTGTTAGCCCAGCTCTGGGAGTTGTGGATGTGTGAGAGTTCTGGAAGTAGTAACTTACTAAGTAGGGGACATACTGGAAAATGTTCTGTCATATTCTGTGATGCTGTTATGTGTTTTCAGTATTTACAGACTACTGGTCAGGGTAGGCTGGTTTACTAATGCTACGCATTATTCTGTAGTCCATGATGTTTTCACACAGAATTAAGCGTTTTTTCTCTCAATGCTTCACAGGTAGGGAGAAATCATGAGAGAAGCTGTGAGGTGGTTCAGGAAGGATGACCATATGTGGGTGTGTTTGTACTGTTCTGCAGAGTACTAGATCAAAAGTCTTTAATCTTCTTGGTACTAGACCAAAAGTCTTTAATCTTCTTGGTCTGAAAGCAAGATTTACCTTTTTTCTGTTACTGTTTTTCTCCAATTTGAAATGTTCAGAACATAAATCATACATCAAACTATTTTTCCCCCTAAAATAAATAGTCTTTTTAAAAAATCCCTACATACATATAAATCAGATTGCTTCAAAACTTTCTTTGCTTTCGGGCAACATTGAACATTTCAGACTCTGGTTTTCCTTTTTGTCTTCTGTTATTTGTTTTCAGTGAATGCAATACAGTGTATCCCACGCAGGACCTTCAGGGATGAAGTTGCTGTATGTATGTTTTTCATTTGGTTTTGGTTTACTTTTTCCATTTTAAAATCTCCAATTTTGGAAAGTTGAAAGGTGTTTATAGCAATAATGGAGAGAATAGCATGATGGTGACAATGAAATCTGCATGCTGTCCTACAGACCTTATTCAAGCTAGAAACTTTTGGAAAAAAATGGAAAATGGGAAGTGGGTTGTCAGAACTGAAACAGAGAAATAAATTGAAATCAATATTAGTGTTTAAATATCAACCATTGGACCATACTCTGTGACAAAGAAGGCAGTTAACTGCTTATTTTAAAGCTTAACATTTTTTTCAAAATATATTTTGTGAACCTCATCAGAAGGATGGAAGACACCTAAGGATTCTTTAATGGAAACTTGTAGAAAAATTGGTTTCGAACTTTTTAGTCTACCTTAATAAAAGAGGCTTTAGATTTCTTTACATTAGGACTGAAGTTGCTGTCCTGATGGTTTTTATTTGTCTTTAAGTTTTACTTACTTTTAAGAATTATGCAAGTTTTAAAACTTTGGGTAGAATGTTTGCTTCTGTTTCTCTCTCTGTCTTACAAATTTTGTGTGTAGAATGATTCACAGTACAGGTACATATTTCAGAAAGCTGCCTTGTATGATGGAATGAATTATCCTAACACAGCTGCCAAGAGCACCTACCTACTGAACTCACGTTCAGCTTGCCACAGTGTCATTAGTCCAAACCTATGAACAGGGGTGGGGGGAAAATCTTTGCCTTTTTCAGAGAAGGTAAAGGAGAACAGCTGGACTGTTCATCAGATTTTGCCTTATCAGTAGATTCATTGCCCCAGATATTAAAATATGTTTTCCCTACAAAGGATAGAAAGTTCTTTTGAGGATCTAGGAAATACGCCTTCCTCTTTATTTAAACATTCTCCTTTGAAGACTGCTGGATCGGTCCCTATTGATCATTAAGCTTGATGCTGTTGTGGATGACTAAGAACAAATTTATGTCATCATACAAGTTAGCACTTAAGTAGTGGACTCATCCCTCTAAAATCTAAACTTTATAGATTATTGTTACTATTTTGCTGAAATAATGAAATGTGGAGAGATATACCCAGTTTAAAGGTATAAGCCATGTGATTTGCCCTGATGATCCCAGTGTTCAATGATATTACATCAGCTTCTCTATAGCACATAACATTACTGTATTATGTTAGTCATGAGGGAATCATTGACTTTCAAAACAAAACACCCCTTCCTAGATCTTGCCAAAAAGGCTTGAATTTAGACATCACAGCCCACTGGGAAAAATACAGTGCTTTTCAATCTGTCCTCTCTAGAGCATACTGTCTGTTGTAATGTCTCTTACACAGTGGTAAGTTCTCTGTGGTTCTACAGTAGGATAAAGTACAGAGCAGCAAGCAGTGCTTTTCAGGGTAGAGGCCATGTCGTTTTACTTTTACAGTGCATCCATTGAAATATCTGTTAAACCTCCAGAATAGGAGTGTAGTACACATATTACATAATAACTGGGTACAGATAGTAGATGTCATGGAAGCTTGAATTCATGGTTGACAGAGAAAGAAATATTTCCCTTTCTTCTCCCTTCCCCATGTCTTACAGATCAATTTGTCTCTATTAGCTAAAGATGGATATCCTATAACCACACTTCTTTTCATCTTACTCTTGGGTGAACAAAAATTTACAGTGGCCTTTTTAAAGAAAATAAAACTCCACCTGACTGTTTACCAAAAGTAATTAAGAGAAAATTAGAGACTCTCATTCCATTCGCTCAACAATCAGGTTTTGATTTGCAAATAAGTGAGGAGCTACATCATTTCCCCAGAGCCACCATTCTCCATTGGGTAGCATTTGTTGATTTGGTAGTAATTATCTTCTTAAGATAGCATGGATTAGAAAAATGCAACCAGAATATTCAACACCAGAAATAGAAATACTGTACTGCTGATGGATCAGTGACAGTGGTATAAAAAACAACGTATTCATAGCTTACAAAGGGAGAATTGTGCAGAAATCTTTCTTATACTTGCTAGACAGAGTGGTATAAAGCCAATTCCATCTGCTTAATTCTTAAAGTGGTTTTTTTCAGCTTTGGTTTATAAAAGTGCAGAGTGTCTTTTAATACATTTGTCTGTATTGCAGTAGATATCTAAGTTACAAAGGCATTCTTTTATATGAATAATATTTCTAGTCCTCTGTTCTGAAATTTTATAAAGTTGCTTCTTTGTGACAGCATGTCATATCCAGGAAAATTGTGATTGCATTGTTCTCGCAAACAGGCATAAACCAACATATTGGCTTTTGGGTCAAATGCATCACTTTCATAAGACCGAAGGGTCTAACTGTTGGTGGTATTAGACCTGGGACTATTTATCCCACTAATATTTATGTGTCCATCTAAACCAGAATATGCTACATTTTTACTGCCTTGCTGTGCAGACAGGCATGAGAACCTATTGTAGTCAAGAAGACCAAGGGCAGAGAAGGAAGTATCTTCACTAGTGCTTTTTATTATCCATATAGAAACTCTGCAAGGCACGAATTTGGCAGGAGATAAATGTGGATCTGCTATATCGGCCTCCATTTACAACTACAAACAATTCACTTTAAACTGAACTTTAAGGAGCAAAAGAGTAACGTTTGCTTTCTATATACAAATTCAGTAGTTAAAAAAAATCAGTCAGAAAGAGTTCCAAACAATGTAAACAACATTAAATGCAGCAATTATAAGATAAGCACTGAAGTAATTTTCACTTGACAGGGTGTGGGTATGCAGAAGTAAACCTACTGTCGGGTGGCTGTTGCAAGACTTGTTTCCACGCCAGTTAGGGTTTATTGCTGCTGCTTATTAAACAAATTTTAAAATGGCAGCTATAAAATGGCCAACAAACCTGAATGGCAATCTTGTAATTGTGTGGTAGTAAGTCACTAGGATTTTCTCTATCACAAAGAAATTGGCTGAATGAGAGCAAGTAGAAATAGACTATCATCTTCTCAAGATCTCTACAGACATGTTCCATCATGAAAATGAAGTCATTACTAGGATATGGCAGTATGAATTAGGATCCACTACCAACGGAAAACATAACTGGAAGCTAAGAGACCTTCCTCCAAAAAAATCTGTAAATGCTCCATACAGAAAGAATCCCAACAATCTAGAGGATAAACTGTACACCATATTACCATTGCATAGACATTATAGGATGTATGAATCCATGATGATTAACCTATGATGGTACAACCATGTCACTGAGAAGACATGACAATCTCTGCAGAAATATGATGTATTTTGGCATGATAACGGTATAGTAATACAGTTGGAGTAGATACTCCAGGATGCATAGCACCACAAATGTGCTGCTATCTGTGAGATACTATGAAATAAGACATTTGCCCTTTTCTGGGAATCATGTTTTCTTAAGACCTCGTGACAGCACATAAGCACAGACTCTTATTGGGAATTTTTCTCCCACGTAAATTCTGGGAAGTCTGAAACTGTAAGCTAAATTCAGCAAAGGCAGATTAGGTCATCCACATCTGGCAAGAGGAACTGGAGAACAAACATGGCTCAGCTATGACAGCCTTTGGCTGAACATTTTCACTGCATTTAGCGTGAAGTGCTAATACATCTTGTAAGTTGTATCATGGTCCTTCTGGTTGTGACAGACTTGTGACACAGGACCAATGCTAGTATTTGGATAAACAAATGTAAAGCGCTCTAAGAAGGAGAAAAACCTGTAGCTGAACCTCATTCAAACCTGCCTAATCTGCCTGAACATTTTCAAGACTATTCTTTGCCTCTAGGCAAGAGTTTAAGATTCATTTCAAAGTACTACTGACAAGCTATACCTTCCCTAAAGTTCCAGTGTTACAGCTATCTAAAATGTTTGCATTAGCAAATATTTTAGTTAAGGGTCCATTAGAAATTTCAGATTTTAAAGATTATTTCCTTGTTGCCATTTGAAAATCTCTGGCACGTATTTTAAAATCCTTTACCTATCTATACATTCTACTGCTACTCTAAATGCTGGGCTGCTAGTGCTAATATTTAAAACAAAACAAAAAAAAAACAACACAAAACAAGTTTTGGTTGTGTTTATTCTTATCTGATGTCATGCTGAAATAATTTACATTCTTTGATTCCAGTGTGCCATTTTGGTGTAAAATGAACCAAATGAAGGATAAAAGTAATGGTTATGTGGAGTCAGAATTTGTTGACCAGAAAAAAGGATGATAGGGTGAGTGTTCAGAGAAAGGTAACTGAAACAAGAGGCAAGGGAAAAGTTGAAGAAATTTGTTTCATTTAGTTTGGAAACCTGAGAGGAAGCTGAGATACAATGACAATCTTTCAGTACATAAACGGTTTTACAAAGGAGGCTCTCACCAGTTGCTTTCTGTGGCTACCAAAGTATCAGTGGTTTGTTGTTTTTTTGGGGGGGAGGGGGTGGTGGGGTTGTGGTGGTGATGGAAATTAACATGAAACAAGAAAATTAACAAGGAAAAGGTTTCTTAAATATGAAGATACAACCCAAACAGGGTACATACAAAAGCTGTAAAATACACTGTGTTTCAAGATAGGCACCTGTTGACAATGGCCTCAATATACATATTCTGTCTGTGAAAGGAGCTGGTCCTAAAGGTATTGTGGTAGTTTCGTAGTCCACCATTTCTACAGGTATTCAAAATCTGGTTTTGATCTCTTTGGCCATACTTGTGGTGTTATCTAACACTGCAGAAACTGTTTGGATGAAAATGGAATTCTGAGCGGCTCCCGTAACTCTTTGTCTTCCCACTTGCAGACAGGCCTATGCCTGGTTAGGCACTAGGAAAAATAGAGTTATCTATATGTTAACAGTTGCACTTGGCTCCAGCTTGGAGAAAGGTCAGAATGTGACCATCTGACTAGAGAAAATAAGAGGAAGGTAGATAGGAAAACATAAAAAGAGAGAGTTTTAGATGCAATAAATACTCGTTATTTTCTCTCTTGATCCATCCTGCTGTTTCTCTCTGTTTGAGCATTTCCAGGACTCTGGCACTTCTCATGTTCTTTCTGAATAGCCAGATATGCCTGTATACATGCTATAGAAGAATGGGATCAGCCTTGGTCACTGATGCCCAGAATTCATTTTTTAAGTAATCTCAGACTTTGATTCCCTTCTTTCTAGCAAACATGGGACCACTGACTCAGGGTACAATATGTATCAGCCTAGTGCACTTCTTAGCCGATGGTGGCTGTAGAGAACACCAGCACAGTCTGTGGAGAGTGTAGAATGGCCATATTTTGGCCAGAGATGCTGAAGACATTCCTTCTGGATGGTGACTTGTTTGACAGAACATCAAAATCAATTTTCCTTTATGCAAAACAGGTCAGTGAGACATCTGAATAAACAAGAAACGTAACAATCATGTTGCAGTATACTACTAAGTGTGGATTGTTTCCTTTAACACTTCTTATCTTTCCTCTCAAATATTTCCAGCCACTTTGACAGCTCATGGTGTGTTTCATTATTAAGGTTCCCAGCTGCACATTGATTTAGATGTCAACATTGTTTTGAGATCTGAGGTTTCAGTTCATCTCATTTTAGGTCAAGAACCACAAAAACACTCCATCTCCCAGCGCTGGACCCAGAATTGCCCACCATGCTGCCTATCTGCTGGCCAGATACAGCAGTTAGGTTCACACTAACCTGTAATGACTGTCTTCAAACTGATCATGTATTTATGGATCATGGCACCTTTTGCCTACATGGGCAAAGTAAGGCATGGATAAATGGAGTGTATTTCCATTAAATGCTTCAGTGGCTGATTGTCAGGAATAGACACAGGAGGGAGTTCTTCTACCTTCTCTTTTTATCTACTGAATGCCACCCCTGTCCTCAATGTTAGGTGATTTGTGGTTAACCTGCAAGTCAGATTGTAAAGAAAGGAGTTATACAAGAACATGTTCTTTGGCAAATTGCAAAGGAAGGTGCATAACTCCAAGATGGTAAAGAGGCAGTGTTTAAATCTTGGCAGAGCACAGACTGAATTGGAAATGGTTAACCACAAAGACTTCTTGCTTCAAAGTTGTTACAGGAATATCACTTTCCCCTCCAGCGCTTGTTCTATGGAAATAACTATGTGATGCTAAAGTAGTAATAGTAATTAAAAAAAAAACTTGGCTAGACTGCTTCATAGTATATTAAAAAAAATAAGCTATGCACATTCACCATCAATTTCATCCCAGTGGCATTGCTTAGCATAGTTAGTATTAAGATTTGGAGCTATTTTGCATAAATAGGATGACAGCTCAACACAGTCGGGGGTATTTTTATTGCCAATTTAACTGGTGTTAAATTAGTGGGTATTTAAGTGACACTAAAACAATTTAGAGTCCAATGCACAAAAGTCTTGGCTCCAGAATATTCTAATATCAATGGAAACTCAATGTTAGGCTTCTGTTCAGCTCATTGCTTTGTAGCAGGCAACCATGTTTACTTTAAATGCATTGCCTCCTTCAGAAATATCCCATCTCATTATGAGACCAGAGTCTCAGGTAGGTGGTCTCGAAGCCTCTTCATGGGGACTATGGATGCACAGTCCAGTTGAAAACATGCCACAAGATTCGAAACCCTAATTCATAATCATGATAATGAACTGAAAGGGTTCACCCAGGGATTTCAGCACACAAAATGAAACTACTGTGGTTGTCAGCAGTTAGGTTTGTTCCCTCTGCCCCCATATCAATTATTAGTATGTGAAAATAAAAATCTTCAACTCTAAATTTGCTGCTTTCCTTAAAGAGACCTGCTGTGCACTTATCTACCAGTGAACAGATTATTTCTTAGGCTTCTTTTCCCAATATAAGGGATGAATTATTCAAAAAGACTGATTTCATATACCTATTGTGCCTGCTGTTGAGGAGGCAGCATGCTGCAGCACCACGAGAGCCGAGTGCTTTGCTTGCAGAGCTGTATGCTTTGCCTTCCAGGGGCTCCTGTGCTTTCGGGTTAGTGGAGCAAGCACAGGGAGTTAATGGTGGCATCAGCTGTGGAGGCAGCTGTTTTGCCCACCCTCTGTGCTACAGGAAATGTGCTGCAGGTTTTTTGTTTCTTCTTTTTTTTTTTTCCTTTTTTTTTTTTTTCTCACAATAGGGTGTGAATGAGAGGGAGTAAGGGAAAGATTTGGAGGATCAAAGAGAGATGAATGTTTCACAGTAAGACCTGCTGTTCTTTTCCTTCCCCCCCCTCCATGTTTGAACACACACTGCAGCCTCCAAATTGCTCATGAATCATTTCACTCTTGTAATTTATATATTTGAAGAATTTGTTGGTGGATTTGAGAAATTATTTATTCTTCAGTTATTGCTTTATTTACTTACCTAATGGATTGATTGATGTACCATCATCCCCCAGGCAGCAGTGGCCCCATTTCTGGTTTTTTTTTTTTCAAAAGAAGTGTACAGCTAACAAACAGGAGTTTCACTAACACACTAAGTCAGACTTTCCTTATTGTTCTGTGTTCATAATAAGTTCCTGTTGGCGCACAAACAGTACTTTTCACTGCCTATCTGTTGAAACAGAATCCCACGCCAAGCAGTTGTGAGCTACGGCAGACATTGGGCAATACAATACTGCAAAAGTCTGCGGAACACAGGCCGTGTTTTCCTCTGGTCTGGATGCTCAGAGGATGCTGCTCCCTCAGACAGTGCTTTCCCAAAAGTAGCAGCACTGTTCTATAACAATGGGAATCATTACAATCCCATCTGGTATCGCTTATTTGAGATGAGAAATGTGTAGGCACACTGGACTACAGTGTAACTTACTAAAATGGAGACTTCACATTGCCTGCTGCTTTGTGAGACTATCTATCTCATTTTAATTTTGAACTGTGTATTCCCTGCTCAAAGAGACAGCAGTCACTGGGAATAGAGGGAGTCAGGAAGATAGGAGCAGATGCTCACACACACTATCACACAGTCTCTCCTCCTCCACCCTTTCCATACTCACCCTTTACTACCATTACCTCTTCTTATGACCTTATTTCTTCTCCCATCACCTTGTGTGGGTTCATAATGCATTTCAAAGTGGAAAGGTTTTGTAAAACCTGTATGGGACTATATTTGTGTAAATGTTGAAGCTGCAGGTTCAGCTGGCCCCATCTCTGCCTTTGTTTCCCAGGCTGGCAGTTCCAGCTGGCTGAACACCTCTGGAGGTTTGCCCCTCACAACAGGAAGCATTAAAGACATATAAAGGGTTGTGAGTGAACATCAGGGCAAATGAACTGGGACATAGAGCTTGGATCAGAATCTCCTGCTTCCCCTCAGAAAAGCCTGGGATTGTTTTTTTGTTGATGTTGTTTTTTGATCTTTAAAGTATTTAAAAATATAACTAAGCAAGTCTCACTATCGACTGCAAAACAGGTCATAGGCCATTTCATAGATGGGATATAACTGGGAAACCATGTTACAGCAACAGAAAAAGATACTGTGGGACCAGGAATTGGTCCCAGATCCGTATTGAGACTGTTTGACTGTGCTTCCCTTGATTCGACATAATGGAAGAACAAAAAGCAGCACAGCTGATGGCGTGCACCAAAGTGCACGTTATTTGATTCAGTTCAGATTCTAACCAGCTGGTCCCCCGCAAATCAGGGAGAGCATTTGAGTGCTCACAAATCAACAGCCGCTGCTTCTCATCAAACTGTCTTTGTAGTTGGTTTGGCACCTTGCTCTACAGATAGGTATCATATTATTAGTATGGGACTCAATCTACTAATGATGAGGTAATGTTCCTATGGAAGTATCTGTGCTACGAACAGATGTGTTCGTACAAAGACCTATAATATCATTATGCAGCTGCTCAAATGGATGCCTTTTTTTTTTTTTTTTAAACTTGCTGAATAATTGTACTCTAGAATCTCAGCTTTCATCAAAAATATTAAACACTTGCCTTATGGCTGGCTGGATAATTATTGAAATGTGAGTAGAGCTGGGGCCTGAGTTTGCAGTGAGCCTTACACATAGCTCTAAGACTATTTCAACTGCTTCCATTGCTGTCATTATTATTTTAATTCAGAACACTACTGGTGGTTCTGTAATTGTTGATATTACTTAGAGACTGATAGTTTAATAGAGCTACAGAGCATGTGGTTAGCTGTGCTACTAGTATTGAGAAGGGGATGCTTACTGACTAATGCAGAATTCAGATTTTCTTCTGCTAACATCCAACATAAAAATTAATCAACACCTTGAACTGAATTACTGGCAATTAATTCCTTTGTTGTTACCTGGAAATCGAACCCACTCGAAAGCATTCCTAAGGGTAAGGAGCTCTACAATTGCCCAGCAACTTCTACCACACAAGTACATGTGGCATTTTTAAGACCAACTGTACTCCCTCTCCCCTCCCCCCAGACTCACCAACACATAGAAGTACTTAAATACAAAAGAGGATTGAAAAAGTAGTAATGTGAGATAGCAGATATTTCACTGAGAGTACAGCACCCTGAAAGAAAGGCTCTAAGGACAAGATAGGAAGAGAAGGGATGCTCTCCCTCACAGCATTATAGGGTTCTTGCCAAATAGTTCAGGTGTATTGTACAAATACAGGACAAGTCACCTGAGTATGCCCAGAACCATGCAGAGCTGTTCTGAAGCCTTAACAATGCACAGCTGAAGAGCATCACGTAGTTACCAGAAAATTTTCCTCCTAAATAGCCTGTCTCACCAGAGTTTAATAAGCATGACACCTATGCAGAAATGGTACCAAAACAAAAATCAAGGTATTATGCAATGAAAAAAAAAATGAGACAATAGTTAATATTTCATAAATAATCATATTTGAAATTTTGGATGCAAGGTTTACCTCATCTAATTTGCCAAAAGGTACATTATATGGCTTCAAATATATCATTGAGGGTTTGAAGACCCATAAATTGACATTTTATATTAGTTCTGTACTTGGGATATTTCACAGAGTGATTTCACAGATTTTTGAAGGATTACATAGTCCTGACATTGTAATGAATGATGATTTAATCTGGATTGTGAATGACAGAGAGTAAGAAAACCTAAGAAGTACTTTATGAAGATAATGAAAAACTCTCAATGTTAAATAGTCTAAAAATAGCTTTAGTAGTCATTGCATCCACTAAACATACACTAAGAAAAGATAACGACTGCTAATTCAAAATAAATAAAAGCAACAATTGAAATACTCCATGCACAGTACAGAGTGCATCTACATGGGTTTTGTGCTTAGACTAAATTCTTTCTCCACGTGTTGAAAGTCAACACACCCTCATGAGTCATGCTGGAAAACTACTTCACCTGTTTTAGACAGACATTTACAATAGCAATTTTAAAATTATTAAGACTTAACTGATCGATTGTCTTATCATTACATCCTCAGAAAAAGAAAATGCAGGACAGTCTTGGGTACCACAAAGGAATTCCGCTCCAGCTTACAGTTCCATTGCAGGAGGCCCCGAAGTCCACTGCCTTGCTCCGTGGATGATTGCACAGTCCCTTACCCTTCTGCTCTGACCCAGGCTATCATCAGCCACATCAAGGGCTACTGCTTCAGGAATTTCCCAAGGCACTTACACCTTTCTTTCTGAGTGTTTATGTCAGCTGTATAAGGCAGTGTATCCAGTTAGGCCCCAGATGAGCTATTCCTGCAGCAGCGACAGCCAGCTGTATTTGCATGTGAATCAGCAAACAGGGCCAAGAAAATCTGTCTTCAAACTGAAAAAAAGAAAAAGAAATAAATAAATAAAAGAGTCTACTTGTAGTTTCATCAGCTTTTCCCTAAGTACAATAGCCACATGAGTAATGTAATTATATAAATTAACTGAAAATTATTCCAAAACTTCCCTCCCTCACAAAACAGTATGAAAATATTTAAATGTTCCACTATCCTACACATGGTGCTGAAACCATAGAAGTGTGTGTCTGAACTTACAGCTACACTTTAAGAAAAAACACTTTTCAAAAGCCATCTTGACAAACAGCATGCATTCTGTGGGACTCAGAATACGTTGGAATCCAGATCTGTCTCCAGTGGCACATGAGAGTCTGGTGTTGGAGGAAACATTGAGTACAGAGTCACTGCTGACTACAGCATTACCGCTGCCACAGTGTCCAGCTAATATCAGCTGAGTTTAACATCACTGAACTAGACTGAGTCATGCTGGTCCTGTGTTGTGAGACAGACAGCCAGACGCAACCGGGACAGGATGCAAACAGCATAGACCAAGCAAGTGAATCAATACTGGTTTTGATGCTATACTCAGCAGCTCTACGCTCTTTCAAATATGAATGTTGTCAGATATGAATTTAAATAACAAAAAGGGATGTGTGTGTGTGTGTGTGTGTGTGCACCTGTGTGTGCAGGCAAAGGTTGGAAACGTAAGTCTGAATATCAGCTTACTGGTATGGGAATGGATATATTAGCATTGCCATGGATGGGAAGCAAGGCCATAAAGCGGCCAAGAGTTGAGCCTCTAAGCATGTCCAATGTGAAATAGACATTTCCAGAAGGCAGAGCAGACCCAGCTGTGCTAATTATTCATGCCATTAATAAGTGCTGTTTCTTCTTTCCAACCAACCTGCCTCCTGAGTACTTATTAAACATTGCAACTGCTAAACCTGTTTATGGGGAATAGCTTTGTCAAAGTGATGAAATTATCAGAGAAAAGATTTAGCAGTAGCAAAGGAGCATTGTGGTGAATGACAACCAGATACTGTTCCAATAGCTCATGAATTTGGCAAAACAGTAGTGGGTCCTTCTCTTATGAAGGTCAACTAAAATTCTAGCCGTACTGTAAACATCATTTTCCATATAACAGTACCACACAATGTCCAAAGTAGTCTCTTAATACAAAATATCAATTTGGTTTTTGTCAGGAGATTAGCTCTCCTTTAGCAATGCAAATATTTTCAAGTGTACTAAACACATTCTAGCACCTCAGTATAGGGACTAAACTATTTGCATGCAAAATTACCCAAAGTAGGCAGACTGGCACAAGCTTATGCTTCTGCCATATGTGCTGAAGAATTTGAGCCAGGAAACTAGTAGTATCTGGATACTATTTACAATTTAAATTTGATTTTATATTATTATTCAAAAGAGAAAATAAATAGAAAGCTTTCATTAAAATTAATGCTATATGCGATGCTAAGTTTACCCCAATGTTATCTGATTACACTTTTCCAGTTAAAAACATGATTCAGGAAATGCAGACTTTTCTTATTACAATTGTGGCTTTTTTTTTTTCCCTCTTATTGCTTCTACTTTTTAGATAGTTTGGTTTTCTTTTTAAACCTGAAAACTGTATCCCTCACATTTCTTTTAGACATTAGTACTTGTGTCACTTCACACTATCTCCAGCACCCTCTGTGTAGCAGGTTGTCACTGAACTTTGTAGTACAGGAGGGTGAAAACCAAATTTTGTGTCTGGGTAGGGATTCAGAGCCTACCATGGCTTTTGTTTGCACTGCAATCATGTTTGGAGGAACTCCACACATTATGGATGAGCTGCAGTGGTTTTGTATTGACAAAATGGAAAACCAATTAGACCTGCTGTTCTTATCAGTGAAACACCAGAATGTGAAAAACACAACTCTTGTGCTCCAAAAGTTCATAGAAACACCATTTTCCAGAAACAACCATCAGCATGACGTGGGACAGCAGGGATTTTCACTGCCATTCCAGCTGCCCTTAAACTCTTGCTAGACCCCTCCTTGCAACTCCTGTTGGCAAATCGACTGGTACCAACAGTCACCTTCGGTACAGTGTTAGATAATGTGATGGCACGGGTGTCACCTGCAGAGGGAACCAGGGCTGGGGCAACTGTGCTGTGCTGCCTGCCCTACCTGCTAGAAACAGGGAGAATTTTACTGAAAACAGCTTTGTGCCCATGTGTAAGTGCCGGAAATACAAGTCACAGATATAATTTATCTGGCTTTAAGCACCCTCACCCTGAGGAGCTCAGTGTTTAATAACATGTTTCCCTTGCCTCAGTGCTAGGTGGTGTCTCTGTATCTTCAGGTAATATCTATACTTTGCATTTGAATAACTTAGTGGGAAGAAATACCTCACTTTTTTGGCTCTTCTACGCATAGAGGAAATCCAAGGACCTAAAAGCGCTAAGTAAGATCAAACCAAAACAACATTTAAGGAACGTGCCTTCAAAATCAATGTTGAACTCTAAAAGCAAAGTAATTTCCAGACAAAACTGTCTGATCTATTTTTTTCTAATTTGTGTCCATGTTTTACTTTAACTTAACAGAGTGGTAAACGGAACTGCAGAGTGACCAGGAAAGAGAAGCTATCAACACAAAGAATTTTACCCCTCTGCAGCAGCAGAGCACCTTGGCTTGCTCACCCTTACCTTCACTGTCAAACCAGTGGAGCCCTTTCCTGTGGAAACCTGTTTTCAGTCAAAACATGATCAGGTCCCCTGTGTATCTCTTTCTACCTAATGTCTAAAAACAAATCTAACATTTGCTTGACTCATGGAAGAAGTACAAAGAGTTAGTGCATGTTCTAGTGCCAGCATTGCAAGTTAGCAGATATTCTTCCCAAACAGAAAATAAGTGAAAATACTAGTGTTTTTTGGTTTTGGTGTGGGATTTTTTGGTTGGTTTTTGTTGTTGTTGTTGTTGTTTTTATTTGGGGTTTTTTTGTTTGTGTTTTTTGTTGTTGTTGATGTTGGGTTTTGCTTTTTGTTTTGGTTTGTTTTGGTTTTTTTCCTCCTAATAAAATCTGAACACAAAGAGAAAATTCTTGGCTGGTACGAAATTTACATAACTTCTGTGGCCCCTTGGGTATGCCGAACTGAACACTTTGTTTTAATTATTATTGCTGGTTTCAGAGATAAAACCAATCAAGTTTGATCTCACCTCAGCCATGGCATCAAAGTATGCCCATATTTTTATCCAATGTATGCTAATGTCACTCAAAAGTGCTTCTCTCTTCCTTTAAAATGGTTACAGTGTGTCACATGCCCAAACTAGCAAAACCACGTTTTTAGGCTCGATTCTGTGTTCCTAAAAATCGTCACGTTTGATTTGTTTTCAGTTTGAGAAATGCTTGGTGCATGAACCCTTTCCTGAGAAGATTTTGCAATAAGAGCCAACATTCTGCTGCACTGACTTCCCAAAACCATCCCACAAAAGTACTCAAAATTTGCGGTTGTGTAGAAAGTTTAGTGGAAATTCTCCACGTTGCTTGTCTACCCTTGCGTATTAATACCAGCGCCTTTTAAACGGTGGTTTGATTTCAAACATTGAATTAATTAAGTGGCAAAAAACCCCCAAACCTCAGCTAAGTCAGTCCTGCTAGCAAAAGGCATGCCAACGTCTCCCTCTGCTGCCCTGGGCCAGGGAAAGCAGCCGCTGGCGCTCCTGAAGCCTGGGTTCTCATCCCAGGGCCTCCTGAAAGCTGCTGGCATTTAGGTCGGGCAGTGCCACCAGCCGTCGACCCCAGCACTTTCCCAGTCCACTCACTGTGGGAGTAAACCCTTTAAATACAAGCAATTCCCTTTTGCATCTTTCCTATGAGTCTGTTTGCTAGAACTGTGCACTGCCTAGCACCCTGTGCGCACAGCAATGAACTCTTCCGTGTGTTGCTCCTTCTGCCAAAAAAAAAAAAATCAGCTCTCAGGCACATACTAGGAAGTACAGCCTTGCACAGTGCAAATCTGAAAAGTGTGCTTCACCAGCGTTTCTCTCCTCAGCTGCACAGAAAATCAAATCTCCTTTGAGAAGTCTGAGAAACTTTTAGAAGCCTGTTTGGCAACTTTAAAATACAGAGATGGGAGTCAAAAAACAAAAGTGAACTTTTGCATGCACAAATGGAAGGGTAAGTGTTCTTGAAAATTAGGATTAGGGTCCATATGTGGCTGGCTTTTGAACAAATGTGCAAGCAAGATGTGCAAAGTCTCCCTGCCACACAGACAACTTCTTGCTAGGACCATCTGTGACAGCAGACACTTCACAGGGGAGACAGTGGCCTTGGGGACATAGATCGCCCTTCCAGCCAAAGACAGTGACCTGCAGAGCAAGACATCACTGCTTTCTCTGACAAAGAGTGCTGTGTCATTGCAGAAGCTCAAGCGTACCTCCAGAAGAGCTCACAGCCATGACATTTCTACCGCTTTTGTGTATGGAATGAGGCTCAAGTTAGTGTTCAAAGTGTATGACTCCTATCATACCCTTTTGTTTCTGCCTCTGCGGTTAAGTTTTTCTTCTTTATCTAAACCCATGCAAACCTGTCAACCTCATCACCCATCTCTGCTTAGAATTGCTATCCTCTGAGCACCTGAAATAACATATGACAGACCTATCCAGTCTCACTCATTTGAAGTGAGCTGTCTCCTCTTACTTTTGGCTCCATTTTCATGCAGCCGTAAAGATTCACGGCATATATCAATGGAAAATGTAATATAACACTCAGAAGTTTTCAAATCTCACTCATTCAAATGAGTGTGACTTGACAAGTCTGATGTGATAAAATAATGCAAAGGGTTTTAAAGATTTCACTTAAATGCACAATGAAATGAAACCTATTTTTCCTTTCTTTTCTCTGCTTTTAAAAAAAAAAATCTTTAGAAATGAACTCTAAAAAGCTGCATCAAACTGATGATAGAAAATAGGGAGTCTCTTAGTGTAAAGCCTCTGATTTCCCACCTCAAAGCAAGAGTGCTTTGCAGTCACCCTCACTTACAATGGCAGAGTTTTACAGGGGGAAACGGAGAGTGGGGGTGAGGTAGGCAATTGCAAAGATCATATGAAAGACTAAGGAATTGCATACATTGGCATTGCGGCTTTATCAGAATAAACCTGCAAAGACAGAATTATAAATTAACAAAGAAATTAGCTGCAGCACACCTTAGCTTGCATGTCTACCACACTGTAAGTGCAGGGATGAAGAAAGAGGAGAGAAGAGAAAGAAAAAAGCTGGTAAAAAAGATCCCCCTCTGCTTCCAGATGGGTGCTTCAGTTGGTGGATTAGATTTTCAGCTGTTGGATGATTAGATGCTGTGGTAGTGAGCATCATTTTAAAATCCTGTTGATTTGATGGGAAAATGTCTATACATATTGAAAAGACAATGGGTTTTTCAGGTGCTGGTGCATCCTAGTTGTCACAGGTATTGGAGACATAAAGAAAAATTATCATACTTGTATAGCTAAGCATAGGCTTCCATATTTCTATTTGATTCGTACATAGTTGCGGATAAGTCTTCAGAAGAGCTGGGATCACACAAGTTATGTTGAGGCTGGTAGGACCAGAACTTTCACATCTCACTTGAAATTCCTTATTTATTTAGACATATTAATCCCGCTTCTTAATTTTATGAGCCCTGTTTGAAAGGGCCATCCTCAGATGATTTAAACATAGCAAGATCTAATGAAGAGGACTACACTTCCTATGACTACGTATAACTACCTACTGAAGTGAGACTTGATTGGAAAAATATAAATGTACACATCCTGTTTACTTTAGTGAGAGCTCCAGCTATAGCAGATGGAAAAAAATGCCTCCTAGGTTAGCCTTTTGGCAACTTCCTCTAAAGCCTATATTACTTCCTGCTCTCAAAAAGAAGAAATTGGTCTAAATGGACATTGTTTTAATCCATTATGTGGCAATCCTTGTCTTTCAACTATGCAGCATTAATCTCTGCAATATAATTGAAGTGCTTCTCTTATTGCTGACCTACCTGTGCATTAAGAGTATTAGATTCTTGCTTGTTTAAAGACACTCTGATTCTCACAGCATGTTCAAATTCAAGTATGTCATTGTTCTAAATTTGAACAATCTGATGCTGCTCAGCATCCTGTATAGCTACTTGCTATTTTGAGTGTATGACACTAACTGATTTCTGTAATTTCTTGGATCTCCATTGAGCAGCTGAAATAAGCAGAAGACAGAAGAAAGCTCTACAAGGTAATGACAAACAAAGCAAAGGAGCCAAAGATGAGAAGTGTGGGACTGCTGGGCACAGAGTACTCCAACCAGAAAGTGCAGCTAGAACTTTTTTTGATTCCTGATTCAGAAATCAGTAAGGCCAGACTTCATTCTCAATTTAAGTTTCTATAGGCTCCTACACTCCTTCCAGTTGGAAGAAAGCTTGGGGATTTCCAGTCCAACCTCTTGCTCTAAGCACGAGGTTAACACTGAATTCAGATCAGGTTGCCTAGGACTTTGTCCAGTTGGGTTGTCTAATGATGGTGGTGGCACAACCACTCTGAGCAATCTGTTCCACAGCTTAATTATCTTGAAAGTGAATTTTTGTTTCCTAATATCCTGTGAAAACCTCCCCTATTTCAGTTCATGACTACTGTGTCTCATTCTCCACCTCAACACCTTAGAAAATAGTGGGGCCTGCATCTCCTCAGGCCCCTACCTCTGTTGTCTGGGCTGCTGTTTTGTGCTTCTGAAGCTGTCCCTTCTCCTGCCTGAAAAAACCCCAGTCCACAGACTCTCCTCGAAGGGCAAGGGGTCCAACCCCATCATTTTGATTGCCACCTCTGATCTTGTCTATAGTTCTTTGGATCTTCTTTCTTACCCTTTTTGAAGATGACTTCAACATGTTATTTCTTCTATCATCAGGACATGTTCCCAGAAACATTCAAAGATAAGCATGCTTAGATGTTTCCTACCAGCTCCCAAGGACTCACAGGGCTCAAGATTACTCACAAATCATCAAATCATTTAGTTTAGAAAAGGCCCTTAAGACCACTGAGTCCAACTGTAAAGCTAACACTGCCTAGTCCACCACTAAACCATGTCCCTAAGTGCTCATCCACACAGCTTTTAAATACCTCTAGGGAACGTGACTCAACCGCTTCTCTGGGCAGCCAGTTCCAATGACCTGACAACACTTTCGGTGAAGATGTTTTTTCTAATATCCAGTCTAAATCTCTCCTGACGCAACCTGAGACCATTTCTTCTCATTCTTGTTGCTTGTTACTTGGCAGAAGAGACCAACACCCACCTCTCTATGACCTTCTATCAGGTAGTCATAGACAGAAATAAGGTCTCCCCTGAGACTCCTTTTCTCCAGGCTAAGCAACCCCAGTTTTCTCAGCCCCTCCTCCTAAGACCTGTGCCTTAGACCCTTTGCCAGCTTCATTGCCTTTCTTCGGATGCAATCCAGCACCTCAGTGTGTTTCTTCTAGTGAGGGGCCCAAAACTGAACACAGTAGTCAAGGTGCCAAGTACAGGGGAATAAACACTTCCTTACTCCTTCTGGTGACTGTTTCTGATATAAACCAGGATGCTATTTGTCTCCTTGGCCACCTGGGCACACTGCCGGCTCATATTCAGGTGGCTGTGGACCAGCATCCTGAGGTCATTTTCCACCAGGTGGCTTTCCAGCTGTTCTTCCCCAAGCCTGGGGTTGTTGTGACTCAAGTGCAGGACTCATAATTTGGCCTTGTTGAACCTCATACGGTTGGTCTCGACCCATCAATCCAGCCTGTGCAGATCCCTCTGTAGAGCCTTCCTACCCGCAGGCAGATCAACACTCCCACCCAACTTGGTGTTGTCTGCACACTTACTGAGGGTGCACTCAATCCCCTCATCCAGATCACCGATAAAGATATTAAAGAGAACTGGCCCCAGTACTGAGCGCTGGGGAACACCAGTTGTGACTGGCCACCAACTGGATTTAAATCCAGTCACCACAACCCTTCAGACACAGCCACCCAGCCAGTTTTTTACCCAGCGAAGAGTACACCTATCCAAGCCATGAGAAGCCCTTTTCTTCAAGAGAATGCTGTGGGAAATGGTCTCAAAGGCTTTACTAAAGTTCTGGTAGACAACATCCACAGCCTTTCCCTCATCCACTAAGTGGCTCACCTTGTCACAGAAGGAGATCATGTTCATCAAGCAGGACCTGCCTTTCATAAACCCATGCTGACTGCTCCTGTTTCCCTGCTTGTCCTGTACGTGCCATGTGATGGCACTCGAGATGATCTGCTCCATAACCTTCCCTGGCACTGAGGACAGACTGACAGGTCCTGGGTCCTCCTTCCGACCTTTCTTGTAGATGGGTGTTTTATTTGCTAACCTACGGTCACGTTCACTAACCTAAACTGTCACATTGCCTAACCTACAGTGAAGTGGGACCTCACTGATTAGCCGGGACTGCTGATAAATCATTGAAAGTGGCTTGGTGAGCACTTCTGGCAGTACCTTTGGGTGGATCCCATCTGGCCCTGTAGACCTGTGTGTGTGTCAGTGGTATAGCAGGTCACTAAGTGTTTCCCGTTGGATTATGGGGCCTTCATTATGTTCTCCACCTCAACCTTCCATCTCAGGGGGCTGGGTACCCTGAGAACAATTGCTCTTACCATTGAAGACTGAGGCAAACAAAGCATTAAGTACCTAACACTTTTCTTCATGCCTTGTCACTATGCTTACTCCCACGTCCAATAAAGGATGGAGATTCTCCTTAGTCTTCCTTCTATTGTGAATGTATTTAAAAAAACACTTTTTGTTGTCTTTTACTGCAGTAGCCAAATTAATTTCTGAGTCAGTGCACATCTACTGCCGATAGCACATCTCCTCCTTGGACCCTGTCAGGAAAGACCTCGAGATTGTTTCCATGAAGACCAAGGCAAAGAATACAGGGTACCTGAGCCTTTCATGCATCCACCATCCTTAATTCACTAATGTGAAGAAACCAATCCTTCTGTTGTGTCTTGTGGATGTAGGGGAGAAGCTGCTATCATGTCCCTACCCAGGCTTTGGCATTTTAAAAATAACATAGACGTTAAGAGGCTTGTTTGTTGTTTTGTTGGTGCTGCAGTTGCTGTTGTTGCTTGAAGACTATCACTTGCTAGTGCAAATCTCATCATTTTGTTCCTTTGTTCTTCAGCATCCCCCTTCCTCTGCCTCCACCCATCCCACTTTCTCCTCCATCTCTTCCTTCATCCTTTTTGATGAGGTCACAGAGCTGGACTGGTCACTCACTTCCTGCCACCCCTAAAGAAACCCTGCTGAATGTGAGATGCTGCTGCAGTAATCTAATCTGGAATGTGCTATTTGATTTCAGCAGCTCAATTGGATCAGCTGCCTGCAGAGCTCCACACTCTCCTGCCAGCTTGGCAGAGTGAAGCTTAACTGCTTCCCTTCAAGGCCAGGTCTGGTAAGCACGGGATGTAGTTCCACCATGAATCAACGCAGAGCTGAAAGAAATGGCAGGAGCCCATGGAAAATATCCTCTAGACTTCAGTAAGTTTAAATTAAATGAGAACTATTGACATCATCCGTATTTTATACTTCAGGCTGAAGAATTTTAATGCTGGAGGAGTCAATTCCTTTTTGTTCTCTAGCACCAGGAAAGAGGTCACCTCCAGACTGTGGCCCCAGGTCTCTGACCACTCTCCTCTTTTGGCCTGCAATTACAATTCTCCTCTTCCTGTTTGAATACACATTAACTACAGCATTCACACAAGACCATTTCTGTAATTATTGTGTCACTATGACACAGAATTATTTGGTGAAGGACATAATTATCCATCAGGTTGAAAAGGATGGTTTAGAAGCACCCATCCCAACTTCCCACAATGCAGTCTGACATGACTTCTTCCCCAGAGGTCAATCTGCATCTACATGCTTGCAGGGTGCTCCAATGTTCATGGTGCCTGGTGTGACCAGGACTCATATCTCAAGCTAAAATAAAATGAAGAAAGATTTTTAAATTATTGCACAGCTCATAAAATCCAGCACTTGTTTTTCACACCACCCCAGATCTTTTGGTTCCGCTCCTACGTTCCTTCAGTGGCTGAACTCATAGGTGGTTCTGCTTTTAAACCATACTAGGTGCGGTCCATAGGCTGTCAGCTGCCCTGGGAGGAAATGTACTGCTAAATATTTAACATTTTCTTTAGCTTTTTTTTTTTTTTTTTTTTTTCCTTAGGAGACAAATTTACTCTTTCTCTTCTGGCTTCTTCACTGAGATGCAGTCCCCAGAGTCTGACAACCTGTCAACAACTTCTTAAAGTATTTAGGGTGGGGGTGGGAGTGGAAAAATTTTTCAAGTTCATGACCACTTTTTCTTGGAACTATCATCTGGGTTCTCCTCACCGCTTCAAAGCTAGATTCAATTTAAAACTTGTTAGATAAAGCACTATGTGTAATGCTACGGATAAAATAACTCTTCCAAAACGTATCCTGGCAAAACTGTGTACCCCATGTTCAGCATATGCTATATTTAACACAGTTAATTTTCCTTTGGAATTCCTGTCCCATCCCCCCCTTCCTTCTTATCTCACAGGTTTGCATGTGTACATGTTCTCTCTGTGATGTAGATGAACATCTTCTTTAAAGATCAGATTTTTCTTTTCCTCCTCATTATCTATAAACTCCAAAAAGCTAAATTTTGTGTCCCACTTCAAAATTAGTAATGTCAGGCCAAGTTCAAATTGAGCAATGTGTGAGCATGTGAGACTTAAAAGGATGATTTGCCAACTCATGACCGTTGAAGCCATGTTTTAGAGACTTTTACACTTGAAATCTTGCCAAGGAAAACAACTTTATGAGGTTTTATTACTGTCTATTCCTAAAGGAGGAATGATAGCTCCACTAAGCCTCTTCTAAGCTGTTCTACTCACCTTTGCTTTACTCACTGCTGTCACAGGTTTTAAGCCTTGAAAACATATGAAGGAAGGGTGGCATTTTCCTTACAAATACAGAGTGCATCAGACCAATAAATTCTGGTTGCAAGAAGGTTTCTCTCTGAAAATGCAGAAGTTTGGTTACATGCAACAACTTTTGTGCTTCAATAGCTATTAGTTTTTCGTACTGTGATATGCAATATTTGTTCTGAACATTGAGTAGTAAATAGATACATTCCTGACCTGGTACTGGGTAGCAACCAAGCTCTGCATTATGCATGCTTAGTAAGTGCTTTTTGATAAATAGAGAGAAGACAAATCCATGGAGCCTCTTTCCCACCCTGCTTACCTTGCTCGTACGTTTTGTAAATTCATGGAACTACATAGAATTTGGATATCTAAAACTGCAGTGGTTACATGAAAATGAACGAGATCTCATCACCACAGGAGAAGATGCCAACTTATAGAGCTTTCCACCCCTTCCTTATTTATTTTTTTTTCAGAAAGATCTAAACAGATCTCAAAATAATACATGCATCTTTTGTGAAAGTGTCTGTATTGCAAGTAGAATCTGACAAAATGTCAGTATTGCAAGGCGCCCCTGACAAAAGGTGGCGAGGCGAAGAGACTGTGTGCTCAGGCTTCTAGCAGTCTTACTGCAAGGTGGATGCCAGGGCATGAGGGCTCCTGCACAGCGTACATGATGTGAAGCCAGGACCTCCCAGAGTCACTGTTCAGGTGAAGCCAGGACCTCCCAGAGTCACTGTTCAGGTGCTCCTCAGTGCCTCTGACGGCTCCTGGGTAGCTGGTTCTTCTCTCAGAAGGGTAGAGAATACCATGGCTGAGCCAAGGACTTTGGTGGTCAGTTTGCCAGCTGCATTTTCTTCCCGAATAATATGTTTGCATTGTTTCGAAATTACTTTTCTGCCTAGATGTCTTCCTTTGTAGGACATTTCAATATTTCTACTCTGTGCTCCAAAACATAATGCTTTTTCAGTATGTTGAAGTTTCAGAATGGAAATTAAGGTTTCTGAACAGTGACACGTAACTAGCTCCTTTGCAATGCTGTTGGCAGGGAGGCCAAGGGGTGAAGTTACCTACATCAAGTCCGAGGAGCAAAGATTTCTTCACAGTATCGGTGCTGTGCATGTCTGTGAATACATGGAGGGTTTGTTCTTTCAGTCTATGAAGCTGACACCATCCTTGCATATTTAGTTCAACTCAACTTCATACCCACCCCTCTTCTTCAGAAATTATTCAGGAATTCCACAAGATGTTAAAGTTCAGTGTTGTTCAATTCAAAGCCAACCATATGGGTGTGGGTTGGTAGTGCAAATACACAAGTCATGCTCCTTGGGGTTTAGTTTTCGGGCGGGTGTATGGTCACTCTTCCCTGTTGCAGTGTCATAGATTCAAGCTGCCTCCCACCTGGGAGCCGTGCTACTGAGCCCTGACAGCAAGTCTCATCCCTTCCTCCTCCTCTCTGATTTTACAAGGCTGATGTTGATCCTCAGGTTTCCAGTCACATGCTGTAGCTGGAGCCTTCTTGCCTGCCTGCACATCTTTCTCATGAGTGGATTCTGCACAAGAACCTGCTGTTCTCCCTGCTGCAGACACAAACATTACTCCTTGCTTTTCTTCTTCTAGCAACCTCCATCATCTGCAATGCAGTTCATTCTGCTGGAACTGGCTGCTCCTCACAAATGGATGAAGCAAAGATTTATTGTCACCAGAACACATGGAAATTAGAAAATGGACTAATGGAAACCATTAATGTCCTCCTCTCAAAAATCAGATGAATGGTAGATCAATGCAGTATATTAATAGATTGGAAATGATTTAAGGTGATATAAACATTACGTCTCAGATATTAGATGGGAAGAAAGCAAGACAAGGACAGCACCCTATTATATCTATGAAAAATATAAAATACCATCTTTTAAGACATATTTCCTTTCCAGAATTTTGATATCTTTGAAGAGATAATATTGAAAAACTGCTCTGTATCCTTCCATAATACCACCTACCTTTGATATGAAACAGTCCACCTCCTTACAAAGCAAATCTTATTGCCAGCCTGTAACAATGAATAAATTCTTTGTCGTGTATTCTACAGGTAAAATTGTAATAATAGTCATAGTTTTCAGACAATAATTGTTACCTTTTTAATATCAATGGCTCTTTTGTTTGCAGTATGTGCATAACATTGTAAAAAGGAATGATTAAATATGATTGATATAACAGTTGCAGTCCCCACACACATTCTACATAAACCTCAAAGGAAAACCTCAAAGAAGGGAAAAAAGGAACTCTAAAGGAAAATTACTGCAAAAGTACTTTATGCTAACCTGGCATCGTGCATAAAAATAAAATAATGTCTGTATGTGAATGATTCTTAAGCTTTAGGGACTAATTAAGTTTTTAATGTGGTCACATTCTTTGGAAAGTATTAGAAGTCTTGTGATTCAAGAAACTTTGCTTCTCAAATAAAACTTTGTGGAGGTCAGTCCATTCACATCTTCAGGACTCGGTTTTAATCAAAATTCCTCAATAAATTCCTGTTGAATTGCCTTGTGTCATTACCTGTGGGAGCATTTATGAAGGCAGAAGATAATTTGAACTTTCACAAATCCCATAAATGAAAGGTCAGAAAGGTTAGATCATGGCAGTTTGGTGAAGAAACGAAAACAAATCATAAATTACCTCCACCAGAAAGACAGCATGTTCAAGCCAGACGTCACAGGTTTTGTTTTTCAATCGCTAACAGCCCTCCGAAACCCTATCACAGTACTTGGTTTTAACGGCTTGTAATAGGTCACTGTGATCAGAAGGAGAGTTCAGGACTCACACGTGCATATTTAAGATGCCAAACTATAGCTGGGTAACTGAGGGAGCACTAACTGGTTTTAATGGGTTGAGTACATTGAAATACATTGCTGAATTTAATTTTTTTTTTAGTTGTAACTAGTAGAGAAAATGTGAATATCACCGATTCACTTAATTCAAAATGGGGTGTTGACAAAGAGGGGTCAAAATAGTCTTGTTTGCTGGTGTTCTTAGCACACGCAGCAAAAATAAAGCTAGTGAACTTTAGAAGCTGTTGCTTGTTATTGGGGGATTTTATAGAAAAATACAATGCGGGAGGACCCTGCCTAAAGGATCCAATATCACATCATTACGATAGGTATGAATTTATTTCATAGTAAGGTGGATGCTGTAAGTGCTTCCATTGCTGTTAAATTATATGTCAGTATAGCTAAGTGTGCCATTAAAATCGTGTATTACTGACACAGGCAATATTTATTTAATTTAATTTTATGGCACATATTTCAAGCAGGACAAGAAAAAATATTGTCTGACCTTCCCCATGGTCAGGAAGTTTATTAGCATAGACTCGAAACCAAGAAACGGTACCCATTAACACCAAAACCACTGGTGCTGTGGGACCTTTTCTATGAAGAGGGGATAGGCAGAGGACAGAAAAGACATGGAGGTCTTTCTGCCCATGGAAAGGGTTGTGACATCAAGAACAGATGGGAAAACTCAAAAGGTTCAACAGAGGTCCTGGAGTCTGTGGCTTCTGCTCTGTGAAGGAACCTAATTCTGGTTCAAGCAGGATGAGCAAAGCTTGAAAGTGGTATGAAAGTAATGAAGATTTTTTAAAGACACGTAGTGAAAAGCAGAGATGATAAGACAGGTGTACTGAATGCCTCAAGAGGCTGAAATCTTGCCTTTCATTTCCGCGTCCTTGATTCAAATCCAACATAAGGCTGTTGTGACAAAAAAACATATTGCCATCTGACACCAGTCCAGCAGCCTCCTCAAAATGAAATGGTGGTCACTGTCAAGTTTCTGTCAGGTAGATGCCGCTGCTGCCATCATTAACCAATCCATGCTTGCAAGCTGCCTTACAGGGGAACGCAAGACCCGAATGCTGTGAGTACAGAAAAAGACCCTTACAACGGAGAGCGGTTTCTGCAGTGGAGGTTGGGGTATACTGGCTGAACAGGGCTGGGATAACTTGAAGCACTGCCTGTGCTTGTAGCTGTTACCTGAACAGAGAACTTCAGTTTCCCGGGCTGTCAAAACGTCAGTTTTGGCAGTGGTTAAAAAAAGAAAAGGCAAAGTGGATCACTGAATATAACCACAGAGGAACAGAGAGCTGAAGTTATTTTGGAAACCAAAGAAGCACGGCGAGACCTAGCTAGGAAATGCTGCTGTGTGCAGCTCTGACGGCAAGGAGAAAATGGTGCTGAACCGCTAATGCATGCTGGAGGACACACTGAACACTAGGATATGTGCTGTAAGATAGATCTGTGACAATTAAGTGTGACCATAAGGCAGCACCGGCTTCTTGCTGTCAGACCCAGATGTCTGAATGTGTTTTATGCATGTTTGTTGGCTTTTTAAAAAACGTAATAAATGGTTATTTTCAAAAAATGAAGCAAGATTATCCAGCCTTGACCTGAATACCGTAGGCAAAAATAAGAGATGAAGGAATATTACTGAAGGAAATGAGATCCAGAAGGAAAAAGTATGGACTAGTGCCAGTAACTCTCATATAAGAACCAATTTAAAAACTGGAGGTTAAAAAGGACCAGCCTACCAGCAATTCAGTCAGAATTTATGTTGCACTCATGTAAGTTTTGGGCTTAAATTGTCAAGAAAGGACTTGTTGACACAGGTTAGAGAAAGTGAAATAACGGCATTGATTGTGTTTCACATCTTTAGTTAGGCATGTAAGGACAGATCTCTAAAGGTATGCAGGTACCTGTAGAATCTGATAGAGGCCTTAAACCTTTCCAAAACTCGCAAGGGCCAACCAAACCTATACAAATTGATTTGATGCTGACACCCACCTAAGCTTCTTTTATTGTACTTGAGATGGGTGCCCAAATATTTCTGAGGACCCAGGGCTACATGTCTCTCTGCATCTGTGACTGCCTAAACATTTTTGGAAAACCTGGGTTTCACCATCTAATTTCTGCATGCACATACCAATTTGCAGCCCCAGATCCTACTCACATCTTTGGAAATAATTTTCTTTCTGCAAGCAGAAAACTTCTCCATGTGACTGTTTTCTCCCTTTGCATGGTACTGAGGATAGACTGTCTCTCTGAATTATTTCTTCATCTGCTTCCCCTCCCCTCCCTTTATGCCTCTGCCCCGTGGGGACATGGGATGGAGCAGTGTGCACGTTGGTGGTTTGCAGTGCCTTAAGAGAGGATTGCTGTTGGAGAGGACACATACTGTTCCTGCATCCCAACCTGCACTGTACTCTCAGGAGTGGCATGGTGCTGCTGAACCAAAATGTCTTGGGAAAAGTGTCAGGCAGCATGATGGCAGAGCTTGCCTGATACTGGGGCTGGCCCCCAAGACCTTGCTGCTAGAGGGAGACAGAAGAGGTAGGTTTCTCTTGGCCTCTTCCAAGGTAAAGGGCAATCTGAGTCCTTGTGTTGAATCTTTGAACACCTTTTTCCTAATAAAACTGTGAAGTGGAGATCAGAAAACAGGATACAGCAATGCAGGGCACTTAATCCAAATGAATAGCACAGTGCTTACCAGTCACAGCTTCAGATGACAAAACCAAAAAAAAGGGCCTTTTATGTTAAGAGAATAAAGGATTCTTTCAGCCATATTTCTATGATTTACACTATCAAAATACCAACAAATTCCTCCTCTTGTTCCTTTGATGTATGCTGTGTTTCTGAGGTTTACCATGCTCATACCAGAGAACCTCATTAAAAACAAGGAAAAGGCAGACAAATTAAACTCATTATTAGCTCCACATTTTTTCTCACATGTGTGTGTCTGTGTGTGTAGGTATGTATAAGTGCATGCGTACACTGCATGTATATGCCTGTGCATTTTCCGTACTAGAAAAAAGAAATGGAATTCTCTAAATGCTACTGAGGTGCCTAAGTTATTTGCTGTCTAGATATGACCAATGGGCAATTATATGGGTTGAGATACGAACCTGCAAACTCAGAGAAGTCCAATAGCTGTGAATTCAGTCCTTCTGAAAATCCTGTAGACTGAGAATCGTAATTTTTTCATGCCTACGCTCAGATCAAGGGCTGGTAGAATCTACCCTCTTGCTCCTGCAAGCCGAACACCTTTGGGGCAAACTGAATAAGCTTCCCCACAAGCTCCATCAGACACTGGAAAAGGCCAGTCTACCACATATTGAACATTTCACGTCCTTCTCCTCACTCTCTGTGTATCTTACACTTTCGAAGCTGACGCTAAGGCTTCCGGTGCTCCAGGCAAATCATCAAATATCTGTTCTCACCACAGGCACCCAGATAAAAATAGTCACGGATTGCTTTGCTGCTCCTCCTGTTTTGCTGCCCTGGAGATACAACAGTTCCTGCAGATTGAGAAGTGATTTGGTTCTAGGCTGTGTTTAAACACAACTTTTTGTTTGAACTGAATGATGAAAAGAGGAGTTAGAACAAAAATGAAGACAGTTTGAAAACTGTAATGAAGACCTTGACAATGACACAGTGCCTTAGGGAGTCGGAGACAAGCCCCTTGAGGAGCTGGTTGCCCATTATATTGTAAGTCAAGACAATTTTTTGTTTTCTTATTACTCTGAAAGTCCCTAGCAAGTTGCTTCCAAGTAAAAATTTTTCCTGCCTTACTGAATACAGCTGCAGCTTTATTTTTTGGTTGCCCTCCTGCCACTGAGCAGACCCAGTAACGTGCTGAGTGCTCACTCACTGAGTACTTCTGCTGTGTTGTATTCAACCACTTGCTAGGTCAGGTGACGTGATGCTTGCAGGTTGCAGAGTTTAGCACTAAACAGATAACACCACTGGGGGAAAAAAAAAAAAAGAAGTTTTTTTACTTGCCCTACTAGATCCTAGATCCCACTAGGCATTAAAAACACTCTAAAATTAAGTAGCTCCTTATTCCAACTTAGGCACTTGAGTACGAAAACTGATGATTTTAAAACTGTTATCCGTATCTTGACAAAGGCTGAGAAGAAAGTAGGCAGAAATCTTAATTTCTTCCAATACCTGAAAGAGATGTTGACTAAGCTATCACCTCTCTAATTTCTTAGCTGCAAAAGTGATAAATATATTATTAAATACAGCATGGATGAAGACCCTGAGATGTATTCAGCTGAACAACGCAGCCATGCTATTCGCTTACTACATGGATCTACGGACAGTCCTATTTCTCTAATTACGAATCTGCTCACCAGGAGGCAGCTGTTGGCATTGTCTTACCTGAAAGTCTCAAACTGTGTGGGCTTTTTTGGTGCATGCTGGGACAGTGCAGCTGGTACACAACAGATGGTATGAGGGAGTCCCTAGTTAGATGATGCATATGTGCTCAGCCCCAAAGTCAAATCTGTGTTGTTATAAACCAGGGAGTTGCCAGGCAGAGCCCATGAAGGTGTCCGCAAGGTGCCAAGAGAAACTAGAGTGGAGCTACTAAGTTTGCCATTTTTGCCATGGCCTAAGGGATGCTGTAGTTTAATGGGCTGTGCTGGCTCATTAGAGGTACGCTTTCAGTTTTGTCACTGTTCACTGTAGCTAAAGATATCATAAGAATTAAGCGCTGAGGGACAGCACAGTGGGCAGCTCGTAGCTCTTGGCTATTTTACAACATCCATGTAAGAACCTCAGGAGGAAGGTGAAGGGTGGCATTGAAATTTGGAATATACCATGCAGACAAGGCAATTTGCCTTGCTTGCAAATAAGTGCCTAAATACAGGTATTTCCTGTGCAAAGGGAACCAAAGACATTCAAAATTTAAAATACACTTAAACACAAAAATCCAGGTGACTGTATGTAACTGGGAAGCAGGTGCTAGTTTTAAGCAAACCTCAGGGCTTGTTTAATAGAAGCACATCTGGTCTTTAAAAGTCAGCACAGGTGTTTGCATATTAATTGCTCAGATCTATCCTGCTACCCCATGTTATGCCCTGGAAAAGCCAGAAGTCAACTCTGAGATGGCTGTACTATTAATACAGGTGTTGCTAATTGATCACATGTTGGTTGTGAATACTGAGTTTAGAACTATGGCATTGCCTCTGTTTTCTCTTGTGGTTCTTCGATTTCATTTCAGAAAGATACTCTTGTTAATCAGTGTTCTATAATTTTATTGGTTCCTTTGACTTTATAAGGTGGGCCAGGGTTTTATTCTACCATAGCAATATCTGCTGTGATCATCATTTTATTCCAGGGCTTGGCAAAATGATCTTCACTGAGTTTTAGAGATGTTTTGAAAATTCTTTGGCTGTGTTTTGGTCACTTGATGGCTAAGCTGCAAAATATAAGAGCAGAAGAAAAACTTCTTTAAGTGCAGAATTTTTTAATAGTAAGACAGCATGTTGGGAAATCATAGAGGGGAGGAGTTATGATTTATGTGCTGAAGATTATTAAACAGTCCTGAAAAATAATGAAATAGAGATACATTAAATAAAATTCAGTGATGAGCAGTGAAGCTGATAATGGAAATAAACTGGCTTGTTTTAGACAAAGATAAGCACTAAACCAATCTGAACCATTAGTAGATACCTGGGAAGGAAAAGTATCCATCTGCAGGATCATTTGGACAAGACCAAAGTAGGTCTTAGTGGGGAATACCAAATATCTGAAGGCTAGAAATGAAAGGAAAGGATAGTAGCTGTTGTAGTCAGAAGGATACATGTGTGCTGACAAGGACTCTAAACTAAGATACTAGGTTCAGGAAAAAAAAAAAAATTGAAAAAAATAGGCAGTTTACAGATTTAAAAAACCCCAGAGCAGTGAGGTATGGATTTTCTGTATATGTTTTAGTGCAGTCACAGAAGAGCAATGAGTTTTACATGGTGATCTACAAAGTTAGGTTCTCAGTGTTAGTCTGCACTTTGCAAGTTTGAAGTGTTTATTTTGCTTTCTAGGTTTTGTTTATTTTGGGGGGTTGGGGTTTTTTTTTCTTTAAGTTTCAGCTCCTGAGCTGGAGTTCTGACTGCAGCATATTTCTCGAAGTATCCTGTGCAGGTGGCATACTTGGAATGGAGCCGGTTTAATAACTGAGGGATTTAAGTCAGATTTAGTTGAGATAAAAATAAGGATAAATTAAGCTAGTTATGCTTCCTTCCTGCCTTTATCTATGTGACACTTCACTACAGCTAAAATTATGGAGGAATGAAACATTTCAGATGAGAATAAAGCAGCCAAGAGATATAAACATTAGTGAGGAGGGAGCTATTTTATTTTAAAAAGCCTTCTCTTTTCAAACCTGTCCTCCCCGCTGAGAAGGAAGGCAAGGTGAAGGAAAGGTTCCCCATTGAATTCAGTGATGGCAAGATCAGCCTGAAATAGCAAAAAAAAAAATGTTTCTCACAGGAGTGAAAGTCAGCCACTAAATGCATGAAACTAAGGGGGAGTATGACAAAATCAGACGATGTTTGAAGACAAAGAAATACATTTTATGGCTGGGAGAGGACAGGGGGCAGGATGGGGAGTTCTATTTACATCAGAAGTTTCATGCATCTGGAGAATGCCTGACAGGCACAGAGCACAAAAAAAGGACTGTTTTAGCCATGGGGACCTCATTGTGAGGCTTTGAAAGCACTGCAGGCTTTTGGAAAAGGACGGAAGCCTAAGTCAGAACCAAATTTAGGTTATTCAGCACAGTTATCATCCCAGTGACAAATGTGAGAACCGAGTGAGCACAAATACAATGGAAGGTATTTAAATTTGGATGGGTTTGAAAACAAATGCTTGATGAGGTTCATAAATGTCAAATGAACAGATGGAGCTGAGAATGAAACCAGCAGGGAGATAAGGCAGAGATTGCTGTGAGCAGGGGTGGAAAACAGGAAACTCCAGTCGGTGGGCTACAGGGTGAGGATGAGGGACCGGGGACTGCCAAGATAAGAGCTGAGACAAAGGCGGATACGGATGGTCCTCAGGCTGCAAGGAAGAGCACAGGTCAGAACAATTATGGGAAGAAAGACCCCTGCTTGCAAATCCTGGAACCAGAGAGAGGGCTTGGGAGCAGGGTGGGCAAGGGAACCTGCTCAGAGCCAGGGGACCACTGAGTTTCCCTACGGATCGGTTTGGCGGTCTGTGTGCAGGATCATGTCCTGGCACCGCCAGGTTTGGCCATCGGCGTGGGGAGGCCCATATGTCCCTCACAGGATACTCTGTCCTTACACACAACTGTTGCTGCATGGTGGGTTTTTATACGGCCATGCTGTGTGGGCACCTGGAGGGACACAAGAACACTCCTGCTGGGCTGTGCTTGCATTTGGGGCCTCATGCAATGCAGCTGTGTCAGACACCCCAGGGCCACGGTGTGTCAGAGGTTAGTGAATCCAGTGAATAAACAGACCTAGATATTTTTGTCCTGTTGAAATGAGGTTCTTTTAAAGAAATGAAGTTGCAACTTCATTTCCTTTTACGTCATGTGCTCCCCAACATCACGCTCATTTGTGAGGGTCTCCTGAGCATTAGCTTTAGCTTTACACTGTCTACCATAAAAAGTAACAGCGTAATGAGCGCATGTGCAATATACTCCTAAGCAAACAATATCTTCACTGTGAGGTTTAGACGTGCCATAATCCTGATCAGCAGTCTACCTTGACGATGCGCTGCTGCACAATGGGAGCATGCTGCAGGCCCAGATGACTATAGGGCCTGGACACCTGTAATTCCCCTTCATGTAAGTTGCAGCAGGTTTCCACCAGATACTCAGTGGTTCCCAAACCTAGGTCGCATGCATATTACCAAGTATATGCTGGCTCGACTCACAGCACCAAAAATCAGGTTTTTGTCCATGCATTTATATACTTTACAAACAGAAACAGAATTTGCAGACTGTATCAGGTGGTTGGCTGGTTGGCTGGTTGACTTGTTTTTACAGTCTGATTTAGCATGGCACAGAAAAATTAGATGAGACTGCTGGCCCAAAATTCACCTTTAAAAGACACCTCCCAAATTTACAATACTCTTTTGCCTTTATATTCATGGGTTTTTTACTTTATTCTTGTTTCCTGTTTTCCCACCACGTTGCTTGAAAACAATGTGGCTAAAGAATAAGGCTGTCTTTTTTTCTTTAGGTTGCTTCATCAAGTTAGAGTATGCTGAGCATAGTCAGTTTTTTGGTATCCTTTCATACTGTTTAGGAAGGAGTACTAACTTCTCAGGTAGTTTGGGAACTGCACTTTTATGCTTGCTGTGTTTTGGAGACCAACAGAATGTGATATGTATGTAGTAAAGATTTTATGTGCATCAAAATTCAGCGAGTAAGAAATTTGATACCACGCTGACTAGTACTGTTCCTTCATATAGCTATAATGCTCAGGCACTGCACTCAAAGCAATTAATTTTCCTTTCTTTCTCTTCTTTCTCTTCTCCTTTCTGTTTTGGTTTTTTTTTTTTTTAACATGGAATTGCAACTGTGACAAAGATACTTTCTTTCCCGTGCCCCACAGAAAGTAGGAGCAAGAAAAACAGTGCTTAGTGACTCCAAACAGTCTTGTCTTGGCACTGACTACTTATGGCACAGGCATGTTTCTATTAAGAAGTAATGTATTTAGATTTCTGTGCCATTCTAGAATAACCATCATATATAGGGGAAAAAAAGTACTCTAAGAAAGTAAAAAAATGTTCTATTAGAATAAATATTTTTTTGCAGCCAGATAAAGGCACTTGCAGGTGTCCTCACATGAAGGCTGCTCCAGAGTTTTTATTTCACTATAAATGGTTCTAGTCCAATATTCCACCCTCCTTACATTCATTTAAAACTGAATCAGAATTCAAATAAGGATTAACCACCCACGGAGTCTGGCACGACAATAGAAGTACTCACTAACTTTTTTCCTACATGTTATTAGCAGAGGGAATTTAGGTTAAGGAGTTTCATTACAAAAATATAATTTTAAAATCTTGACTGTCCCCCCCTTTTTTTTTCATTATTCTCAATGACTGAAAGTTTCCACACGCCCTTGTGGCCCAGGGTAATCTTTATTCAATAAATATTTTGGATAGTGACTAACAAGCATTCTTATAAGCAAGTGGAGAAGTCTCTCAGCAAGACAAATAAATTGTTTTGATTTGCTGAATTGAAGTCTAGTACTGGGAAAGAAAAAGGAGTAATTCCTTGTTTAACCATCTCTCATCTTTAGTCATTTGTTCAAAACAGTTAAAATTGCTCAAAGAAATAAATATTTACAGACGTGTGATATTTGTCTTCATATTTAAGAGTAGCATTTCTTTCCATTATTTTGCACATTTGTAGTAAAGAAGTAGAGAAAAAATTAAAATTTGAGTTATCAAATGCCCAATTTAATGGGCTGAAATAACAGTGGTTTTTATTCTAGACTAATTTTCAGATGTTAATGTATGAATGGATGGCTGAATCTTGGGTGCTTCAACTGACACTAAATACAACCACATAAAATTACTGTTATTAAGCTTCTGAAGGCATATCAAAATGTGGAATTTAGCCAAGTTATTCAGTCTTCATACCTGGGTATCTGCACATACAACACTAGTAATGAGATTACAGATGCAACTGCATATATATATGTAAATATCTTCAGTAGAGATTGGAGCTGTAGCTGCAAAGGACTGTGACATTGCGTGAAAATGTTCCAGTGAAAAGGATGGTCTGACAAACTGCTTTATTCAAGCCAATGGCAAAATTCCCATTGATCTTTAATAAAGCAAGAATTTCACCTTTGAGAAAAGTGCAATGCATTTTTCCTAAAAACTGAAAGGAAACTGTGGTAGTACTCTCTGTTCCTAAAACTGTTCTTCTGGAACTACCTGTCTAGGGAGATAAAGAGGTTAAGAAGAAAGCACAGAAGAGAGTGTTTGTCTCCAGGATTGCGAATGTAGACCCCATGAGATGTTGTCTGCATGGATGTGTGAGCATAGGTTGAGCAGTAACTCAGTAGTATAGACAAGATGGAGATGATGGGATCATTAAAATGGGAGTCTGACAGAGCTTTACTGTCCTGGTTTATTGTACTACCCATGCCTTTCAATAGAATTGTGTCATATTACATGATTTCTTACTTAGGCTTATTAAAGTGAACTTCTTGTGAGTTTTAACTGCAACTGAAACTAGGGGGTTAACCAATTAACAAGAGTCTTCCTCCATTTGCTGTAAAAGAGCTGCATTTCTAAATCTTGTCCCTCCTTTCTATTGTCTAGTTTTCTGCCTTCATTTTTCTTCATTAACAGCTAATTCCCAGCGAGGTCGTATATAATGTAGAGACAGAGGTCTTCGAACACCAGCATGAATTGTTTGCACTGTGGTTAGTTCCATTGAAACCATGCAGATGGGGTGAGACTAAGATTTTGCTGGACTGGAGCTGTAAGTTATACCACTTAGAATGCTGAAAAGGAGACTCTGTGACTAGATCCTCTTTCCCACTTTTGCCTACTAGGCAGCATGGTACAAAAAAAAAAAAAAAAAAAAAAAAAAAAAAAATCACATCTCAGCTGGAAAACTAGTTTTAGAAAATAATTCTTTCAATAGCTGACATCCTATTTAATTAAGAAGGACTCATCTTTCAAGATATCTATTTCCCCAGCTCTGAATTTCTTGTCTGAATACTTCATTTGCAAAGACATAATGTTCTCTGATTTAAAACAAAACAAAACAATACAAAAAATCCCATACCCCACCAAAACTAATTTCCTTAATTTTCTCTTGGCCAGACTGTTACATTTCTATAGAATTACATCCAGTCCAGAGAAAAAACTATGTAGCAGGGTTTTTTCCCAGCCGTTCATAGCTTTTATTGTCCTTGGATAAAATTCTCTCTTGTGCAATGAGCCTGCTTGGGCCCCTATCATACCTTACATTTCATGTAATACTTCTGGGGTGAGTGATCAAATAGCGTAACGGTCTTCAGCAGTATTCTGATAATTCTCAAGTTGTCCTAGAGAGATCTTGCTGGCACCAGGAAGTCAAAGAAACTTCAATGTTCATTGTCTGAAATGTGAGAGCTTTATCTTCTGCTTCAAGAACGAGTGCTGTATCATCATGATGGATAGGGCCAACATTCTTCTGCCATATCCATGGGTGCTTTACGTTGTTTGTTTCCAGTGCTTTTCCTTACTTTAAGTCTTTGCCCATTGTGGATTATCTGTCTCAGATTATTGCAGGAAGATACAAATTTTAAACTAGTATCTCCAAGTAACCAAAAAGACTGAATTTGTAAATGTGAAATCTTTCCTGTGGTGGTGGGACACAGCTGGACTTATCACACTCAGCAGTGTCCATGTGGCAAAACATAGAGGATCTAGATGAAAGAATGACATCGCCTCTGTTTAAACATGAATATTAAAATACAGCATGGTTGCTTCAGCAAAGTTTAGGTCAGTGTAAGGGTTGCTTTGAGTGGTACTTGCCATCTGTGCTGTTTGATGGCCACTGGCATGGGTATTGACTGCCAGGTGGGGTGTCCCTTTCTGTTACCCATTCAAAGCCGAGCTAGACATCATCATGACTAGCAAGGCAGGTGAAAGTCAGTCACAAGCATTGCACTATGCATGGGAACATGCTAGAAACCATTCAGAAACACAGGTTCAAAACTGCGTGCTACCTGGCAAGCCCTGGTTTTCAGCCCTGCACTAATATGTTTGTATGGGAAATTTCAAGGATGGGCTGAGTTAGCTTTAACCTTTCTCAGTACCATGCCTCTTCACCTGGTAAAAGTTTACCAGAACAATCTGGACTTCACATGCTAAAGCAACAGTGGTCCAACTGCATGCTGCCAGGTTGTTACAGGCCCAAGTAAAGTGCAAAACAAGAATTACACACAGGAACAATTTGGGAAAAACATTCCTAGAAAGACATTATGGTTGCAGGAATTCTATGAATTTTAAAATACAAAATTTGCCATTCAGATGTTTTTCTATAAAATACTTGTTTGTTTCTATTTAGTGTTACAAAACTCATAAGTCCTTCAGTACTTGCCTTCCAAGCTCATGTTGTATTATGGACCTGCAATCAGACTGAAAATTACCTGCTAGTTAGAGAGACAGATGGAGCACAAGCATTTTTTTCCTTCTTCTTCTTCTTTTTCTTCTTTTATTAAGAAAACGGGTATCCAAATTACCATGACCAACTCATGTAGGCTATTTGCATTACTTGCTAATACTTTTGCCCATTTCAGAATATTCATTTGCCTTTTAAAATTGAGGCTGTAGTGTTCAAATGAAGTGCCTACCCTTCAACTCAGTAGGTGCTTGATGGAGCTGAACAGCTGCACCGGCTTGAAAAGAGTTGCTATTGTGCATTGCTTATTATGGTCCGGAGCATAAGAACTGACTGCTGCCAACCGGCATGGGTTTCCACATTCGCTGCTGGTAAGTACCCTCAAGTTGAGAAACTGATGCCATTGAGTATCCCCTGGCTTGCTTTCCCCCTTGGTGGTATATCTCTATGGACAAACCTTTTGTCCTGTAGTTACCATCCTGGAGACCAGGGAAGTGTAAGGTATGCTGTTATGGGTGATTCAGGTGGAAGGTAAAGTGCTGAGGTCTGATGCTTCATCACCAGCTGGTCGCTTTTTCTCTGGATGTAATCACTTGATGACACCCCTGGCTAGGTAGCAATAAATACTCACTATTTAGTCCGCACTACAGCCCATCGAGAAAGAGAAGGACATTGTACTGTAAGTGTTGACCCATTTTGAGTGACAAGTGCAAAAGTGCTGGGCACAAAAAAATAATACTTTATTCAAGTGCATGCCACGTATTCTTCCCGACGTACTCTGTAAAGTATTGTATTCTAACTAGGCAGGAGGCTCGTATCTCATGATGACCAACAGTGGCTTCTTGATCTGCCGGCTGGCAGATGCGGGTAGTCCTGTGGAGGTGGCACAATCAGCCCCTGTGGAGGAAAGAGTCCTTCACACCACTCAGAGGCAATCTCTCCTGCCAATTAAGGAGATTTGTGGATGAAATCCAAGGGGAATTGCAGCCCGTTTGGCTTGGCTGGAAGAATGAAGCTTCTGGTCTGTGCAGGCAGTGCTGCAGGCGGAGAGAAAAGGGAAGAGCTGTTTGCAAACAGCTCCCTTTTGGGAGACGCAAATGAACGGGAGGCTGTTTTAAGATTAAAACAAAAGGGGTACATTTGAAAGGACAAGGCAGGTTTTTTAACCCCTCACCTCTTGCTGAGATAGCAGGCACTTGGAGTAGAGTAGAGTAGAGTACAGTATTTTTAAAGGCTCATGCCCGCATTGTGGCATGTAAGTGAAACATCACTGAGAATTCATGAACTATTTATTCACTCTTGGTCACAATGACAGGTCTTCGACATTCACATCACGAACAGTCTGGGACAAATGCAGCACCAAGGGGGACTGGCAGATAGTGAAATGGTTGTCTTCTGCGGGAGTAAATAGAGGGAGTAGAGGGAAACCCCAAAATTCGTAGGCTGCAGGGGCCTGCCCACTGCTTTCCACTGTCAGGCAGGGCCAAGTGAAATATCATTTAGTGATTTTAAGGATATGCATGGGATGTCAGCTGGAAAAGCTTCCAATACCTTCACTGTCGTACCCTCAAGGTGGGGTGAGATTTATTACGGACTTGAGGGTTTCGGAGGCACTGTCACCAAATGAGCACTTCTGCTACTCAGTGGCAGAGGTGCTGGGCTCTTCTCAGGTAATATCTGGAGCTGAGCTAAAACCCACTAGACAGAGAAGGAAACCCATCTAAAATCGGAAACCTTATCCCTCTTTCTCCTTTGCAGAGCTTGGGTTAGTCAAACCAGGAAGGCTGTGTTGTCAAGCTGATGTGTGGTAGATCAATAATCATTAATATTCTATGCTTTACAGAAATCCAGGTTATGAGGAAGTGAACTCCCAGCAGCTCACAGAAACAGACATGAACGTGACCATTTTTGAATGAACTGAGTTTTTCACTTTAAAACCCTGCAGGTAAGGCTCAGTTGTCATGAGTCATTGGACTCTCATGTGCCTTTCCTTATGCACAGCCTTGACATCAATCTATCTTCTCTTAGAGGTAGCACAAAAATCAGTGGAAGAAAGTAGTGTCTCCATGATAAAATGGTCCTTAACCAACGCTTAAGTTGTTCCATTGCACGGTGACAAATTTACTGTGTGTCTGTGAACGAAGGAAAAGAGGATATGACCTGCTAGTAGTTCTGCAGGTGTGTTACCAAGATAACACCTTAGCTCCTTCTTTAAAGATATTTGTCTGATCACACTAAATTTTAAAGGAAGTTGAAGAAAATAGCCTTCTTAGAAATGGGGAGGCATAGAATATCCCTTGAACACTCAAATAAAATTGTTCAATTTTTTTCTGCAATTTTGCATTTTCAGTGGAATTTTACCTTCGCAGTTCCTGAAAAAGGGGTCTCCCCTTCTATTGATTTCCATCCACTCATCTATCACTGTGTGATCTCAGAAATCTTTTACTTTTCACAGTTAGGGGTGGTAGAGTAAAAATCAAATTTTAAAGAGTAAATCATACTCCTATATCTCTGCTGCCTTCATGTACTGCCAGAATTATTTCTCGTGTTACATTTACACAGTAGCATCTCTTGGCTTCCAAGAGAAATACAGCTTGTATTTCTGCAGTTGAGAAACAGGATGTCCTGAATGCAGGAACCCTAGAAGTTTTCTGGACTGCTCAAGGATGTGCCTGTGTACAGGAATATTGCTTTGTGAAGATGGCAGGGAGTCAGTTCCTCAGAAATTCCTGACAATGGTCTTTAAATGCTGTTCGCTGCCCTTTTCCTCCACATCTCCATCCTCAAATATGAGACGACTAGCAGGATTTTTTTTTATTATTTTTTTTCACCACTGTGGTGCAATGTTAATTACAGGATTATCCTGACCACTCCAGGACATGTAGCCAGCTGGTCTCACTTCTGTGTGTAGGTAATAAACACCACGCACATTTCCTGTTTCCTGATCGCACACTGAGTATATTTATATGTACGTAGATTCGATGCCTGATTTCAACATTTATCACTGTTTCCCAGATCATTTCCGTCTTTCCTTCTCCCCAAAGCACACTGCTTCCTGAATTGTATCAAAGTAAATTACGTTTCTGGGTGGTGAACATTTGTTTCCGGACAGGTAACACCCAGCAGAAGCAGATAACTCCAGAGACTTGATGTTTCAGCATGCAGACATTTTTTGCAGAGCCACTAAATACCAACAAAGCTCCTGCACGTCCTATTAAAGTTGGCAAGAAATAACTTTTCCTCACTTTTCATTTTACTTTGAGCTATGTACCATACGGCAGTTGGTGGTGTGCCTAAATGTAAAGGAAGAACAGAGCAGAATCCAAACAGTGAAGTTACATCTAGTGCCTCATCTTTGCCTATGCTCTGTATTTCCAATGTTTCATCCAGTCTTATTTCATGTCTAACACATACATGATGGCTTTTCTTTGCACATAAGATAATGCCTTTGGCATTAACAGATGCACAGAAGTTTTATTTTATTGGCAACATTGTTGTTGTAAGGTCTGCATATTGATTGCTGATTCTTTAGGTTTTCTTGTTTGGGATAGGCATTTTTATAACTCTTAAAGCTTGGGGTAATAATTTTTTTAATCTTGTCTAAACCAATTACTGGTATTTAATTTTTTTTTTTTTTTTCCCCAAAATAGCCCCCTGTTTCTGTTTCAAATTCTTAACATTTGCAGAAGATGGCATTTTGATGACAGGACAAAATAAACTCATCTTTTTCCCCCATAAACTCTTGCAGTATCGATAGGAACCAGATTTGCAAAACCCCACTAGTCTTTGTTGACCTATTTCTGGAGCTACAGGTCCACAAAAACTATGTTCTCACACCTTGCTCGCTCTTTTTTTGGGCCCAGCTTGGATATACAACGTAGGTGCAATTTACAACAGTCTTTTGCTTATCTCAGAGAACTGAGAAAAGACCATTCCATAAAGTACAATTTTTATTCAACACTCTACTCTGATTTCAATTATTTGAAGTGTTTACCTCCACATGAAGGACTTTTTAGGCCATCACTTTTCTCAAATTTTTACATTAATATTCAGCCACCCTGTCTCCTCCTAATCTTCCCACAAAAATCCTTTGTATTTATGTAACTCTTTTCTGTCCACAGATTACAAAAGTAGTATCACCAAGTTTTAGTGGCAGTCTTTCAAGGAGTGATGTAGGGGACTTGCCTCATGGTGCTTATTAAATTTCATGAGTCATATGACTAAATCCCCTCACAAAATTAATATAAAATTTAAGGAACCGTCAGTTAAACTCAACAGACCTGGATCTAGAGCAAAGAAAACTTACTCTTATTGGAGAGGGATCAGGCTAGGTTATATTTAAACAAACTGAACACATAGGAGTTCCTGGCACCTCACTGGATGCACCCATGCATGTTGAGAAGACTGGTCCCCGGTCACTGTGAAATCACCCTTGGTTACCTCTGAAAGTTCACAGTGATCGGGGGAGATCCCTAATAACTGTAGGACAGCAAATGCCATTCCTGCCTTCAAGAAGGGCATGAAGAAGGAGCTGGGGAACTACAGGTTGGTCAGCCTCACCTCAATCCCTGAGAAGGTTGTGGAGCAAATACTCTGAAAGCAATTTCCAAACTTAGTGAGGGCAAGAAGGGAATTGGAAGAATTCTGTATGGATTTATGAAAGGAAGTTCATGTCTGAACACTCTGATAGTTTTCTAAGAGACAGCTGGCTTGATGGATGAGGGGCAAGAAGTGGAAGCTGTTTAGCTTGACTTAGCAAGGCTTCTGTCATTGTCTCCCATAACATCATCACAGACAAGCTGATGTGGTATGGGCTAGGCAAGTGTCCCATGAGGTGGATTGAAAGCTGTCAAAAGAACTAGACTCAAAGTGTTGTGAACACCAGCACCAAGTCCAGCTGGAGGCCAGTCACTACTGGTGTACCCCAGGGGTCACTACTGGGTCCAACACTGTTCAACACCTTCTTTAATGACCTGAATGATGCAAAAAAAGTGCACCCTCAGCAAATTTACTGACAATAGAAAACCAGGAGGAGTGGCTGTTACATAAACTGGGTGGGTTTCCATTCAGGGGCACCTGAACACAGTGGAGAAATGGTGTGACAGGAACTCCATGAAGTTCAGCAAATAGAAAAGCAAAGTCTGCACCTTGTGAGAAATGACGCCATGCACGAGCACAGACTGGGAGCCAACCAGCTTTGCAGAAGCTGCCCAGGGGGTCCTGATAGACACCAAGCTGACCATGAGCCAGCAATATGCCCTTCCCATAAAGAAGTCCAACAGCATCTGGGACTGCATTAGAAGGAACATTGTCAGCAGGTTGAGGGATGTGATCCTTTACCTCCACTCAGCACTGGTGAGCCCACGCTTGAAGTGGTAGGATCAGTACTGGTCTCTCCTGTTCAAGAGAGACATGGACATACTGGAGTGGATTCAGTGAAGGGTCATAAAAAAGGTGAAGGGACTGAAGCTTCTGCCATACAAGGGCAGGCTAAGACAGCTGGGACTGTTTAGCCTGGAGGAGACTCAGGAGGATCTCATCTATGTGTATAACATCTGGTGGGGCAACTGAAGAAGAAGATGACAGACTCTTACCAGTTGTGCTCAGTATTAGGATGAGAAGCAATGGGTACAAGATGATATGCAGTAAATATTGTTTAAACATAAGAAAAAAATCTTTCTTTTTTTTTTTTTTTTAATTGCAATGGCAATCAAACACTGGAACACGGCCCAGAGAAGCTGTGAAGTCACGATCCTTGGAGATAATCAAACCCAACTGGACATATCCCTGAGCAACCTACTGTAGCTGACCCTGGTCTAAGCAGAAGTGGGACTCTAGAGGTGCTGTCCAGATTCAGCCACACTCTGGTTCTGTGATTCTGTGACTGAGACAATTAAATCCTGTGAAAAATAAGTTTTCTTTATGTTTCTAATAAATAAAAGAAAATAGTTTAAGGGGTGGAGTAGCTGTGTTAAAAAAATACTATGCAAGAGATGGCATTCTTTTTCCATTCTGGAAGTTGTTCCTGTACGCATTAATTTCAGTGATATAGGGGACAGTGGGTATATTGTAAGATCACCTCCAAATGTTGACAGCTCCTTATTACATTTGTGAAAAATGTTTCTTTCCATGAAGAGTACTTCTTAAGGCTTTGAAGTACTTCATTTGAGACCAAAAGATAAGATATCACATGGAAAACAGCAGAGATACTGTATATCGTCTTAGTGACTCTTCCCAAAATGTTCATTGAACATGTTTATAAACTAGATTACACGATTCTGGTAGATTACAACTGGGTTAATGCCAGCAAGTTACACACTCCAAGAAAGGTGAAAATCTCCCTAAACTACAGCGAAATTAATGCTGCCAAAACTGGCTTGAATACATTCCAAAAGTATTTCCAAATAAAACTCCTCCATTACTCAGTTGGGTGCCAATAAACAGGTCAACTTTAAACCTTGGAATTTTGAATGCAGTGAAAGCCAAGAGCTCATTTGCTACATTTTCATGATGAGCAGGATTTATTTTTTTTTTTTTCATTTGAGCTGTTAGAGGACACTTTCTATAATAAGAAACAAGTTGCTTCTCCTGGCTTTATTAAGTTACCGACTATTTTGTCATCTTAAATAGGACAAAAGAACTGCAAAAAAAAGTCCTGAGATTAATTCCCTTCTCAATTACATTGGTGAAAATAGAGGGACATAATTCTGATCTATACCATTGTAACTGAGGAGATGATAAATTTTTAATTTGGAAATTTATCGTGAGTACCTAGAAATCTAGCTGTCCTTTCATGCATTTTTTCTTCTGTATTTTTAAGAGTAAAAGTTGGTCTAATGACTAAATGTTTACTAAATTAGCTCATGATACTGCTGGCATCGAATCCAACTTGTCAGACCCTTGTTTGAATAACACAATTGCAACATCCGACTGCATAAATGTAACAATAAAATATAATAGTATAAATACAAATTAAATATTTAGAAAGAAGTATCCAGTTAACTTAGAAATATTTCTCATTTTCACATTCATTATACTCCATAAATTCAGATATTTTATGGGTCTTTGATCTTTACCAGAAGACTCTTTGCCAGATCTGACTTTTGTGTTACTCCAGTGCATGTTGTGCAGCTACATCAGTGACATATTGGGTCCACTATGGCATTCCTTCAGCAGTGAAGAAAGCAGTTGACTTCACACTATGCACATTTAAGTGTGAAATTTCTGGGTATGCAACACTATGCCACACTATACAACATCATATATGTGTATATAGTACCTATGGATATTTATGTTGCCTGGTGCAGACCAACAGGCTTCTTATTGAGAGTTCTGTACACAGAGATTAATTTTAACTTTCCATTTCAGTCTGTGTATATGTATAGTTTAAAATAAGCAAAGACATTTAAATGGTAAAAACTGTGAGATTTTGAAAACAAAAAAATGGAAAGCAGAAGAGGAGAGACTGAACCGATTTGCTTTCAAAAATAGAATTGAAATGGGGAAAAGGGTTTCACGGAAAAAAACAGTTCTGTAAAATCTCAAAACACTTCAGAGAAAAGGCTGATGAAAGACTGAGAAGAAAAATGATTCATCACTATTTAGGAGGGGAAAAAACAGAGTAGAATCAGAAATCAAATATTTGGAACAGAAAGTAGGATGAAGGAGAATGTCCTTAATAAAATTAATTGTAAACACAAACTAAATAAAAATTTCAGAGAAATAGCTAAAGGAATTACAAGGAAAAGAAGTCCAATAATTGAGCCTGTTATAATATACATACATATAGTCTGCTATTGATTTACAAAGTGACCACAGAGAAAAAACTCCGTTCTTTGGATTCCACCAGTGCAGTGAACCTGCTAGAGAGATCTGAGAGGCACATCTCATGTATGATCTTAAATACAGCTAGATTTTATAAAACCTTCCCATTATATTCTTGTTTTATGTTGTGGATCAATTGGTATTTTAGATATAACAATACAAAGGGGAAGAAAATCCGAAAGTGTGTCTGCTTTTTCTTGTCTTTACCTCTAGAAAATGCTGGTATAGATTTTTGAAGGGTTGAGATGATATCTTATGAGGAAGGCTAATGATTCACTTTAACTATACTGCAAAAGAAAACTGTTTTGGAGAAGGGGGAAAAAAAGAGTAAAGAAGGAAGTGTGTGAAGAAATGCACTGAACGTGATCAGGCCCAGACAGCATGGGTTTATGAAAGACAGGTCCTACCTCACTCACCTGATCGCCTTCTATGACAAGGTGATCTGCTTAGTGGATGAGGGAAAGGCTGTGGATGGTGTCTACCTCAACTTTAGTAAAGGCTTTCACACAATTTCCTGCAGCATTCTCCTGGAGAAACTGGCTGCTCATGGCTTGGATGGGTATAGTCCTGACTGTGTCAAAAACTGGCCGGATGGCTGGGTCCAAAGAGTTGTGCTGAATGGAATTAAATCCAGTTGGTGGACGGTCACAAATGGTGTTCCCCAGGTCTCAGTGCTCTTTAATATCTTTTATCAATGATTTGGACCAGGGGATCAAGTGCACTCTCACTAAGATTGCAGACAACACCAAGTTGGGTGGATGTGTTGATCTGCCTGAGGGCAGGAAGGTTCTGCAGAGGGGTCTGCACAGTCTGGATTGATGGCCCAAGGCCAACTGTATGAGCTTTAACAAGTCGGAGTGGTGGGTCCTGCACTTGGGTCACAGTAACCTCCTGCAACACTTCAGGCTTGAGGATGAGTGGCTGCAAAGCTGCCAATTGAAAAATGACCTGGGAGTGCTGGTCAACACCCAACCGAATATGAGCCTGCAGTGTGCCCAGGTGGCCAAGAAGGCCAACAGCACCCTGACCTGCATCAGGAACAGTGTGGCAAGCAAGCCTTGGGAACTGATCATCCACCTGTACTCAGTACTGGTGAGACTGTGAATACTGTGTTCAATTTTGACCCCCCACTACAAGAAAGACACTGAGGTGCTGGAGTGTGTCCAGAGAAGGGCAATGGAGTTGGGGAAGGGTCTGGAGCACAAGTTCTATGAGGAGTGGCTGAGGGAGCTGCGGTGGTTTAGCCTTGAGAAAAGGACGCTCAGAAGAGACCTTATTGCTCTCTACAACTACCTGAAAGGAGGTTGCAGAAATGTGGGTGTCCATCTCTTCTCCCAAGTGATAAGTGATAGGACAATAGGAAACGGCCTCAAGTTGCCTCAGGGGAGGTTTAGATTGAATATTAGGAAATATTTCTTCACTGAAAGTGTGGTCAGGCACTGGATCAGGCTGCCCAGGAAGGTGGTTGGGTCACCATCCCTGGAGGTATTTAAGAGATGTGTGGAGGAGGTGCTGAAGGACATGGTTTAGTGGTGGTATTAGCAGTGTTAGGGTAAAGGTTGGACCTGATGATCTTAATTTTTCCAACCTAAAAATTCTGTGATTCTGATTCCTGACCAGTGTGCTGGAGGAGCTTGTGGGGTTGACCCCATCAGCGTCAACTGACCTGTGTGGAGCCACCCATGCACTCTGCTGCTGACCCATCTCTGCATTCATGCCTATTTTGGCATGTCACTGCTCTCCTTTCTGCTACCCAGGCTCTGACCAAGAAATCCCCATCCTGAGAGTAGAAAAGAAATAATTTCAGATTCTGGCCTATCTCCCACTGCTTGCCCTCTCCAAAACTCATGTGGAAGCCCACCCCTTGCCACCCAGCTAGGCATTATGAAAAGGATATCAAGTTTTCAGTCTGTGATAAGAAGTCTGATGCCAGCAGCACTCTGAAGTACTCACTAATGACAGAGCACGGCTGTAGGAGGAGGTGATGGGAGTGGGGTCAGGAAGAGAGTGCATGTGGGGTGGTCAGGGTGTGAGATGTGGTCACCTATGGGAGGGTGGCAAGAGAGAGGAATTTTGTGTGCTCACAGTACCTTGGTTTAGTAAGTGCAGCACTTTCATTTAACACAAACATTTTCATGAGTTTCTTGTGACAATTTTCTTCTGCTTTTATATGCATGTTTTGCTTATAGCTGATGGGACATACACCACTGTGCTTGCTCCACGGCCTTACTCATTTATTGTTACAGTTATTGAAGGATTCACAGGTAAATGCAAAGTAGTTTCTGAAATAAAACATTTGTGTGGGTTTGTTTGTTTGTTTTTATGTGATGTCATAAATATCTTCTCCAAATACTTGAGCTTGGTATTTCAAAATATACCAGCAGACCAATTCACTCTTCACATACAGATTTTTCTGGCTTTCCTTCCAATGATGTTGTCTCTGATGGTTGTGTCTAAATGCTTGCCTTGGTCAATGTTAATGGTGCTGTAGGTAACTTGTGCCTACCAAAGTCTGAGGGATACAGAAGTAGCTTCTCAGATCTTTCTTTATCGTTCCCTCCGTCTTGTGAATTTTTCTTCGCAGCCCCAGGCCAAGAGAGGAAGGAAAAATAGAATTGTGTTTGCTCCCCTCATTCCTCATGGAAAAAAGTGAAGAGAAGCAATTAATCTGAAATAAAATTATTTTTATTATCAACACTCTCACGGACAAGTTCTAACTATAGTACAGCTTTAATGGAAAGATCATTCAGCTATGCTGTAAATTTCCACATACAGACAAGCACTGAAAACAGAAAGCCAAGATATAAAAAGAAGAGCTATCCTTGCAAACCCTTTGTGTTGCTCTAGCATCTGTCCTATGCAAACCAGCCAGCAGAGACCTCTAGAGGCTGCTCATGGCTTCATCCTCCTGCGCATTGGCATCCATCATACGGAGATGCATCTGAATACTCCACCATCTGTGGGACAGCCATTTGCTCCCATGGCGCGTACATGAAAGTCCCACAGCTTTCCCATTTCTGGACCATATGCTGCTCTCATTTATATCCCATGAATTTGGAACTGAGGCATAATGTAAATGGGAAAGCCTAGTTATCAGGATCTGCTGTTTAATTTATGCAAAACTGGAGCACTGTCATTCTGCAAATCATATGGTACACATTTTAGGAATTCATCATTTACATAAAGATGGGGGTGTCCTGAAGACTAGTATGTGTATGAAGACACACATCTGAATCACAGAATTCACACCCAGATTTCTATTACTACCTCACCTCCAGATTCCATGATAATCGTTTCTCACTTATAGGTTAGATCATTGCAGACACAAAGACAGAATTTGCATCTGGGCGAGGTTTTCAAATGCCTTCAATATTTAGTTGCATCTGCGTTTTTCAGTCAGCCACTCTCTATTTTAAAACCCCTCTTTTTTCCTCAAAATTCTATGAAGACTTTTCTTTCTGTCTTTTAAAAATACATTTGAGGCCAATTTAATCTATGAATAATGTTATTCCTTCTTTGGTGAATTAAAATATTGAGTTTGCTCTACCATGGACATGAACTCTGTAATCTGTGTTTCAAGGCAGATGATGTGGAGACTTATTTTTTTCTTAAATTTTAATTTTTTAAATTTGCTTTATGGGTCTGGCAAGCATCAGCAGTCAAACTCATCATATTGCTTCCATCAATGCACACTCATGTGCAATTCTATTACTTTCATGAGACGTACTTTTAGTATATTTGATTCCAAGTATTTAGAAGTGCCGTGAACCTTTAGTTGATGTCAAGCTGTTGGGGCTATGGCAGCACAGTCCTGAGGGCACCACCAAGCAGCGTGAGAGCAAATTGAACTTTGACTAAGCTAACCTTGCCCACCCTTGTGCATGCCAGTCTTGGTTGGCTGGGCACCTGGTACTGTCCAGAAAAATGAGTGGGAGTTGCTGCAACAGGGCAGACTTCAAGTTGCATTTGCTACTAATTTGCATGCCCTTGTGCTTTTTTGCTACTAATTTGCATGCCCCTGTGCTTTTCTCAGATAACGTGTTTTGTTCTGTTGCCTTGACTGAACGCCAGGTGCAGAATTGTCCAGAGTTGTGGGCTAGGAGTTGTGTGCCTAAATGCTTTGCGGATTTGAACTTCAGTGCCTTCCTCCTGGCACCGTGAGGCTATTGCCTCTGCCATAAGCTACTGCACCACTGAGGCAAACCATTGAAAAACTGTTGGCGGCACCAGAGGGCTTGCTTATTTCTGTTGCTGTGAAGAGCTTCATTAGGGCCAGCTGCTTTTCATGTCCCCTTTGTAGGTCTCTCACAATTGAAGATCCCCTTCAGTCATAGGAGTGGGCTCGCAGTCTTCAAAAAGGAGGAAAAAAAAAAGGAATGAAGAGCGACTGCCTGCCTTATGCTATCAGTTCACCCTTCCTTTACTTTTTGAAACACTACCATGCAATATGGAGGGTAGGAAAACACATGGCTGCCCACGCCAACTTAGCCTTTGAGTAAGCTAGCAATGCTGCACTAAATTATGTCAAGTATTCATTGCAAAGCTACAGAAATTGGAGCATCTTGCTATCTCATGGCAGCACAGAATTAGTATGTTGGGGCACAACTGGTACTTGCTGAATTCCTGGAAAGAAGTAAGTAGGATGATGGAGGTTTTAGCCATGTTGCATATGTTGTTAAGTGATGCCACCATCTGGTGAGCTACCATTTTTCACAGCAGATTGTCATGACACCCTCCACCAGCTGAGCAGTCACTTCAAAGACGATGGTTTGAACTCAGCTCACCTGTGTCTGGACAGATACCCTCCTAGGGACCAGGGTCAGGACAGCTGTCTTAGGGTCAGCTGGCCTGTGTGAAGGAAAGCAGGCATCTCAGCACTGAGCAGAGGAGGCTGTGACAATGAAACCCTTGCTGGATGTGCTCCACGTTTCTCTTGGACTTCATGATTTCCCTACTGGGGTGAATTTTGTGACCTAGTGGTGGGGTCAAGCCACATAAGGGTTAGTAAGTCACTTCAGGCTCTTGCAGATGTAATAGCATGAAGTTCTTACTCATATGGCTAAGGCATGACAATGTGAACTCTGGGCCAGGAAATACTAGCAAGGTCTGAATGATTATGCAGCCTGGTGATTCAAGACAGGCAGTGTCCTATCACTTTTAAAAGTTATTTTTAAGTTACATAAAATGCAATAGCACTTAATTAAACACAACCCTCTCTCCCAGAAAGTCTGTATTTGCTATGTTACGTTGTGTGAAATTCGTCTTCTCTCTGATGGTTATAAACCTCCATCTTTCTTTCAACTTTAGTTGCTGAGGGGACCACATTTTCCCTTGCATTTTGTCAAAATATCAGTGACTAATTTCAGATGTTTGGCTTTTCGGACACCAACAAGTGGAAAATTTTTTTCTCCTTCACAGAGGCAAGCCCTTCTCATGTAGTGCCTATTGCCATGACTGGCAGAAGTACTGGAGAAATGGGAAAAAGTCTTTTCAGTGTTACACATTACTTTCCATTTGCTGTCAGGGGTCTGTTGATTTTAAGATGCCGGACCATCCCTTAATACAGAATACCTATTCTTCTTCATCTTTGATCTTAACCACATTTCCCAGGCTGTATATTAAGCAGAGTCTCCTGAGTACCTGATTTGATATCTCTTCTTTCTTATTCATGTATCTGGTCGGAGAACAGCGTCACCAAGGCACATTCACCCCAAGCTCTGTAACCATCCTACTGTACTGGATATTATGTACTTCAAACATCTTAATGCCAGCTGTCTGGTAATGATCAGCAATGTGGGACTGATTATTGACTTTCAGGAGGACTGTGGAGATTGTAAATAATACAGTCTGCTAAGTTTGACGAAGAGATTTTTAACTTCCGATGATTCATGAAGCCAAGAAGGTTATTAGTCAAGAACAGACCTGTTGCTGATTATCCTGGCGTCTTCAGCGAACAATGTGTGTTTCTCAAATCATTCATGAAATATTCCACCTCATTGTAGAAAACTGATATTTGTGCACAGCCAAGACACAGATAACAGGAGTCAGAGCGAGGAGACAGGAGCATGTGCCTAGGTGAAATTCCTCCATCTCAACACAATCTGATCTGCATTTGACCTTGAAGGAGCTCATGTGAGTTTCTAAAACCCTAAAGAAATAGACCAATTTACCCATAATGACTTTGTTTAGTTTGATAGTAGTATGTCCGGGTTTCTTCAAAATGGGTCATTTAATAGACATTTTTTCTTCCCTCTGCTTCTTCTTTGGTTTCAGGTAAACATCTCAACTGATTTCATTATACATGACAGTCATGGACTTTGGATTTTGGAGTGAGTGTTGTTTTTCTCTGCCAATATTTAATGACATCACTAACACCTAAATCATCACTGAGAATATAATTTTGTGTTCTGCTTTAGGTGTCAGGACTATCATCAGCTACTGCATGAAGGGAAAAAAAAAAAAAGAACTAATCACAGTCTTGGCATACGAAAACTTAAAATAAGGAAGAACCTCATCATCAGCTATTTTACTTTTTCATGTGATTATAAATCTGTCAATTCAATGTATCTAGTCCCACCAACTTAATGGCTGATCAAACCACTGTACCACACGCATATTTGTGAAAAAGGATAGGTGTGTATAGAAGTATAAAAGGAATGTGAAATATGTGTGGGGGGTTCAAACTAATGCAAATTCTTTCTGCTTAGCTTGGATCTCATAATTTGCATGAATAAAATTTCTTTGGAAATTCTTCTGTGAGACAAAAGATGGCTTAACCATGCCTCTTGTAGCATTTGTTGTTTCTACCTCCAGCTTGTAAAACACTTTGCTATCCTCAGATAACAACATAGCAGGAGGGCAGAGAGCTGTCAGAGCAGTTCAAATCCAGAGACAGAAGCCAGGCCTTTCTATTTCCAGTGTCACGTACTGTGGATCAGTTTGTCACCTACGCTAGGACAGATGAAGAGTCAAGAAAAGTGTATCTGCTGCACATGGAGGAACCGAGCAAGAATCCGGTCAAGTTAAGTGCCGGTGCTCAACAGTTTTCCCAAGGTGCCTCAAAGCACCCTGCATCTGAATGATACAGAAGTCCCACAGCAGAAGAGTTGAAAGCATATACATTCAAAATAGCCAAACTGGCACAAGAATGAGAAGTCCGTTACAACACTGTTTGGTTCATATTCACCAGTAGGTAGGAAAGATGGCACCAGCATGGAAATGACATCCTGTGCTACCTCCTTGGCTCTCTTGTCTTTCTTAAGTTCAGCCCATGTGGGCTTCACAGCCTGGCTCTACCCTGGGGTGTTGTACTGGGGAGATCCAGGCACCAACCATGCTCTCCCCCACCTCCCCATGCCTTCCCATCTCTATCTCATGGGCAAGAAAATCTCAGTGTGCTTGCAGAAAAGTAACCACACCAAGCAGTGTCCAGGCACCTGGCAGTCAGCTTAGCCATGACTTTGATTTCTCTGTGCTTATTTTGGCATCTCTGTTGAAAGTGGTGAGGAAAAGCATGTTGAATGTAACAGGAAAAGGTAAGAAACATGAAAGTGAACTGGAATTTGACATTGAGTGAATTAATATCTGCTGTTTCTGATCAGCTATTAATTTTGTATAGGTGGCATCTGGAGGCCTTGGAAAAGGTTGTCTGTTTGTGGCAGCTAAAGCAGTTGACTGAGAAGGTACATCTAATTTTTCATTCTTTATTTTGATGGATGCTACTGGCCTGTTCTGGTCCAGGGTAAGAAAAACCAGTGGCGTTAAGGATCCAGTGTTCAGCATATTGACACTTGATAATGTTTTTGTCCAGGATCCAGCCTGTTTTAAACAGCAGGGTCACATTTGTGCATTATAGACCTAGGAAAAACCACTTTTTCTCTGTGGTATGCTGTTGTAACTATTAGACTATCAGAACTGGTGGGGTGAGTATGGTTTATTGCCCTAAATATAGATTTTTGGCTATTTTGGTGCTAGTCATAGTATTAATTCTGCAGCTCTTTGGGATTCCTGGAGGATAGGGATCACTCAGGATTTCAACACAAGGAGAAAGACGTTAAAAAGGTAATGAAAGGGGGTGAAACAGTATGACAATACTGTGGGAAAACATTTTGAGACCAGAGCAGATAAATGAGAGTTTTCCATGCCACTCTGCAGAGTTCTGATGTAGAAACAGTCTTGTTCTGCACTTGTTAAGGCTATTATCATGTCATTCCTCCTCCTCTTTAGTTTGAGGGTTAATCAATTCCAGGGTCTTTTCCCATCAACTATCTCAAGCTTTATTCAAACTTCCCTGTCACATTGAATGTCAGAGTGAAATCTTGTAACACAAGTTTAATGGAAAAGGAATTATAGTTGTCCCAGCTCTGGACTCATTCTGGAAAGGTCAGAGAAAACTATAGATATCTTTGAAAAGTTGTAGCCATGTCTCTGGATGGATTTCTAATTCCAGGTTCTTGTTGGAAAAAGCCTAGCCCCAATACCTATTTCTGTAAATATTATGAATCCATTAATATACAAATAAATGGTTTTGGAAAGAACATGGAAAATTAGAGTTGCTGTTCAGCAAGTAAAGAAGGTGCTTAGAAAATATCTTTGAATTTTTTAGCACTGAAAATCTCAATACTATGCAATGCTACCTCGTGGATGCTATAAATGAATGCTTTTAAAAAGTACAGACTCAATCTTTTCCAAAACTGTTGAAATAAGTGTTTCATGATATAATAACATTCCTCAGTATACTTTCATTTGTCTGAAGCAGTGAATACAAAGAATACACTCTGCTATACTGTAGTTGAGTTCAATGATTGTACTGACATCTACTGGTATAACAATATTTTTCACTAATATGTGTGATATTTCAGGTAAAAATGACAAAGTTGTTGTGATGTAAGACAGCATCACTCCCTGCAAGTTTGGTTTTTTGGTTTTTTTTTTTTTTTGCATTAAAACAGCCAACCATACTATTGTCCTCACATCTTGCTAATAATGGAATATATTTTCAGGAACTACATTTTCACTGTAATGAAATATATCATTGTCAGGGTTGCAATTTGGGTGTATTAGTTGGTATATCAACCAATTTTGATTGGTTTTAGCACTCCCTAGTCCTGTATTGAAAGTGACTGGGGATGCTACAGGCTAATTCAGTACTAAACAAGTGTCATTGCAATGACATAAAAGGGATAGAACACAAGTTTAACAGTAGGCACAGGTTTTCTGAGCCAGGGTTCAAATAGCCCCACTATTACAGAATAACAGCTGTATTATCACTCTGACAGTACAGACATCCTGCAACACGGCTTCGGCATGAGCACAGAAAGACACTCAACTCTCCCCTGCAATCACCTCTGACTGAAGTTATTTTGACACTTCTTGGAGGAGTTTTTAATTTATAGCTCACCAAGTACATCAAGAAATGGAATGGAATCCCATTAGAAATGAACATGATAAAAAGATGATGTGCAGGGAACAGTACACATGAATTATTGGTCTTCACAAGTCACATGTTTAAACCTCAAAAAAAGACAAACAAACAAGAACTTTTAAATGTAATAAATTTTCTGATGGAATGTGTCATCAGCCACTAGATACATGAAGGAGATTATGTCAGTCTTTTTCACACATCAGTCTGTAACATTCTAATAGATAACTTTTGCTATGTTTTAGATGTTTTTTCTCTCAAAATCTGAGGAAGAAAAAGGTATGCTAAGACATCACTTTTTAAATAATTTTTTATTGCTATATTTCAAGTCACATTTCACAAAAAGTCCAGTGTTTGGAATGTTCTCTGTAATTTTCATCAAGTCCTGTGATTGCAGAGAAACATTTTTGCCTTGACCACAGCAGGGAGGAAAAATGGGCACTGTGCCAGTTCATGAATGGAGGAAAAAAAAAATAAGAACTTGGATCCTCTGAGCTTTAATAAGGAATTTGTATGCTTTGTCTTTCAAAGGATCTTTGAAATGGTCTGTGGAATAGTTCAGTTAATAATGAAAGTGGCAGGGTATCTATAGCACCTGTTGCTTGACTTCTGTCTATGCTTACCTTTAAGTCTACTTCATTAACAAGATGTGCAAAACCTCAACATAATACTTTATAGGACTGTACCAGGTTAAAAAGAACCACCCTTGAAATAGCTAATTTATGTTTTACCTGCAGTCAGACAGGAACTACAATATTACACACTTCTTAAATATTTTTATCTCAGGTTTATGTTTTCATCTCAGGTTTTGGAGTTTATCAAAACAGTAAGAAATTACGAAGTTTGAGATGGAATAGCGGCAGTCTTGGTAAGTGATTAAATGCTTAATTTGGGAGGTGAAAATACTGATAGATGTACTTGAGTACTCAAAGCTTTGAACATAAGAATATGTTGTATGATCTGAAGATCTCATGTTCTTTGTAAATTAAGCATCATAATTACATTACATAAATCATTTTATGCTTCAGTTATTATAAAGATACGTGACTCACTATAGTTTGCTAAGAGAAACTGTTGACCAATAACCATGTTAAGTGCTTTCCCTCTACTGATGTGTAGATTTCTAAAACTGCAACAAATCACAAGAAATCTGGCCCAATATAACCATCTTGACATGTTCTCAGTCTGGTATTAGAGCAAGGCATTAAAAATATAAACTCATTTATAACGAATGGCTATTATTTTAAAAATATTTAAAAGACTATTTGAAAAGGTATTTAGGAGACTAATTTATTGATACTATAGATAGTAACAAGATGAAAAGCAGCTTTTAGTTGGAGTCCTTCAATTGAGTATTGCACAAATATTAGTTAAAAAAAAAAGGGTTTTTGCAGTGTTGGTTTATAAGAATTACATTATTTTTGTATTTTTCAATACAAAATAATCTTTGCATATAACTTAATAATCCCTAAGGCTGTGGTAATGGAAAATCCAAAATGACAGGGCTGCAAATAGTGAATTTATGTAAAATATTATGGAAATGATGCTGTAACTACAAAACCTAAATATTTGAAAATGAGAATTTACTACTGCTAAACAGACTTAAAGCTTACCTGTTATTTTCCAACTGTGAGAATACTGTGATAGAGCTGGCTCTTTGTAAAAGGAGACAAAGGTGAGGATAATGTTAAGCTGTTACAGATGCTTTTATAAACTTTTAATATAATTTGATAGCATACTTAAATGCCTATATCACTGAATTTTCTTTCACATGCCTGATTTTAAAATTTTGCCATCTATGGTCAACACCATGTACTTTATAACAGCTGACTTGAGACCCACCGTTGAAAGACTGTCACTACACAAAACAAGGGTTCCAGCATGAACTTGTCAATTCACTGATGTTGTGACCATGAAGGTAACCTTAGGCAAGCCAGCCTGATTTCCTCTGTGGTCTGGGGCTTTAGCTTTTAGATCTGTTAGACTGGGCCCAGAGGAAGGTCACAAAATTGATCAGAGAGCTGGAACACCTCTCCTGTGAAGAAAAGCTGAGAGAGTCATGTTTGTTCAGCCTGGAGAAGGCACTGGAAAGACTTTACAGTAGCTTTTCAGTACCTACCTTGAAGTGGCATTTATAATAAAGATGGAGTGAGAATTTTTACCAGGACCTGTAGGGACAGGACAAGGGGCAACAACTTTAAACTGAAAGAGTTTAGATTGGACATCAGGAAGTTTAGGTTGGATATAAGGAAGAAATTACTTACAGTGAGGGTGGTGAGGCACTGGAAAAGGTTGCCCAGAGAAGTTGTGGATGCCCCATCCCTGGAAGTGTCCAAGGCCAGGCTGGATGAGGCTTTGAGCACCCTGGTCTAGTGGAGGGTGTCCCTGCCCATGGCAGCAAATTTGGATGAGGTGATCTTCAAAGGTCCCTTCCAAACCAAACCATTTCACAATTCTATGATTTTACATAGTGACTCCTTTTATGCAGATTATTTGTATCTATTTTAATAGAATATACTTTCTCGTTAGCTACTGCACTTCCAGTAAGGCATCCAGGCACCCAGTAAGACATCCACACACTATCTGTCTGTTTCTGAGGAATAGTATGATAAAATTATAATCATAAAAGTAATGAATATTTTCACCCTGTCTTATTGTTTTTCATGGCTTCATATTTAAGTTTCAAAGAGGTTTTCTTCCGTAATTTTTTCCTAAACTTGTATTGATCCCACGTAAACTTCTGTCCTGTGGCAAGGACCTCCACATGCTGCACAAAGAATTGCCTCCTTCTGTTTCAATCAGTAACTGCTAGTTTAATTAGAGGTCTCCTAGTACTTGCAGTCGAAGACACAATGAACTTCTGTTTCTCATTTTCCCTCTTTGTCCCATTTTCTGCTCTACTGTGTTCCTCAGTGTTGGCTTCTGTAGGCAAAGATTGTAGCAGCTATTATAGCATCTGTTGGGGAAAAATGTACAATTTTGCACCAGTCATTTAATTTGTCCATCTTCAATTTAAATAATTTACACTAAAAATATTGCCTGCATTTTATTGCACTTTAAAACAGTGATGGTATGTTAATCATCTACATGCATTGTGGTCTGCTCATTCCCTGTAGTGTATATTTGATAATTACGTATTTCTATATGATGCAGCTACATGGGTACCAGGAGCAGGATGGTTACGTTAACACAGTGTCCACCTGGGCTAAAATGCCCAGTTGCCCAGAACTAATTAGCTGAGTCATGGCACTGCACCAATGTGGATACCTAAGCCATCTCTGACCACCTGAAGCTAGGTTGCCTGTATCTGCTCAGCAGTGCATGATACCAGGTAGACATATCCGAAGTGCTAGGTAGCAACACAAGGTCAGGACTGGTCCCAGTGGCAGCTTGAGCCAATTCTGCAGAGAAACTCCTTGGGACCTGACACCTTTCCCGCTTTATGAGCTGCTTGTAGCCACAGATACTTGATTACACTATACATCTCTCCTCATCCAACACTTGGTAAATATAGTCCTTAAATTTTTCTTAGTTTCTCCCAGGTGTTGAACTGATTTATTTATATTTTTGAAGAAAAATTAAGAAATCCTTTTTGAGCTGAATTAATTTGAAGTATAAATCTCTTTTGCTGATTCTTTCCAAGCCCCTGTGCTGAAAGTCTATCAGATTTGTTTTTTCACTCTTTAGAGAAATGCTTATTGAGTTTTAACAGATGTTCAAATTCCTTAATTTCTAGAGTCTGCAATTTCCCCCTGGTCTTAATGAGTGTCTTCAGTACCTCTGGGTTACCAAACACTTATGTTCTCAGAGAAAATTTGATTTTTCAAATTTTCAATCAAGGTTGAAAAATCACTTATCACCCACCACACTTTAAAGGAAAATACTGTTGTAAGCAATGCAGGACTGTCACTGCTGTACTTGGTACTCGCTCCTCTATCAGACTGCTGATGCTTACGGCTTAAAGGAAGCTTGAGGGAGCTGAAAGTCAAAAGGTAAAAATGTCTTCTTTCTTTTTTTTTTTTCTCAAGACTGTTTATAAATGGGTATAAACATACTGTTCCTGAATAAAATTGCAGAGGCAAAGTCTTATTACACTATCTGGAAGATAAATTTGCCTGTTGAAATACTTTGAGCATTTCATTTGAGATTCATACAAAAGGATTCAGATAAAGATGTTCCCAAAGTTGAGAGCATTATATAACGTAAGAGACCTGTTTGGATGTTTTCCTGGGCAAAAAAGTAGATGGTAACAAATCTGGACCTTAATCCAAAGAAAATGTGATTAGTCCAGCTTGGCATACACTTGCAAATGTGTTAGATGTCTACTCCTTCCTATGTCTTTCAGGGACATACTGAAATGTGGGCAGAAATATTTATTTCACTGCAGAGGAATGGACGGTGGTATGATGAGACATAGTATCTGCAGAAGATGTCAGAAATGAGGGTGACCTTGCAGGCACAGATGTCTGAAGGTCTCAGCAATGCTCCTGCAGTGAAGTCCATATGAGTTGTTTTGCGTTAGGTCCCAGAAAAGAACACACACAGTAATCTGGAAGAGGGAAGGAGAAAGACTGCTTGTAGCTACATGAGTGGGATGACGGGCTCAGTGCTGAAGGGCAGGGGGTTGTATGCAAACTAGTAGTCTAAGTTTGCATACAGATAGTTCCAGATTCTGTAAAGAAAAGTTCTAAAAACTACAAGGATTTTTCTCCTGGTGCGTTTCCCTCCTGCCTCTTTTGTCAAGTCTTTCCTACTGAAAAATCCTCAAGAGGGAAGGGGGGATGTAGAAACGTCTGTCTTTCTGTCTGCAGTAGCTCCTTTCTGCTGTTAGAGTAGCATTTTACAAACCAGATGTGCATTTTGGACCTTCTTTGTTTTCAAGAATGTCTGTGTATGTTAAGGTAATACAGGGTTATGAGATATAATAGGTTCAATATTTATTTGCCCATTTTCTTCCCATGTTTCTGTAGTTGCCTGGGTATTTAGAGTTGTGTTTTACAAAGCTTAAATTCTCAAATGATACAGACATGAGAAAGAAGTGCATGGGAGGGAAAGGGTGTTTTTTGTTTAGCTGCATTTTGTTTGTTTTGCTGAAATGACATTATTATTCTTCATTCCTCCTGCATGCATACTAGATTCAGAGTTCAAATACTATTACCAGCAGCTTTAAAATTCATCAGTTTGCAGTTGTTAAATCCATTTCCTCTTTGTTTGTCCCCTTGGCAACAGAAATTAAAAGGCAACAATATGATGAAAAAAATTGCAGCTCATATAAGCCTGTCCTTGTGTAAGACATTTTGGGATTCTGACTGGTTGGAGACTTGATGTTGGCTCAAGCCAGAAAACTTGAGTAAGTTTATGACTGCCTTAAGATCTTGTCCTATCCTCCACACACTGTATGAATCCTTAAAAGGTTGGAGAAAAAAAGGACTTGGCCAATGACAGTGGCAGCACCACCTAGCTAGAAAATGAACTGTTTTCTGCATACGAAGTTGTGAGTACAGATGGGCAACAATTTTACTGCTGAAAGCGAGAAGTTGATCTTACTACAGTTGTACCTTTTTATATGGAATATTCATTCTTATTTTTACTTATGATTGAAGTTTCTGGCACTTACTGAACAGCTAAGGGCAAATTTTCGCATTTCGTATCAAAAACTGTAAGAGCTCCTCATGGCAATACCACTGTGAGAAGGAACACTTATCTATAAGAGAAGCAGCTGACCTAAACCGAAGTGCACTTTAACAGAAAAAAAGGATTTACCCAATCAGCTTCTTGCTCTAACACAGATTTTTTTAATGTGGGTGAGAGACCCATTCAACTAAATTAATATTAATTTTAAAAGTTTTTCACTTAGTACTAAATTCCTATTTGAGAATGAAGTAAAATCGACCTTTCAGTTGTCAGATACTTGTATAAATGGGCTTATTCCAGAAACACCAACCTTTTCAAGTCTTTTAGTCAGTTCAAACCTCTTTCCTCACTGTTTTTTTCAGGTTTTATTAGTATTTTCTTGGTGGCGTGTAGGAACAGTGAACTTCTTTGCAGCAGCCGAGCGTGTTCAAAGGAAGGTAAGTCTGGCACCCATCAAAGCAAATTGTAAGTTTTTTTACAGTACTGAACCTGTCTGAGAGCTTAGAAACTTGGCCAGTTACAGACATGTTCATTCACATCTGGGCCAACAACCTGTAGCACACAGCCCCAGAACTTTCCTCCTCTCCTCCAGCTGACTGAAGAGATGTTCTCAATATGGGAAAGGTTCCCCCACCTCCCTGTTTTCACAGGTGCTGATCTTGCTAGACAAAATAGCACTGGTATAGTATGACAGGGATAATGGCTAACAAAGACTTTTTTTCCTGGGTAGCCTCTTCAAGAGGTTAGATCTATTTTCTTCAGAGATGTCACCTGCCATGACTAGGCTGATGTGAACGAGCAATATGTAGTTTCCAAGTTCCTAGGCAGGGGATATGTACTTGATATGTTTGGATTTCAGACTCAAAATCTCCACGCCAACACCAACAGTGTCTTGGTAATTCCGAGTCTGTAATAATCAGACATTCCGCTCAACTATGGATTAGTGGAATTAACTGCAGTTAATAATACTAGTAATAATAATAGTTTTAGTCCTAAACCAAAGTGCAGTACATCATAAATAAGTTGAAAGAAGGACACAGATGCACAGTTTGGCCACTTGTCTATATGTAACTTAAAATGGAGAGAGATCACACAGAGCCTTGTGGAAACAGTCCCTTTGGAAAAGCATCTCTGGAAGGTTACGGAGGAGGGTTGTTTGCAAGGTCTCTGTACACGAGGACTAGGCAAAGCCACCTGTAAGTCTTCATTGCCCTCTCAAAGAGACTACAACTCTGCTGCTGGTCCTTGTCTGGGACTTGGAGATGCCATTTTGACGGCCCAATAGGTAAGGAGCTGTTTATCCAAAACGGGTAACATCGTGACTGTTTCTGGGAACAAAAGGCTTGAGGCTGCAAACGTTGAGCTGTATTTTTCCTAAGCTTTTAACTCTGAAAACCGCTGAAACAGAAACACCTCTCAAATTTCACAGTTTAGACCAGAAGCAAAGAACTGAAGATGACATGTACTCTAAAGCTAGTCTGCATCATAGACTGTATAGGGTAGAATCTCATACACGCTGGTTAGATAAACAGTGCATAGAGAAAAATGCAAGCTATTTGGATAGCGATAAACTGCAGAGCCACGTGACAAATTGATCTATATATAACTGCTCTGGTTTACTTTAGTTGCACCAATTCATCTTCAAGGGGATTTATTCTGATGATAAATCAACCTGCCAGAGAAACATTTCCTTTTCTTCCGATAAACATGGCTCCCTCCAGCTCATGCACTGCCGTTTACTTGGCTGTAAAAGTGGTTAATTACACAGCATTTTTTTTCAGATAAATTTATATCACTGTTCTGATATCCCAACACTTAGGGAAGAGGTACATTCATTTTCAATACATAACTTAAACACGATCAGCTGCACACAAACTCCTGAACTAGTCAGGTCAGTTCCTCTCATTCTGAATTTCTTAAAACTCAAGGAAATCTCATGTAAGATCCACCAATTTTTCTAACACAAAATTTATTAATGAGATATTATCTTGTGTTTTAAAATACTGGAACAACTGTTGCAGGGACAAGTACCCCAGATCACATGTTGCTCTGGACTGTGTCCCTTGAGGCACTTCTGAAAAAAGCCTTTTAAATTAGATTTCCTGAGAGCAGGGTCTGTCAAATATGTGGCCACCTTTGGCAAAACACAACATTGGGGGGAAAAAAAAAAAAAAAGGCCTTAATCTGACGAAACCAGACTCTCCTTGTAGGTATTATGTGTCGGAAAAATCTACGATAAGGTTAATATGCTTTGTCACATCTTTGGCTTTGCTTCTCTGCTATGGGCAAGGCCTGTGGTTTTAAGCAATCCTGTTTGTGTGTAAATAAATGCTCTTTTAATTTGCCATAATTTCAAGTATGTTGTTTTGTAGTTATAAATAATTAACATACCTTTTATGATTTTTTTAACTCTGTTTTACCTTACGGAGCATACTTTCTCTTCTACACACATGTGTAACCTCCAATAGCAATAATAACAGTTATGAAGTATGTCCCTAGGGGAGACAATTTCCCTAAAAACCTTTAAAATGTAAATCTATGCACCATTCTTGCCAACATGTATGCTCCAGTAAGTGAAACTAATATTTTGTATTTGCCAGCATAATAATCCCAAAATTGAATAAGTTCCAAGCACCAAAGTTAAGAGAAAGTTCCTAATTTTAACTGTATAAGAGCATGGATGATGTTACCTCCAACTGCATAGTTACTTCTTGCCATCTGACTTTTGAAGCGTAACTTTTATTTTGAGGTGATGGCGGAGAAGAGTGTTCTATGTGGTTTGACTGCATGCTTCTACAGTATAACTTCTGGAAAATGTAGTAGGAAAGTATTGTATTCTAAAAAGCTCCATGAAAAAGAAGAAAGATGCCTTATTTGGATAGATAAAGACAGACTGCATAACCACGTACTTAATATATTTCGATTAGCAGCTATAGTAATTAGGATCACAGTTACGTTTGATCTCAGATTGGTTTTCTACAGTTTAATTCCACTTAATGCAATGGATTATTCTTTGTTTACACATCTGGGAATAAAATTTGATCTATAATAATTATTACCGTCTTCATAACAAGGAAGATTGCTATTAGTTGTGTTTAACCTAAAATTTGAGTAAACGCTCTGCTGAAAACTTTAATGCTGTGTCTATGTATGCATAAATACACATGAATATACATGAACAATATGATGCTGTAATATCGAAGAGTAAGGTTATAAAAGCAGAAATGTATTCAATTTTTAATTAGGGTAGTGCTTATGAAAAGGGTTGATTTGATTGGTCTCTTTTTATGTTTTATTCTAAGTTCAGAGATGGAATTTTTCAAGCACAATTGTAAATGTATAAATATTTCTGAGTCCTTCCTCTCAGAATTCTTGCAGGTCCCTAAAATATATATCCTACCCATTCTGCAGTGGAGCATGCAGTATCGATGCCCATACTAAAATATAATACCCAGAGTGATGAAACTAAACTATGGCTGTTGTGAATGCATCTTTATTTATAGGAAATAAACTGACTGTGTCATAAATGTTGTCAAATGTGTTTCATAGGCAATATCCTTCTCACAGGAAAGGATATGTGTTTGTGACACACAGAGCAGCATCAGACTCTCACTCTCATTTAATTTCCTAGGTCCTGTTCCCATTACTATTTTAAAAGACTGCATTCCTAGCAGTGGTCTGATGAATGATTTAACGGACGTATCCTTGTGTTTGGTGCCCCTGTTATTTTTGCAAAGACTTTTTTTTCCCGAGTTTACTTCTCCTTCCTGTTTTCTAATAAATCTAAGCAGTACTTTATTATTATTAATTGCTGTTCTTTTTCCATCAGTAAGTAAATCAGGAAGGCAGACATATCCAATATTGATACTTCCACCATGTGTATATTATAAATTGACTTAAGAAATGAAATACTGCTGGAGATTAATATTGGATAATACATTTTTTTTTAGTTTCCCTTCATCTTATCCCTAAGAGTCCTTTCTGACAGAATATTACGTTGTGGATGTTGTGGTCATAATGGTCTCTTGAAGAAAGCTTATTTAAAATCACGTGGATAAATGTATGTAGATATATAAACTATTATTTTTTTTTTTTTAGTTTGTAAACACATTTAGACTTGAAATACAAAGTAGATTCTCTTTCCTCACAATTTATGGATATTTTAAAGACAGCATGTCTCAGAATTACTCAACATTAATAGCTACACTACTTACACTAACAAAGCCATGACATAAACATTGTGTGTCACTGTACATCACCTAACCCTTACTGGGGAATAATTTTAACACTTTAAGATCCTTTTTCTGGGAAGGTGCTGTAGAGATAACATGGCTTCCTCATTGTGGAATCAGCGAAATGACAATCTTTTGGTCCTACTTGCTAAGACTTTTGGCGAAAAGAAGAAATGAGCAAATACGTATTGCTGATGTCTTTCTAGTTGCCTTCCTACGCCGAACAGCAGGAATATCCACAAGACCACTACTGTCCTCTGACACCTAATAGTTAGTGTTGCTATTGGCTAGAACCGTGTCTGTGTGACCCTTCGTCAGAGACATCTGCTACTGTACATGAGAGCTCATTATGTTACCGAGATGCAAATTCTCATTACAGGTGTGTTGTCTGATTACCAAGGGAATAGGTCTGTGGGTACGGCTATGTTAGCATAATTATACCCATGCAAATATTTTTAATACAGGCAAAGCCTAAGGTAGGATGATGTTTTGAACTTGAGTGGGTATAATCTACTTAATATATACTTCAAGGGACTTAACAAAATCTGAATATAATTGAAAATGTAGTTCTACTTGAGAATAGCAGTTTGCATGTTAACATTATCTGAAAAGTATATCCCATACAAACACAAATTGCACTGGGAAGATCTATTCCACATCTGATGTTGTTACGCATCAGGAGTGAAGTACCATCGCACCTAATTTTGCCCTGTTTTTAGCTCCAAATAAATCTGAGTCACCATATTTTATTTCAGTGGGATGCCATGGTTAAAGCCTCAGCAACAGAAAAAATTACAATAGCTGTCTGATCTTGCACTTATCTAATCTACTGTGGCTTATTTATTGAACAATGATACACGCAAATAAATGGTACCTTATTTTTATGGGTTCGTCCTGGATTCAATAAAGGCTCATGTAACACAGAAAGCCAGTGGGACAGTTTATAGAGCACTAAATGTACTAGCTATAGTAAACGGAGCCTCTGTATTTGATTTTAAAAAGCGATATGCTCACCAGCACACACTGGCTCAAACAATGTGACCTGTGAATAAAATCCTGAAATTATTTTTTCTTAGTTGTGGAAGAATGATTGTTAAACAGGTGTAATTACATGCATATTTTAATATACAGCAGAGGAAATGCCAGCTAAGCATTTGGAGTTCTTCAGTCTGATGACTGTAATTAGCAAGAGAAACATTGTTAGGAAGGTCAATTTTTTTTCAGAACTCAGTCTTCCAAAATAATAATAATAGTGATAAAATATACATGCAATCTACAAAGAGCTGCATTTCTTAAAGTTTACATGATAAAAGTTCTGCTTGTGAAAGTGTTGGTACCGCCATTGCCACTCCCTCTCTCAAATAAATAGGGCAGTATTGCACTCTCTCTCCAAAACAGTAACTTTCTTTAATTTGCTTGTGGGATTAAAAAAACCCCAAACAACCATCACTTGAATGACGATGCTTACAGGCACCGAGCCTCTCTGGGGTCAGCATGCTCAGGGGAACAGCCCCGACCCCTTTCCCTGCCCAGTGTTACCTCAACAGAGCCGCCCGAGCGCATCTACCACCAAGAATTGTCTCCTAGCAAGGAAAAGGGGAGGCTGTGGTCCTGGCAATGTTTGCTACACTAAGGGAAGTTAACCATCAGCAGAATACTCCCACTTTTTGCAGAACATCTTTTTTTTTTGGCAGTCATTTCAAGCAATCCTGCACTCTGTCCTTTGCTTACAGTGTGTGAAAGGTACGCAGCATCTTTACTTTCAGCTAAGACACTTAGAGCTCTGTTGCTTCCAGGGAAAATCATCCACCCGTTAGCCCTATGACCTTATTGATTACTTTGTCCAACTCCATCACGGGTTGTTTGTTGATTTCTTACTATTTTTTTAACATCTGCAGATATTTCCCATTTTCCTCCGGTCCAGCCCAGGCTCATCTCATTGAAGCAGATGGGGGAAAGCCGGCAGCTAGGGTGGCAGCAGGTGGGCCAGGCCCAGCCGCAGGAGGCACGGCACCACCCGAACCAGGCAGCCAGCGCTTTCATCCCACGAGCGAGCCGCCAGCCCGGGGAGGGAAAACCGGGGCAGCCGAGCTCCCGGGTGTCACCCCCGGCAAGGCGTGTGCTCCGCCGCTCGGTCCCCTCTCCCGCAGCCGGGGCAGGTGGGGGAAGACAAACTTTGCCGAAGGGCTGCGATGCCCCTCGCCAGGCAGGGAGCCCGCCAGGAAGCCCTCAAGCGTGCCCCCCGGCGCCCCCGCCCGCCGTCGTCGGGATGCGCCCGCAGTCCCGCTCCGCGCGGAGGGCTCCGCGCTGCTGGTCCCCGCCTGAGCCCGCCCCGGGGGGCGCCGCGCCCGCAGAGCCGCCGGCGGGGGGCCTGGCCGGGGCCTGGGCCGGGCCGGGTCGGGCCGGAGGGGGGGCGGCGGGCAGGATTAGGTTTCAGGCCGCCGGGGCGTGCCTGAGCGCGCTTCCCCCGCGGCGCGGCTCGGCGCCGTTACTTGGGGGCGGGAAGGGCGAAGGCGGAGAGCGGTGCCGGGCCGCGGGGCCCGCCGTTCCACCGGGGTAAGCGGGGAGACGGGCTGGGCGGCGGGGCGCGGGGCGAGCCTCCTGTGTCGTCCTCGGGCAGGGCGGGGAGGGGCCCGCGGTGTCGCCGGAGTTTCGAGCGGCCTTTCAAAATGTAGTTACCTCGCCAAGTTTGTTATTGTTCTGTTGATGCACCGGGGTTTGCGGGGACCGGGGGAGGAGAGGCCGTGGAGCCGCGGGGGGTGCTGAGCCTGTTGCTTCCCCCCCACCCCCTCCGCGGGCCGAGCAGTCCGCGGAGAGCGGCGCAGCGGGCCGGCTCGGGCCGCGGCTCGGGCCTGCGGCGGGCTGGCGGTCGGCGGGCTGGGGAGGCCTGGCGGGGAGCCGTCCTCGCGTAAACAAAAGCCGAGCCTCCCCCGGCTGCCGCAAGCGGCTCTGCTCGCCCCCTCCTCCCTCCCCTCCCCCGCTCCCTTTTTTTAAACCCCAGCGGGAGCGTTCCATCCCGGGGGGAGGGCTCCTCACCTGCTGCCGCCACGGACCTGCCGGCGGCCGCGGCGCGGGGGGCTCCTGGGCGCAGCGGCCCTCGCCCGGCGCTTGCGGTCGGCGGCGCTGAGACGCGCTCGGGGCCGGAGGCGGCCCGAAGGCCCGGGCGAGACGGGCGCTGTCCTCCGCGGCGGGTGTGCGGGTCCTGAGGAGCGGCGACCGCGAGTTCTCGGGTACCCGTGCCGGTACCTGTTGCCGTGGCACTCCTCCCAGGTCCGGACGCGGTTGCAGCTCTCCAGCATCCCCCCCGGGTCGGCATTTAAACGGGCCCGTTTTGGCAGGGTGAAAGTGGAGGGGTGAGGCGCAAGCCTCAGTTGTGCAAAAGTCTGCTTTCGGGGGTGGTTTGTTTCTCGTGTGGTGTTCCCCCTTGCTGCCAGCACCTCCCCGAGTTATTGGAAAGAGATGTAGGGAGAAAGGGAGTAAAAGAAAGAAACACCACGAAACCGACCATCTGAACTCCGTGTACCACATTTAACAGATTTGGTTTGCCATTTGGCTGAACAATGTTGTGCGTTTTTTGTGGTTTTTTGTGTTGTTTTTTTTTTTCTCCCCTTTTCCTTCGCTTTTATAAACACTGCCTCATCCCTTTAGGTTTTTGGTTCTTAACGCATGCAGGTTTTGTTAGTATAAAGGATGAACAGAAAACGTCATTGCTGGCCGTGGTGCCGGGAAGGGTAGCGTGAGTCTCTTTCTGGACCAGAGCAGAGCAGGGATTTGCCATAATCAAGCTGGAGGGTCTGAATTCTGCCGCTGTGGAAGTCTGTTGTGTAATGCTTTGTAGTTTCCATATCAGCACTGCATTTTCCAAGATAACAGCAACTTGTTGGGAGGGAAGGATCTAAACTGGAAGGGGCAAAAGTGGTGAAATATTTTTGAGAAATGGTATTTGATGCTACTCTAGAAATGGGAAGTAATGTAACATTAGAAGAAAAGAATGCAGTATGAAAATACCTAAGGACATACCCACCTTAACCAGCAAAGTTTCTTACGGTGGATGACTTCACCTTACTGTTTTTCTTTTAGAAACTGTTATCCATTTGTAATTTACATATCCTTTATCTCTCTGTAACTTGTTAGCAGTAACATGCATGTAACAGTTACTGATCAGCACTGGTGTTTCTAATGGTGTTCTTTGTGCTTGCAGTCTGCTTTTTCATCAGGAACTAGATACGTTCTCCCCCTCTTTGCACAAAAGTGCGCTAGGGAAGTTAGATCAGTATCAGCACTAGGGAAAAGAGAGCTGCACTACTTACATACTAATGGATGATCTTTATATTCCATCCGGCTCTGTATCTCTGAGTTCTTCAGCGAGGAATGGACAAATCGCTGTAAATGTTTGGTGATTTTTTTTGGGGGGGGGGGGGGGGGGGGTGGGTGGTGGGTTTTTTTTGTTTGTTGTTTGTTTTTTTTTTTTTTAACTAGGTAACGCTTAATCAGTTTATTGAAAACCATTATAAAGACCTTTTAAATCATCTGCTCTGTGTTTCATGTAAGAAAATTTAAAATTCTGAGGAGTGTATCCAGTAAATTTTCTGATTGGCTTTATATTTGACCACCCTGCTGAAGCAGTTTAAGCCAAAATAATGCCATGCTGGCAGTATACTGTATCGTCATTGGTAAGGACAGTTGTGTTTCATTATTGGCATTCCCAACAAGTCAGTATATAAATATGCCATTTTGTTTTCAGTGTCTTCTTTTCAAATAGAAATCGCTTTGGAGGAATGTTGGTTGCTGCTTATGGAATAATTGGCCTCAGCAGTACTGGAGTATTTGTTTTGTAGACTTTTCGGAACCCTTCCTTACAACTGAGACACCATGCACGTTAGTCTTGTAATGTGCTGTAGTGATTTTCTGCATTACTCACCCATTATTGTCACAATACACAGTGAGAAGTTTGTGGTTTCAGTTTGTGAGGAAAATGGTGACTCTTTGTGGCTGCTGTTCAGTGGGTCTTATTATTCATTCATTTATGTATGCTGTTGTCACCTCTGTGGAGAATCCAGTATACATCAAGACGAGCAACTGTTGTAGGAACTATGTTTCATCAATTTTAACTGTGGTTTAAGAAAATGTTAATCAATTGCTTCTGCTGAAAATATGAAGAAGCAATATTAAACATGCCTGGGTCTTGTACATTAACTCAGTACATGCAGTGTCACATATATTTTGCATATAATAAAATGTTGCTTTTCAGTTTCTGAAGCTGATCCTGCATTTCAAATTAGAAGAAAGTGATTCCAGTTAATCTCAACTTAAAATTTTATGGAAAGATACTTTTTTTAAAATAGGTGATCTGTTAGTTTCCTTAACAATGCCTGCCTCCCCCCCGCTGAAAAAGTTCCCCTACTAAGCTGTTGTTTTTGCAGTGCTCCTTACAAATTACTTTTGAATACCCTGTATCAAACACGTTTATCAGTAGGTGAAAGAATCAGGTACAGTTTAGGCCCATTTCCAAGTTGCAATTATAACTTGCACATCAGCTAACATGGATATTATGCTCATGTCAGGTTTGTTACTGTGTTACAGAACATTATTAATTAAGCGCAGACAGATTGCTTGTTCATCCAAAAGCATTGTAAGTTGCCTGTTTTTACATCTTTTTTATGCATTCAAAGTTGTGCTAAATTTCAAAAGGTTAGTAATGTCGCTTTTCAAACAAAACTGCATGTAGTCTTAATATAGCCTGTGTGTGAGTTTCTGAATTGCTTTTTTATTTCTGCTTTGAATGTTTTAGAACAATTTTTCATTAGCATAGCTTTTAAATGTAAATTTCAGGCTTCTGTTACATTACAGGTAGTCAGTGGAAATCTGTTTCGTTCCTTGTGGAACAGTGCATGTTAATTTTGCTTGTATTAAATCCTTAATTTGAATCAGTTCTCTCTTCTGTCATCCAGAAGCAGGCAGTTCAGGGTCTCTTGGCTGATGAAACCAAGTGGTTGATGTTAATTTGGCAAGTTGATGCCAATGGTAGGCTGACCTTTTTTTCCCCTTTCTTTTTTCCTTTCCACTTTTTGGTTTTGTTTTCATGCTTTCCCTGTTGGTCACCGCTTTCCCGCATTTACTTCCACATCCTTTCGCTGTGTGCTCAAGTTCGTGTATCACTTCCATTGTGAGCAGTGAAGGCTATACTAGTCAGGCAACAGTTGTCAAGTCCTTGTAATGTTGCTCGTAATCCTGGAAAGTGCTGTATGCAGTAGCAAAATCGCTTCTGTGGCAGTGGAAGAATACATAGAAAGGTGTGAGATCTTTCAATTTACCCTGAATGGTTTCAGTTGCCTTTATATTGACAGGACTCCCCCCCTATGGAATCTGGGGATCACCTTAATTTTCTTCCCAGAGATGGTAGCCAGCGTACGGAAGGTATCCAGGTGAAACAGAAGAGCTGCTGGAAATGGCAATCAAAGCAGAAGGTTTAGCCGTAATTAGTATCTTCCACTTCCTATGTGGTTTGGTTTCCATTCCTGTGCCTGGCAGTGTGAGTGCAGCTTGCCTGTTTGAGTGGTAGCCAGGAAGTAGGGAGGGAAACGACACGGGGTAAAAAAATCAACTACAAAAGGGTATCTCTAGCCTAGCCAAATCCAGGCCCAGGTGTTGAAACTTAGATTATAAGTTTTGAAATACTCTTTTTAGCAGCTATAAAATGCAATTTGTGATTACCATGCTGCTTAATTGAAACAGATTAGTTTTAATCTCAAGCAACTGCTGGCCAAAGTTTGGGTGTAGAGATCACTCTTAAGATAGGCATTTCATCTGTATCCTTGGAGCACTTCAAGTAATGCAGGAGCTACTGGGCAAAGCCTATTACCGTGTTTTCTATCTTTGGCATCGCATGTTTGCTAATCCAGTGCTACAAGCATTAGTTGCCAGGGTATTGTCTGAAATGGCTTTGTGAAATCGTAGATGGAGTTTCTGTCAGTGAAACAGAGTAAGTTTCCTTGCAGGAACTACATGATTAGGAGTGAAAGGGTAACCATTGGAAGTGGGTCATCTTTCCCTTTCTGTGCATCTTTTGGCTCTTCAGTTAAGTGGCTTGCATGGGTGCGATGGGAAGGAGGCTATCAACATAAATTTCATGTCTGTTTTTTAAAATCCTGACTCCTGTGGATTTTAGTGGCTTAGGAGTGGGCACAAAGAAACCAGAGCTGCAGTGTGCCAACTGTTATCTGGCAACTGAGCTTACAGAAGAAGGGCAGCATGAAAAGTGGAGAACTGTGTATATAACGCATTTTTTTTTCCTAGCATGGGAAGAATCAAATTCCGGAAGTGCAAGTTTGAAAGGGATCATCGTTAACTTTTCCGCATGCTTAGTAGAAGATGGCATGTGTCTCACCATGTACCTCTCTAAACTTACTTGTGTTTACTGTTATAAAGCAGGGGGAAAAAGTGAAGGTGCTTTTTTCTTAAAGCCGCATCTTTCAGTTACCTGTGCCTTTAAAAACTTGAAAGTGAATTTAACTTGCTATTCAACAGTATTTCTTCAGGTTGCCAATAAAAAAGGTCTAACTCAGTCAGTCTGTGTTCTTATTACTGTGAAGAGATTAATGAACTTTAGCACTGAAATACAAAAATAGTTAAATCTGCTTTGAGCTAAGCTAGTAAGCTCTTTGAGGCGTGAACGGTATTTGTGTCACCTACAGAAGGGCTGGTTTTGGCTTGAGACTCCTGTGATACAGACTGCCAAGAGTATGCAAAGTGAGAGAATCAGAACTGAACTTCCCATTTGTGCATCTAGAAGTCTGTGATGGCATTATAAAAATACTCGCTATAGCAAATGATAGACTTAACACCTTTCAGTGAATAATCATGCATGCCTCCATGCTTCTCCCCAGTGCATTATAGTTAAAACACCTGGAAGCACGCTGGTTTACAGGCTAGGAGCTGAAGCTGTAGGGGGGTGGGGGTGGTTACAGGTATGTCTCTGAATTTTGGACAGATGTGCACTTGCTTCCCCTGTACTTTGGCTATGTTAATGTGCCGGTGGTGACAGATCCCACTGGTTAGTGTGGACGTGACACAGCAGGAACAGAGTCACGAGGCTTTTTGTCATTGCAGAGTGTGGGCTGAGCGAAGAGGGCTCATCTTAGACTGTGATGTGCAGAAATGCTGGTGTCCCTCATTACATTGCCTCTGTGTCAGGAGGTGTCCTGAAGGACAACATCCCCACCACTGTTTGGGTCTTGCTCCCATTCAGTGCCGCAGTTGACAAAAACATTAAGCTGGTCAGCTGAGGAGGGATTCCTTGCTCAATGAACATAAAATAAAGAGAATTAAACTGAGAGTTAGAAATGGATTTGCTGACGCTAAGATGGCTCTGGAGCAGTATTCATACCTCTAAAGCATGAGGTAAACAGTACATCATGAGTGTGTTAGCAGAGCTAAGGACTTATTTTCATTTCAAATTAGATTGGATCATCTCCATCTGTAGAGAATGTTTAGGACTTTTGTCTGCTTTTAAAAAGCTTCCGTTACAAATCAGCGGAGTTCGTACTTCTGGGCTTGCACGAACACAGTGGTGACCGTGTCCATTCGGTCACTTGTAAAACATGTCTTTCGCAGCACGCCAAGAATAAAATTTTAGGGAAGTTGGATCGTGATATAAAGCAATATCCAGCTACTCCAAAAGATACAGACTTTTTACATCTGCATCTCTTCTTGAGGTTCTCAGGGAGCTAAAGCAGAAGAAGAGTAACCCTGTATTTTTCCTGGTTAGTTCCTCAGAAGAGGAGACCCTGAACATAACGATGTTGTGTGTGTGCATATACTACTGTGATAACCAGGATCATGGCACTGAAATGACTGAAAAAACTCCACATTTCACCCCCCCCACCCCCCCCCCCCCCCCCCCCCCGCCCCCAATTCTCTGGTTGCATCCACAACACAGCCCCAAGAGTAGCTGTAGAGTAAGACCTGAAAGGGTGAAACAGGAAAGAACTGCTTTGGTTGGCACTGCCGCTGAGAAAAACACCCGTGAACATGACGTGAATGCTTCTGCTTGTAAATAGAGCCTCTGAATGGAAGAACTGGTAGTAGTTTGGTAACCTAGAATGAAAAGGTGTGAGTGATTAAGGTTTGGAGAAGCCAGATTCCTTCATAATGTTTAAATAATCTCATCTGGCTCTTCCTATGTAAACCAGACATTTTTTGGTCTTGTTTTCTTAAAGTGGCAAGGTAAAAGCACAGGATACTTGGATTTGGTTTTCAGATCTGGTAATCGTGTGCTGGGATTTGCCTCGCAAAGTGAGAAAACAAATTCAGAAAGGCTTGTTTTTATTTATTACTGACATGCATTATGTGCACCAGGGAATAAGGTTACTTTGACCTAAGTCAGGTTGGAAGGATTTGAATGTCTGTCCCTAAGTGGTACATTGTCCTAAAAAGGATGATCAGCGATTCTGTACCGGTATATTGGCCAATTTGAATCTAATAAAATAAATTGACATGAAGCCTCAAGCAATTGAAAGAAGGGAAATCTTGGTGATGGAACTTGAAACCATTTAAAACCCACTTGATCTGGGTTTTCTGCACAAATGCAAATAATATAGGCTTGTCAGAGTGTTCATGCTGGCTTGTGTTCCTTCTAAGTGAATCTGTTAATAGCTGTTGTCTTGCTTTTATTGTGAGGAAGGCTTCATGCTTGTCCTGTTTGGGTTCTGTAACTAATGGTACTGTTGAATTTTAGTAAGACATCTTACCCAAAGATCTGTGAACACAATTCCTTTTCCTATTTTTCTCTGAATTTTCAAGAAAAACTCATTTTTCCTGAGTGCTTAGAGATCACAGCTCTCTGTGTGTTGGAAAGCTCACCAGATTCAAGTCTTTAAGCTATACTGAAGTGCTTTCCTATTGTCAAGAAAACAAAGACACCATTATGAAAGATGATAAAATGCACAGCTTGGTTCATACACCTACAATGATATTTGAACTCCTCACTTCTCAGCTATCCATCTCCTTCAGCTACATACTTCATCACTACAAATTTCTGAGCAATTGCGGACACACTCTTGAGAAAAAACCCAAACAAACCCAGAAACAAAAAAAACCCCCAAACCCCAAAAAGCAATTAAAAAATATAAACAAAGCAATTTAAGAATTTATTCCTCACAGTGTAGAATTTCCTGCCTGGAAACCCAGGCTGGCAAACACCCAGCCTTCATCCAGATCTGAGTCTCGATTCCAACAGGCATTAATAGTGGAGGCTGCAAGCCTGTGTAGCATCAAGACTTTGTAACTTACTTGACTTTCCTTTTTAAAAGGTGACGTCGAAAATTAGGCTATGGCTCGTGCACCTGTAATTGTCAACACAGAGCTTGAAAAATGATCCCGCAGGAAATGTTTTTTATGAATCACTGAGAAAGAAAGCGATGAAACTTTGTAAAGTGTTAAGTGACAGCTATGATTCATAGCTTCTGATTAAAGCAGTGCAGGACATGTTGTGCAACAGTATGCAGACAGCACCTTTGATATGGAAATGCAAAAATATTGCGAAGTGTGTTCCTAAAAGCAATTTTCAGGAAGATTTTAAACTCCAAAGTGATTCAGGATATGGTCACCTCTGAGGTTATTTTAATTATCCAAGGAGATGCAGGTTTTGTGGATTGTTATTTTGCTGGCTCTTGCTTATTTTCAGATGTCAAGCTTTTTTCTTCTCCTTTAGAACTTAGTGCTTCTATAAATGTGACCTTTTTCCCTTTCTGTAATTTTTTCAGGGAAATACTGAATTTGCTGCCTCTTATCATCACTGCAGTAGAAGCTGAGAAGCAGAAAACATGTTGGAAACAATTGGTAATCATTTTTTATTTGTATTGCTATATTTCTGTTGCCAAATCAAGTGTGCATGATAGATTTAGGACATTGGTATATACTGCTGAGAGGGGTTTTGTATAAAATACCTACTGTGCATAGAAATACATGATGTATTTGGGGTTTTGGATTTTTTAGTTGAAAACAAATGTTGTACCATCATTTGTTTAGTGTATTTAATTTAATTTTTTAATTTCATTGTTTTAATCTTTACTAGAATTTGAAAAGTTAGTATGAAAAACACGTTTTCTACTATGGCTATTTTTGTTGCTACTTATTTACAGTGGTCTGTAGCCACAGTTCCTGTAACTGAATTTTGATGAAGGTTCTTTCAGTTTTGTAACCCAGTTCTTGATGGACAAAAATGTAATTTTTGCTGGCTTCTGTTTTCTGCCCTGCCTCTGACTTCCTGATTCATTAGACAGGTTTGAGCTGGGATTTTTGTTCAGAACTGAACCATTCAAGTCCTCTTGACTTTGAAAAGTAGCAAGGGGTGCATTTAAACCTGTTACCTGCTTGTATGTGGCTGGTTCTAAATTGTTACTGACTAGGAATGATTGTCACTACAGATACACATCGGGCCGTCCAGGCCATGGAGCGCTTACAAGCAAAACTTCGGGATCGAGGTGACATTGCAAATGAGGAGAAACTGAGCTTATTAAAATCAGTGCTGCAGAGTCCTCTCTTTAACCAAATTCTCAACCTTCAGACTTCTGTTCAACAACTGAGAGATCAGGTAGGAAAAGCAACCTCCTGTGTGCAAGGTGCTAAGGAGGTGCAGGAATGTGTCTCTGTATGTTGAATAGTCAAATCAACTAGCTTAAATTAAACATCTGATCCAGAGCCTCAGGGAACTGAGGGGCCACATACCCATTGACTTTGCTGGGCTTTGTTGAGACCCATAGTTTGTGTATGTGGTTTTTATGTATATGCTCATTATTTACGATGTGTATGGTAGGGAAATGGTGATACTGGGTAGGGAGTTAACATAAGGCTTTCTGTCTCTGTCCTTTAAAAGGAACATGTTTTGTATGAGTTCTTAGGATTTTTTCCTAGGAACCTTTTAATGTGTCTTACCCTGCTAAAATGAGAATATATAAGGGAAGCTGTGGGATGTTGACTTTAGAAGGACGTGAAGATCTGGGGGTTTTGTGTAGGAATAAAAGAGAAGGAAGCGCTCCTGCTTCTTTGCTCAGAGTTTTAAGTAAAAGTATTGCTTTTCTGCACGTCTTTGGTGAGGGTGAGAAAAGGGGCAACAGCTTGGCTCTATCGACTTGATTAGTTATTACTATAATTTAATTTCCTTGTCAGTGGAATAAGACCTTGAAGAATATAAAAAGTAGTTCAGTAACTGAATTAGGACTAAACTGTGTATGTGGCTTTGCAAAGAGTTGTTCCCATTTACTGCTGTAAGGTGGGCAGCTCTGTGGCTGTTATGCAGAAATGCCAGAGTGGGAGGACGCAGCCGCTGCACACGGACCTGATCGTCAGCATGGAGCCGCATCTTGTCTCTGACTGGACTGCGGCTGGTGAGGAGTCCTGACAATCTGCCACTTCAGCTGTGTGGCAGAAGACCAAAATCTGGCCCTTTATTGCTTCTTCTGGATAATATTGATGCTATTTTGCACCAACAACAAATAAGTTAGGATAGTGTCTACACTATTGTGACCATGTTTTACAGATTTTGCATGGTTAGTATGTAGAGACTTGATGCCGATGGAGTGATTTAAAAAAGTCTAGGGAAATATCTATTCTGAGGATTTGTTTGCTCTGCTATTTGAAAAGAAGAATTTAGCAGTGACACCCAGAAGTTATGTGAATTACGTTGTGATGACTCTGGGAACCTATAGTGAGAAATGAAAGTGTGCCTGAAACATTAATAGTAATCTAGTGAAAAGGAAAAATATATTTTCGTTTCCAGACATTACATGTGAAATTAAAGGAGATTTCTCTTTTTAAATAGTCACCTAAATTAGTAAACTGAAGCACCTGATACTACAGATGGGTAATTTCAGTTGTGTATTTTTTAAAAAGCAAATAATAATTTTACCTTCCACTCCACATTTGCAGATCTATCTGTGCATAACTTTAGTGGCCTGTGCCTGTGCCAGGCGCCTGTGCCTGTTGCATGGTACATATTCAATTTAGATGACAGAGGAGCTACTTGGATATGAATTACCTTCTTGACAGGTGCTTACATGAGCACTTGCACATGCAAATGTGTGTTTCTGGCCATTCTTAGATTTGGGTCAACTCTTCAGAAAGTATCTTGTATTTTCTCTATAGAATCATTGCTTCCCTGCACTATAGCATGAGATTGTCTGTCTCTTCATTGCTTTATTTAGAAGTTTATAAAGCATATTGAAACAGGACAGAGAATAAAATAGTGAAATAGGCAGTCATGTTAAAAAATTACATATCTTGGCATTTTCAAAGGCTCAGTTTTGTTCAAGGACACCTTGAGTTTTCTCTGTGTGTCTGGGAAGGCACTGTAGTCTTGAAACTCTTAAACTACAGGTTGGTGAAAACTGCATGGCATGTGAATAGTGACCAGGGTTTTTGGCCAAGCCATGCCAGACTGAGCAAGGAACAAGTTGTTTCCCAAGCACTTGCAGTCAGAGCTGTGTTTGAGCTAGGATGATGAGTGGTGCTGAGCTGTGCAGTGGCTAAGTGTTGCAGTACCTACTTGAGACTAAGTTGGCTACGTTTTTTTTTTTTGCTGTTTCATGATGAGCTGCACAGGAACTTGAACCAGGGATCTGTTGCTTCTCAAGATGAAGTGTAAGTGACAGTCTGTTAAACCACTCATGAGTTTTGAATTAGTTCATGAGTTTTTAAAGAGCTACAAGGCTATTGCAAAATTCTCGGAGCAGGCCATCTTTTAGGAAAGTATAGGTTGAAAGAGAGGATGGGAGCCAAGGAGCAATAATGGCAATTTCCTTTCTAAGTGAGACTGATTCCTTGCAAGCATCCCAGCAGAAGTAGGTCACTAAGTGAGACCTACTTGCGGGCCTGTAGTGGCCTCAACAAATTCAAGGGTAGGATGTAGTTGTATCCTGAGGCGCTGTGTCTGGAAGGCCTAGAGATGATAGTGAGAGCCCCATATTCTGTTTGTGCTGTCAGTCTGGAAACTAAGCTGGTGAATCTTGTAAATATCTGTTATGGTTTCCTAGCAAAAAAATAGGATGCAGATATAGAGTTTTAGCAGACAAATATTCCTTGCATTCCAGTGAGAGTTACTACGACTTTTTATGGTCTAAAATAGACGACTTCCTTTTCTTTTTTTTTTCCCCCTACAGATAAGTGATATTTTAAGTGCCAAAAGAAGATCTGAAAAAGTGTGTGTTCTGCATGCATGGAGGTGTTTCAGATTTGCTGTCCCATTTCCTTAAAGCTTTCGTGTGTTAACTGGAAATTGATTCCCTTCATTGTTGGTGTGTGTTTAGCAAGGGCCTCTTGAGTTTGCATTTGCGTGTGCTACACTTGCAGTGGTGTGGAGTGAGTGGTATGTTGCTTCATCTGGATTTTTGTGAAGCTTGTGCTGAAGTCAGCAGATCTGATGCTTTGGTGCTTATTGGTAGGTTTTTAAAAGTATTTTTTTCTTAAACAAGCAAGCAGGATTTGTTTGTTGACTGCAAATCTTTCACTACAAAGTTAAGAACTGGAGTGGAAAAAGTCTTGTGACAACAAAGGGATATTTTTTTGAGAATTACTGTCCTGACTTCACTAGTCACTTGAGTGGAGGAGCACTTATTCTTCAGTGAATGCTTGTTTTCTCATGCTGAAGAGCAGTCTTGTTTGAAGATAAGGGAGTGACAGCAAAGAAGAATAGAGATTGTGAAGTTTTGAACTTTTCAGTAATATTTGTTATATAAAATAAAATTCTTCTTTATAAAATATTTTAAAGAAAATAGGCAGACCATGCTGGCTGTCCTGTCCTGCTTCTTTCCCTTTCCTTTTTGTGTCTCCCTTGTCCACCTTCTCCTCCCGCCTCCACTCCGCTCATGGCTCTGCCAGAACGAAACACCCTTCCCTTGGCAGGGCTGCATTCCTCAGATTTTTTTTTGCTTGTGAGCTTGACCATAGTTTTTTTTCACAGTGGACTAGTGGGGTCAAAGCTCCCCACAGCACAGCACATACTGAGTTGCATGGGGTAGCTGGGTGTTAGCTCTAGAGCATATTTGGGGAAAAAGTGAAGCAACCATGTCTTTTAATGTTGCCTGTGAACACACGCTTATCTCTGTGGTTTGCATAGCTAGAGAAGACCTTCAGTTCCTATCCTGTAGGTCTTTCTGCCACTACACCATTTGCTCTCTGTTTTAAACCAAAATGCTTATAAGAAATGCTCGCTGAGGATCAGCCTCACCTGCAGAGAGGTAAAGGAGCAACTAGCAGGGTGGTGAGGAGCAGTGCCAGTGCCAGTTGTTGTGGCCCAGGCCGCCTGCCTGCGTGGAGGCCTGGCTGGCCTCGCATGACAGCTGTCTTGCACTCCGTCGCAGCCATCCTTTTTGCTACTCAGGACACAGTCAGCTGAAAGTACTGCCCTGTCCTTTTTGGGGTCTCCAAGGGCTGGGGCTCAATGTTTGGAGTGCAGGAACACCGACGATTTGTTTTTGTCCAATCTCAGACCCACAAATGCCAATTGTGCTACTTTAAATGTTGATATGCTGGAGACCAGGTTTGCGTAGCTCCCTTTTTGTTTGAAAAATATTTTAAGCAGTGGCATGTAAGCACTATTTGAGAGCATTTAGTGTCTGTCTGTGCGACTGTAACTTTAAGTTTTGTCATACTCAGTGGTATTTGTGAATTTTTCTTTTTGTCTTGTGTCAAATTATGTCCACATTGCAGATATTACATACAGTAAGGAGAATGCCAATCAAGGAAAATTAGCATAAGCCAGATTACAAAACAAAGCAATATTCTTTCTTATGGTATTTACACAATCACAGTGCTATAAAGTTACTTCTTCATGGAATTACAGTGATTTCATTACTACAAAGTAACGCAAATTATATGTTTTGAAAAGTATTTCATGCAACCACAAGAGCATCATCTTTGTAAGGTTTACACTTCTGGTTTATTGCTCCCGCTGGAATGACCCGTACTTCTGTGGTTAGCAAGAATATACAGCAGTTCTTCTCAACTTTTACATGGTATAAGCCTGTATGTCAGGAGGGACAGGGAAGAGAGTGGTCATCACATTTCTGCTTGTAGTTTGTCTGGGGATTCTGAACTTCTACCTGTAGGATCATTATAAATGCCATTATAAAACAAAATGTTTTTATAATGTAAGAGAGCACGTGTATTTTTTGGGCAAGGAGGAGACATTCAGAAATCTGCTTGTTGCACACACGCATACACAAAACTATTCTGTTAAGTTTGACATTTTTTGTTAGGGTTTTGGTTTTCTCTTGGAGTTTCACGAGTCAAAAGCCACTCTATTTGAGGTAGGTTTCCGTGTTAAGCACATTGAACTTGTAGCTGTGTTTGTTTAAAAAAAGGTGAGATGAAGATTAGATGTTGTTGTCCGTTTTTGATAAAGAAGTGGTGTTTGATACTGTGTTGTAGCTGTGCTGTAGTAACAGTTGTAATGAAGATTTGAGGTGTTGAAGTTCTAGTTAAACTAGTGTGGATTGGAGGGTTATTTTTCCATTTCCTCCTATATATAGTATGCAGCACTTCTTTTCAGTGGTATTTCAACCACCCTGCAAATAAAAAACACCTAGTGTCTTTAGAATAATGGAGTTAATAATTAGTTAAGAAAAATGTCTTCGAAAAACATGAACAACTTACATCTTACAGTTTGGAAGGCAGAAAAGGAATGGAAGAATTTCCTACATGTTTACAGTGATATCCCAGTTCATGCAACTGTGCAATAGAGGCGAAATGTCACCCTAAGAAAGAAGGCACTATATTGCCAGTTTGAATAGGATTTGGTCTATGAAAACATTCAGTGTAAAACTAGAATATGAATCAGCCTCTTGCTACTTCTGTTTTAGCATGGGGATGTGTGAATTTTCTGCCAGAGAGATAAACATAGATGGCTAAGGAGACTGTAATATCTTAACTGAAGAACTCCTTCAAATTTACTTAGCAAAGAAAATGGTGACACTTGGGCACATGTTCAGGTGGAAGTTAATGTGTCCATCATGGCCTTGAACATTACGAACAGTGAAATGAGCTGCCTAAAGCAATGCTCTGTTAAGCAGTACGAGCAGAACATACATAGAACATAGTAGAGGAGGGGCAGAAAGCTGTATGGGGTATGGAGTGGTACAAGAAGGATTTTAGATTCAGAGAAGTCATGTAATACAGTTCATTGTAAGGGCAGTGTGTCATACTCAACTTTTATTTTTGATGTGTAGCTCCATTTTCTTTTCTTTGCTGCTTGTACATACAGGAATGTTTTATGGTATGTTAGAGAAAAACAATATAGTAATGTAAACACTATTTGTGTCATTCATACTATCCTAATAATGGCATATCTTAGACTTACTGTGGCTTGCTTGATCTGCTTTTTGTGCATTGTGGGGTTTTTCCAGTGTTGCAACTTGCTCCCTACACATTTCTGCATAAAGGAGTGCTGTAGGTAGGGAAAAGACAGTAACTTCTTAACTAGAGAGAGGTTTCACAGGCTGGGATTGCCTCTGTGTTAGCAGCCTGCACACTGCTGCACGTGATAACATAGAAACACCTCTAAGTGAGATTCATGAAGGAAGATGGAAGAGAAGTGCAGTGGGGTGGGCACTGTATTTCTCTCTGAGTGGGTCCTCAGCTACCATCAGTTTCTGTGTCTTAAAATTCTGTTTCTGTTGGTTTTTTTTGTTTGTTTGTTTGTTTGTTTGTTTGTTTTTTCCCTGTATGGCTCTTTCTTTGTATTGCAGAAGGGGTTCTAGCTTTCTATATGTAGTTTCAAATTTTGCTTTTAACATTATTGTAGGATTTTCCTTCTTTTTCCCTTTTTTGACTTAGAAGACAATTGCACACTCCATTCAAAGTGGGGAATTCACGCACAGTTGGGTTTTATAGGGCTGTCAGTAATACCAGTGAATCTTCTCCCCCTTCTGCCATCATGAAGAATGGTATCTCAGGAATCTCCTCCCACATTAAAAGAGTTCCAAGACAGAGCAATGCTGTGCTTAGAACAGTGCTAAATGAAACTGAAGGCATTTCATGAATTTTTCTCTAGGTTTAATTGTATTGACTGGAGTCATCATTACCACTCGCAGCTGTTGAGCCTTGCCTACTTAGTTTGAGGTTGCTACTCCAAAGGCTGCACCGAAGAGGTTATATGAGTTCTCACTAATCTACACTGGGCAAAATCAGTAGGTTTTGCTCATACTATGCTGTTGCTTGCTTATGCAAACCTTGCTGGCTTTGCCTAACCAGGTCATGAATTCTCTAGTGATCCCTTTCACCAAGTGAGCTCTGAGTATGATAAGCCCTAGCAGGAAGGGCAGTTCAGTGATGTTTTCTACAATGAGCACTGCAATTTATAAAACCTATATCCATGACTTAGTAACATTTGTGATATCAGACCCATATACTATGGCCTTGTAGTGCACATGAGAAGTAGTTGGGTATGCATCTCATACACTATTAGACTGCTTTATCTTTCTGTGGAAATGTAAAAATATTTTTAAACAGAAGCAGTGCAAGACTGGCTAATCACAGTGGTGTGAGATACTTCAGCAAAAAATAATTTGACCCATGGTAAATTTTTGTTGGAAAGAACATGACAGTGGGATGTATAATAAGATTTGAAGGTGGAGAAGAACAAGAAATGAGGCCCATTAATTGACCAAGTTCAGTGGTATGGTTTTGTACGTTGAAATGTATGACACTGGGAAGGTGGAAGTGAATGAACTATTACATGGACTCAGGCAGATAAGAAACACAGTGTGGCATGGACTTCACTAGTTTCAAATCCATGCATATATTGTAAGGAGAAATCTTGTCTTCAGAGAAGGGCAGAATTTGATTATGTCTCTGGGTGTTGTTACATGTAATGAACTGTGAAACAAGGCTTATCTACCTGTGCCTTACAGGCTTGCCGAAATGAATGTACGTGATTAAAGAAAGTACGTGTGTGCACATTCTTGGCATCATGATTTGTTTGAAACATAGCCCAAATGATTCCTCACAAATATGGACAACACAGCGTAATCACTATGTGAGGGAAATCACTGACTTCCAAACATACTGGTGTCATAGTTTCACCGCAGTAGGTAACCAAGCACCACACAGCCGCTCGCTTGCCCTCCCTGCCCCGGTAGGATGGGAGAGAGAACTGGAAGGGGCAAAAATAAGAAAGCTCATGGATTGACACAAGAACAGTTTAATGTTTGAAATAAAATCAAATAGTGATCATAATAATAATTAATTGTAATGCAAAGTGAAACAACAGAGACAGAAACAAAACCCAGAAAAGCCAAGTAATGCAACCGCTCACCACCTGCCAACTGATGCCCAGCCAGTTCCTGAGCAGCGATTGCTGCCCCCCAGCCAACTCCTGAATGTCTGGTCTGCTGCAAGAATGATATGATAAAGCTAATGGTAGTAGCATAATTAAACAGTTGAGACTGAAGCAGAAGGAGGTGGGGAGGTGAGCGAGCTGCTGTGTGGTACTTAATTGCTAGCTGGGATTAAACCACAACAGCATTTTAGAATACATTGACAGTTTTGAAAATTTTTGTTGATACTTGAAGTTTAAAAATAAGGCTTCAAGGAAGGGGAATCCCAGTCTTTCGTACTGTGGTGCAGAATGCTAGAAAATGTGCGCTGTAAAAACATGAAAGGTATTTGAGGCTGCAATATTGTGGTCCTGAATTGTGGTTAGTGAGGCCAGGGATGTGTGAAACAGATCAATGTGGAGTAAAGCAGTGCCTGTTGACAGTCAACAGGCAGGTGGGACAACAGCCAAGCGAGGGCTCCTGCTTCACCTGAGCTTTATACCAGCACTAGCCGTTCATTAGTTTAGTCAGCAGACACCTGCTTGAAAATAGGTAATTTACCATGGTTAGGCGAAGTGGAGAATTTTATTTTATGCTCTAAGGGAGTTGTATTGTCAAGGTTGTCTGCCTAAAGGTATGACTGTGGTTTTCAGATTAGCCTGGTGATTTTAGACTTGTTCAGTAATTTTGTATTTAATTCTAGCTCATGTACAGAGTTACATTGGTAACTGTAGTGCGTAGTGATGCGGAAACCTTGACCAGTGAAATTTATTCCCTACATAGGTGGTGAGGTTTCTGTCTTTTCTTCATCAAAATACACAATTATTTTCTTGTAAAATAATTGATAAATGTGTTTTTTTAAAAATACTAGTACTGTAGAAAAAGCTTATTCATCCTTGTTTACCTCTACTATCATGTTGGAGCACTTCAACCTGCTACGCTGATATGAACAAAAGAATTTTCGACAGAGTATGTAAAATAATTTTAGATTATTTTCATCAATTTCTTGCATGTTCAAATTCACAACTTTACGTTAGTGATAACATTGAAGATATTTTCTTCTTTTTACAATGTTGTTTTAAAATTGCAAATTGGCATTTCAAATATTTTTAACAAGCTCTTGGATAAGGAGGAGTTTTCTACTGTGTCTGTAATTCTGAGTTGCCATCTTTTACAGGTAAATGTCACGCCCTCCATACATTCCACTGGTGAATTCCCCCAGTTTCTCCATCATGGTGTGAACGTGGGGTCCTTGCCACACAACGAGTCATACTTGTTGGCTCAGCAGAATGGCAGCCCGGCTAATGTGCTAGAAACATCGATGAGATCCATTGCTCCTCATATTAATGGGAAGTCCTCTACTGATGACTTTGAGCAGCTGATCAGAAATATGTCCCAGGTAAGCATGTTGTCTGGTAACCATGAAATGTGGATCACTGATTATCTGGAAGATTAAAATACATGTATGTTTATTTAAAAACAATTGAGTTATGAAGCGAATCAGAGCTCACTTGCTATATAAACCAAAAATAATCTTTTAACTTAGGAAATAATTGATAAATGGGAGAACAGTTCGAAAGGTAGCCTTGACTGTCACTGCTGCATTATTGTCCTTAGCTGGGCAGCGTGCCTCTCACAGATCAGCGTGCCATTATCTTTCCATGCTCATTGTAGGACTGCTGCGCTGTGCGTGAGGGAGATGCTTTGTCAGAGCATGCTCTTGAATGAATAACTGATGAAAGCTAGTTCTGTGGCTTGCGTGGAAATACGATGGAAAATTCCTTTTTAGCCTTCATATGCATTGTTCTGTAATCTTGCTGCTTTCCTGTGGTAGGCAGAAATGTTGTATGAGTCCCTTCAGTGGCTGGAGCTGAAATGGCTAGGCATATATTCTAGCATTTTTCTAATTAACCTGTGATAGAGCCAGACAGGGGAAGTCTGCTGCTATTCTTCTGGAGACCCTTTTGCACAGTCCCTCTTTTTTTGACATTCATCCTCTTTTTGTAGTTCTGCTTGAGAGTTGGCCTGTACCCTCTAAAATTTTATAGACCCATATATCCTACTTTAGTCACTATTAAGCCTACACTCTCTATATTTAGCTGTTGTTTCCTAATTTTCTCTTCTGGGCTGTAATAGTCTTTATATTTCGAGTCTTTCATAATTGTCACTTTTCTGTATGATAGTGTGACATTGGAACTGAACAACCAGGTTTCAGTTACTAGGTAGTGTAGCCTTGTCCAGTTGTAGCTGTCAAATTAGAAACTAATTTCCAAGTTGTTTACCACATTCATTAATGCTTATTTTTAAATTTTTAACATTTGTACCTTTTTTTCAAATTCTTTTTAACAGGGTCGTCTTGTTGAGACCATTGAGCTTATTAAACCTGTAAGTGGTGGTCTGGGCTTCAGTGTTGTGGGACTCAAGAGTGAAAACAGAGGAGAACTAGGAATATTTGTGCAAGAAATCCAGGAGGGAAGTGTGGCACATAGGTGAGGTCACTTCCAGAATTATTTTGCTCTACCAAGTGTTAACATGACACTGCACTTTAGGTGTGTTATTGCTGTTGTTTTTGTGATACAAGGGCACATTTCTCTTGTATTCTAAGCCATACATAGCAGACTTAAAATTATTTATCACTACCATTTATGTAATGTTGGAACAGGACAGCGTATGATCTGAATTCCTGGAAACTAGAGATGTAATTTCTCAGTGGTTTGTTTATAATACCTCCTTTTCACCAGGGAAAATGGGGAGGTTGCTGTTCTATGTCATGGATTTTAAAGCTGAAATGCAGATTTTGCCATTCTTGAATGCACTGAAGAACAGTTCGATGCAAAAAAATCAGCTGTAACTGGCAGGGTTGTTTTGTTAGGTAGGGTCCCACTGAGCAGGTGTGAAACCCAGCTTTTAAGTCAAGCAAGGCTTGACCTAAAGTTGTTGGAATCTTAGAGATATTCAGCTGATGTTACCATAAACTCAGCAATAATGATAGCTTTCTGAAAGTCTACTTTAGACTTTAATCCTGATTCCACAAGCAGTGTTGAGAGAAATGGATTTCTGCTGTAAGAACAGCCCGAGGGAGCAAACAAGCTCAGTGGTGAATGGCAGTAGCACTGGTTCACTGCAGATTGGTGGGGTCAGTCACCGTGTGTGGATTTGCTGATCAGCATGCTGGACAGAGCTGCTTCATGGTGTACTCTAAAGTTGTGTGGCTGAGTCATCTGGGTGCTATTTCTCACTGTGCTGTAGAGAAAAAATCTCTGATTATTTGTGGTCTGAACACTGTCTTAACAGAGACAGAGAGTGGCCTACAGAATTAATTCAGTTATGCAAAGGGGCATGCTCTGTGTCATTATGGTATTTTTTAATCTGCCTAAATTCTGCTTCCTTTTTTTCTTTTTCTTCTTCTTTCTCTTAAGTGGTCTTTGCTTTTATTTCTCTTATTCCATGGAGTTGAGACCTATCTTCACTGAATCAGGCCCTGCCCTACTGAGTGGCTAGAAGAGAAACGTTCAACTGTTACAGGCCTCATAAATCAGAAAGGCCCTGGCAGTACTGTCTTTGAGAGCACTCTAAAAAAAGTTCAGATTGACAAGCAAAATATTATAGGTTGAAGCTAAAAAGCATTTTTCCTGAATGCTGTTGAATACCTTGGTTTCTACACTGTAGGTGCTCACAAAAGCTGGTGTAATAGGGATCCTTGTTTTCATTGCTACCCTTTGTTTTTAAAGTATTGACACTTTGAGATGTTGAAGGCAAGACTCCAGAGTTTTTGCTGGTTTGTTACAGAAGCAGCAGAAGCGGTGGAGGAGGCACAGGGTAACTCATCTGTGTAGTTAGTCTTCATACACTTCCTTTGAAGTGGGTCTAGGGAAGGGGTCAGTGTGTAAGCACTCAGTTTGGCTTCCTTTGCCAGAAAGTGAAGAGTTATTTTTTAATTTGTTCAGGGCTTTTTTACCCCCATTTAAAAGGGATCTGTTTTATCATTTTCTTCCTGTTTTTCTCTCTCCCTCCCCTTCTTTTTTTCTTTTTTTTTTTTTCCCTTGGTTTTGTGCAAAGCAAAATTTGTTTCCGTAACATCTTGATGAAAGTATGTTCCACTCCATGGTTTGATGAATATTCAGAATGGGTGCACTGAACAAAGTGGAGCACTTGGTCTGTTAAGCAAGAGGCTCAAAGTCAAGAATAAACATAAGTTCCCAGGCTATGGTAGGGAGTGACTGAGATCTAATATGCTTAGTCTCGCATGGGGGTACAAGGAGAAGAAAGCTAGCTAGGGGGTAGTAGCCAGGGGAGAGTGGCAGTGGGATTAGCTTCAAAGGAAGCGATCACCAGGGTGCCGCATCAGCTCCTTTCAGCAAAACTGCAGGGAGAGATTAAAAAGTGTGTGGGGGTAGAGAACAGGTTATTAAAAATACTGGAAAATTGTCAAAATACTGTAATTTCTGTGGCAACACTTCTCTGCTTTTTTCTTGTTTGTTTATTTTGTCATCCCCTTTCCCTGTTTAAACATATGTGACAGAGATGGAAAGCTAAAGGAAGCAGATCAAATCCTTGCTATTAATGGACAAGCCCTTGATCAGACAATTACACATCAACAGGCTATCAGCATCCTACAGAAAGCAAAAGATAACGTCCAGCTAGTTGTGGCCAGGGGCACTTTCCCTCAGCTCATCAGTCCTGTAGTTTCCCGATCTCCATCTGCTGCTAGCACAGTTTCAGCCCATTCCAACCCGGTGAGTATACCCCAAATGTGTATGTATTCAGTTCCAGGCATATATGCGCTTACTACCTCTAGTATTTTGAAATCTTTTTTGTAACTTCTATGTACATTTCATTCACAGTTCTTCAGGCTTTTTCTTGTATTTATCTTTGTTGTACCTTTTCCCATACAAAGAGTAGAAAATACTCAGGCTTGCTGGGGAGGATCTTGATCTTAGATGTATTCCTTCTTCCCATCTGCCAAATTCTCTGTATTCACCAGTGCACACAGAGCATGTTTACCTTACTTTATGAAGATCTTTTTTTCACTTTGCCTTCGGCAGGGTCAAACAAGTGTTTGAGGCATTGCAGTCTGACCTGCACTGCCAGCCAGATGGGTGCTTCTCTGTTTGTTCCTCTGTTGTCTGCTAGTGGTGGGGCTCAAGTCAAACAACAAGAGTGAGACATCAAAATTCCATGTGTAGGGACATACTTTAGGACCCCCAGAAAGCTTCTTTGCCATTTTTTTTAAAGCTTTTGTGCATCTACAAAAGATGTAGAGTAGGTGTGGAGAACATAGCTCAGAAACATGGTGATATTAACTGCACTTTCTTTTCCTGGTATCTTATTCGTGCAGTGGCATGTACCGGGATGAAACAGCCTATCTTCTGATTCTGTAGGTTTTGCTGTTCAGTTATCAGCCTGCAATCTGAAGTATATGGAACAGTCTGGAAAAAGCAGCTATTTTAGTGTTTATTTTAATCATTAGCATAAAAGCTTCTGTGAAGAAATTCCAGAATTACTATTTTTTGTTATGTGCAGGAATAAAGCTGATTGACCTAACTTTTCCTGTCAGCACACAGGAGAGGCCTGCCCTCTTTCAGTATTCCTGTGACACATTCCTTTCTCTATGTGTTTGCCTCCATATTCTCTCAACAGCTTCCCTTGTTTGAAAAAAATATGCCTTTCAAACCCGATGCATCTCCTTCTGTATTTTTATGCATGCCTTTCCCAGTCCTTGTGTTCCTTTCGGTTTCAAATGCTGGGGGAAAGCAGTTTATCTGGAGCCGTTCTTTCTCCTCCAGGCTTTCCTTGAGCATCACTGGTTTATGTTAAATCTGTGGATTCCCAAACAGGTACTGCAGGGCTTTGAATTTGCAGTACTTGATTGTTCCAAAATAACTGCTTATTTTCAAGATCCTGCCTGGTGGAGCACCAGCTGTGGTTTTAAATTTCAGCAGAGTTTAGAGTGTGGTTTGTTCTTCAGGAGAAACAATACCAAGAGCTTCCAGTTGTCCCTTCAGTACCACCCCACATGAGCGAACTAGCATTTGTCTTTCTTTCAGAGCAGATTCACTCCTGTCAGAACACGAAGCCTTCCGTCAGAGCTACTTCCTTCCAGTGCTGTTGATATCAGACAGCACAGAAATCTTTGTTCAGTACACAGGGGGCAATTCTGCTAATGCCTACCTTGCAATGCCTGGTGCTGCTTTCAGCCTTAACCTCTGAATTGGGTTTATGCTTTCTCTGCTTTGTTTTAATGGCCAGTGTGAACATGCACTCACCTGAAGATTTTATTTTCCAGTCCTGTGAGATTTGCTAGCAGCATTGTTTTTCTCACTGACTGAAAATGGGGCATGGAGGCGGACAGTTCTAGCTTGCTGCTTAAGTTCAGCAAGTTCTTGAAAGGTCTGACCTTTCTCTGGTTTGTACCAGAGAAATTCAAACTGTTATGAATTGAGCAATTTATATATTATGTAATCTTATACCTATCAGTAATTGTTAGAGGGGTCCCATATTTCCACCATCCTCCCACCTTCCTTTATTCAAAAACATACCCAAGAAATAACATATTTCACAAGTTTTAATATGTATGTGTCCTTATTTTAATAATTTGCAAGCTTACATTTATTCCTTTTAGGTTCACTGGCAGCACGTGGAGACCATTGAGTTGGTGAATGATGGCTCAGGTCTGGGATTTGGGATAGTGGGAGGAAAGTCAACTGGAGTGATTGTTAAAACCATTCTCCCAGGAGGAGTGGCTGATCAGGTAAATTCAACCCACCCTTCTGTTTACCGTTCACTAAGGTGTGAAGTTACTCTTTACTTTTATAATCATGCTAAATAGTGGTAGCTCTTTTCATCTTAATTGTGAAAAAAAAAAAAAGAGAGCAGTAAAGGTGGTTTTGGTGCAGGAGATCTGTGCATTTGAATGTAAAAGCTGGATTAGGCTTTAATTCACATTTTGAAGCCTGTTACACTATACATGTTTTGTGCAGATGCATTTAGACTCGTAATTCTTTCATGAATATACTAGTTGTAACCCAGGGATGGGTGACACACGAACCGCTTGCTTGATCTGCCCTGACAGCTAGGAAGGGGATCTGCTTCTCTCTGCTGAGGTTACTGAAGTTTGGAGCAGGCATGTGGCTTCATTTATCTGCTTCAGGACACCAGCTTTGCTTCTGCCTGAAAGGCTTGTGAATTGAATTTGGTGATCGCAGCTTATTTCAGGCTTGTCTGTTGCACAAGTATGTAGGGCTGCATTCATGATGGTAAAGGATTGCATAGGCACAGAGACTGGTCAGACTTCCAGCCACAGAACTGGTGGCCTGATAACAGGGCCTGTAGGGGCATGGACAGGATTTACTGCCACACTTTTTTTACTTATTAAAGGTAAATCATTAGGAGAATAAACCAGAATAGAAATATAAATATTCTGATTTATTCAGAGAATATAAAGTTATATATGAATAACTGGATCACAGTAACGGAGAAATGTGTTTTAATTTGAAGCTGTGATTAATCCTGAGGAACTGATTTTAAATGTAAGTGCAATACTGAATATACATTTGTATGCTGTTGTTTGGAAATGAAACCTGACTATCTGTAATCTCCATGCAGTTGTTAAACACCAGTAGGTAGTAACCATAACTTTAAGCATTTTTTTCTGTGTTTGGGTGACTCACTACTTGAAAAAGGATGTCCTGGATATTTCTGGGGAAATTTCTAATAAAATTAGTGTCCAGTTAGGCAACCTACTTTTCCACATCTTACCAGGTTATTGACCTGGCATCCAAAAAAGTCACCTGGTTCATATGTCTTGAAAGTGACTAAAGCTACGTGGTCTTTCTCTAATTGTATGGTACATGGGAGAAATGGAAATAGACTTTTTTTCATCATTATTTTTCCTTCAGCATGGGAGATTGTGTAGTGGAGACCACATCTTGAAAATTGGTGATACAGACCTAGCTGGAATGAGCAGTGAGCAGGTGGCACAAGTTCTGAGACAGTGTGGAAATCGAGTGAAACTGGTGATTGCAAGAGGTCCTATTGAGGAACCACCTCCACCAGCCGTCCCTCCGGGTACACCAGTACCCATCCCCACACCAGAGAAACAGGTAGGCAACAGTGAACATACTTAACTCATGGCAAACTTCTACTTCAAACTTCCTTTTCTTTTAACTGCTATTTGAATGTCTTTCACGCTTATGTTCTCAAAAGGCAGGATTTTCTTTCCCAGTAGCAGTGTTCTCAGCAGACAGCCTGGAAGAATGTAATGTCACACGTCCTCGATTCAAGGAACTATGCGCTTGAAGCCTCTTGGGATCAAGGCTTAAGAATTCCATAAGTATGATCTGAATAAAGTCTGGTTCTGGGTTGCTTGTGATTGTGCACTAACACACTGGGAACAACTGAAGCCATGCAGTCTTTTCTTCAGACAGAGCAAGCTGGCTCTGTAGCATTTCTCTATTTGCCTGTCCTTTTTCTGTCTAGGAACATATCTTATTTCTGTTTTATTAGAGCTGTCCATCAGACATTCTTTCCCTTTTCCAACCAGCACACAGAAGCTGTGTCTTTCCTGCATCACCTGGCATTGCTCATTTGCTAGACACCTTCCAAAAAAAGTCAGCCAGCTGCTACCCTTTTTCCTGCTGATGATTGTACTTTCTGTGCTGTTCCTCCTCTGCAATGTCATCCACTTGAAAAAACGCTGTAAATATTATCATGTCCTCTCAGCCCAAGACCTCTGCAAGATGTGTCATTTGCATCTTTGCAGCAAATCCTGGTTTCATGGGAGCCAGGAAGAGTAGTGCTTTGTCACATGTATTTGTGACCAGATACATTTAAATGTATGTGCAGTAAGTGAATGCATGAAGAAAAACATGGGGTTTTTGAGCCTACAACTAGATGGAATTTATGCCTTACAAGGATTTTTTTTTTTTTACTTTACCTTTTCCTGTCGTTTTTCTAGACATTTTCTTCCCAGTTACAAATTACATTTCAGATAGGTCACTTTGGAAGAAAAAAATCTATAACAATTTTTGCGTGATTAACATTATTTTGCCTCTGTCCAATGTAGTGGTGTCAGTGGAAAACAAAGATGTATTTATCCCCTCTTTTGTGGCTATAAGGCAAAGACAATTAATCTTGGAGTCTTCTCAGCAACTAAGAGGAGAGACGGACCGATAACTTTCATGTCTCTGCAACACTCAGTGGCATGAAAACTTGGCTGTATTTTAGATAAAGAGACCAATATCTAGCCTCAGTGTTATTTGTCTGAAAAGGATCAGTCTCAAAATAGAAGGTTAATTTAATAATTTCATCTGTATATATTTCTTCAGTATTTGGCTTTCCTAGGTTGTATGATGCAATGTTGAAGGCTGTAGCTGCAGGATGTGTAGGTTATCTAGTGCTGAGGAAATAGCTCAGAGCCACCAAGTGCAAAATTTTACTTCTTTTGCCACCTTCCTCTCCATTTCCATCAATATTTCATTCCTGGTACCTGTCTCCTGGCAGGAGACACGCTATTTTTAAACTGCGTCTGCCTGCATGAAGTCTTGTTCGTGGAGGGAGCACCCAGTTAATGGTGCTGTAAACCTCACTAATTTGGGTCTGGAGAGAAGATCATGATGGAAAAAGCTTGGTTTGTCTGTTTCTTCCTGGCAAATACAGGGTGGGTGAAGACATCATGTGCTCTTAAAGCTATTAATGAGACGAGAATGACTTTGCAAAGTGGGCACTTCTCATCGTGTTTCCCGTAGATGTAGATCCTGTAAAAATTCATGAGGTTACAGAAATGGGAGTAGTTTTCTTAGTGGCATTGTCTGTGGCCAAAATAATCCTACAATATCAGTCAGAGAGGTAGTTAAAACAGTAGAAATTTTTCTTCTGTTTGATTGTGATTTTGGGTGGAGTTGTTCAGATAAAGAACTGAAGTCAGATTCTCATGTTGCAAGTAGCATCATAGCTCTGCTGAAGTCTCGTTTTTTTGGCACATGCATACTCATCTAGTCAAACTGGATTTAGTTAGTATCTGCCGGGTTGCTGTATTGGCACTTCAAAAAATATTAGCTTCTCTTTGTCATGCTGAAGAGACACAATAAAATAGGAGTATGACAAGCTCTTGATGGATTTGTACTACATTTATGAATTCTCAGTTTAAGTATCTGCATAAATATTGATGTCCGTATAAATAAAATCAAATTGAAGCCTTATATATGTAATACTATACTGATACATATCAGCTGTGGACATGGCTAGTAACTGACTGTTTTAGACAGCTGAAAGATGAAAAATTAAAAAAATAAACTTTTTAAAAAGTTGAGATTAAGTTTTATATGTTGATATTTTTCTTTTAGTACAAAAGCAATATTGTTGAAACAGGATTTTAATATGTATGATACGTTCACTAACAATAAGTAAATTCATTACCCCAAAATTCTTTGTTGCTGAAATTTGGAGGGTTGTAGTAGATATTAGCAGGGGTTGTTACTGTTTACATAGCTGGAAGTATAATTGCTACTTCTAAACCAGAATATTTAAGTCTTTCAAAGACAAGAAACATAATGATCTCACAAGTAATAGCTTTCATTATGTTTTAAAGTTGGCATGCATAGGAAAAAGTAGCTATCGTTATTGAACAGGAATTTAAACAAATAGAATACAAAATAGAATTTTGATTTTCTTTTCTTCTTTTTAACTACACACCAGTCTAAAGCTGGTTCTGAGGAGGTCCTAGGAGGGCAGCAAGCTACATATTGTAACATTTAAGCATGGTTTGTGTAACTTACTGTACAAGAGGTAACACTGTACAAGAGGTTCATTGTTCAAATTGTACAAATGTCACCAGTCATTTTAGTCATCCAATAATGATTTTATAGGTTAGAGGGTAATATCCCAGGGGCAGCGGGCTGGGGAGGGCATGACCTGCATTACTTTACTCTGTGGAATGTTACCAGTGTCTAGTTTCCCTGCTGAACACCAAATAAGAGCAGAACCAAACTTGGTACTTTCTTTTTTATGTTTATGTCTAATTTTACATGTTAATGACATCTAAGAATGGGGTGGATCTTTATTAGAAGAAAAAGGCTTCCTTTCTGATCATGCTTTTCTTACTAGGCAGATGCTTCTGTTGATAGCTGTGAAGATGAGAAGTTTAATGTTGAACTGACTAAAAACAACCAGGGATTAGGAATAACTATTGCTGGTTACATTGGAGACAAAACGTCAGGTAATGATAGATTTCTGCAGTTTGTTATACAATTTGTTGCATACTATGGTGTATGTGCATCAAACACTTAATTTTAGTTTTGGTATAGCATCTCTAAAGAAACCTTGACCCTCTAAAATATTTTTAAAGTTCATAAAAAAAGAAAGAAGTTGCTTTCCTTTTGTGAGAAGGACATTCAGAGTAGAAGCAATCTGTTTTATTATAAAATACCATCTCAACATTTTAAATTTTTTTTTTACATTAATTTGTGAGTAAAGCTTTTGCTTGTACGTTTTTATAAAACAATTCTAAAATTAAGATTGACCCATTTTTGTTAAAACTAACTGGGCTTTTAAAATTACGTTTTAATTCTTAAAAGGCTCTTACAAGATAATAACTTAGTATTCTGAGTAGTTTTAGAAGGTATTGTTATTATTTTTTAAGCATTATGTATAGTACTGCAGGCAGATCAAGGACTCCATAGTCACTTCTGGATATAATAATGTTCATTGACCTCTGGGCTTTTGCAGCGAACAAATAAGTGGATTTAAATAAATAAATGAAAAAATGTTTATGTATAGTTGTGTATTTTTACTTTGTAATTTCCAGTACATTTTTTCAGAAAAATGATCCAGAACTCTGTTAGGCCTCCCTAGGGGAGATACGGCAAATGCAATACTGCTAGGAAGAGACAGTTGTCCAATGTGTTGTAAAATTTCTCAAAGCCATTGGTTTGACTTTTACTCATGTATACATGATTAGAAAAAAGTATGGATAGATATATTCCACACTACTGTCAGTTTACAGACATGATTTGTTGGCTTTGAGAAGCTGGACTAAATTTTAAAAATCTGTTAACGGAGTAGATGGTCACAGTTTATGTTAAGTCCACTGTTTAGCATCTTCCCTTCGAATCTTGAAAAGGCATATTAAATTAAGAACAATAGATAGATCTAAAAGTATATTTTAGCTGAGTTAGTGTTGGGAGCATCACCAATGTTCCATTTTAATTTATTGTGTTGCGTGTAACTGCACTAGAAAATATTCTTGCCGTGGGAACAAATTGGGCATCTCACTTAATTTTGTGACTTAACACTTAGTTAAAGAACAACTTCGCTGTCAGAGAAGCATCAATAAAACTACTGGACAACAACATGTGCAGCTCATGAGTGACAAATAGCAACTTCTCATGTTACCATACAGCTTTTATAGGATATAAAACCCCTTGGAATTTTGTAAGGCCAGTCATTCATAAAACCTGGGAAAACAACAAATTAAGAAAAACCAGAAAAGAATTGTCAGTGTCGTGACTTAAATATATTTGTAGCCTTTTTCTTCCTAAGCTGAATCTAGTCATTAGAGCAAAACATAGATTTAGCCCTGCTTCCTGCTACCTTTTGTCATATTGAGGCCCAGTACAAGGTAAGTTTGAAGTCTGCAAAGACACTGGGGTGTCTTGACAGCTGTTAAAACCCATTTTGTAATGGGATTATCTTCCCATCGAACATACTCATTTAACAGAGTTGGAATATTTGTGCAGAGAAATTAAATTCTGTTAAGATTTCTGATACCAGTGTTACAGGCCTGTGACCCTCAGGCCTGATTTCATGCCAGTTCATGCTAGTATTTTTCTTCATTTTATGTATAGTGTGCAAAATGTGCACGTAGGAACTCCATAGATTTTCACTTTATTGAGCTGCTGAAATTGTTTCAAATTCCAGTGTGTTTTTCCTGAAAGGAATTTCTTCTGTAGAATGTCCCTCCTATAGGTGTTTTGACTTTTCCTTCTGAATCAAGATTGGTGACTGTTTAAAATGGTTCTGTTCTGGGGTTTGGATTTGTTTTTAATTTTGTGTAATTTTTTTTTTTATTTGGATCAAATACTGGTTTACAGCTGTATCAAATGTAAATTTTAGCCGTTTGTTTATAATGTGCGTTTGCTTGTGCAAGCATGCATTTTCTTAAGCAGTTATTAAGTACATAGAAAACAGAGAATTTACCAGATTAGTGTACTCAAACTGAAATATCTGTTCTGACCAAGAGTGATAGTTATGTTTTTTTGTTGGTGTTGGTTTCAACATTTGGATTAAAATACGTTAGAATATTTTTTCTTTGGCAGCAAGAATTGAGAATTTGGCATTGTAAGGTTTTGAATGAAATCTGTTCCAATGCAAGCTGACATTAATCATTGCGCGTCCTTTAGGATAATAATGCATATGTTTTACTTGAAGCATCTCTTTTACTGATTCTTTCATTATTGTAGCTGGAGATTGTTTTTTCTTTTTTTATTTCCCCTTTGGCTGGTAGCATTAGTTAAAGATTGATATATTGTTTGAGTTATTTCTTAATAAACGAGTTAATTTTTCTCTGCTTTTTAATCCCAGAACCTTCTGGTATCTTTGTGAAAAGCATTACAAAAGGCAGTGCTGTGGAACATGATGGCAGAATCCATGTGGGAGACCAAATTATAGTTGTAAGTAAAGACAGAAAGATATGAGATCACTTATCTGCAGAACTCTTTTATAACTCTAAGTTGTAAAGAATGTAGTACTTGTTTAAAACATTTGGGATTGGTGTTGAAATGGTAAGTCCTTCTTTTGACTGAGTATTCAATCACATATCTTTCTGATTATGCTACCTATGTGTAACTTGTGTTTCTTAAGAAAATCTGTGTTGTGTGTATCTTATCAGTAGGAGCTTTGAGACTGCTTAGTAAAGGCAAAGTTTCAAAGTTTGATTGAAATTAAGCAGCTCTTTTAAAAATTATTTTTAAAAGTGTATCATTAAAGTTTTAGATGATCAGAGAAAGAAAGTTTTATGCATAAAATGTTCATTGTGTGGTGAAGATGAGGTCATTAATGCAGGAGCTGCGTTTTTGTGGTTGTCATAGATCTGTCCTTGCATTTGTGTGAAGACAGCACTATGAACAAGTTATGGTCTCTCTCCAAGTACAAATGTGGCCTGTATGTTTGTATGTGGAAGTATATATGGTTTTTATAATGATTTAAATCCTGAGTGCAAGTGGCTAAAATTGATTATCCAAAGTTTTTTTTCTTCTACAGCAGATGCAGGAGGAAAAAAAGATTTGAGTGACTTCAGATGAAAGAATAATAATCTTTTTAAAATATGGTTTGCTTAAGTCTGGAGGAGAAATTAAATAACCTCAGCTCATTTTTAATTACTTTGTGTTCAGAAGAGTGCAAGAGTGGGAAGAAGTTCAGAGAAGGGAAAAAAATTATTGAGGGTTGTGGGGGAGTCATTCTTCATGCAGGAATTAACGGAAACAGCTACAGGAGTCAAGGAATATAGTATTGTTAGCAGTATTTCAGAAATCAAAGGCACTGAGGGGTGAGGTAGAGAAAGAATAGGCTAATACGGAGTTTGCAGGAAGGAGGATATAAAGTGGTGTGTACTAAGGATAATGGGATGAAATTGATCAAGGCCAAGGTGTTGAGTTTCAGAAGAAAAACCCTGAGTTAATGAGACGGCTTCAAACAGAAGAGGTGAAAATCTTGTTCTTTGAAGCATTAAAATGACGGACCAGAGATATCATCTGGTTGGCTGGGGCACTGATTGGGAAATTAAACTTCACGGTGCTCGGTAGTAGACTTCACTGTGTCTGAGGTTTCTTGGCCTCAAAACAGTTTCCCTCTGTAGTTCTTCCTCCCACAGTGGATGGATGGGTTTCTCCTCATCCTCTCCTGGCCATGGTTGTGTTGGTTTATTTACCCAGTATGTTCTCCTTGGAGGTGGGGGTGGCTGTAGTGGTCAAGGAGACAGGATGCACAACATGCCCTGCACAGCATGTGCTGTGTCCTCTCCCACCTCACAGGGCAGATCTGCCTGGCCCTACGTGGGTGGGCACCCAAAGCACTTCTCCCTGCTGTGCTGTGGTACTGGTTGTTACCTGGCTGTGGGGTACTACAGTGAAAGTGCTTTGTATGTCCAATGTCGTTAAGTGGTCCAGGTTTTTGTCCTTGTCCCTCTGCTTGCTTTGTGCTCAGGCTAACGGATTCTGAGAGCTCACCATATTATTTTGCCCTGGACTTTTATTTTTTTCCTGGGTGGTGTCTTGTGGGCTGAAAAGCTGCTTAATCCTGCAGGTGGACGGAACAAATCTTCAGGGTTTTACTAACCAGCAAGCAGTTGACGTTTTGCGTCACACGGGACAAACGGTTCGGCTCACTTTGATCAGAAGAGGGCTTAAGCAGGAAAATCATATTCATCCCCAGGAGGACTTCAATGCTGCTGTTGAAAAGGACTTGCTGTTTCAAACAATGGATAGTAGCACAGCCAAAGGTAATTAAAACTGGCTTTGCTTTAAAGTTGCCTTGAAACAGTTTTCTTCTCGGTTGCAAACTGGAAATGAGACGGGCCAGATTCATCCTGGGTAGCTATTACTGTTGGCAGTGCTGTTGTACATGAGGGGAGAATTTGGTCTACTATGGTTTGATTAATCTTTTAGACACAGTGGTATTATTTGCTACGTTTTCAAAGTGAGTGTTGAAAGCTTTGCACTGCATAGCATTTCTGGCTGAATTGCTTCAAGACTTTGATCCTGCAAGTCTTTAAATGGTAAGAATGCAGCGAGTGTTTTATTCGTGCTCAAGGGTGAGAGCTGCTTTCAAGAGCAAAGAGATACCCTCTTCAATGAGCAAAAGCAAGTCTCACTTCCTTTTGCTCCTGGCATGTCAGTGACACAGGCTTGACGTATGAGAGGAATGGTCTGTATTTAGAAGTTATTAATAATCCGATAGGGCATTAAATATGTATGTGTACAAAGTCCAGAAGCCAATGACCAATATTAATATTGCTGCTGATGAAATGAGATTAGTGAAGGTTGCTCTTATAATGTACACCTTTTGAAGTACATGTGCAAAATCTTGAAATTCAGTGTGTTTGAACAGAGTATCTGCACAGAGGCTCGATGCACAAAGAGATTTTTTTCAGCCACTTGTGTGATAGGTTGAGGCCAGCAGTATACCAACAACTCACAGACTGAGGTATAATGCCCACCTCACACATGATTTTGAAAGACCCAGTAGTATGTGATCTGTGTGGCATCTCATTCCCACTTTTAGCAAAAATTACAGGGGAAATGCTCAGAAAGTGCAGTTTATTCAACGTGGAATTGTTCGAGACAACTGACAGCCAGCAGCATCCATAACAGAACTCTGTGGTAGGAGAGGCTTGCAACAAGTGAAAAATCTGTCAGGTATGCAGGTCTCCAAGTCTGTAGCATTTTTGGGTTTCTCTGTCAGCTTCCTGAATCGCACGAAGGAAAGAAGAGGAAATGAAACAGGTGATACGAGAATGCTAAAGGATGTTGTATTTATATGTTTTCCCGTAACTTTTCTTTCAGTCCTAGAGATGCAGCTACTGATAGTTGTGCTTTTTTTCCCCCTTATTTCATTGAAAAATTCACCGGAGGTAGCAAAGCATTAACAAAAGACATGTTTAAAATGTGGGCTTTCTCCTGAGCCCCTCATGCCAGATTCTATGTGCCAAATACAGAGCCTTAGAAGTCCAGTGGAAGAGAGCCCTGAGGCATGCCTGTGAGCGTGATGAATGTTACAACACATAAAACAGCTGAAAAGGACTCTTCTTTTTTGCAGATAACAATGAAACAGAACAGGGATCCCCATTACTGCCTTGCAGTGCCAGTGTGGTACATACTGGAGAGGACGTGAAACAACAGGAAACAGGTTCTCAATGTTTAATATTATGTTCTGTGGAGAAGCACTTGGATGAGTTTACACCAAATTCAAGTGTTTTGTGTGCCTTTCTATCTCCTGTGTGTTGTGTAGCTGAGGTGCAACTAGAAAATAATCATACCTAGATGCATGTGCTCCTGAGTGCTGTAAGATCATTGATGACTGTATGTCTGAAAATAATTGTGTCAAAGATGTCACATGAAGCAGTCTGCTTTTACTACCTGTTCAGTGCTCCCTTCAGTCTAGTTTTGTGTTTCTACTCTTTTTGAAATGTCTAATTGTGTAATAACTTTTCCCCTCTTCATTCGCCAGCATACCTTATCTTTCCAACTGCCTGCAGCTGCCCAGCTGCATTTCAAGGCTTCTACCTCTTCTGATAAACTTCCTTTTCAAAATTCCTGAGCTTGTATTCATTTCGGCCTGTGTTCTCTGATAATGTTTGAAATTCAGTCAGTTCTGGTGCACTGATATGCTCTGACTTTTCCCACACTCTTTGAAAATTTTTATTTTCTAATGGGTGTTTTCCTTTCCCTCTTAGGCTGTTAGGGCACTGTGCTCCATTTCAGAAGTCCTGTGTGATGATATTTTTTTCAGATTGAGACAGCATTTCATGTGTTTTCTGAGATTTTCCTGCTTCCAGAGCTAGAGGGGGACTGGAAAGCATCACCCATATGAGTTCTGTAACATATATCTTTCCATAACTCATGCTTTCTGTTATCCTGGATAGTTGAAGAATTTCTGTTTAACACCTTTCCTTCATATACTGCAGTGCAGGGCCTCTGCTCTGGGGAAAGTGTTGCCACATTTGAGTGCCACACAACACCTGGTTTTATATTTAGTGATGTTTCTGAACAATGACTAGATTTGAAACACTGCCTGAGACCTTTTGTCACTTACTAAATGTTAGTGGGAATTGGGAACTTAAGCCTGTGATGAATGTTCAGATCTGAAGAGTTTGTTTTGATACTGTAGGCACAGCACAGACCACGGATCTTGAATATGTAGGGTCCTGTTAAATCTGCTGTCTTTGCTGGCTGTATAAATACTGCTTTTTATTGTTTCCTGCCCTAGGGCCTAAATAGTGTGAATTTGGGGGGAAATGAGCAGGAGAAAAGCGTTTTTCAGCCTGCAAATAAATTTTCAATCAAGTTATAAGTTGCTGCAGTCTAATGCCTAGCCTGTCATTGTATTTTTCATATTACTTTCATATATTTCACATAATTTCTTTTCTCCCCTCCTTACCTGCCAATGTCATTGCTGCTTTTCAGCTATTAGAGTTATTTCTCATTGTATGTGTGCATGTATGTGAATTTAACAAAACAAAAAAAAAAAAGCTAGGACTTGTGTTCTCTCACTGCACTCCAGGGCCTTTAGTTTCAGAAAAATCTTTTACAGTTGTGCTCATCGTTTTCAAAGTACAAAACCTCCAGTTGTGGTTTGAAAACTGTCCTTTGACACACTCTGTAAAACCCAGGGTCTGTCCAAAAGGATCAGTATGCAGTATCACGTATGTAAGTCTTTTGGCCATCCCCCTGAATCAATATGAGCAGCCCGCATACAATCTGGTTTAACAAATGCCGAGGGCACGCATGTAGCTTCTGCGTTTGCTTTATGCCCATTATCTTGTAAACTTGCATTAAATTCAATCAGTGCAGAGGCTAGTTTAAATATGTGTCCTTTCTTCCAGACGTGCACACCAAACTTTTTGACTGATCTTCGTGTCTTTCAAAATACACAGTTAGGTCTGTGAGGCATGTGGCCTAATATTGTTTTGCAATTTTTACCTCTGGAAAACCTGAGCCTGGTGAGACAAAACATGCCAGCCATATTTAGGAGAGTTCAGGAATCATGGGAATGATTGTGTAGTCCTTCATGGCCCATATGCTTTATCAGATACAGGTGAAGACAGGATGTTTTACTTTTTGTCACAGTAATCTCAGACATAACTTTTAGATTTCCAGCTAACTGCTACAGAAGAAGCAGCTACGAAGGCAAAGTGGCAGAGGATTATGGGTTCAAATTATGAAATAGTGGTAGGTAAACTTGGTTACTATTATTAAATGCCCTTTGATCTGTCCACCTATTATGTTGCTAACATACAGATAGAAATATGTATTAGATTTGTTCCTTTATTTATAAAAATCATACATATACTCCTTAATCAGGGAAGATTATTTGATTTTGATTATAAATTTTGAATGTAGACGTATATTTTTCTGTATTGATTTTAGCAAAGTAATCACAGACTTCTTAGGTTACTGTGCCAGTCAGTATTGTTTCGCAGGCTTCCTAGCTTCCGTAGTATAAATGCGTATAAGAGAAAAAGTAATGTTCAAGGTGAACTTCAAAGCTCTCTTAATTAGCCAGAATTTGAAATTAGTGCTTGAAAGTCCTACCCATTCTGCATACTGAATAAATTGTTTGATGTAGTGATCTAAATAATGCCTAGGATGTTTACTGTAGATGAAATGCAGTATCTGAGTTTAGGACTTTATTTCAGAATTATATGCCAGAGGTGTAGTCTCTGCAGAAGTATGTATTATTAGATATCTTGTTGTCAAATACAGTTCCCACTTGTTTATGCTGAAATAGTATGTGATCAAAGTTTCAGTTTTTATCTGTTTGGTCCCCATTATGCATGACAGTATTTCTGGTTTCTCGCTTCTGGAATATTCACCTCATTGTATGTAAATTGAAACAGAAAGTAATAGGTATGGCTGTAAATATGTCAAAAGTAACCATTTCTCAATCATATTTTAGGTGGCTGTAGTTAACAAATTTAGTGAAAGCAGTGGGTTAGGGATAAGCCTTGAAGCTACAGTGGGACATCATTTCATCAGATCTATCTTACCAGAGGGGCCAGTTGGACGAAGTGGCAAGCTGTTCAGTGGAGATGAGCTGCTGGAAGTAAGAAAAATTGCTGGTTTATCTTAGTCTGCATTCAGTAAGACTTTTGAGCAGTGACTTACTTCTCACAGGTTATGATTTTGGTAATGTAGCATATCTAACTGCATACCACCTGTAACCAGAAGTGTCTAGGCATTCAGTTCATATGTACTTAACGCATATTTATACAAATGCATATGCTTAAATGCGTTTCTCAGCTGATAGGTGATTTTTCAGATACAGTGCAAGGTCACCAAAAAAGAGTATCTGTCAAAAGCATTAAGATTTAATAGGAATATCCCTACACAGTGAAGGGACTAAACACCTGTTTACTTTTCTAAATAATTTTCTTGGAATTAAAATGGAAATTTGGTTCACAGGAATGCAAGAAACTTGAAGTGACAGTTTGTAGGGTCATGTCATGCAATTTATGAGACTATCCATTCAGTTCAAAACTTATCTTGGTGCTGATCCTGAGTACCAAATTGAGTAGAAATTAAGAGTTTACAATATCCATCTTTCTTAAATTTGTTTTGGTTTGTGTTTTTGTTTGTTTGTTTTTGGTTTAGGGTTGGTTTTTTTAATGAAGTTATTAGTGAGTTGTTTGGGCTTTTTTACCCACTTTTGTTCATTGTACTTCTAAATACTGTGTATTCTTTATTTATTAAGGTAAATGAGATCTCTTTGCTTGGAGAAAACCACAAGGATGTGGTCAATATCTTGAAAGAACTGCCTATTAAGGTGACAATGGTCTGCTGTCGTCCAGTTGTTCCCCCAACCACTCACCCAGAAGTACTGGAGAGTCTAAGTCTGTCTGAGGTTCAGCTCACGGAAAAGGTATTTTGTCTTTAAAACAATCGCTGAGAAAATGACTGTTTCCTTGAGAAAAAAACCCAACAACATATAAAATTCTTGTAAAATATTAGAAATACATTTTAATATTTTAGAACTTGGAACCAGATAAATAGAAAAAAACAAATTATGTTCATCAGCCGTACTTTAGACCAGCAGAAGATGTCAATCCTGGTAGGTCTTGGGCAGAAATATTCTGGGATGCATGTCCACCTACCCAAGTAATTAACTTATGTCCTGCAGGTGGGCTGTGGGGGGTATGATAAACTGGAGTGTGTGTGTACTTTAGAATCTAAATGTATTTAGTCTGGTTTTGAACTTTGCTTTCTGGATGTGTGTTTAGCAGAACTCTGGTGCATTTACTGTCAGGCACACTTCTCTCACTCACAAATGCAAAGCTCTTGGCAGCCTGGTGTACTAAAGATGTAGGAATGGCCTGCAGTATAATTTACAAAACCATAGCATTTCTGTGAAAACAGACACAGTGAATTCTGGGTTCTGGGCCAGAACCAGCCACCAAATTCAGCTTATAGTTGCTTATGAAACCAGGGGAAGCAAACAACATATGCATGTGTATGTATGTGTGTGTGCTTCCATTTTTGTATGTTCTGACTCCTGTCTGTGCTAATATGTTGGGATCAAAGCACAGTTTTAGACATAACATTTAATAACATATATTTCCTATATATTGGAATACATGTGCTAATGAAGTTTTCTGAAGTTTTTAGTCTGACAGAAATTCCATTGTGTAAATATTTTCTACAGTGAGTACTTTCATACATTTGCAGCATAGCTATTTTGTTACAACAATCTGTGGATTCTGTGCTCAGTTTATCAGACTCGTTTGTTAGCTCTGCTGAGTACTTAGACTTTCTTTGTCTTCAGAGACACATTGCTTAGGTTTTATCTTGCTCTTTGTGAACAAAGTTATGGTTTTGCAGATTCACAAGTACATTTGACTGGTGAACATTCACTGTTTTTCTCAGGCTCACGTAGAACTTGGATTCATTGGCTCCTCAGACACAGAGGGAACAGCTTTGGAAATAGCTGATGAGGGTCAGGGTATGGAAGACGTGCAAAGCTCATCTTTGGCGATGTGGGAAACAGAAGTACAGCACATTGAACTGGAGAAAGGGAGTATGGGACTTGGATTTAGCATATTGGACTATCAGGTAACTTCTGCACTCCTTTCTTTGAGTAGAGGACAAAATACTTTTTTATTTTTTGGATCTCACAATATGATCTAAATATGTATTCTAAGGGTAAACATTAATGGAAACCAATGGATATTGTTACTGGTAGACATCCCACTAGCTACATTACTTACTGCTCTTTCTGTATAAAGACTACAGGTTCTAATGATAATGGTAATACTGGTCCAGAAAAGTAGATAATCTGTAATATACTAGGGTCTTCAGAAAGCTCATCTTCTAGTGCCACAAGGGCAATTATGTAGTCAGAATATTCAGGCATTTAGCAATGTATTTTGCACCTGCAGTGAGGTACTTAGAACAAGATCCAATAAAGGACTTAGGTGCTTAAAGCAGGATTTACTAAAATCCAGAACTGCAATTCTGAAATCCCTTGCTTAGCTGTGTCTGTCCAGGATGTGCCTAAATGCCCCGATTCATTTTGTGTTTGACTTAAAAATTCCTGGGTATCTCAAGCTGTGATTCTTGATGTGTCCCAGTGAACAGCTCAGTGCCGTCTCCTGCAAGTTAGGATCCAAGAACAAATGTCCTTCCTGTTCCCAGTTGCTACAGTGCATAATTTTTAATCTGTCTTCAAATAATTTCTCCCTGTGGTCAGTGTAGACTTTTGCCCAGCTGTTTGCTGGTGCTGCAGGACCCAGTCTCCTCCCAGGTCTCTGATGGATCTTGTCCCTAAGATTATATGCATTTGCGTCTGGACCTCATTTCCAGGTGGAAATTATGCCCACAGAGCACTGCTTAGAATTAATCTGTGCCTCAGTAGTATTTTGCAGTTGCACACTGATAAAGGTGAAGAGCAGTGTAGTTTAACAAAACTGTTTTACGAAACAGCAATTACTCTCTAATGTGTTAGTCATGATGCTCTGCAGTGAGATGCCGTAGCTGAGCCTGTTTGGAGTCTGTATCAGCACAAAGTAAAGCATATTTTTGCTTCAGCCTCTTCCGAAATGCTGGCACAAATGGTGGTTGCCTATGTGGTTAGTTACTGAATTTTGTTTGTGTATGATAATACTGAAGGATTGTGGTAAATACCTTAAATTGTTTTATATATTTTGCAGTCATGAGTTTGATTATATCCTACAGCTCTAGTCAGCTTTCTGAAACTTACCTTTCTTTTGATATTATATTAGTGATTTGTCATATGTTCTTTCCTTTGACATGTAGTTAAAACTTTTCAGTTTGTCACTGAAGTTTCTGCTTTCATCTATACTGTGAACAATAAGTTTACAGTGAGATTTATCTTTGTATTTTGATGTTTCTGTCAATTTTTCAGCTAATTTTCAGTGAACAGTGACTTAAGGACAGTTATGTTCATACTAATACATTCCTCATGTTTTGTGCAATGGTAGGCCTGTTGGACATACGTGTTTGTTTGTTATCCCACCGAAGACTATCATGTACACTGGAGAGGTGATTTTTCTCTCAAAAAAAAGTGTCATCTAAAGTGACAGTGTAAATATTTGTTAAAATAGTGAAGAAGGTAGTGGTGTTCAGGCTTAAGCACTATCTCCAGCAATGCTAATTGTATTTCCACTTATGAGGTGTTTTATTGCTTCATGGCATTCTTCTTACTGCATTAACTCCCAGGAAGTATTAAGGGTCTTCTTGGTGTCCCTCCCTCCCTCCCTCTTTGCATGCTTCTCTCACACCCGCTTTCAGCAGTTTCCAGTTCCTGTTGGTTTGGGTGCTGCCGTAATGGTGAACATCCTTTCAGATATACATCCTGACATGGAAATTTGTGACAGTTGCATGCCGGTTTGTAGATGTTTGCTCTTCTCTTCCTTTTGCTATCAGTAAAGCTGGTACATTAAATTTCTTGGTTTCTTTCTGTGCATGCACTCAAGTGAATTTCCATGTGTTGGAACTACTAACATGTAATCATGTTCCTTGTGAATGTAATTCTATAAGGATCATGCAAATGTGTGCACTTGTGATAATCATTGTAACAGAATCATACATTTCTGTTATTAGTAATGGATGCTAGCGTTTTTATAAAAATCAATGCATTGGAGGATGGGTATGCTCCTGCCTCCCAGAAAGTGTGTAATTAGGCATGTGCAAGGACTTGCCTTTTAAAAAGTGCTGTCTCAGCTGAGTAAGATCTGGTGCTGTGAAGTATAAGAGAGTTACTGAAAATAAGACCTTTGTTACACCAGGGTGCCTGTGTTAAATTTGCCTCAGTCTGCACTGCCCGGATGTATTCCCAAACCGCTGAGTGTAAGGGAGGATGAAGTCTGCAACACTGTCATGGCAGTAGGACATACTTGAATTTCTGATGTGTAATTACTCATTACAGTATGAACATCAGTCTGCAATTTAGCAGTATTTCATGCTGGAGATACGTGATGGGACATCACCTAGAAACGATTAATAATTTTCGCATTTAAGAATTAAGAGTAGGTGGATGTCTACGCATATGGACAGGAGGGTATGTTCCTGCTGAGGGTTCATCTGAAGCAGAGCTCCAGCTGTTTTGATAATCCAAGTCTGTGGGGTTATTAAAAACTCATATAAAAGAGCAAATAAAATGAAACATTTCTCTTCCTTTTATTTCATTAGGATCCTGTTGATCCAGCAAACACTGTAATTGTGATTCGCTCATTAGTTCCTGGGGGTGTGGCTGAGCAAGATGGCAGACTTCTTCCCGGGGATCGGCTTATGTTTGTCAATGATATCAACTTGGAAAATGGCAGCCTGGAGGAAGCGGTACAAGCACTGAAAGGAGCCCCAACAGGAACAGTTAAAATAGGAGTTGCCAAACCGCTGCCTGTAAGGATTTGGGAATTCAGTGGGTACTTTTCATGTCACTTAGGCTGGTACATGATGATCCTGACTTCTGCATAAATATTCTGTGCTTTGGGGTACAGCTGGGTGGTGCGGAACATCCAAAGACCATCTTTAATAGGTTGCTGTATGTCCCTGAATGTAGGAGTGGCCTGTGTATAGTGTTTGGCTGGTGTAGTGATTGCAGGACCTGTCTTGCAGCTGAGAAAACAGCGAAGCCTCTCGCATCCAGCAAAGTCTTTCGGGGCTGCAAGTTGCCAAGCGTAACTTTGTACACTTTACAAGATTCTTGGAATGTGTGAGATGGTGGCATAAAGTAAATTTTATGTGGTTTGCATGGAATTTGCCTATTCCTTTTCTTTTCAAGGTATAGTACATACACAGTCTTTATATTTAGGGTGCATACTTAATTTTTAAGCAAGGATGAATAGTCTCCAGATCATATACCTCAAACTGGTTATTTTAGTATAGCCGTAAAGAATTTCAGTCTTGATTTTAGAATTTGTCTGTAACAATAAGAAGAATGAGGTTGAAGGTGACGGAGGGTTCTTTGTAATAGTGTATCAGAAAGGATGCTAGTGTGCTAAATTCAAATCAGTAGAATCCTATCAGTTCATAACTACAAAGAAGATACCTTTCACTGTATTTATAAGCCCAAGTGCAGTCTTTGAGGTTCATTTTTGCTTTTCATGAAATGGTAATCTTGTAATCCTTGTGGATGCAAATATCAAATTTTCATTCTCCGTAGATCTTTATGGAGAGGGTGGGAGGGAATGACTGATGTTTAAGTTACTAGAAACTTATTAGAACTTATTTAACATGCTTTGTTAAATTTGGTTTTCTTATAGTGGAGACTGCATGTGTTAGTTATACACAATAAGATGTCACTGTAAAATAGAAAATGTCAAGGAGTGGGTTTCTGTTCTTGGCAGTTGTAAACATTCAGGATTTTCACTTTAATATTTCTCGTATTATGCTTGCCAATTAATTAAACATTATGAATTATCACTGGCTTCTTTGCAGTACTGGACGAATACACCTAGCATCAAATTATGTTGGAAAAAGCTACTGGTTTATAGTCAGAATTATGTTGTGTCCTCTTCAGACTCTTCCAACAGGCAGATAAAATCTTAAAACAGAAGTTGGATGCAGTCTTCCTGCCTGTTGACAAGATTACTCTGTGGCTAGCAAGCTTGTAAAGGCCTTTACTGCTAGGCTCTCTCCCTGGTGGCACCTCTGATGACACCTCTGATGGCAGTTTTACTGTATGTTTAATAAGAGTAGAAATTTAATATTAGTTTAAACTAAGCCCTGGGATCTGTGGTATAGCTAGATAGGCCTTTTTCATTACTTGTGGATGTAAAATGAGACTTGAAACTAAATCAATTCAGGTAAATTTGAAAAAAAAAAATGTCTCTTTACCTACCCAACACTGTGACTGTGACTGAAATGAACTCTTTGCTGCATTTTTGCCTCTCTAAACCCCTACACATAATGCACTCTGCACGCCCCGTGTCCTGGCCACTCATCCAACTCAGAGCTTCGTTCTTTCTGCAGCTTTCACCAGAGGAGGGCTATGTCTCTGCTAAGGAAGATTGCTTTTTCTACACTGCCCAGTCACTTGAGGAGGAGGGGCCAGCTGATGCAGCCCTCTTCCATGCTGAGCTGGCTCTGGTTAGTGGCCCAACTTACCAAAGATTTCTTAAGTCTTTGAGTTTTGTATTGAAAGGGGTTGCTTTGTCACTGTTCATACTGATTTTTTAGTGTTTACTGTCACCACATTACTCATCCACCATAGCTGGGATGGACCCCCACATGGTAGACTGGCATCTGAAGATTTTGGCTGTTTGCATGAGCTGTGAATCTGGCCTATATATTAGTTGCTGGGGAAAACTAAAAAGGAGTATTTAGCTGAGATTTTCAAAAGTGCATGGCTACCCACCTCTCCTTGCATGCACTGAGTATCCCTTTGAAAATCTTACCTTATGTAGAGAAATGTTCATGTGCTTATTTTGTAAAAAAATCTGTTTGCCTATATGTGGTATGACATCACTTCTCTACCTTGAAAAGTTATTTGAACTCTGGTTTTGCATGTAAGTCAACCTTACAAGGAATGCTGTCTGTCTTCAAAAGCTGCCAGTGGTTCCTCCTAATAGTATTCTTTAGACTTTAGCATCAATCAGTGATCATGAGATTTGCAAGCTCAAAAGACGTTTACTTGTACAAATGATGTGGCTTACCTGAGCATTCAGTGCCGTGCATAGCTCAGAAGTTACCAATAAGGACTTGCATAAAAAAGACAAAGAGCATAGGACTCTACAAAAATCCCCGCCCCCAAAACCCCACAAACCAGAATATAACTGTATTTCAAGTGTATCTTCTTATCGTTGTTTGTACTGACTGGGGCCTGATTCTAAATTTTGACCCTCATTTTCTGAGAACATGAGTAGGGAAACAGTTTCTACTAAACACCAGAACTTATTTCGTTAGAAAAATACCAAAACCAAACAAAACCCTAAATAGATCCTTCCAAGGCAAAAATCTCTGAATTACTGATTCCAGTGTGTTTGCTATTTTTTTCACATTTGCAAATAACAAGCTGGTTTTAATAACTTGCTTTCAGACAAGACTGCCTGGTTTTGTTCTGCAGTTTATTGCCTTAATACAGTAGCTAGATGATAATATTATTTGCCTAATTCTGTTCCTTGAGAAGAAGCATGAAGAAGCCAGGTTACATATTGTAAATATATTTTAAAGATGTGTTGAAAAGATTAGATTAAAATTTAAGTGTTTAAAAATTTGACTTCAGCCTGTAACTAATATAAAAAAATTAAAATTGTGAAAGAACAATGAAAATATGTGGCAGATAATTATATGGTTAAATTGTTAGCACTGTCAACTGTCTAATTAAATGTGCAAAATAAGAAATTGAATGTGCAGTCACCCATTTGAAGATGTGTTTGAAAATTGCAATGATAAAATACTGTTTTTCATAGATAAATCTACAGGCCTGCCCCCATGTTTCATACTCCTTTTTTTAAGGCATAGCTTCAGTAACACTAGTCTGCATTTTTCAGAAGATGGACTGAGAGTAAGTTATGCCAAAGAAGCAGTTTGAATCAGCTGTTAAGTCTTTATGGTTGAGACAACTTAAAAACGGAACATTTGTACCCCAAAAAAGGAATTAATGTATTGAATCACTGCAGATTGATGTTACTGCTGTTGTGAATCTCACATAAGGAATTCATACTATGATTAACCGCAGAGGCTGAAAACCAAGAGTTAGGTCCCATCTTTGCTGATGTCTGCACTTAACTGCATCATACAGTATGGTCATGACTTGGACTCAATTATCGTTTTTGTTAGCACTGCTTTCTTCAGCTCTGCTAGGGGAGATGAAATTATAATCCAAGGATAGTATGTGTAGCACCATAAATTAAATCTTCCAGAGGATGTAATTTTATTTTAGAATTTGAAAGTATGAGTCTTGAGAAAAATACATTTCATTTAAGGCAAAAAATAATATATTGCCCATGTCCATGTTTGAAACTCTTTAAAATTTTATTTCTCATGTAAGACAGGAGAATTTTCAATATTAATTTTGTTGTCAAATGTAAAATATTTCAGAATATTTCCAGAATATTATTTTTTTACACCATTTTAAAAACAACCAAACTTTTAAATTTGGTTGGAAGGAACATTCCTGTTAAGTAGCACTAAGTGAAGCTCATTTTTTTTTCAGAGCGAGTTCTTGTAAAATAAAAATAAAAAAGCCTTAAAGAAATCAAAATATTACACCACAAAGTACAGCAGATTTCTCCCAGCTTCTTGTACATCTACTAACAGGCACAAGCCTGCCCCAGCCCTGCACTTCATTCCAGTTGAGACTCTGACTTCCTTCAGGTATTCTTTGCAACCTCTGAAGATATAGTAACATGAATTGTAACTGGAACCAGAAATTTTTCCTACTGTGCTGAGCAAATATAACTTCAAAGTAAAGTGTGGAGGGGATAAAAAAAAAAGGAAAGTGTCAGTCAGTATGTAGCGGCTGAGGTGCATGTGTTCGGGGCTTATGTGAAGGTAACAGCCTGTCTGATTGAATTGCTTTTGTTGTTAGGTGGACTCTGGCGAGGCAGATCTAGCGGATGAGTCCACCTTTGAATCACAGTATTCTCTGGAGAGTGACGTCTTCCAGACTTCAGTGACAACTCTGCATGGCAGTGCCTGTAGCGGTGAGCTGAACTACAGCTTCTCTCTTCCAGTGTCAACTCACAAGGTAAAAGGACAATGGTTTTAATGATGACAGATTTTGATCGCAAGTGTGAAAAAGCTATCTTAATAGCTATGAATGTTTTATTCTCATACTGCACTATTTGTTAACAGGTTAAATTGCAGTTTTGCTTAAGGTAGTGCTGGAGGGGCAACTGGAAGGTTGAAAGCTTGGATTTGTGTTTTGTATAGCAAGGTGAAGTATGGTGAGATGTTTGTAGTGTTAAAGCTGTGGTGAACAGTCTGCTACAGACAGTTCTTCACAGCAGAGTGAAGCGTGGTAACACAAAATAACTGCATTATTCTACAGTATTTTAGGTAAGAAAGGCAAGAGTAAGTTTCATTTTAAGCTTTGCTTTTATGTTTCATGGTTAGTATGTTTGCTAATTCATTTACTGTGTTCTCAAATTAAAAGTTCATAGTGATACTGTAATTAAAAGTAAATTTTTATATATCAAACCTCCGCTAATAATTTCTATTTAAAGTCAGTAAATTAAATAAGTTATTTAAGAATACTGCAAAGGTCAATAAATTTTTTTCTTGCTGGTCACATACCCACAATGACTTGATTGATTGTATCAGAGTTGGTGTTATTTTCTCTCCGTGGTTTTTGATGCTCTTTTTTCTTGGCAATCTATAGATATATTTTGGTAATCCAGAGTCTTCCAAGTCATATCTCCTATCAATCGTCTTTGAAAGCAACATTGTAGGGATTCCTTCTAGGCTTTGCAGTCTGTGGTCTTGAATAGAGTAGCTGCAGCTTTTTCCTCCACACCTGAACTCCAGTAACTCCCTTTATCCCTTCTGGAATATGTTCAGCCCTTATGAGGCACTGTTTGGAAATCTAAATTCATCTGCTAATGGTTTCTCCTAAGCCACAGAGGAGCACATCTCTGCCGTGCCAGTGGGACAGATTGCATTGTTCAACTCTGTAATTGTTACTTAAATGGATTATGCATTTTGCATGCTGAGAAGCATTTTACGAGATAGAGGCTGGATTTACATTATATATCACATTGAGTCTCTACCAAGTCTTAAGTTATTTTCAGCATTGACTTAAAGATGGCTTCGGTTTACATGTTTTTTTAAAGGTTATGGTCCTGACTTTTCAGCGTTCGTCCCTGTACTAGTGTGAAGTGAGTAACATTTTATGCTCTGCAGTTATGATTGGCTTCACAAAGTAAACATAGTGAGAAAATCTGTTCTTAAAAGAAGACTTTTGAAGCAAGTTGAATGCAGTAAAAATGAAAAAAATGTTATTCGATGATATGAGGAATGCAGGGATATTTCAGCTATTTCTGACTGCAGGGCAGTTGACAGGTCCTGAATGCCTTTGGTGTCACTTTTAAAACAGGTGATGAAAAAACCCCACCTACAGAAACACAAATGATTTAATGAGGCCACATGTTGCTGTATTTACAAATTCCTGAAATCCTGCTTGTCTTCAAAAATTACAGCATTGGCTTTTCTTTTACTTCACTTAAACAAAAACGGGAATATGCTGTGATTCTGATATGTATATATGGCATATGGAATAAATGTTTAGTATAATCTGGGTCTTGTTTTCACTGATTTGGAGGTGAACGCAAAACAGACTTAAAACCTGATGTCCTAACTGTCTTTGAAACCTTACGAAATAATTTAAATAGATTATGTCTCAGTGTTCTGTTCTCCAACAGGTAGGAAATTATTTCATTGATTACATCATGCAGATTAGTTGTATTTAGGCTTTGCTCAATTATCTTCTCAGATGTTATTTAAACAAATTGCTTACAGGTGAACCTTTTTTGATGGTGGCCTGTGCTCAGAGCAAGTATGTATGCACTTCATGAAAGATGACAAAAACTAATTCTAAGGCTAATTGATACAAAGTGTTATAATGTATCTCAAAGTCCTGGGAAACATGTTTTCCCCACTTCTTGGAAAAGGAATAGAAGAATTAATATGACCAGTGGATAACAGCCAAGACAGATAGAGGTAGATGTTCTTGTGACTACATTTACTACATTTCAGAGAAAAATCCCCAATATTCATATAGTCTCTAAATCCAACCTCTAAGACTTTGATACATCTCTCAGATACCTAATAGCCTCCATGTTTTTAAATTCCTTCGTTTGAAAGCTCAGCAAGACAATACTTGAAGATTTTTTTTCAGATGGTTGTTATTATTGAAATTTCTTAAAATATTTGAAATGCAGGACCTTGGGATCTTGGAAGTCATACAGATTTTGTGTAGGTAACTAGTACTGCAGCTGTGATTGATAACATTTGCACTAAGTACTACCTGCTAAATGTCTGTGACTGCATCATTGTTGTCACGCTCCAAAACCTCCATGTTCGTTTTTTGTTGAGATTTGACCAAGTTACTACTCAGTTAAATGGATGATTAGAATGCATGCTTATTGTATGAACTGCTTGAAATTGCTCTTTCCTTGCTAAGTGTTTTGAAAGTAAGGACCCTGGTCTTGCAATGTCCTTTCACCTGAGAAAGACAATTGGATTGGATGCTTTAATAACTTGCTGGAATTATGTCTAGTTTGAGAATGTATGAGTGGATGTTACTTTGCTGAAGTTAGTGGAGTTATTGGTGAGTACCAAATTAGAATTTGGCCTTCAGCAATAACGTATTTTCCTCGATGTCTGGTATTTTAAAACAGAAGAAATTGTCTGAGGAATTAAGTAAATTTTATAGTAAAATGCCTGGAGGGATTTACTGAAGACACTGATTTTGCAACAAATAAGTTTAAATTCTGTGAGATTAGCATGAAATGTACTTCTTGATTATGCTACAAAAGAATGTTGATTGTTCATTGTCTCCTGTGTTTAACAGTCTGTTGGAGAGGAATGTTCAAATGCTGCAGCTGATTTCCATGTATCTGACAAGAATCTATACAACATGGATCTCAATCAGAGAGTGAGAGAGCAAAAGTCCATAGCGGGGAATAGCCTGGAAACTGCAACTGGTTTTACTAAAAATGATCTTCGAGACATCCAGAGGCAGGATATCAACCAAAATGAAAGTGAAAACACAGCAACGTGGACTGGATCTCAGACAACAGCAGAAACTGGGCTAAATACAAGCCTTGCTACTACCATGCAGCTTGATCCCACTGAAAAAGTAAAGATTTTATTTTTCAATAATAATTGAAAAAACCTACAGAAAGGCCTTATCACACCACAGAGTCACCTACAGATACTGATACTGGCCAACAGCTGAGTATGGTCCTTTGGTTATAAATATCCGTCAGATGTGGTAGCTCACATCAAAACTTAAGGATTTAGACTACCCAAAACAGGAGATGATTTACGGTGTCAAGATAGTCATCTCCCAGAGACTGGCGATACAGGATTATATTAAAGTATGCTCATACCTCAGACCAGTAGGCACTTCTGTACCACAGTGTACCCATTGTGCTGGCCAGAGAGGCTTTTCTTATTCCAGTTAACCTCTGCAGAGGCATGGGTGCAAGGAGGAGGTGCACAGCTGGAAACCAGGCCTAGGCAGCCAAGGGGGAGTGGTGTAAAAGTCTTGCATCCTGTTGTTCGCACAAGCCTGCTCACAAGCTGGCCTGTGATGCCACAGTGTGCAAACATAATATGCCTGTATATTACAGTCACTGTGACACGTGTTTCTTTTTTCTTGCATTCAGTGATTTATTAAGAAATTCTTAAAAGACCTGCAATTTCTTACAAGATTTATTACTTTAGCACTGACAGATTGTCAGACATCTGTGGTGAAGGAGTCTAAGAGCCCTTGAATTCATCCCACTAATTTTAAGAGTGTAACTGATGTCCCTAAATTAAAAGCATACTTCGTGGTAGTTTTGCTGTATTACCTGAATGAAAGGAGAAGCCTCATGTCTGTCGGTTTGATCTTCGATGGACTGACTTTTCCAGTGTCTGTATAAGGAATCTGTATTAATTATGCCTCTAGCTTTTGTATAAGGTGAGTTGAGGTCAGTATGTGCGATCATACTTTCATTCTGGAATTCTGAACTGATGTTCTTTTCCCTTGTGTTAGGATCAAGTGCTTTTAGTGGAAAAGCGGTGCCCAGTACCTTTGGAGAGAAGTTCCACAACCCCAAATTCAGTCAAAAACATGTATGAGAAAACTATCACTATTGCAAAAGGCAATTCAAGCCTAGGTAAGGTAGCTAACATTTTCTGTAACCTGTTTCAGGAGCATGGCTCTCTGTTTTTTTCTTCTGTTTCCTGTTTTATTAGTAAAGACTAAACATTTTTCTTTCAGTGGGGAGAGGATAACAGGATATTCATTCTTGTGCCCTGTTTGCCTGTGATGGCAGTGGATCCATTTGGCTGAACATGCAAGTGTCCAGTCTCACTAAGTTTGTTTTTTTTTTCCCCATTAAGAAATTCAGTCATTCATAAATGTTAACAGAACAAGTCTAGTACCTTGATTTTCAATGTCTATATATTTATGTAATATAGTGAAAAAAACAAGATACAGCTAAGGAATGCTGTAGAAGAACACTTCGGTGAAAGAGCTGGAGACTAGGCTTTCAGATGCATGTAAACACAAAATGATCGTGCTTTCTGAGGGTAGTCAAAAGGGTCTAAACAAGCTGTTCAGTTCCTTGGTACATGTTTGTACATGTATCTTAAGTGCTTCTGTATTTCTGAAAATCAGGTCATTGATACATTTCATAGGTAGCATTTTTAGCTCAATGATACTATCATTTTGTAGAGAATTTCAGAGTTTTAAATAACTGCAGTCAGCCAGCGTGCTGAGCGTATTGACTAGAAGCACATTTTGGAGCCAACTGACACAACAGATGGAAATGTTTTTCCATATCCTCTTCTGGTCTCTGGTGCGGCCCTGGGCAGCGTATGGGAAAGCACATGGATAACATCTTCCCATGCCAGTTCCCAGACCCAGCATGGAGGAGGCTTTGTGATGGAAGGCAGTGGTGTGCCACTCCCATTAGTGGCTGGTGTGTTCTTTTACTTTGTTTTAGGTTCCTGGTACCGTTCCCTCTGGCCAGCTGCACAGCCTTGAAGAGTCTCTGGTGTTGGTAGGGCAGGAATTTGTGTGGGCTCTGTCTATTTGCAGTGACTCCACAAATGCTTTGAAGTGGGTTTTCCACAGAAAGCACCCTGAAAACAGCCCGTGAGCCGCTTGCTGATAAACAGCCACCATTCAGGACTGCCTTGCTGAGCAGGGGTGGGTGGTGTGCTGTGATGCTGTAACTCAGTGGGTGCTTACACCTGGAATAAACTACTCTCTGATGGCTGGATGCTCAGTCTGCCCCATATCATCTTCTCCTTTGTGATACAGCCAGCCTCCTAACAGGATGGGGAACTGATCTGGTTTAAAATCAGCCTCCCCAAAATATAAAGCTGTAGAAAAGGCTGATGTGGGTATAAGCTTTGACTTTGAGTTGACTTGATTTGACTATGAGGTGCTTGGGTATCTACTGTGTTTAATGGCCTCATTGCCCAGCTGTATAAAATACAGGTCACAGTGCAGTTCCAGGCATTTGAATTTTGTTAAAGTTTTGGAATAACCTCTTAACTCAATGGAGCAGTGTTTTTCATGCATGACTATAAATATTTTAAATTAAGTGAACATGCAAAGCAAATTTCAAGTTAGGTGTAATACAGCACAGAAATACAAACATTACATGCACGAAAAGTAAGACTGGCCTCTCGTGTACATAGCATGGATGTGAATAATGCTTTCTCCTGGCTTTTGACTGTAGTCGTTTTCTTCCAGTCTATGTGTGCTCTGGCCTGTGAAGCTGCCTGGGCACAGTGACCAATTTACACACATGGCTGCACTGCTTTTAACTTTCATCTTTACAAAACCTAAATCAAGAGCTGTGAATGATGTTGAAAGCTGCAGCTGCATCAATTATTTCAGTTGAGAACTGGCACTTCTTTTTTCCTTTTAAATGGGGTCACCCATAGCTTGCAACAGCTCTTCAAATCCAGCCACAGCTGGAGCTCTAACCTTTGATTGTGATTTTTAAAAGGTAAGAAGGTGGAGGACCCACACGCAAGAAGGCCTGAAATGCCGTTGTCCTGCATAATTCATTTGGCAACTGGACAGTGGTGTTTGCATTTTTAACCTGAAACTGTCCAAAGTGTGACATCAGCCTTGCAGATGTGTTACAATGAGGATGTCAGCATAGAAAATGGGGGTGTTGTTTTTCTAAAGTGCTATTACACTAGCCTCAGAATTACTATTGTTTGTTACTGGCTTAGCCAAGCAGCAAGGTTAGGTTCAGAATTTCAAACCACATTTCAGCTGTTGTCTTGGCAGCTGTGCATGCTGCCTGTATTCTGGTGGAAACCACTCTGTTGCAGAGTGGTGTTTACTTTCAAATCTGACTCCATCACCTGTGTAAGTAGATCTTTCAAGAGATGGTTGTTGGAAGGAGTATGTGAGTGTAAATGCTAGGGCATCCACCCCACGGTGGTACCTGTGAATGCCACCTGTGCTGTTCTCAACGTGATAATGTTACTGCTCTGATGAATAGGTGACAGGCAGTTTGCCTTTACCTCTGCTTTTTCTAATAGCAAGGCAATAAATCAGTGGCACTGGGTGTCTGTATCACAGGTCTGATACACCCATGTTTAAATTACACCTGACCACAGCTGACATAATTACCCACAAATCATAAATGTACATCTCCAGCCAATAGTAACACTATATTCTTTCATCAGTTTAATATAAAGTGCCATTACGAAGAGGGATTTTGCTTTTTTTTTATAAAAACAAACCTTGACTTCCACATACCAAAGTAGAGAGGTATGTGTATTCCTGTGTCTAAGATGCTTACTGGGGCCTTGCTAATCAAGGCCAACTTCTCATACTGTAGACATCTGTGTTGATCTCAACAGCAAGTGGGTGTGAGCAACTAACACTATTAAGACAATTTTGTTTTCTGGAAGGAATCCTAAAAAGCACAAATTAGTATCTGGATTGGTGTTGTTCTTCGAAGGGTTACAGTATTTATGTTTTTCTTTGAGACAGATGCATAGTCAGTTGTTTGTGTGGTTGGCTGAGTCTTGGTAGCCTGGGGCTTAATGGCTACCTTCTAATCTCTGTTCAGCTAGTGTGTCTCCCAGAGTCTAAGGTCACAGAGTAAAGTGTTCAGTCTCTGTCTTCTGTAGCCATGTTTGAATATAAATGGTTAGAATTTTTTCATAGTCAGTATCCTTGGAGCTTTTGCTCTGGATAGCTATCATATTCCTTCCACTCACAATCTGGACAATAAGGTAAGGGTTTTCAGACAGCTGCACTTCCAGTGATTGCTAGCCTGATGTTTACTTGCAAAACCCAGAGAACACATAGTAGGGTAGTCAGTGCTTCCTTTTCCAATAGATATTCCTGTATAAGGCACTTCTACTGTAGTGGCTTTGTCTTGTTAGTAAAGGTTAGTGCACAAAAAAGTATAATAATAAATTTGGTGGTATTAAGAGAGTGCTGGCCCTTCAGCTTCCTTTCCATTGCCTTAGTGAAGAATAGTTTTTCCTGGAACTGTCATTAGGGTTGATTTCAGTAGCACCAGCTGCCCTGTAAATAGCAGTGACAACTCATGCATGTAAGAACAGTCACAAAGACCAGTGAAGCCCAGAACCACAAGTAAGTCCCCATGGGGGGAGGGAGGGAAGAGCATCTTTTGTCTCATTTCCCATTAGTGAAAAAAATGTGGAGTTAAATGGTGTGCATAAACATTGAGAAATAGTGTCCTGCTGTGCCACAGGTGGGATCATGTGGCAACAATCCTCCTGGTCAAAGATAAAGGGTTCGAAAGGGCCGGTCGAATCTGGCAAATCAACAAATGGCATCAGGACTGGTGCCACAGCCAGGGCTGATGCCACAGCCAGGGCTTTAGGAAGTTAGACCATGGGACTCACTTTGAGAAACCTGGTCTGCTGGGGGCTGATGGGGTCCATCTGCCAGAAAGGGGAAAGAACATCTTCAGGCACAGGCTTTCCAAGCTGTTAAAGAGGGCTTTAAGCTGTTTTAAAGCTGCTGAGAGAGGGTAACCTCAACCCATTCCACTCCTGCCAGTTGCAAGCCAGTATCACGAACAGATGCCCAGAGCCTGGAGAAGTGTTCAGGTGTTCCCTGGAAGTGTTCAAGGCCAGGCTGTATGGGGCTTTGTGAAAGGTCTAGTGGAGGGTGTCCCTTCCAACATAAACCATTCTGTGATTCTATGATGTCAAGTAGTCATCTGTATCTCTCAGTAGTGCATGGGCTTTCACAGAGTTTAGGATGCTCTTCTGGACCTAAGTGGTGGGCCCACCTAGGAGAGCGCTAGTCAGCCACTATCTCAGTGGGATCTGATTCAGGCTTTCTGTTGAAAATAAGTGTGTGATTGTATTTCCCTGTGCTCCTAATTAACTATTTAACAATTTCACCTCCATTCCTAAGAGAACCGTCATAAACTAAACGGAAATGTCATGTATAAACTCAGTGAACCATCCAGAAGAGTGACAAATTTTACTTTTTTAGAAGCAATTTCATTACCTTTTTTCTTTATTTTCTGTTTAAATTTTCCACTGTCTTAGGTTTTTTTATATTGAGCCTGGTATGTGAAATGAAATAAGCTAAAGATGCTGTGATTGTGTTTTGCAACTGCTGTCTCCTGTTGGAAAGAAGGAAATGCAAGGGAAAATAAAAGCAATGTTTATAGGCTTGCTGACATTGGCAGGTCAACTGGCTGGCTTTTACCTTCCCTGACCCAGGTTACATTTCTTTTTCTTGGCACTCAGCGCTGGGGCTTGAAGACATTATTAACTCTTTCATGTGTTTTTCACTATAGGGATGACTGTAAGTTCCAATAAAGATGGCTCAGGAATGATAGTCCGCAGCGTCATCCATGGAGGCTCAATAAGTCGTGATGGACGGATTGGTGTGGGGGACTGCATCCTGTCCATCAATGAAGAGTCAACCACTAACTTAACCAATGCACAAGCCCGGGCTATGCTCAGGAGGCATTCGCTCATTGGACCAGATATAAAGTAGGTAAAGCTAGATGATGAATTGTGGTACGAAGAGACTAATAATCAAAAATTGGTTATTTATGCAAGTATTCTAAATGAAAATTTTGTTTGTTTTTACCACATGAATATACCTTTAAGTTACGTCTTCCGATGGATAATTCACTTTCAGATTACAGCTTCATTGGTTTGAAAGATAAAGTCACTTGTGTGAAGAGGCTTTGGATGTTCTTAGAAAAGTTATTACTGTCATTAGTAATCATCATCATTATTGCCCTGACTGATTTTGTTGAAGGGATTGGATTAATCAGTTTTGCATTCATAGTATGACTCTTCTAAATAAGGATTCCCTCAACGTGTTCGTATTTTCTCAAAGGTGCACTGTCCTGGCCATTGCACAAGTGATTTCATTTGATGGAGATCTTTGTAATAGATTTTAGTTTTGACTGCCAGACAGAAAGTATGACACATGATGTTAATGCAGAAAAGTAATAGTTAAAATATTTTCAGTACATCTGTGACAGACAGCAGAAACAGCCTGGTTTGTGACATCACTTCCAAGTTTTTGTTAGTACCTATGATGGAGCTGTTGCCCTAGTGTATGAATACCTGCTCTTGGAAGTACTTCAAACTTGAGGTAATTAATGCAAGTTTTGAAAAATTGGCTTGCTTTTTGAGAAAGTTTCTTCTTCTCAAGTTCACTCAGCTTACAGAATTTTAGCTTTCCCTTAAAGTACAATTATTCTAAGCTGTCATGGTTGTGGAGTTAACTTTGCCCACATGCCCCAGCTAGAAATGAGGTTGTTCCTAAGCTTGTGGATGGCACTCTGGACACACCAATGCTGGATTTACAGCTCCAAAAATCTAGAAGCTATTTTTCTCAAACCCATGGTAACATGGATTGGGTCAGATCTGCAAATGGGATTAATGGAGTAGATGGTAATAGAAGCTTCTGCTTATGTAAGAGGGTGTCCTTAAAAAGGATCAGTCTGGTCTCGGTGCGATTGCAGGTAACTGTGTGGTTACCGTCAGTTCAAAATGGCATGCAGGACATTCCATTCTTCCCCAGAAGCATTCAACCTCTGGAGAGACCTTGCATTTTGGAAACAGGTAGGCAAAGTATCTTTACTGTGGGTGGTAGGTTTAATTGTCTGCCCCAAAACTGTCAAGAGTTTACGATTATGAGTTAACGCAAACTTGTCTAAATAATGTGATATGCTCATATATTTAATTACATTGTTGTCAATGCTGTCATGGATATGAGCGAGTTGGTGTTGATAAAATGTGACATTGGTTATTATTGTAGGCTTTCAAACTGTATTATTATTCTGATTGTCACGACCTAAATCAGTTGGTGTGTGCGCATGCATGTGTGTGTACGTCTGCTTAGATACACCAATGCCACAGCACCATTCTTCTGCGAGGAGTCTTTCATTAGCGCCTTAGTTACGTGATCAAACACAGATGTGTTCATTATTTGTGCTGAGCCTTTTATAACTGCTGCATTTTACACTATGGGACTATAAGTTTTGTCTTGTAGCCTTACCCTTTGGCAGATATGTCAGAAATACCAAAATCTTGTCTTAGACGTGAATATTCTGATTTCCTAGAGAAAAGTGCATGCCCTTTCTAAAAGATTGCACAGAAAAGGGATGGTTGGTATTCATGTTCTTACTTAAGATTTTTGTCTTTCATTTAATACTTATGTTCTTCGGTGCATTCCCATGATAAGGGTTTAAAGTGAAACTGGCTTCTGCACTTCAAAGAACTGAAAGACTGTCCTTTGGTAGCTTCTAAAGGACTCTTGCAAGACTAAGGACAATATTTTTGGGCCTATATAGTTTAGATACAAAACTATTCAGCATAATTACACTTCTCTGTAATTTCTCCTTTCAGGAGCAGTACAGGATCCCAGAAAAACATTGTGATACAAGCATGGGTAATGTCCCAGATCAGAAATTTGGAGATACAGAGCATTATCTCATGATAATTCTTCCTGTTTGCTGAGAGGGATACAGAGCTAAACAGATGTCATTTCAGAGTTACTGTGGTGCACCACCATGCAAGATTTGCAATTTTAGTGCCAGCATTTCAAATAAGCAAGTTGGCTCTCTTTAGTGTCTTCCTCAGGAAACAAGGTTGCACAAGCACACAGGTGTGGCCATGTTGCAATCATTCCTCTTTATCCATACAGGGCTGCAAATGGGGCACCTTAGCTTTTAGACTGAACTTTTTTTGGATAACGGGATTCGCCCCAAAGTGATTAAGCTGAAGTATTTTAATTTCAAAGCTGTATTTCAGTGGCAAACATTATTCGCTGAGAAAACATGAAACTGTTCTTACTTGCCATATAAAGGCTTTATTTTGTTGTATTAAGGGAAATTTTCTTTGAATAGTTCAAGAACCAGAAAGCTGAATTTCAGACTTAGATATTTAATTTTTTTTTCCCTTTGTCTGTGGAAAACCAGATGTGTAGCCTTACCAGAATGCGTTGTTTCACTTCTCACTCCACCTTATCAGAAGCTCTTACATTTCTGTAATAATAGCCAGGGTTTCGTGCTCAGCGGCAGCTGCTTGTAACATCTGTCAGATAATTGCAGAGCTTAATCAGAATTCACCTGCCTAAAGTGTACGGATGAATTCCTTATCAAGAAATAAAAGACAGATTGCAGTTCCATTTTCCATGCTTGTTAATAACGACTGCTATAGACAATCATAAGGAGCAGATTCTTTCTGGGGGAGGTGTAGATGAAGTGGAGGTGGGATGAGGAAAAGAAAGAAAATAAAAGAAAAGGAGGATTTAAAAAAAAAGCTGCTCACACTTTTAACTAAATAAGTATGCCTCTCGCATTCAGCATGAGACATTGACATTTGTTAACACCATTGTAAAAAGTTGCTGCATCGTATGCTTCACATTCTAGATCTTCTCCAGCACCTGCTGATGATCAGGCCCTCTGTTATGTGTGAGTATTGGCGATTCAGAAACTCATTATGGCTCTATGTTGCAACTTGTCTGTAAAATCATTCCATGCTTTTATGACATCCATAGTAATGTCAGGGATATATCCAGATATAGCTACATATTCTCTGTGTGTGTGTGTGCATGCACATGTGGCTGCACTCGTGGATGTGTAGATATATATTTTTTAAAAAAGGTGTGAGTGTGTGTATGGAGATATATATGACTTTAAACTTGAAGATTGGAGCATACTTCCTAAGACTGGAATGAAAACACCTGTATTCTAAAAAAACTACTGCTAATATTTTTAAATTTCATCTCTGACAGCCACCCCAGACGTGCTCAGAGCACGTGTGTGTGTATGTACAGGGTTCACTGCTAGAATTGGCATGAGTATGATGTACTGATATCTGGATTAATCTCAGTGTCATATTTTCTGTGGCACATTTTACTTTCATGTATAAGAAGGTTCAAATTAGACCTTAAGTATTAATGACAGTAATTTGTCCTGAACATTTTCCATACTTTGTTATTTGGTTTGTTGGTGTTTCAAGGTTTTGTGTGGCTGTTCAGTCAAGCATGTGATAAATGTTCCCCTGTACTGCATGCGGTGTTGTGTTTACAAGGTATTTTCATATGTACACCCTTTGGTTTTTCCATTGTCACTGTTTTCATTGCTAGTGCATATCTCTGAGGGAAGAGGGTTGGTTGCATTTCTCAAGAAAGGTAACAAGAACACTTTCTCCTTGAAGCTGTACAGCTATGAAAGTAAGGAAATGGTTAAACCCTGCATATAGTTTCTCTTGAAATTGTTGAACTTCTCCTGGAGATACAAAATGCAACACAATAGTAGAGCAGTCATTTACTTGTTTCCTGTTTTCTGTGTCTTCATCCCTATTTCCTGGCACTTGTTTCTCTTACTGTCTTCCCTGTGACCTTACAAAAGGCAGTTATCATTCCATGGGTGCCTGGGTGGATTTTTATTTCCACTTTACAGCATGTGTCAACAGAATTGACCAGAGGAGCCCAACATCCTTTCTCTTCTGGGCCACGCATCATCCCAGTCACATGCTGAGCTGTTCAGGATGATGCTGGGTGTCTTCAGACTTCACTGTGTCCTCAAAGAAGTGAGCTACAGTAGTGATCCAGCAAGTGATGGGTTTGATAACTGTGAGGTGTCTTCCTGTGAAATACTGAACAGGGGAAAAGTTCTTGGCGGATACAAATCCGAGGTCTTCAGTGTATTCTGGCCTTGCTGTGTGTCACAGAAGGTAGAAACAGGACAGACAATCACTTAACAAAGATGACTTTCTGGTGTGTGCATTTCCTAAAACTCTATTTTTCAGCAGGGCTAGGGTTTGGAGTTTTTTTTATAACTTTTCATTACATGCAAAGGAGAGAAGGGAGGAGGACAGTCATATCAGAATACAGCTTAGCTGGTAAGAGCAGATAGGGAACTCTGGAAATGATGAGCAGGAGACAAAGGTGAACTCCTACACAGAATATAAGTTTTCATGTATCTGATCCATGCAATTTAGTTTTCGATGCTATTTTTTTGCAAAATGTAAGTAAGCCTTCTGGTTTACATTTATGAAGTAGTTGAAGCATTATTGAAGTTTAGGTGTAGATAAGAAGCAACAGTTAAGAACATACTGAATGTTCTTGTGAGTGCTTAAAATTAGGCAATTAGAACTGTAGTTAAGCACTAGAATAGAAATAATGTAATTTTCCAAAGAGCTAAAATGTAATGGCTCCCAGTGATACTATCTAAATTTGACTCCATCCTTGGAAATCAATTAAGTAATTCAGTTGCTCGATTTTAGATGGGTGGAGTGAACTTCTTCTTCTTCTCAGTTCCTGTGCTGTACAGAACTTTTGGGAAATGTTTGTAAGTGGCATACAGGGCAGTTTATCCTTTGAGCGGTACCTTTTGAATGTCCCAGCACAGTGTCAGTTGTTCATTCACATAATGAAAAATGACAGGGTATCCCAGGAGTTGGAGTGCACATGGTTTGCCACCCCTGTAGCTGATCTGGCACTGACACTGCACGGAAGTATGAAGTAAGGACTTCTTCTACCCTTGGACCTTGGGGCTTTGCGTAATGGTTTGCCGTGTGCTTCTTGAACAGAACGACTGGAGAAGAGTTGAAAGATGTTGAACACTCTACTATCAGTGATCACACTCTACTGTCTACATCCAGGCTGAATCGAGCCATATCTGTTTCCTTTTTAGGAGCCTGCCGTTCTCCCCTCCATATTATGAAGAATAGCTTCCAGCTGCAGTTTAGCATGGAGGAGATTGTCCAAGCCTTCTAGCCAGCAGAAATGTTGCTTGCAATTCTGCTTTCTTTACTGCAGCTGTCTTTCAAGGGAAAATACGTTATTTCCTAGTTATTTTTATAGGGTGAAAACTGATAAATTTGGTTGGGATGAAACTGGTGAATGTAACTGGATGAACGACGCATTTTCATGCATTGAAATGTAGCTTGCACATCTTGTAGCTTTTGTAGAGGCAAGGCATTCTTATGGGCTTTCTGGGTGGTGCTTCAGGAGCAGCTTTTGCGCCATTAGAGTTTCGTGACCTTAATACTAACACTTTGTTATAGTTCAACACATTAAGAGCTGGAGGCAGCTGAGAATAAATAGTGATGGTTTTCAAAAACTCTTCTCCCTCTTGATTTTCTCTGTTCCACTGCTCAGGCTTCGCAGAACAGCTGTCTTGTGCATTTCCCAGTGCTGGAGTGCCTTCAGGAAAGAGATAAGATTCCGGGACATGTTTGTTTCCTAATTTATGTCAACTCACCAGCACTACAAAATGAAAACACCTTGTGCCAAGCTTACACTTGGGTGTTTGAAAGAAGGCCAGAGCATAAGAGAGACAGGATTTAAGGAAGAGAAAAAGTTGGTGGTATTATGGATGAATTAGAAACTTCCGTTAAAAGAACTGGAGATTTGATCGTGTTTGGCACCTGAGGCACCTCCTTAATGACCTTCTTCTGCACTTTTCTAGATATGGTAGATGTGAGAGGAGGTAGGAAACATGCTTGGACACAGACAAAGAAGACAAAGATGGTCCTTACGGAATTTTGGTACAGTGTTTTGGATGGACAGTATTAGTCATATAAAAGTTTATTTGCTCTGCCTTCTGCTGCTTGCTGTGTTAAGCAGAAAAACAAGGAGAGGGGAGATCAGTGGCAGTCAGGGAGCGACAGACAGGAAAGGACTCCATTTGGGGATTGATGGACAGCAGAGTCCAAGTAAGTGAGAGACTCGAAGGAGTCTCTCCTCAGTGGCTTACACATCCTTGCAAAGTGGTCAAGAATTTATCACCCCAGCCTGTCTGTTCTGTAGGGAAATATGTTCATATGTTTGTTAGCCATGTGATGGATGGGAGGGCAGCCATTTTTTGTGTGTTCTTTTTCCATCAGCCTTACTTCTTGGCAGACTTGGACCTGATAGCTGCTTATCGAACAACTAAAGGTTTTTAAGAGGACAAAATCATCATTAAATGAGGGCCACCTAAGTAGCCCTGATTAGATCATGGTGTCCTTTTTTCTGTACAAGGAACTTCTTTCAGAAATATTCTTCACACCTTCATCTTTTTTCTTTCTCCTTGTTTTCCCCTCCCCAGTCTATTGGGCTATTTCTGTTTCCGGCATTCAAACTTGATCAAGTTACACCAGATCTTCGGGAGTCTGAATGTCATTTGTGTGGTGAAACATGACTGTCTGACTGTCCCATTCTGGCTGGAAGTGCATGAAGGGTTGGAGGAAGAAGTTGAGCAGGGAATGAGTTCCTGAAGCATAGGTAGTATGCTGTAACACTTTTATGTCCAAATCCATGCAGTATTTTTCAATAAAAGAATAGAAACCAAAAGTAGATACAAAACTACCCAGGAAAGCACAAAACATACTGCAGGCCAACTTCCAGAAGCATTTTCAGCCAGGATTTAGGATGGTAATGGTGCACCACACCTCTTAGATCCTTCAGTGTTTGTCTTTGCACGAGGAATCTCTGTTTTGACTGAAGCTGGATTGTCTCTGTTACACTCTTGTCGCTGTTCAAGTGCCATTTATTAAAATGGACCGGCCAGCTCTCTGAAAATCATATGCTATTCAGCTACCTAATTTGACCATGAGTACAGATGTGTTGCAAAGGCAGAAAGAATTTGTAGAACTCCATATTCTCAATGAAACAGCATTGTGGCTTTGAAGTCAATGTCTATATGAACTAGTCCTGAGTGGCTTCCTCATATCGATTCCTCACACCCACCAAAGGTAGGACCAGCAGTCCTCATGCTGCTTTAACCATGTCCTGTTTTATTTCAGTATTACCTATGTGCCAGCAGAAAATTTAGACGAATACAGGGCCAGTTTGGGACAACAGACAGAGGAAACTGTGCCACTTGAAGTTTTCCCTTCACATGCTGTCAGGTGAGTCAAAAGACTTGCTGTTTTCTCCCATAGGGCTCTCAGTTGTCACTCTTTCCGTACACTTTGCACAAGTTCAGGAAGATAGGTTTTATTTTAGAAGAGCTGAAAGATGGATGATTTCCATCAGACCAGAAGGCATTACAATAAAAAGCTGTTCAGCATGCAACTTTTGCTTTGGCTAGCAAATTTTTCTGACATTTTTACCTAGCTGTTTTATAGTTGTTTGATCTACCCAAAAAGGAGATTGAATACTGCCTGAACTTCTCTTAAATACCATGCAATTTGATGTATGAATCACCACAAATACTTAGTACTTCCAACATGAGAATTTGGCAATGATGGTCTTTTCAGAACACACACTGGAAGGAGTTAATTATGCTGTCCTTTTTCTTGAGTTTCAAAAATTCATTATAGGCCCTAATACTCAAAGGGACTGATAATTTTTGTTTTCTTGAAACTGATCTCCAAAAGGAGTAACTGGTTTTGAATGCTGCTGTTGTAATTTCTTCCATTTTGGAAACAATAAATAATTACCTTCAGTTTTGATTCGGTTATAGTTCCAAAGCAGGGTATTTATTTGTGATTGTCAGTTGATAGCAACTTGATTACGTAGGCAGGTGGACAGGGAATCCCCAAGCATAGTATGTATTCTGACAGACTTCCGGAAAAGAAGCTCCTTACACGAAGCCTGTGTACAAATTGTAGTGCTGGCAGGGTGATCCAGTACATGAAATTTTTCATTGAAAGGTAGTGATTATGTGGATTACTTAAGAATTAATTTGCATGTTCCTGTTCATCAGCAGGGAACTCCCAGAGCTTCCAGAACGTGAAGAGGGGGAGGGAGAAGAAAGTGAATTTCAGAATGCAGCTTTCAGTAACTGGAACCAGCCCAGAAAGTAAGTGTGTGTTTAGTTTCACAGTATAAAATCTCATCTGAAATTCAAGAATTTTGAAACCTATAATATATTTTAAAAGGAGTAAGAAAACAACAGAATTGCTGCACTTATATATATTGTGCATTGCAGGAGTAATTCACTGTTGATTTTTACTGCCGTTGGGCTAAATCGCTGCAATCTAGCAGTTTTTTGATTGCTATAGTAATTTATCTTTATAGGCTGACTCGCAGGGAGCCAGTAAGAGATGAAGAAAAGGATTCAAGGTTTTGATTAGAATTCCAAATAAAGTGAACAACAGCTGGCACAACTACAGACTTTCTGAGCAGTTCAGTAAGTCCCACTGAAGGACAGAACTTTCCAAGGAGGAGTTATTTCTGAATGTTTTTAAACCATTGTGCAAACCCAGGTGTCTTCAGTGCACAGCATTGTCATAATCACAGAAAAATTTAATTTGTTTTGGTCCTTGTTTTGTCACAACAGGGTTGAACTCTGGAGAGAGCCTAGCAAGTCACTGGGGATCAGCATTGTTGGAGGACGAGGGATGGGGAGCCGCCTGAGTAATGGAGAAGTGATGAGAGGGATCTTTATCAAGCATATCCTGGAAGACAGCCCAGCTGGTAAAAATGGAACACTGAAAACCGGAGATCGGATTGTGGAGGTACCGGCCAAGAGTCTTTTGCTTGCATGGTCCTGGTCTGATGCTGTGTAATTGCTCCAGCTGGCAGCCCTTGAGCCATACACGGTGTAGCACCTTCAGCTGATGGTTGTGTGCAGACAGTTCAACATACAACCTAAAGCATAGATGGCTGACTGTGTGAGCAGGGGTCTACAAAGCCAGCAGTTCCACCTCTCTGTTTTAAAGTTGGCATGTGTAGAAAAAAGCTTAAGTTTGGTGAAGCTAAGAGGTTTTACCGTTGCATATTGGGTAGCAAAAGAATGGCCGGTGAATAGCAAATCATGCAAATAAATGCCAAGCTTATTTCCCTCTTACATCTTAACCAGATCACATAATTCTTGTGCATCTTATTCAGGAGTTAAGGGAGAGACAGGTTGTTTTCCTGCTGACATGAAGAAAGCTGGATTTCCTGCAGAGGAAGTTAAGAGTGTTGTGCCCATGCCTGAGGATAGGGTAGCCAGTTGTGTTATGGGGAATAATTTCTCTAGATTTCTCTTCTGCTTAGCCAGTCCTGGGCTGATGCAGCCATTTCTGCTTTCTCTCTTAAAGATATTGCAGAATGAGCATCCTGCAAGGAATGTGTCTTTCCTGTGATGATTATCAGTAAGTCAGCCATTACCCAGTGTCAGGCCGTTAGGAGCTGAACTGCATTCCTCTTCACCCTGGTGGATGTCCATAGCTGATTGTCCACCAGTAAGAACATTATAAGCAGGTTGATGGAGGTGCTGATTCTTCCCCAGGATCAGAGTGGGCTTGCTTTTACGTGGTGAAACTTAAAATGGCAGTTAACTGTCTGCTACAAGATCCATATAAAGGATCTTGAAATAATACCGTAATATAGACAGCATTTGCTACAACAGGATGGAAGAGTGTTCAAGCTGGGAGGTGGAATTTTGTTTGATGGCCACAAAGAAACCATCAATTATATCTGAATACCTGGACTTTTATGAATGAATACCTGACTTTTATGACAGCTATTGTCTCTGACAATGATGCTTGCTGAATTTGGAGTGGGTGAGTGAAATGGAGTAACTAACGTTTTCTTAATGTGAGTGCCTGAATGGAGTATTTCAGTTTCTCAAGTTGTGGTGTATCTAGACTTTTCTCTCTACTACTACACGCAGTATTTCAGACATGGAGAGTCAGAGCCTTAGAGCTGTTGGTCAGTTCCTCATGGGTTTAGAATTTTCTCTCTCAGATTGTTTTTGTTCTCTCATTATTTACATTGGATGGTTAAGTTTAAGGTAGAGTCAGACAAAAAGTTAGAGGTAGCCTGTTTATATAACTTTGTGTGCAAGTATTGCCACTAACAAATAACCTTTCTGTGTTAGCTTCTAGCTTTTATTATGGTCATTGTGAGAATGCTTTACTGATGCTAACCTCACCATAACATGGTTCTTCTCCCTGGGTTGTAAGGAAAACTGTCCTACACACCAATACATACGAAGGCATGATGAAAAGCAAACAGGCAAAAATTTTTTCCTTAGCCATCCTTTGTAAATGCTTTCTTCTAAAAGAGAGAAAGCTTTTCAGCTCTAACCTAAAAATGTAACTTCTGGGGAAAGTGTTTAGTAGCTAAATTGGTCTTATCTTGCATTTAAAAAAAAAAAAAAAAATTAAAGGTAAGAAAGTACACTGTACTGACATAATACCACATAGTGAAAGCACCTAACAAGTTTTGGTTTGTAAATCTAATAAAGTCTTGGCAATTAGGTTATTCCAAGATAGGATTTACAGGAAGCTGTGTTTGGCAAACTCTGCCACTCTCTTCAGATTACCTTACCTTTTCCTATTATCATGTCTCTTCTGTGATATTGCCTCTGGGAAAATGTATGGAGCCTGAACCAAGAATGTTGAAAAAAACTGGTTTTAAAACCACAGAGAATATTTATTTGATGTACTTCCAGTGCTCTTGGAAATCTACAACCTGTGTGTGGGGGACCTCAGTCCAAGTCCGTAGAAACCTTTCCAACAGTAACAAAGGTTTGGGCTTAGGTTTTAGTCAAAGTTCCCTAATCAAAACCCAAAGCTGCTGACTCATGGTTCTTGTAGCTTTTTGCAATGTTAAGATGAGGCCTTCCAATTACAGGTGGATGGAATTGACCTCAGAGATGCCAGCCATGAACAAGCTGTCGAAGCCATACGGAAGGCAGGCAATCCTGTAGTCTTTATGGTACAGAGCATTATAAGCAGACCAAGGGTAAGCATAAAGGATATGAAAATACATGTAATATAGTAGTAGATGAAACAAGTGTTCAAGGTGGTGGTGTTTGGGAATGGGATATTTAATCCTGAAAGTTCCATCTCAGCTATTTTAGGAACAAAGATTTGATTTAAATATTATTTCCATTTAGAATGAAATCGATTTGGATTTGGAATTACCCTGCAGCACGCCGTCCTCAAACTATTTTGAAAAGCCTCAAGAAAGATAATTTGTTGGGGGGCAGAGTAGGAGTCTAACTAAAACCAACCCTTAGAGATTGACAGCGTGTCTGAGGAGCGCATGCAGAAATACAGCACGTGTTAAAAAATTCATTGGACATTAATGAAAGGACCTAGAAGTACACGGAAGTTTTCCGTCACTAAACTGCATGGACATTGCAGACAAAAGCTACTGAGCTTTAATATAAGTTGCTTGCATCACTAGAAACTAAACTTCCTCATTGTAGAGTCTGTGTAAGCTGCATGTTTATTTACTAGTTGTCTCATAACTCTTGTTCCCCAGCCAGAGTCTCTTTATAGCCCTTCTTCAGCTTCTGCTCCCTGTGGGCAGAAAACTACTAACCCATTTTATCGTCAGTCATCTAAGGTAAAGTTGCATGAAAAAGCTCTATTGAATGTTGGCTACTGATACTCGAGCTACTAAAGTGAGGCTTTTTGCATTTGCTGTGATGTGAACTAAATTGCCAATGATGAATGTTTAGTCCAGTTTGGGATGGGAATGATGCCCTTACTTTATCACAACTTACTTTTATTTATAGAATGTTTCTTTGCTTTTTTTAATTGTAGTTCTCTGTTCTCTTTATTTTCCAATTCTTAACTATGTTGGTTATTTCTTGACTGTTTATTAACAAACCCTTGTTTCTCTGTAAGCAGAAACACTGCAAATGCTCTTACTGTACACATGCGTTGTGTTGTGATCTTTGTAAATGGCATTATATTTATTGTCTTCATCTTTTGAAACCTGAATCTGTACTTTATAATAAGATCGTAGAAGAGAATTTCCTGCCTTCATGCATGTGCAGCCACCCAGATAGATAGCTGCCTGCACATGGTCACTATATTTAACGTGGTACCGCTGTGTACGTAGCAAGGCAGTCAGTGACATGTTGCTAATCAGTAAGTTACATCCCGTTTCTTCTTTTCATTCACGCTGCTGCAGTAGCTAGAAGAGATCCTAAGTGTTCTCCAGAATAGTCCAAATAATGCAAATGGGGTGTGTGAAAAGCTAGCTGTCAGTTTTGCTAGCAAACCGTTACCGATCAAATCTGGTGATCAAACTGATATTCCTCTGGGTGTTTCTGAATAAGAATTAATCTGTCACCATGGTTATGGTCCCAGATAATTTGTAGGGTTATGGCATTGTGCTGTACAAAATATTTGCTTGTTTCTGATCCCTTAATATCCTGGACACATTGAAAAAATGCTGAAAACAAGTTGGGTAAAAAAAAAAAAAAAAAAGGAAAAGAAATCCTGTTACTTTAGGTTTTGCTTTGTAAACAAGCAAACTAAACTCCTAGTGCAAGGAAAAATACTCATTATTTTAGCATTTGCTATTCATGTCCTGAACTGTGCAAGAAAGCATGCTAAACCTAGCTGTTTAGGCAAACTTAAATGCTCCATATTTTATGCTAGTAGTCAGTCCACATTAATACAATGCTATTTCATAGATTAGAATTTGAGCTAGTATTTTAGGTGCCATGCCATCATGACAAAATACAAAAAAGCAGGATTTTTAATTACTGTGGCTGATCTTCTGCTTTCTCTTTTACTAGGATTTCACTGTTTATATACAAAATGTTTGTGATGCTTATTTTAGTTGCTTAAAAAATCATCAAGACATAATTTATAATTTTATGCAGATTACAAATGTAGTTGTTAAAGTGTAATAGGATAACTAGATGGGAAAATTACTTTTCCCAAACTTCTCTTCATAAAAGACAAAATCAAATGTGAATCGCACGTGCAAACAAAAAATCTTGTACTGTAGGGAAACTGCCTGTTGACTTTGAATGACTCACCAGTGAAGAAACCTTGTTCATGAGCACCTCTACTTTCTCATTGCTGAAGATACTGTAGAACCAAGACATATTTTTTCTTACCAACCTATGTTACTTTTTGTTTTGTAAAATGATAGTGGAGAATAAATGTTTAGGGATGCATTTTCTATTTTCAGGAGCATCTAAAAAAGCCAAAATGCTTTAAGAAAATTTTTAAACAGCAGCATATATCTGGATTAAATTACCATGCTAAAAATGTATTAGTTGATGCTTCAAGCTTTTCACATTCCTTTCCTCATACTATGCTTTTTATTTTCCAGCAGTGTTAAACTTGCAGCCCTAAGACATTTAGGCAATAGCCAGATGGATATACCTAGTGTAGAAATTAATTTTAAGTATACATTGAACAGTATTACCAACATACTATGCAAAAGCAGAGCTGTTCCCTCTTCATTAAGCAGGTTCTGATCTCAAAATACAGTACAAAAACTGCATAAGGAATACAAATGGTCAAATTACATCCTTTCATTTTGTCTAAATATGAAATTTTTTTTCTGTTAAATAATAATGATTAAGGAAGTACCTTGTATTGTTTAAGGGGAAGAACAGAGAACTTAGTTTAGTTAAACTACAAATTCAGAAAATTATAGGTACATGCACACCCATATGAAGTGATCTGTAAAAGTAGATATGAAGTCTGTTTAGAGATGCCTAATATTAATAAACCTTCTCTTTTGTGAAATAGATGAGTGTGTTACCACAAGAGGTAAATTAAATTATGATAATTAATCTGTGGTTTTCAAAATAAAACTAAACCTACTGAATTATTACAAAGAATTGTGTTTATTGTAATCCAGAAATCCACAACCTATAATTAACTAATGTGTAAGAGTATCCCATATGCTGAGGTGCTTGGACAAGATTGTAGAAATATCACAGCAAGTAAATTTTCTGTTCTTCGTGCTGCTGAATTCTGCACTTTACGCAGTTTGTGGGCCAGACAAGGTGTGAGGATCAGTGCTTATCAACATAGCTGATATAAACACAGGGCACCTGGAAGAAAACCTTGTTTGGTTAGCACAAACTGCTAAATGACTTGGGTTTGTTTCATGAGTTACAGAGGGTTAATTTAAAAATGTTTTGGCTTAGTTTCTGTTATGTTTTCCTTTTAGAACCCTTCCCTGCCTCTCCCACAAAACAGTCTTATCTGTAGGCCAGCTGTCTTCAGCAGCACTAACCCCTTTGCTGATTCTTCTCAGTTCAACACTAACAAGGTTGGATGGTGACACACTCTCTGCTTTTGACTCACCAAACATCTAGTGTGCGCTGCCTTGCCATTAGTGTCTCTCTGCTTTTAAATTCTTTTATACCAATTTGGGTAAAATATTCTGCTGATGAGAGTGGAAATTCTGTGTAGTGAGTTAAAAAGATACAGCTACACATGCGTATAGAAAAGTTTTGAAGAACTTCAAAAATGCCAGCTCCATTAATAACAACCACTAAGTTTGATCTAATCAGATCTACCAAAAGAGTATGTTCTCAATTACAAAATCAGGACCTGTGGTATATGTTAAAATATCCACCTGAGTGCAGCTCTCATCAGTGTGAGGTATTTTGCTGCTGTGTACTTAATTTTCTTTTTATGTGGTTAGGACTTTCCAGCTTTGATACCTCTTTTTTAATTTTTGCATGAAAAAAACATTGGCAGCTTTCATTTTATGATGCTGAAAATATTTTTCCTCTGCTTCTTGACAATTCTTTTAATGGACCATGAACAGGATGCTGACATCTTTGGAGATATGAAAAAAGATAGATTCTTTTTTTTGTGGTTAGTGCTTACTGCATGTTATTCATACTGGGAGCAGAGTTAACCTCTAACACAATAATAAAAGCTTAATTCTTATGTGCATGCATTTGTGATTTAATAAAATAATTTCTAGCTGGTTATACATCTTGGGAGTGATTGTGCCCTTTGTCTATTTTCCCATGTTGTCACATATATGGAATGTACAATGAACATTTATTATATGATTGATATGTGGTGTATAGTGCATGTGTGTGTTTGAAATCTCTCTTTGTGTTTGTTACAGTTCTGAGGAAAGGGAGTAGACGTGTAACATAAATGATGGCTTGTATTTTCTATATTTTCAAAAGTATTTCTGAAAAAAATTACACATTTTTAAAGAAAACCTAATGTTTTTGCAGTTTCTGCATAATTCCCTTTTTAACACTGAGATAAGAATGGCCTTTTTTCATGTCAGTCTGCTTGTGCTGAACTAAGATTCATGTACAGTAAGAAACTTTGCTGAATCAGGGTCCTTAATAACCCCTTAAATACTTTTGTCCATTTATAAGTCGAGTTAATAATGTTGCTGCAGTTAGTATAATGAATCTGTAATTGAAAATGAGTTATTCATTAATAATGCTGTGTGTTGCAAAGGTGCTGTAACGTGGATTGCTGTTTTCTGTTACTGTAGGAGGTATCGAATCCAATTAGGGTTACCTTCCGTTGTTCCCCAACTAACCCTTTTGCTCCCACACCATTCAAGGTTTGTCTTGATTCCAGTGAATGGGTCCTACTGTGTGTGTGCTGTACGTTTGTACATGGCCTGTGATGCCTTTGGAGTACCTCTGCTTCCTCCACGTGTGCCTCATTTGTTGAAAGTGATACTGCTCCAAACCTGCTGCCATTTTTAATATTTGCTTGGCTGTGATCGGAGTGACCCTGGTAGCCAAATGGGTTCATGCACTGTCTGATGCTTTGCTTTTTCAATGAAATACTGTGCTGTCGCACACTGAAAGTATTTCATGAGCTAAAGCGTTTAAAGTTTTTTTTGTGTGTGGCCCGATTCAGGGAGCAAAAGTCTTATGTGTGTGTAAACTGCAAGGCCAGCTTCTGTTGCTGGCGGTACATGCGTGGCAGGCTGAGTTCTAGAGGCAGGATATAGCCCCCTCCGCCCAAATGGCATTGTAGTACCCTTTTTACCCTTACACAAAGGAGCCTTGCTTTTACTTTCATTTCAGCATTTCCTTAAACATGAGACATGTTCAGATTTATGTACATGTACATAGAGGTATAGAAAGAAGCATTTTTTTTGTTTATCAGACTACAGGGGCTGCAATTCATACATGCTAATCTGTCAGATTGTAGCCATACATCCACACCTTACAGATTTTGCCATCAATTTTTGGTTGGGTTTTTTTTTTTGGTCATGATTTCTTTAATTCTGCCAAGTTCTTGGACACTAATTTACCAACAGTACCAGTAAAGTGGTATGCTAATTTTGGTTTTAAAACACAGAGACTACTGTAAGGTCTGCTCTCACACTGTATTTCCTCACTTTTTCAGTATGTTATGTAGCTTTCTTGTTAAAACTCTAGGAGCACTTAAAAAAATTATTGTTTCTAGAACTACTTTCCCCTTCACCCCTCCTTGAGGTAAAGGTCTGTCACCCACTTCATGGTTGAGACATGCATTTTTGACTATGAAGAATTACCTTGAATGTTATTAGCTAGTGGTTCCACCCTATTGTGATAGGTAACATTGTCTTTGCTAGAATTTTGCTGCTTCAGTTGAGATTTACATCTGCCCTCTAACTATTAGGCTGTTTTAGCGTACAATTTGCATAAATTGTGAATAATTCCTACATGAAGTTTAGTGATGCAAGGTTATCATCTCAGCAGGATGGCGTTATCTAAGAGATGAAGTACAGATTAATGTGACGGATACAATGATACAAAAAAGTCATGTAGCATTTATATGCATTTTTTATACAAATTATTGGCTTGGGTGCCATATTAAAACTTCCCACACTTTTGATATTTAATGACTTCTTAGTTAAGTTGCTAGAGCAAGTTCCTGAGTGAAAGGAAAATCTTTTTCAAGCAGAAGGAGAACAAGGGAAGTGAAATAGGGCATTTGCTTTTTCTTAAAATATTTGGAGTATACAGAGAATGAAGGTAACTCATTTTCCCTGAGAGTTGAGACCTTCCTTAAATCTCAGTTACTGAATTGGTAACTGTGGTTTTTTCAACACCTTCAACTTAAAGTGGATTGAAGTCTTCAAAGGTGTATGGATTTTACTCTTGCCTCTGGTGAGGAAATTGTCTTAGTGGTTTTGGCACTGAGAGATACCGTCTGAGATACTATGTTCGAACTCTTGCTAATGGCGGTAGTGAAAGCTGACATGAGGAGAACAGGGCTATGAAGCTAGGTCAACACCTGAAAATCCTGGTGTTGGAAAACTACTTGGTTTTCATTTAAAGTTTTTGTTGTTTACATCAACAGCCGATTTGCCTTGTATCAAAGTCTCTTAGGCATGCATAAGCTTCAGAATGCTGGTATTGAGACACAAATTTCATGCCTATGTGTTTGCTCTGAGCAAGCCAAAATGATATAGTTTACAAACACTTAGCCAAATCCCTGATCAGAGTCCATATTCCTCAGGGAAACTGACTTGAATGTGGGCTTGCCAGATTGTTGATTTGGGTATTTAACCATTATATTGCAGTAGTCATGTGTTTATACTTTTTAACTTTTTCTGAATATGAATAGATCACATACATCAAGACCAAAATATTTTTCTCCTTCGTGATATAATCTGTATCCTCCTTTATTTGATCTGCCCTGTGCAGCTTATAGGAAACCAGTAAATTAAGACTGAGAAAAGTCCTGTTACTGTGTATTTCCTCAGTTATCATCTGTTTCATTTTGGTTTTAGATGTCCTTTCATTTCATATGCCAGTTATTTTCTTTTTTCTGGAGGCATTTTTGAAAGCACCAAGTTAATTGTGTCCTTTCCATTTCCTATTTGGCTTCCAAAGCATATGATAGGAAGAGATTATATGCAGTGGCTTTTAAAAACAAAATGAATTCTTTTACAAATATGGCATTAAAAAGAAATCATTTGAGTCTTTGTAAGAATCTTTGTCTGAAATGTAAAGTGTCACATAAAACTTTACTGAATTGGGCTTTTATTGTGTTTGCTTCTGAATACATTTTGGAGTGATGTTATCTCTTACCTTGCCTGGTTTTTGTTTCTATCTTTGATCTCTTGCAGCTTTTCTGTGCCGTGTTATTAATTTAGAATTCCAGCTGCTTGGTATTTAAACTTCAAAGCCATAGTCATTGTCATTTCAACATTTCTGTATACTAGTTTCCGCTACACAAAGTCTGCATCTGCTTAGCCACTGCATTTTTCTTATTCTCCACAGGCATTTTGTCAGTCCGATTTAGAGCCAGAAAAGACTTCACTGTGTAACTTGCCTCTGCCCCCTCCTTCAGCATTTTCAGGAATGAGTTGTGATGTTGCACAGTCATCTTCCAGCAGAGTCCCAGAGGATGTGGAGAAGGAGGATGAGTTTGGCTACAGCTGGAGTAAGTTGATCCTTTGTGAAAATGTTTGAAATATTCGGTGTTGAAACAGCACTGCAGCAGAAGATACTGGGGGTCCAGTCTGAACTACGTCATTCTCATGTGCTTCATGGTTTGGTTGTTAAGTGTTGCTGTCAGCTTTCAGTTGCGCTTGGTCAGATGCACATGGTGAAATATAAAACAAATTTGTGTTCTTCATTGCACTCCAATCGCTGTTTTCCTCCGTGGTCCAAAGTCACTGTTTCACATGCAGGACTACTTCAGGAATTTCAGTGTACTCTAGGTAACTGTTGACAGCTTCTGTTACCTGAAGGCGTTACTGGAGGGGAGATTATTGCTTTTATGTGTGAAAAGTCATTTTATAACAGAACTTTTAATGTTTTCCAAAGTTAAAAGGAAAACAAAGAACTAAAAATACTGTTACAAATCACCTAAGGCTTAGCTTAAAAGTATGTGTGGTTTACACTTAAAATTTTCTCATCCAGTTTGGTATTTTTCTGTCAGAGAGTGCCCACTGGACACTGATCTTGACTCTTTAGGTTACTTGTGAAACTTTATAATGTAAATCAAACCTCTGCTGCCCACACTTTTACATCTAGAAAAGATCGTGCAGCGCTATGGAAATCTTCCGGGGGAGCTCCACGTGATTGAGCTGGAAAAAGGAAAGACAGGTCTGGGACTTAGTCTTGCTGGAAACAAAGACCGATCCAGGATGAGTGTCTTTATAGTGGGAATTGATCCAAATGGAGCAGCTGGCAAAGATGGCAGGTTACAGATTGCAGATGAGTTGCTAGAGGTGAGTTTTTGTAATTTATGCTGAAACCCAAACATACTGACTTAAAATGCACTAAAATATTAGGTTCTTGCTGCAATATAGGTGTTCTTCAGTGGAATTTGATATCCGCAAGTTATCCAAGTTGACATCAGTATGCTGCCAGATTTTCATTCTGGTGTATGGCAACTAGTTGCAGCTGGGATTTTTTTTCGGGTTATAATAGTACTAAGTGAAGCACTGTGTGTGTTTAAAATGGATAAAAATGGGATATGACAGCAGTTTCTGGGTTATGGAGATGTGTGGAAGGGCAGTGCATTGGAGACCATGGAAAATATTGAAGTCCTTTAGTCCATCCCTCTGTGGAGTTTTCCAGACTTACTCTTTTTAATTACTTCTCTGTCTACTGGAACTGTGTAACATCAGAACATTTTTATGTTGTGTATCATATAAAATGGAAATTAAATTGGGGAAACAGGAACAGATCCATTTGTATTAGGGACTTTTATCTCATGACACTTTCGGGGTGTTTTCGAATGGTTTTGAGGAGGGATCTGACTGCTGAATGTGCAGCTGACATTCCCAAAAGTGTATGTGAGCATAACGTATATTTTTATATTACCACAGTTCAGTTGATGATACTTGCATGTGCTCTCTCCTGTAGTTTTTTCCATTTTTTCTCGTAGCAGTAGGTAACATTACCCTCACAGAAATGCTTTGTGTACCTTCAAAACTGTATGCGTAGGCATTTGAGGTTGCACTGGGGTGATAGTACAGGGAGAATGGTGAGACTGGACAGAGCTTGAGGGAGACACTAAGAGAGTAAACAATGTAGGTTGGCAGTTGCAGACTAGGAGAGAAACTAAGGGATTTGTGGTACTGTGGACCTAGTCTCATGGAGGGACTTGTTAGTTGCAGAGTCCAGCGTTGCCTGCTAGATGGTTCTGTTGAATTAGTTAAAATGTCTGTCGTTAAAACCTTAATGTTGCAGATGCTGCATATCCTCAGAACACATTCAAACACATCTGTCTGAGTCTGCTCTCATGTGATTTCTTGCTTACTGTCCACACTGTAAACCTCCAAACTGGTGCTGAGAGGTTGTCTCAACCTCTTCTGAGAGGAGACCCCTGAGCTTGCTCGTTATGTTCCTTATGTCAGGCCATGCCCCATCACCCAGCAAACAGCCTGACTGTGGTTCTTCACAAGCCCATGACAAACACTGAAGCAGTGTTGCGTCTGGACTGCCACCTCCAATGCAAATGGCAGGGCTCAGTATCCCTGTGGCCCTGCCTGGTGAATGCAGCCTGCGTGGGAGCTGAAGGGTTGCTGTTATGCTCAACCCTCAGTTCAGTGTCTTGCATCTGTTGGTCACTGTTGGCTGCTTCTCTGCTTCTGTTAGTACTACCTTGGTGTGTGTTGCATTATTTTCACCTTGTGTAGGCCCAAGCTCTCCCTTTGCAATATTTTCCACTTTTTTAGAGTGGACTTGTGCACTGTTTTCTATTTCCAAGAACAAATGCAACTAATAAAATGGGAGCAAATAATGACCTTATTGTGTAAATTCACACTGGTACCTCCAATCATATCCAAATAATAGGAGCTTCAGGGGGTTTCAGTGAGTCTGCTCTGCCAAGTGAAGACAACAATTGTCAGGTCGAATCTTCAGATTGTAAACAGACCAACATTCAGACTCCTGTGTATAAAGTGCCTGGCTCAGAGCTGAGATTTGATAAGTAATAGCAATCTCGTTGCTGCATAGAAGCAAATCATTTATTTGTTATGGTTAGAATTTCCCATGACCCTGCTTTTCCACCACATCTGTCATGAGGTGATCAGTGGGCAAGTGGAAATAGATGATGTGCCAATCAACCCAGTATTAGAGAATGACATTTTTAGCACTGTGACAGTGTTAGTCTGAATCCAACTATAAGGAATTTTTTTAATGGAAGAAGGGAGTAAAGCAGGACACAACATACTCTTATTTTAATACAATTGCTGCTTTAGCCAGTGTTGTGGGATAATGGATTTTTTTAAGGCTTAAAAATTAATTTAAGTATAAAGGAATTGGAATATTTTGAGAAATAATTGCTACCTTCCTTTATACAGATAAATGGGCAAATACTGTATGGAAAGACCCATCAGAATGCTTCCTCAATAATCAAATGTGCACCATCTAAAGTAAAAATAATCTTTATCAGGTAAGTTCTGATTAAAGGTTTGGTTAAAAAGGTTTATTTTTAATATGTTGAAGTTTTGAACAGAGTGTTTCTGGTTTATTTTTAATTTTGGTAAAGTAGATGTGCTTTTGAACCCAGCTCTTAGTAGTTGTTAAATCTGTCTTGAGTTTTCTGGTTTGATATTTGCAATGTGGGTGCCAGAAATAAAGTAAAAGAAAGTGCTAGACTCAAACTTGCTCTAAGTGCTGTATTTCTACAGTCTTACTGCATTCTTTAAATGAATCTATTGTAGAAATAAAGATGCAGTAAATCAGATGGCTGTTTGCCCTGCAAAGTCAATAGAGGCCTCACAGTGTTCTTCAGGGACACTTCAACATCAAGAGGTTAGTAAATTTTTGGTTTTCGTGTTTGACTGAGATACTAACATTGTTCGGGATAGAGGAGTGCCCTGTCTGCCTAGCAAATACTACAAAAGAAGAAGAAAACCAAGGGAAAAACAAATGAGATTCTAGTAAAGCTGCTGAATTTAGTACAGCTGAGCTCAGTTCTGTTTTACTTTATGTTCCTCTAAACTATGGAGCAAATCTGACATTCCCATGAATAGGGTTATAGCAGTTTAAATGAATCCAGAAAATTATCAGATCCACTAAATGTTTGTGCACTGCTTTATTTTAATGTAAAATGTTGAATATCATTGCTCACAGTTATGTTTTCATTTTCTGTTAGATTGATATAAATGCTGCAAACTCCAGTGCTTGTTCTGACTTCAGTTCATATAAAAACATTCAATATGTGGAACTCCCTAAGGTATGTGCTGAAAATTAAATTTACATCAGTCACATTTGTATTCACCACCTTGCTTCTTTGTGATGTAGTCCCTCTTCCAGCAAACAAACTTTATCTCGTACTTACTTGAAGTCAGAACAGAGATTTTTAAAGGTCTTCTCTTCCTATTTGTGAATGGACTCCAGAGTTTTCCAGACTTAATGCCTATCTTTGGCAACCTCACGAGTCTTTTCACTTCATGAAAATTTGCCGAATGTCGTCTGTCTCTGGAACCCTATTTGCAAAACGTTTGGCAATCAGCTGCTGGTGGTGCCTTAGGTAAAATCATTGCCTTAGTTATTCAAAGTAAATGAATCAGCAGGTTATAAGCACCAAATTCTCCCAAGCAACGTACATTATTTAAGGGAAATTATGTAGCTGGGAGAAAAAGCCCAGATTTTCTATTAAGTATGAAGCTGCCGTATGAGGGTGGGAAAATTGCTGGTCCTGGTAACTGACATGGAGAAGACAGTTGCATTCAGTGGACATAAGGATAACGACTTGCAGATGGTTGGTAAGTTTTTCTCCTTGGGAGGCATCTAGCATTCCATTATTAACCAGGAAAATATCTTACAGGTTATGGTATCCAGATGATTTAATTCTAGGTGAAAGCATTAGGGAAATTTCACTCAGCCACAGACATTTACTGATTTCGTGGGAATAGCATACATCCTCTGTATTTTCCACTCCTCTATGTGTTTTTTCCGTGGTTTTAAATAATTAAAATTAGTTGAAGCTGTATCATGAAGTTTTATTTACCTCAGTTTGTAGTCTCCAAATATTTTGTGTTTCTTACTCCTATTTATGAATTTAACAACTAAATCACAATTGACCTTGTAAGTTTCAGAGGTGTATTTGAATTTAGACGTGCTTCAGATTTATCTTGGTAGTCAGTATACTGTCTGTAGGTTGGCAAAATCTGTTTCAGAAATAGATTAGTTTAAAACAAAGATACTGATGCATCATGAAAACCCAAACTTTTGTTATATCTGTAGGCGTCACTAGTCTTTAGTTGAATATATTCTAACATTTTGATAAACATATTACCTAACCATTTTCATTTTTCTGTTTGTCCCAGGATCAAGGAGGCTTTGGAATTGCCATTAGTGAAGAAGACACAGTTAACGGAGTAGTTATTAAAAGCTTAACAGATCATGGTACAGCAGCAAAGGTGTGAGAACATTTAAAATCCAAGTAGGGAATGAAAAAACTTTTTTGGAGCTCAAGACCTCACATTTTTTATACTGTGTTGTTTTCAGGATGGACGAATCAAAGTTGGAGATCAGATCCTGGCAGTGGATGATGAAATTGTTGTGGGATATCCAGTGGAAAAGGTTAGGAATGATGCAGAAATCATATCACTTAATACAGGAGGTGATTGTGTCTTGAACAAACCAGTGAGGCTTTCGTGACTGTACTCTGGCTTCATTTTCAAAGCTGGTTGAAGAAGCAAAGATCTGCAGGCATTGTCTGGATAAGGAAACTACTGCAGAATAAGCTAAAGCCTGAATTTAAAGCTCAGCTGCTATTTTACATTAATGCACTGTATGAATCATCTGTCTTTGTGCTACAAACGTGATGGGATATTTTCCCCTGTGCATCAGATCTGATGACTGAGAGGCACTTAGCTGTGGGATAAAAGCCATGAACTATTGCTCAATAATGACTCTTCATAGCTACTCCACTGCAAAAATATTAGAACCAATAAAATTAATTTGTGTAAATTGACATGGGTGAGTTGCATCAGTGGTAAGGCAGGTCATGAACTGTGCTTATACATGGGGGAGTGTTTGTAATAACAGCCTTATGATATACCAACCCTAGTATTTCAGCCCTTTGGAGAAAACTATTTCCATTCCTAAATAACAAGATTTATTTCTAACTTCTAGGTCTGCGAACTCAATTTGGGTTCTGTAATGAATCAAGGGCTTTTTTCTAGCACCTGTCTTGCTACCAAGAGAGGTGATTCTTTAGGCATGAGAAGATTTCTTTCTGTTTGTTAAAGGGCAGTTAGGAGAGCACCCATCTTACTCTTTGCTGCGCTGCTATCTGTGAAGCAGTAAATGAGTAAGAAATAGTGAAGTTGTCTGTAGGGAAGTAGGTACGCTTTGAAAGAAGAGACAGAGAAATTGATTAAGAAATTTCTGGAAATAATACTGAAATATAAGTCTCAGGACGATTTCCTGTCTTTTCTGTGAGATGGCAGTTAATTTTAGAGGTCTTTCAGTATCCCTTTAAACTAGATTTTATGTTACACCCTGGTGTCCTTCTCTCCCTCCCATAGTTCAGATAATGTTTTCAGATTTTCCTTCCAGCTGTGCGTCTGATTAAGGAGCTAAGCAGACAGTAGTCATTTATTTAAATCAGTAAATGCTTTGGCATTGACTTCTGTGGGATCTGAATTGAGGTCCAGCCAAATATTTAAAGACAATAGAAGTTTTCCAATTTTTCTCATAATTGCTATAAGCATAGTACTTTGTCCAGAGAAGCCATTGAAAGACAGCCACATTCTCATTTGGTATAGTTTGGCGAAGTTCCGTGGAAGCTACTTGGTTAACATCAGCCAGGTCTGGTCCACAGTTAACTCTATTGCTGTTTTTTATAAAAAACATCAGTATTTGTCCTTGTTCGTTACCAAGAAACCTGCAGAATTGCGACCTGTAGTTCCAGTTTGCAGGACAATTCTTCCACTTTATTTTTATTTTACAGCTGAAGAGTCCAGTTAACACTCTTCACCAGCTTTTCTCTTTATCATTCAGTTTATTAGTCTCCTGAAGACATCCAAAACTATGGTGAGGCTTACAATCAACTCTGCAGAGATGGATAGCCCGACTGCAGCACCAGTCACTTCCAGTACTGCCCCAGCAGAGAAGAGGAATATGCTGCTGCCAGCAACTGTCCCCTCTTCCAGCTCACCAGAACCAGAAGCAGTCAAAAGTAAGGTTTTCCTTGCATGTCTGTCTTCACTGGGGTTATGACATAAAAATGAAGATCTGGCTTGTAAACAAGTTTTCTCTTTTTATATGCACTCAGTTGTTTTCTGAGTTGCATCTTGTAGTACTTTCAGGTTACAGATCTATCTAAACAAAGCAGTGAGGCTTCACACCGAAAACTTACCTCTTACCTTCCCACTGGACTGTTGTAGAGGCGGGAGAGTGGAGGGTTTTCTTTCTCCCTCACAAAAGCTGTGCAGCAGTTGCCTCTGTCATGGGAGGCATTCCTTTAAATGAGGGAGAGAAGTCATGTCATCTTTTCTACCATGGTGGAGTGGTTGAGACTGTCTTGCCATTTTGACTAGACATGTTTGACTCTTCCTCTTTAGAGAGGCAGTCGAGATGCAACTGACTGATGATGGTTATTGTTTAAGCAGTGCACTACTGAAAAGCTAATAATAATTGAGTAATGTGCACATCACAATTTATACGTACATCACTGCAAGCATTACTGTGTCACGTTTGTATTGCTTATTGCCAGCAGTAATAGTGATACACAATTATACTACTATAAAAAAATCTTAAGAAACACAGGACACCTACCAGATAATTATTTTGTTGTCTTCTCTTCTGCATTTAGTCTTAGGGTAAAATGTATTGCTTTGTCCAAGTCTGTGCCTTCCAGCTACACCCTGCCTCAGCCATTCTTAGGGCTTGATGGAGATCTGATGGAGATTTCAAGCAGTGCTCCCTCCAGCATCCTGGGGATTTGTGTTAACGACTTGATTTACTACTGTTTACAGACATTCACAACCCAACTGCTGGAAGATCACCCTCCTCTTGGTTCTCCACGATTTTATAATTTATTCCCCCACTTTGTTTTACTAAGCCCATCTTTTTCCTCCCCCTGCACCTTGTCTTCTCTGCACAGACTCCTCCCAGATAAGCAACCCTTCACTAACTACTTTTTTCCTATTGGTCTGATTTCTGCTACATCTCTACACAACTTTGGTGTTTCCAGCAGTGCTAAGTAGGCGATTTTTGACCCAATTTAATGAGGTCAACCTTTCATACCAAGACTTCCTTATAATTCTTCATTTCATGTATTTCATGCACATTTTGTGCTTTGTGGACAGAATTATTATACTTCAGCCTTGAGTCTTCTACTTAGCACGATCTGAATATGAGCAGTTTCTCACCATACACATGAAGAACTTGTGTAACAGAGTAATGGATTAAGCAGTTCTATACTCACACAGAAGCTTCACCGTTAAAGAGTCTCAATCGCCCTTCTGGTTCTCTTCAGAGGCCAAAACTCTTAATTTTGAAGCTTACTGTTCCTGCAGCACCTATTGCTCACGCTCCACCTAAGTGTTTGTATAGCATAAATCCATATTTCTGAATGGTGAGGTTGTCTGTTAGTTTCAGTGGAACTTCTTTTAAACACTGCCCTTGTAAAGTGCCTCAAAAGGATTTAGATGACTGGTTTTACCTTTTGGAAAAAAATTAATTTTAGTGTTTCTTTAAAGCACAGAGAATTTCAGTGATAGCGATAATCTGAGCATCCCAGGTGTTTCGATTGCTGATTCTTTCCTTTGGTTGGTATACAATATCCCCTCCTAATATTTTTAGTACTTTTTTTTTCTTCCCTCTGAAGGATACAGAACTGACTAAAATGCTGAAACAATGATCAGTTTGTGACATACCAAAGATATTAACAGATAAATTGATAAATAAGGATGCCGTATATATTTGCACTATAAGAATATATGTTTACACCACAAAACTTACTGCTTCCAAAAGCTGTGCCAGTGGCCAGTTGAAAGTTGGACTGGAGTATAAACGTTATTTTTGAGGGCCACTAAGTATAATGATGTGTATAAAACCTTTGACTTGATCATCTATTCCTGGACTTGTGAATTACCACTATATTTGATTCATACTTAACGTTCTTTCTCATGGTACAAACCTGAGATGGAACATTTAGTTAGATGGACCCATTGCAAAAGGACTGACATCCTTCCATCCATGTATTTAATATGTACTTCATTTATCTCTGACCTACATAGCATAGTTGCCGCTATAGATGCTTAAATTAAATTCTATCCTAAATAGAATCTATTGTGTACAATAGTTTCTTTGGCTAGCCGGACCTTCATCCAGGTACTTGATGGTACAAAACCAGGACAACTGCGAAGAAAACTACAGCACCATGCTTGTCTGAGGAGAGAGAAGGGAAGAGTTGGCAGCATCTTTCTGTGTTGGTTAGATGTTGCTGTAGAACTGTCAATGGATTCTCAAAGTCACTTTTCTAATACTGAGCCCTCTAACTAGGATGTTTAATTGTTGTTTCAGACACAAGCAGATCTTCAACTCCAGCCATGTTAGCCTCTGACCCAGCTACATGTCCCATCATTCCTGGATGTGAAACGACCATTGATATCTCCAAAGGGCGGACTGGTCTTGGTCTGAGCATTGTTGGAGGAGCCGACACTTTGCTGGTTGGTTGCAAAAACATGTGTGTCACTCGAGAAGTAATGATAATAAAATTAATGTGTCTGAGAGAATAGATTACTTTCTTCATTTGTTTCTGTAGCATTTATAGAAAGATACCAAAGATACCAGTCCAGGAAAAAAATATAATAAAAAAGAGAAAAAAACCCTTTGAAAGTTTAAGTGAACTTCTTAAATATTTTGGTAATTCATTGTGAAACATCTGACTGTTTTGTTTATCACCAATGAATTATAATAGGAATTTTAAGTTGCTCTTGGTTCAAAGTAGTGGCATGTTCTTTCAACGTGCTCTTTTTTTTTTTTTTTTTAATTTATCCACAGGGAGCAATCATTATCCATGAAGTATATGAAGAAGGAGCAGCATCTAAAGATGGGAGACTGTGGGCTGGAGATCAGATACTAGAGGTGTAGTGGCTTCTTTGATCACTTGTATTGTCATTTGCTGGCTAGACATCTTCTCTTTGTCTGCTGGAAGGTCATGCACACTCTGTCATTGCATGCATTCATTGCAGGTGAACGGGATTGACCTCAGGAATGCCACACATGATGAAGCAATAAATGTCCTCCGACAGACTCCCCAAAAAGTTCGTCTAACTGTGTACAGAGACGAGGCCCAGTACAAGGAGGAAGACATGTACGATGTGCTCACTATAGAGCTCCAGAAGAAGCCTGGCAAAGGCCTTGGGCTGAGTATTGTTGGGAAGAGGTATGAATCTGGAGAGTCAATGTCTGGGACTTATTGGGCATGCTCACGTTTCTGTGGGGTCTGGTGCTCAGATCCTGGCAGCTTCAAGGCTGTCCATGTCATTCTTGTGCCTAAGCTAATTAGTCATTCCTAGACAAACTAGCCCAGTGTTACTCAACAGAAAAATGAGACCATGTTTATTGTGTTCCCAATAGCAAGCCCTCAAACAGTGCTGTAATGCAAAATCCATGTGTATGTTTGCAGGAATGATACGGGGGTGTTTGTGTCAGACATCGTCAAAGGAGGAATAGCAGATACAGATGGGAGATTGATGCAAGGAGACCAGATACTGACAGTGAATGGAGAAGATGTTCGAAATGCTAACCAGGAGGCTGTTGCAGCTTTGCTGAAGGTATTGGGAAAAGGGAAGGTGGATGAAAGTCAGGAACTGAGATGCAGACTTTGTTTAATAGAACCACTTTAGTTTTATTCAGAGTGAGTTCAGACTGTTACTGAGATGTCAGTGAGAAGGAGCTGTGGATCCAGATTTGAACTTCGTGAAGTCCTGAAGCATTCAGATTTTGATACTTTGCTTGACAAAAATGGGAGTAGTGGTGGCGCAGAGTGCAATACGTTCATAGGGCAATAGAAGACTACTACCTAGAACAACCTAAAACTTCAACTGTATTTTCTTCAACAAACTGATTACTGGTCAACTATCTCACATTTTTAGAAAGATACGCAGAACTCACTGTAAGTGATGGAGAATTCATCAGAGTAGTTGTGCCAAAAAGTGATTACTTTCATAGTTGATAATGTTCATCTTTATTCTTTTCTGGGTATATCTAGTGTCATCTGACATCCATTAAATACTATAATGCATTTCCAGTAACCAAGCCATATGGTAAAGAAATTTCTTTCTCACTAAGATAATTAAAGTAAACTTCTATCTGCAACTCTTGGAACCAGAATTGGTGTTATAAGTAAATTTTTTACTTCTGATGTCCTCCCCCTATTTCCAAATCAGAATGAAGCCAAATACACAACATTTCCTGTGGCTGGGCAGGTAGTCAAGCTGGCTAGCTAGCTTGTCTGTTTTCTGTCAGGCTTTTGAGACATTCCTGCTGCATGGTAAGGATTTCGTCCAGTCAGCATTTTCCAATGGAAAACCATTCCAGTGGAAAAAATGTAACAGCCACCTCTCATAGCTGACTCTTGGATAAATGGACACACGATCATGCTTCTTTGCACTCACATGCAAAGGTATATTCTTCCAGGTCTTGAATGGTTCTTGGAGTTGTTTTTTTTTTGGGAGAGGGGGGTCGTGGGGTGGGGTGGGGGGGGGGCGTGGAGGCAGGGGTGGAAGTCAGGGGTTAGAAAGGTAAGGCAGGAACACTTTATCTGTATTTTCAGCATGTGCCCATGAGGGAGAATGCCAGAACTGGGTCTGTGTCCTGACAGTGAACTTGTTAATATACTTTTCTGGGGTAATAGTACTTTTCCATTCTTATCTGATACCTTATTTTATCTAAGGACAGTGTGTTTCTTTTTCATATGCTGCAGTTCTACATCTGCTCTAAATTAAAATGCCATTTTATTTGAAAATATTATTTTTTTTTTCATTTTGGCAAGCATTTTGGAGTATCTGATACTTAGCTGCCACTCATGATTTGTATATTCATGTTTTAAATACTTCATCCCACTCAGCAATGCTTGTAATTAATTGTCCTAGCTCTGAGAAATGAAGCTTTTAAAATACCTCAGATATATTATTGTTAACGATACTGTTTTGTTCACGCAGTATAAATGGAGTAAAGCAGGGTCACTCACATGTAGGGAGTCTCCTGTTTTTAGTTTAGCTATCAGTTCTGTTGTCATTCATGAGACTAAGATCTAGGACTGAATTGTCTTCAACTGCCTGAGATGTATTTTGCTAGTTTATTTATAATCTTTGGAAAATCCCAATGTATTTTAAGTGGCAGAAAACCATTAGAATGTGTCGCCAGGCTGAAAATTCCACTTCTTCTAGCAGTGTTTCTTTCTAGGGATCCCTAAAACGTGTGAAAAGCTGATCTTTTTTCACCTCATTTGGCTTAGAGATTTATCAAACAGGAGATTTCAGGAAGAGAGAGCAAGCTGTAATAAAACTAAATGTGAATTCATCTATTCACAAGTTCAGTTGGAAAGCATTACCTCTCACATTCTCACATTACAACTTTTAAATAGTTTCTGGGTTTGCATTTTATGTGAGGATGTGGTAATTTTAGGTACATAGATTACTTCCTCAAATTTCCATTTTGGATAAGAGTAGTCTATATGGTTTAATACGAGTCAATTCATACAAGCAGGAAGGAATGGTTTTGCCTGAACGTTGATCAAGTCTTTCCCAGGACATAGACAAGTAAACATTATTTAAACATAAATAAATAAAAAATTTTAGTAATAAATCTTTCTTAGTGGCATCCCTAAGAGAATAGCAACAGGATACGAGGTATGGAAACCCTGTTTGAATGGATATGTCCTGTTGTTACTTTTGATATATTGGTCTATTTCGTACTGTGAATTTTCTTACATGAACCTCTCTTAGGGTAGAATAGCTAAAGCATGATAAATCAAGGCCAACTTAAGTAATACTAATTTATTTGGATACAGGAATTGACACTAACAACTTCCCAGTGGAAGAAAGAAGGAATAGCAAAATAGCAACAAAACTTAGAAATTTCTACATTGCAGATGAGTGGTCTTCTTTTGGCACTACTTGTATTATTTTGGAAGTTGAGTTTTCTAAATGTTGTTTTTGATAATAACTTAGCTGTTTGCAAAATCAGCCTAATATATTGGTTTCTAAATATGTGATTGCAGGGTAAATTTTCTTCTGAGATATGCATTTTATGCAGATCTGTAAATAGTTAATAGTATAATTAAAAGCTTAAAGAGTAGTGGAAGGATTTTCCAGTGTGCAAACAGTCCTTATCACCCAGCTTCCTGTTGGGAGTCAGATGCAGAAAGGTCACTTAAACTACAGATAGATGTTTGGAAAACATCGTGCCCCAAAGTTCTTCAGTTATGTTGACATGGAACTAGAATAACAGATAATTTCAGCAGGAGAGAGATGACTAACTACAGTTTAAACACTTTGTTCTCAGAAATAATGATTAATCCTTTGAGATGTTATACTATTTTTAGTTCTTACTCTGAAAATAGTGAATTGTAGTATGCCTTGAGAAAAGCCCATCTTGAAAATATATGTTGACATTACAGCTGAGAAGTCAAAACTACTCCCTGTTAAGTGAAAGGTAACAGAATTCGTCTTCTTGTGGAATTTTCATGTCTTTATTGTAATACTGGTTAATCCAAAAAGCACCCTGCTGAGTATTGAATGTCATGGTGTACTTAGTCTGTGGGACTCTGATCCTGCCACGAGCTCTGCCTGCTCAGTGCTCAACAAGGGATTGTTAGCCTGTTATTTTCCCCTCTGTCGATATTTTGTTCTTCTACTACAAACTAATAAGTGACTTAAATATTGTCATAGCCTTTAATGTTGTAGACAGAAGAGATTTGTTCTAAGCAACTGGTTCTTTAGTGTTCATTAGGTACGGTAAGACTAGAGGTCGGAAGAATAAAAGCTGGTCCATTCCACTCGGAGAGGAGAACATCCCAGAGCAGCCAGGTGTGTAACTGTAAAACTGTTTAGTTTGGAAGAAATAATGGTTAAATAATGAAAGCAAATAATAAGAATTGGTTTTATGATGACATTGACTTTCCACATACCCGATCCAAGATTAAGCAAACTGGTTTTTATCTACTTCTTTTGGTAACCATTTTATATGTTCATTTTAGCATATTGTATCTCTTAAAGACATGATCTAGCTAAAAATTTGTTCCAGAAATGGCTTTGCTCTGTTGTCTGTGGTTTTTATGGCTTCAGCCTGGGAAGTAGAGAGTGCTTTGATTCTCATCAATACCAGAAGAAGTTGGAGTGGACTTTAGACCTCTGTGTTACTTCAGGAGTGCGTGGCATACAGTGGAGTATCATTTCAGAAAACTTACTGGAATTCTTCTCTCCTTGCATATTCTTTCTGTAATCTTGGTTGTCAGAAACAGGAAACCTGCACTCTTCCATCAGTCTTCTCTTAAGTTTGCTTATCGTGTTGTTGGTCTAATGGTTGAGTGTTGCAAACTTGCATCAAGTTCTGCATTTGAATGCATCCTTCATGTGGTAGAAGCCTACACTGTGGTTCTCTGCAGTAGGAGCTATATTTCTGAGCTCACAATTCACCATAGAAATTTCTTTGGTTATAAATTGAGTATGCAGATCAACAGGTACTGAAGATACAGCTTTAAGATAATTGAACCATTTCAAGTGAGCAGGTTAAGACTGGGTAAGACTCAAATGTTAGGCTCCCTTCAAAACAGCTAATGCCAAACAAGATGAAAGCTCTGGGCAGTCTTAATCTAAGGAAGAAGCAGCTCACAATGTTGAACGTTTTGGAGAGTCTGTAACAGTGAACAAACTAGTCTCACTGGTAGCCATGCTGTTCCTTTACAATGTACTGCAGGTATAGTGAAAGTCTTTCTGTAAATTGTGCAGATGAAGCTGTGTGGAGAGCCTAATCTTAGTTTTAGCTGATGCAGTGGGTGAACATGAAAGTAAAGATGAGGATGTGTAAAGATGTCTCTCTTGTATTCTGTCCCTACCTTGGTAATCATGGCTGACTTTTGCACCAGAAGATCTCTGCCAGGTGATAGAAGGTGCAGGTAGAAGGGCATAGCCTGGCCCTCAGAAGCAGCGCTTCCAGTGTTGCATGGGGTTGTAGGCATGCAACCTCTATTGGTCTGATGCTGTTTCAAACTAGGAGTCCTGCAGAGTGACCAAGAAATATGTGGAGGTTCACTGTGTCAGCTTTAACTGGGCACAGAAAAAGTAAAGTGCAGCAAGATCCACTGAATACAGTGGGTTACAGTTTCATCAGTTGGGAGTCTGAAGCTGGTTTCTAATCCCAGTCTTCACACTATTTAGGTCAGTGAAGGAAGTGGCAGTCTCTCATCATTCAGTTTCCCGGTTTCTGGGTCCAGTGCACCTGATGTCTTTGAAAGTGGTCTAAAGAAGAATACCAGTAAGTTTTTTTTATTATTCTTTCAGTATTTTATACATGTGAGCTGGCAGCTGAAATCTTTCACTTTCCCTAAAATGCTGTCATTACGTGCTGTAGGCCTGAAAGCGATTCCTTAGCCATTAGAACTCTGGAGGGGTCGTTACTGTACTGTACATCATATATATCTTTGAATAGCTTTCCATAAAAGAAAGGTATAAGCAGTTTAGCTACTGAGAATCCCAGTTGAGCCTTAATTTTCTGTTTAATTTAAATACGTCTTCAGGACTGTCTCAATCATAGAAATCCAGCTACTGTATAGTTAAATTAGATGTGGAATAGCTGTCTCATGCTTAAATTTAGAACAGTCACTTCTGACCCAAGTATTGCTAGCAAATAATAGTTTTTTCCATTCTATTTGAGCATGCTTAAGAGTCTTATTCCAAAAGTTATTTAAAGAGAGAGAATTGATTACTTTTTCACCCATTCTAGAAGTATTTCAATCCTATTAATTTAATGGCAGCCACTTTCAAAATCAGCTTAAAACATATGTCTGTAATAATCCAGCAGAAAGTTAGAATCATCATAGTAGTTTGGATCACTGATGGAAAAGTGTCCTAAAAATGCTAGTTTGACTTTTGTGTTTTTAAATTCATTTGACAGCAGCTTCAGAAATACAGGGACTAAGAACTGTTGAAATAAAAAAGGTAAGTTACAGCATGGAGTGGTACGTATCAGAACAGGTTTTGTAGATGTTGTCAATAGGTGTGTTTACAGAAAGGAAGAAGTCTGGCCCTCTAATCATTTTGAGAGAGGAATTGATGTGGCAGTAGCTAAGTAATTTGCCTGTCTTTTCAGATCAAGAATATGTGAGCTCCGCTGCCTGTGTTTTTACATCAAATCAGTGCAGTTTAGGCAATCACGTTTTGTGACCTGTTTTGAAAACAAAAGGAGGAAGGATTAGTCAGAGATAAAGGAACCTAGTTTTACTGTTACCAAACTGAGTTAAATCCAGACTTTGTTTTGGTGAAGTCAAGGGAACTACACCAAAGTTGCAAGACCATGGTTTGGTATTTCCTATTTTTCTTCACCCATACTTACAGTGGGTGGGCTTTTACATGACAGCTGCCAGGTTTTCAACTGTGAAATTCGTTTGACTTATTTAGAGGAGCATGAGATCTGAATCACCAACAGCTTCTGATTGTCCAAAATATTTATATTTATTTTATTTTGCCTGGCATCTCGTTCACGTGATTACATGGATTATATTTAGTCATTTACAGTAGAATCTGCAAATACCTGTTTACAATAGCAATTTTTGAAGCTGGGTGGTAAGTAGGCTGTTATATAGTAGTTTTCTTCTTCAACCGCAGGACACTAGGGGGAGCATAAACATTAATTCTAGGGTTTGGAAGGTTCGTAGTAGGAGATTGAAACAGACAGTATTAAGGACAAGCAATCCCTTCTGTTCAGTTTTCCTTGCCCAGACTTCCTATGCTGACATTAAGTGTCTGATGTTGAATCTGTAAGTATTTAGTTTGATTAAGATAAAATATACAAATAAGTCAGCAAATTGTCACCTATGACTGATAGAAAGAAACACATAGTGCTCTCTCTGCTTTCTTGAAATGATGCAAAGTGTATTAGTTTAAAAAATGGCTTTAGAGATAGGAATTCTGTTTTTCATAAATAAGAGCTTTAGTAAATTTTTGAGATGAGGCTACAATTCGCTGTATGTGTTTTTCTTTCCAGAAATATCTAATTTTTTCATTACAATAACAGGGCCCTGCAGACTCACTAGGAGTGAGCATTGCTGGAGGTGTAGGGAGTCCTCTTGGAGACGTTCCTATATTTATTGCCATGATGCATCCGAATGGAGTTGCAGCTCAGACTCAGAAACTCAGAGTAAGTTAATTGTTAAGAAGGTTGTAAAGATCGCATGGGTAATGCACAGTAATTACTTTAGGCAGGCAGTGGATTAGCAGTTTAATGATAGAGTCATAAAAGCATCTGGCTGTGATGATTTTTGCTGTTTGGATTGATGAGACAGTAACTTGAATTGATAGCATGGTAGAAGGTAATTGCTGGAAGATATGAACTTTGGGAAGGAAGTACTAAAGCAGTCTTGGATTATAGAGGTAGTCACCTTGTGAAAATTAGAGACTGGTTCAGAATGATGGACTATGTAAGTGAGTACCAGTGATGAGCCTGGTGGTCATTCCTGCAACTGTGTGCAGTCTGTTTTATCTCTCATTTTGCTATGCTTAGGACAGAGACAGTAACTTTTAGGTTCTGAATGAAAGTGGAAGGTGTTATCTGACACAGCACTACATGCATACTATATCAAAACTGTACCAAAGGTGACTGAATTTGACTCATGCTTCTTTGGAAATGGACAGTGTTATTTCAGGATGAATTCAAAAATACAATCTCTGATGATAACTTACTGCTTCATCTTGTCTTATCTTCAGGTGATGTGCAAGATGGTTTTTTTTACATGCTGTGTATTGCTAGGGTATTAGGATCAATTCTGTAAAGCATCCTTACTTTTTTACACTGAGGACACTAAACCAGTGTAATTTGCTAATTATGATGTTGAATTTTCTACCTGTGTATTGAGTCATTATGTGGTTCAAAGGCAATTTGCCTTCAAGAGAAAATGTACTGTTAACAGTTGCTAATTTCTTTTTTCCTTCTCTATATCACTGATAAAATCTGGCTAAAAGCAAATACACAGATTTGCTATTGTTAAAAGAAAGTCACAAATACATCTATGTAAATTTATTGATAGATTTTCTACATTTTCTTCTGCAGGTTGGGGACAGGATTGTTAGCATCTGTGGAACATCTACTGAAGGCATGACTCACTCCCAAGCTGTTAGTCTCTTAAAAAATGCTTCAGGCACTGTTGAGTTACAGGTAAAAAAATCTTCAGTGACATTTGGAATATTATTTGAATACTGTTTAGCCAGCTGCTACAGTGACTTATTTTAGTGTTGACATTCTCATTTTACTGGTTTACGAACTCTGTTCCTAGGTTGTAGCTGGAGGAGAAGTGAGTGTCGTAACTGGTCAGCAGCCAGATCCACCTACATCCAGTCTCTCATTTGCGGGACTAACTTCAACGAGCATTTTTCAGGATGATTTAGGGTCAGTAACTATAGGATGTCAAATCTCTGTAGCCTGTTATTTTAGGTGGGCCTTAGCCTGAAAAAATTTACAAATTCTAGCCAATAATGTATGAATTTTTTGACTTACAAATTTGATATACATGGGACCTGTAGGCCCTCTTCTGCATTTTTCATGATACAATTCGCTATGCTGCTTTATTTTGCCACTCTGTAGAGTTATGATGTGATTTGATGAGCCTTGGTAGCTGGGATTGATTGATACACCCAAAATGTTTTTTCTTAAATATCAAGGTCCTTTCCACAGTGGTACCTGTTTCTGTAGTGTTTTATCTAACACTGTGCTATCAGGAGCATTGAACTTCTCTGCTATACAGGGTATACTGCTTCTGCTATACTGCAAGGTACAGCTATATAAACAAAGTTTGCCTCAGACTCTGTCATAAATTGGAGGCATTTTTCTGGAGGAATAGGGAAAGAATGAATGGGCTTCTGTAGCGACACAGATCTACTTGGAAACACAGAACTTCAGAATTTCTTATATTCAAATTATATGTAGGGAACTATACCTATAAATGGTCTGTACAAACATACATACAAATACACAGTCATATATATTAGAGGAGAGAAGCACTTAAACCTTGCAACATAAAGTATTAGGGCTAATTTTAGACATTTTCTGAGAGGTGTAATGGGTTACAGGATTTTTAAAGTACATGTTTGTTATGGAGATTTGAGGTACTGGTATTGCATCTCTGCTTTGCTAGTAAGCATTGTTAGTGGGACATTGCAACAGTAACTACGCCCTGAGCTGTGTGGAAGAGATGTTTGAAATAGCTACGTTTAAGTAATAACAAGGGCATTAGGCAGTTACAGTGTTTTTCATGAACTAAAATAACCAGTTCATTATAATAAAAGCATTTGTAGTTACAGTGGCAATGGAAATGTACTGTTCAGCTTGAAAGGAAAAATACGTTTTGTTGAATCCTAAGTTGAGACAACATGCAATATTCTTTTTCCTTTTCTTAGACCCCCTCAGTACAAGACCATTACTCTGGACAGAGGACCAGATGGTCTAGGTTTTAGTATTGTGGGTGGTTATGGCAGTCCCCATGGAGACTTACCCATTTATGTGAAGACGGTGTTTGCAAAGGTGAGTGTAAATTTGTTCAGTGATCCATTTATTAGTTAGGTCACAGCAGCTACTATCTTAAATCACATCTGGAGTTGGAAGCTAAAGGATTGTTACAGTTTCTCACAGCTTTTCTTTCTTAGTGCAAGTGCTGGTCAGAATGTGCTTGCAGTATTTGAAGGCTATGGTCTTACAGATTCAGAATTTCCAAATGCATGGGACTTTGCATATGGCAGAGCCTTCTTTGACTTTCAGAACTGGAATTGTGCACATCGTTAGAAAAACAGCCCACTTGCCTTATGTGTAGTGTGTATTTTCTCCAAGTAGTAGAGGCGACTGTTTTATTTATTTTGACCGAGAGTCTGAAAAGTAGACCAAGGTAAAATTATTGAACTGGACCTTTGGAGAAGTTCAGCTACTGCCTTTGATTTGATAGTTTGGACTACCCTAGGAAACAACCTTGAGTCAGAGAAAACTGGAATCAAGAATCCCAAACTTTCATGGTAAATCAAAGTGCAGAGCTGGGTTTTGATTACTGCATTTCTTATACCAGTTGCTGAAAACTTCTTCAGACTTTGAAAATTTTACTTCAATGAAAGTAGAGTTTAAATTTTATACTACTGGATAAACAGGGTTAAGGCGATATAGAAATCTTGTAGATCCGATTTCTAGATGTGAAACTTAGACAGGGCAGGGCATACCACAGCACTAGCAGGCTTTACTACATTTGACTGTATTTGAGTAATTGAAAATATAAAAGTTTGAAGGGGTTTTGTGCACTGTGCCCATCTTACTCACACCGTAAGGACAGTGTGGGAGGGAGAAAAAAATGCATGAGTCTGCAGCTACATGTTGTATCGTTTCAGGGTGCAGCAGCAGAAGATGGACGCCTGAAGAGGGGGGATCAAATCATTGCTGTAAATGGGCAGAGTTTAGAAGGGGTGACCCATGAGGAAGCGGTTGCCATTCTGAAAAGGACAAAAGGAACGGTCACTTTGACTGTTTTGTCATGAACTGGCTGCCCAAAGTGGTAGGGTCAATAAGACCATGTTATTTACATTCCGCATAGCAAAGAGAATGGAAATGTTTATATAGCCTTCTTGCTCTTCCAGCTTCACAGGACTGTTACAACACTGAAGAAAAATAACATTTAACCATATTTTTATATACAGTGGAAGTATTTCTCTTACTGTCAAACCACTGAGACAGAGTTACTTCAACTATGGAAAGACATGGGTATTTTTCCTATTAGTATTGTAATGAATGCTTGTAAGCCACCAAAAAGAAACCAGATGTTTGCATTAATAACTACACAACAAAACTGGAATGTCTTACTAAGAGGCTTTGGATATTTCAAGTATGTTGGAAAAATGATAAAGTCACCAAGTCAAGGTGGGTGGCATGGGCAGCAGTAGTTAGAAAACAGAAATAAGATTGTTGAAGAAAGAAAGTATTAACAAAATATGGAATTTTGGAAAAAGAAGGAAAAGTATGTAATCTGGGGGCAGATGATTAATGGACTTAAATGGTTATTTGTATTATTTCACAATGCCCAAGTAGAAGGAGCTGGGTGGGTGACTTGGGTGGGGTTTTTGCTTGTATGTTTAAATTTCCTAAGTCACAGTGTATCAAAAAAACACCCTGTGATTTAGTTTGGTTTAAGTTTGAGGGTTTGGGGTGGTTTTTTCGTGTTTGATTTTGGGGGAGTGGGGGGGGGTGTGGGGTGGTGTTTGTTCTTTCTTTGGGGTTTTTTTGTTGGTTTTTTTTTAGGCAGAAGGGTGTGGGTGTTTGTTTTGAAAGGAGAGGAGTTGTACTCAAGGCTAAAAAATTATTTGCTAGTGGAAACTACTCCTGGTGAATGAGAGTGCCCAGCAACTGCAGTGTTAGAAGAACTAGATGTCTCTTTCATAATCGTAGTGTTTTCTAGCCTATAGGGGTGTGAAAGCAACCTTCCCAGTGTGAAATGTGTGTGCCCTCTTCAAGTGTGCAGGATGAATTACAGGATCAATGCAGATGTTTCTGTGAGCTGCTTGAATCAGACCCACGAACACCTGCTCGGGGCAGGTTTACTCAGCTGCAGACAGAGGCCTGGGGATACTTGGTTAAGCCAAGGTGGCAGAGTTGATGTTGCGGTGCTGCTGCCACTAACAATAGCAGCAAAGATAGAGTCCTCCTTCGACTGAGGAGGCCTAAAAACAGGAGTTGAGAGTGGGTGAAAAGCTGAAAATCTCTCCCAGTGGAGAGGAGTAGTAAGTAGTGAAGGTCTTCCTGCATCAGCCTTACACAAAAGAGAGGAAACTTGATGGCCACAAACACTGTTTTGGGGATATTAGAGGCACAAATATGAGACTGTGCCTAGTAAGTGCAATGCAACCATGAAGCTGTTCTTTGGGCAGCAGTGTGGTCAACAAATTTATCAACAGCCTCAGTTTCCTAATTTGGGATCCTCACTAAAACTTTGTCCAAAACCTGCTCTCTCTGAAACCCTTCGCTGGTGGCAACCTGCCTTTGCCTCTGCTCTTTCAAACTGGCTGTTAGGAATGTGGCACGTGGAGCACACTTTGCCCATGATTTACCTTTCTGCAGGAAAATTTCTTCTGAGGGGAAAAATACCTAGCTAATTAGCCGCAAGACCTTTGTGTTAATTAGCAAAAAAAAAATTGTTGCGAGAAGGCCACCGTGTCGGTTGTCGTTTAAGAGAAATCTGAACTGCAAATGCAGGCATTGGCCAGGCCTTCGTTAGGAGAAGATACAAAAGACTAGCATTTGTTTTAGTGGGACACAGAAACAGTGTTTGGAATGTCTGTGAAATGGTATTAATAAACTGGTAGCTATCTCTTAAGTGAATTAACTAAAAAATCCCACCCTCTTCGTCTCTATTCTAGAAGTTACTCTGTGGTAGGCTAAGATGAAAGAAGACATCTGGTACCGTTACTGGATGCTCCAGCCCAAACCATTCTATGCTGTTATTACTGAATTGCTCTTCTGTAGTTATCCCTTGGTTAGAGTGAGAAATGCCTACATTAGAATAATAAGTAAAGTCACTTTAAATAGTATCTATATTTGTAACAGAAGTAGTATACAGATACTTGGTTACTGCTGTTGTGTTTAAATGGAGGATTTAAGTGAATAAATTCCAACCTGTCATGATGAAGAAATAAAGCTGCAGGTGTGTTTCTCATTGCTTTACAATGGCATGTTTGTATTGTTCATTCTGTTGTGAAAGATTAATTCAAAAGAATTTCCTTTTTTTTTTAAAGGCATTTCTCTTTATGTGAACCTGAAAGCATCTGCTGAAAATGGCTTTATGTGGATTTTAAGGCTTTGTCTTTGCTTGCAAACACTTAGCAAATCCATGAGACCAAATACCAAAACTATCTAGGAGTTAATATGAAGCTACCTTCCGTTTTTGAAACGGACAGCATTAAAAATATAGGAAAGGCTGTTGCATGACCACTGCTCATTGGCCACCATGCCCTCGACCATGAGGTGTAATAAACTTTGCAGGCTTAGGATGTTTCATTTTCTTTATCCTTTGGTATTCAACGCAACTTTCATATCACAGGGATTTAGTCCTGTAAAGGACTAGGTACTGTGGCCCCTACCAAGTCTTCTGGGTTTGGTTATGTTTTTTCCATGTGGCTCTGTTAACTATGGGACTTGGCAGGGTTGGAGCTGAGGGGCCTGGCATCTTAAAGGCTCTGGTGGGTTCAAACACCTATTCCTTTGTCTTTACTCTCACCTATGCAGTGCTAGTAACCTTACAGTGGTGTTAAGGAGAGACCGTCGCTTTTTGTAAGTGTGAGCCAGCACAGCTGGCTCACGGGAATGCAAATGCTTCATTTCTTGGCAGTGAGCAGGTATCACTGGCATGGCTGCTTTCCTATTCATTCCTCTGATTGATTTTTATTGCTGGGTTAGCTTTATGGAATCAATGGTATTGATAAATCTCAGTTGGGAGAGTGGGTGGAATTTGATAGCTATCGAAGTTCCCCTTCCCTTCACCCTATCCAGCCTCTTTTTAAAGCAGAAGAAACTCTATATTCTGTAGACCTAGACCTGGACTTGCTGGGGGGGGGGGGGGGTGGGGGTGGGCGGGATGGGACCCAAACAAACCACAAAAAACCAACCGACCAACCAAAAAACTAAAAGAAGAAAAAGGTTGTTCCTAAGTGGCAAAAAGATGATTTGTTTTACTGACAGAGACTTGCAAGTAACGTGAAGGAACTCAGTACCTTTGATAGTGTTTTGCAAAGAAAGCCTTATCTCAAAGTGAGAGTGACATTGAGAAGAGGCTGGAAGTGGTTTCCCACAAACACCTTTTTCTTGCATTTTAAAAGCAAATTCTTTCGAGCATCTAAAATACGTATGTGTAGGGAACACTTCTGGCACCACTTGAAATTACGAAGAATAGAAAAAAAAATTCACTTCCTTTACAAATGGTATTAAAACTGTGAACACTGTTGTCCTTAGCATATTCAACACCTGCAGTGTATGTAGAAGCTGGCTTTATTTCCTTTTGAACTGGAGATCATGCATCTTCCTCAACAGCTGTGTAGACTGTAATTTTAATGCATTTTCGTTCATAGCCACTTTTGCAGGGATATGTGATTGCCAAGCTGTGCCACTGATATTTGGGAAAGTCGTAACTCTGTCAGCTTGGATGGATCCATTTCAAACACTTGAGGACAATATACTTACTAGTGGAAGATGATGCCTAAGTAGATCGAGGTTCCTAACTTTTTGCCGTATGTTTTTGTTCTCCTGGGGTAAAATCTTCCACAATATTACTGAACTTTCTACTCCCAGTGAAAATGGTAACAGTAGAAAGGAGAACAATTTCTGATAATCCTGTAATCCTGAAAGCTGCATACATCCCAGTTGAACATAACAGAATTATCCAAACTGGATTATCAATTTTTAACTCCAGATTTTTTGTTAAGTTGCAGAAGCAAATTGTTTTTAGAAAGGGAACTAAGCAGGCGTTCACTTAGTCTTTCTCATCAAACTACTTTCTCGTCAGTCCATTATTTTTGGTCGTAAGATAAGCATAGTTTAAGTATATAACTCTCTTATTGCATAAAGGGAGTGTTTGAATCATGTAAAATGAGTCTGGTCTGCGTTCTTAGCTGAGAGTGCTACGCTGGATATTTTAAGTCCTGTTAGTTAGATGTCCAGTTCACCCATAGCTGGCAAGCGGAAGGTTTTTGTCTAATATGGTAGGCTTTGAATTTGTCAGCAGTTGTTAATGTTTTCAGGCATTTCAGCCTTTGGCAGTGTATCAGTTAAGATTGCACTTCTAACGTAGTTCAGTTTAGTGAAGAGTACACTTCGACTAAGCAAGGTAGGCATTACAGCTAAAAGGGAGTGAATGTTTTTCATGAGTGTTTCTGTGGGATGTGGGATTATTTTTGAGACGCTCATCAACAGAGTGTCAGTTTGTTGCATTTCCATAGTGGGTTTTTGTACTCCTCACTGTTGACAGCCACAGAAGAGTGCACGACTGAGAGGAATGAGACCACAAGGTACATTTTCAGGATGCTTTATCAGGTTTCCCCTACGGCACACCAGACAGAGATAAGGGAGCCTGAGTTTCTTGGTGGGCACCTCACATGAGCACTTAGGCTGGGGCACACTAAAGGTCTTTGCAGACTGGAACTTTAAGGTACCTTCTCATCACAGGGATGCCATAGCCACCGTGTCCAACACTTCAGAGTTTCACATTATTGGGGATTTTACAAAAAGCAATGGAAGCAACATCTTGGGTAGTTAATAGGAAATGAGTTATTCTCTGTTTGGGGAGAATCTTTGTCTGAAACTGTTGAAGACATATACATTTTTTTCTGTCCTGAAAAGATTTATTCATTACTCTATGTTGAATGTGGGTATGTCTGATGGGAGTAGAAATGTCAGTGTTGCAGATGAGTTATAAATATCAGTATAATCCTAATGGTTAAAGCAGCAAATGTTCACTGGGGTTCCTGTTTGTGACAGGAACCACTGGGGACAGATGATAATAAAGATTGTCATATGGGAAAATCATTAACCTTTGTCACTGTCACCAAGACCAGAAGATGGTTTGAAGTGATAGTGTTCATGTTTTTGTTACGCTTTTTTAGTAAGTCTACACCAACTCTTTTTCCCAGATAATCATAATTTCTACCAGTGACCAGTGTACTTTCTAAAGTGCCTGCAAAGAACTAGTAAGGTGTTGGGATACTCTTGGAATGAAAAAAATGACTCAGTCATTGTTTCAGATACGTAACTTTGAAATATATACAAATGCAGGTAGTGAAGGAAAATGACACTCTTAATATTAGAATTCTCTTGGGGAATCCAAGCAACTCCAAACCTAGTATCTGGGCTGGAGACTTCATTTTTGGTAGTTAGGGATTTAAACAGAAGTGACACATTTAATGTGGTAAATTACTGTTGTTGCATGGTGATCTTAAACAGTGGATAATACTGGCTGTATCTGCAGCTTCTTTTTGCATGCACCTGGATGGTTCACTGCTTGAATTCCCGTGTCCTTAAAAAGTTCCTGTAAAGAGAAGACTTAGGCTCCACCATTTCCCTTGCAAGCTGTGCTTTAATGGAAAATAAGGTCCAGCAGAGACCTTATAAGGAAAAACCTTATTACGTTTTTTCACCAAATATGTGTGTTAATTAGTTCACAATTGTCCACTGTTTGTGGTGGTCTTCACAGTCTCCTGGTGAAGCTTTAATAGCCCCTTTCACAACACTTGAATAGCAGCAGTGATTGCATTTGTGTTAAACTGCCTGACTACCAAAGCCTTTGCAATAAGTATAAATCTGTCCTGGCCAGGAAAGTGAATTACTGGAGACAAGGTGGGAACCTCCTGGGTTGAGATGCATTGCCTATTATGACTAAGTACACTCATTTCAATCTGTGCTCTCTCTCCCTAGGACTCTTGGCTGTTCTTCATGTCAAATGGCAGCTGACCATCGTAATTCTGTGTAGTCTCTTTCCCTCTGGAAAAAGGCCTTTTCCTATTGCAGTCACTAGAGCTGAAAGAAGAAATATAACAGGACCATTGTCTTTAAGTGCAGATTTATGGAATATTAGCATTTAGTAGAAGTAACTCATTAACAGTTTACTGTTTGCTGTCATGGGGCACCCTCTTCACCACTCTAAGAAGTCAGAGACTCTTCAAAGCTATTTTATTTTGCCAGCAGCCAAACCATTCCTGTCTGCATTTCCCCTGCTCCTATTTCTTTTGATTTCTGTGTGTGTTGGGACAAGCTGTTAAGTGTGAGGGGACGATGTCAGAGGCTTTGTGTATGTGTGCATGCACATGCACATGTGTACATATGCGTATCTGTGTGCAGTTTAGGGAATAATACTGCATAAGTGCTAATTATTAGCCTGCAGATACTTCCTTCCAGGCCTGATTTTTTTTTTTTTTTTCGTGAAGGAATTAAAACAGGCATTCTAGCCCTTTTTAATCTGTAGGTCTCGAAGGATTTATAAAAAGGGAGTAAAATATTTGATGTATTCTAATGTCAGGAAAAACTGCAGCAGAGGGATTATCTGTTTCTTCTGCATTAGACTCTGATTATTGTGATTGCCCATGAACCTTTTTCTAAACGTGAGTATACATCTTTCCTATCAGCCTGCTGTGTGTAAGAATGGAGTACATTCCATTTTATGCTTTCAGGGCAATGAAATGCTATTTGAAGTTAAGAAATGTTTGGGTCTGGGATACTGATGCAGGTTTTGTCAGACTAAGAGCACCTGATGAAGTATGCTCCATAGGTCCTCACTGTGAAAAGCTTTTTATTTAGACCCCTGTCAAAGTTCTTGTATTCATAGGGCGGTTCCTTTTACATGTAGGAACTGTACTCAGTTTTGCTCAGCTGATGGTTTGAACTCATTTACCTGTAGATATTATTAACACTCAGACTTGAGCTTAAACCCCTTTGACCAAGCCCAGAAGTGGCAACCCCAAATTAGATTGTTTTCCTTCTCAGTGCCAAGGAGAAGATGAACCAAGAAGAAATCTCAGCAACAAGCAGCAATGAGACAAAGGTATTTGCTGGTGTCTGCCAGCCCTTTTGCATTTCTCTGTAGTGAAAGGTGACTGGAATTGACCTAGTCTGAACTTCCCGTTCAAAAGTGAATGAGGAGAGGGGAAGTGCTCACCTGTTCAGGCACAAATAGGCCTGGAGGTGGCCACCAGCAATCAAGAAAAAGCTGCCTGTATGAGTGTTTCCTTGGTGTTTGAAGAGAGAAGAGTGTTTATGCAGTCAGCTGCTGGTCTCAGCCTGGGGACTTAGCCTGGGAGCTTGGGGGTGCCGACGCTTTGTGGGAGAGGCTATCCGTCTGTAGTTCCCAGCTTCACACGCACACCTTGAAGTCAGACCAGGCATGGAAGCGGGACCTGGATTTGTCCGTAGGTGCCGCCTTGTGCGTAGCTGCATTTCTGCGCATTAGTCGTTTTCGGGGCTGGCCGCTAGATAGCACTAGAGAATCAAGCGTGGGCTGCAGAGATTTAAACAAGCTCGAGCTCTCCAGAACTAACAACCACTGGACTCTGCGGCTAGTGCTCAGCTCTGATCGGCAGCCTAATGGAAATTGTTCAATCAGGAGAAAGTTATTTTAACTCCTGATGTATTTAAAATGTCTACACTGATGTATTCTCAAGAAAAAAAAAAAAAAATCCCCCAAACGTAGACATAGCATGAACAGTTACCCTACTCTAGCCCTCTTCTTATTACTTTTGATCTTTATTGAGGGCCACAACCTTGAGCAAATTGTGCATTAAATCCAAAATGTTTCATACTGGCCATCACAAAATGAATGCTTTAAAATTGAAGTAAAAATACACCTCTAAAAATAACTGTAGGGATATATGCTTTTCAAAACTGTGCCTCCAAAAACATATCCTCGACAGAAGTGATTTGCAGAGAGGGTAACACATCGTCTGTGCCTGTCACTTTCTGGAAGTTTACTCTATCCTTTGCAGAATTATTTGGCATTTTAGCTTTCCAAGAATAGTTTAAAGTAATGAAGAAATCGTTACTGTCTCTGTAAGAAGCCAAGAATTGAAGTTTTTAATCTCTGCTATGAAAATCAATGAGTACATCTTCTACTTGTTTACTGATAGCCTTTCAAGAAGCCCCACAGGAAGGTTTTTCTAGGGGATGAAGAGATTGAAAAAGGTGTTGGGGAAGGGCATGGCTTACTCCCTGCTTGTGCAGTGCATTTTCATAAGTTTTCCATTCCTCTTGCAAACCATATACTTAATGCATGTATGTACTTTTGATCTGCACATCCAGGAACAGTTTTTCTGACAGTCCTGAGGAATATACGCAAGTATGCATGGTGGTGTGCAAGGTGAGAAACTTGGTGTCCTGACCTTGGTTTCAAAATGCTGTGTAGGTGATGACAAATTCTTCTATTATATATTAACAGGGTTTGTGTACCCAAATGCCACATGCTCCTTTGATAGTGTCTCAAGCGTTTTTGGCAAGGATCTAAAATTTGAAATTTGCAGGTCTTGAACTCCTAGAGTAATGTCTCCTAAATGCTTGTCTTGAAGGACAGATCCATAATCAGTTCAAGGCATCTGGCTCTTGCGGCTTGCTTCTAAAGTACATTAAACAGACCGATATCAAAATATGCAACTGCACTGCGGCTTATTTGCTATAGGCATGCTTCATCTTAGGTACAGGGACTTCAAGGACTGCAGTCTTGGCTGTCGTTGATAGAAGCTTGCAGGAACTCCCAGCAGACTGGGCTGATGGCTGTGTGAACTCTTTCAGCCGGTAAGCTCGTTCTTGCAGAAATGACAGCCTGTTATCAAGAGATGCATGGGCTATCTTTGAGGCTTACTTACACTTACAGTACATCCAGAATATCATTACCTACCAGCTTTCTATAGAAATTCACCTTCTCCTGTCAGTGTGTGAGAGGTGTATGTTTAAACAAGATAAGAGATTTAACAGCACTGAAGGTTGATCATCTGTTTCTCCACAATTTAAATGGAGATTTTGCAGCCCTCCTTTTCCCTCCCACGCCAGTCCCTCATCTGCAGCTCAGAGGGATGAACTTTCTTGGTGATAAGAGTCAATTACAAGAACATAGACCTGGGGAAGGTTTGTCAATCGCACTTCCAGCCTGCTTCAGGCATCCTTTACTGGTTGACAGCTATTTGCAGTTGGCAGGCCAGCCGAGAGGTTACCTGCAGGACTGGAAGGCGAAGGTATAGCAAGATTAGAGACTGACATTGTGTACCACAAATCCTTCCAGCCCCTTTTTGGCCTTATTTATTTATAGCACGTATAAAACTGTACTAAGCATGTCCGGACTACTACTACACTTCACTTTCAAATGCAGCAGATTTTACAGCGTTTGTTCTGTGATTTGTTTTGCTCCAAGTGCCAGTGGCAGGGAAGCTGTTTTTGTAAGTGCTTTGAAAACAAGTTTCAGCAAAACTGATCTTTATCAGATCCTGTTGAAAAGGCTGCACATACTGAGTAGTGAAACAGGCCAGTTAAATTTTAATCTGGGTTACATAAAAGATTGTTCTTAAAGTGGCACATATTGACATTGTTCTCACACCCATTAACTTGCAGCTGGAAAGTGAAAAGGCCAAGAGACATGTAAAACCTCTGTGTGTGTGTCTGTTCATGTGTATAAAAACAACTTTTAGGTAGAATCACAGAAACCTTTCTGCAGCATCTTGGCAGTTGTGGTGTTTTGTGTTTTTTTCAGGGTGGGGTGGAGGGATGGTGCTTGGCAGACGGAGAGTTATGTAATTCAATAGCTCTTTTGGGGGAAGAGTCTTTGTTTTTGGGGACCTGCTGTCAATTCACTGAGGGTCTTTTTCATGTAAATTTAGGAGAGGATTGAGGTTGTACCCCGAAGCACACGTGTGGCCTGAGCTTGGAAGATTCCTAAGTAAAGGCAAAAGAATACAATGCATATGCTTGTGCAAAAGCTTATTATAGGTCGTATAATTTAGTTGAGCCGCCCATGTACAATCCTAGCCAGTTATTTTAAAAAGTGTGTCCTGTTGGATGCTGTTCTTTGTGAAGGACTGGCAGTTACTGCAACGGGAGAATCAAGTAAGGACACATGTGACTAGATAAACGAAACTACCACTCTTGAGAGCTGTAGGACTGCACCAGTGCAGCCTAGGAAAAATGAGAAGACAGTACAGTTTGTGATAGTATTTCTTACCTCTAGTGAAACTCGAAGCAAGATTTTTTTTCCAAGTAAGTAACTTCTGATCTTTAATACTCATTTTGAAGTCTTTACAAAGTTTGTCTTCTAATTAACTTTATTTTTAAAGGACAGGGGGTTTTGTGTTTGGTGGTGTTTTTTTGTTTTGTTTGGGGTTGTTTTTTTTTTTTTTAATTAAGAACTGTTTTTTCTGTGTTGTAAAGTTACACTTTAGGGTATTTTAAGATCTAAGAACAAGTAAGCTCTATAGTGTGCCAAACAGAGGTCATTTACATACCTGTGATGCCTATTAATCTACATCAGAAGCCTTTCATATTTACACCTGTGTACTTCAGATGATAAAATGGCCCAAGGCATTTGGTTCCCCCTTTGGTTTCAAATGCTGTTCCATTAGCATTGGTTATGACTTCACTTACATGCAGGACTGCCTCTTAAATTGCCATGGGGAAATCTTTCCATCTTTCCTTGATTTCACTTCTTTTTTTTTTTTTTTGCCACGAGAATTAACTATTAATCAAAATCCCAGGAACACTGCTGTATCTTATTCAAGCAGGTTGCAATGGCCAGCTGCTGGGTGAAGTGGTAAGGGTGGGTGAGAATGATAACATGCACAAGCATCAGAAGAAACAGAACAAAAAACAGCCTCAAGAGCTGGGAGGCCAAGCTTGCTTTCCTTGACCTATTTGCTGCTGAGTCTTTGGGAAGCCACACATCCTCCTTGTTAATTGCATTTGGTCCCCAAAGATGGCTGAGACTGCTGTTGAGGCTGTGTCTTCAATGTGGTGAAGTCTCAAAATGATGGGTAAAGCAGTCTTCATCTGAGAGGAAGGATCAGAGCAGAAGAGGGTCAGAAGTAGGGAGATGGCCTTCTGTCTTGTCACAAAAGCTGTGCCTTTTATTAAAACTAGAGCTAGGCTCAAGTCCTGGCCCAGGAAAGACAACTACACAATAAAACTGTATGGTTTGTTGACCAGAAACTATTGTCAAACCCACACTTCACACATTTTAGCAGTGATGATTAAACCTGTCTTCCTCTCCACTGTGGATGTGGTCTTAAGCTTGCTTGCACCAAAACTGTGTGGCTAATTGCTTGTGTACACTGCCCAGCATTATTTAATTAGAAAAATGTGCTTGGCAGGAGGGAGATGGAAGCTGGAAAAGACAGAGTGCTTGTCAACAATCTATGTGGCTCCCAAAAGAGCAGGGTAAAGGTGTGTGAAAGGGAAATGGTAAAACGCTGTGTAAGTGGTGGTATGTGTGGCTGCTGACAGGCTGGCACATGAGGGTGAGCAAAGGTATCTGACTGAAAACTTGAGGAGCCACACACTGTGTTGTCCTCTCTCGGCAGAGGTGCAGGAAGGCTTGGCACTGCCTTTTGGGTGCTCTATAACCACTATTCTAGTGCTGACTGTGCACCTGAGTAAGGCATGGCTCAGAAAGGTCAAGAAATTTCCTGCCTAGCTGTTTCTGCTGACAACTGGTAGTTTAGGAAAATTATGCTCTGTCCCTTAAGAATCAGTGGGAACATCCGCTAAGCAATCTCCTTTCTGTTTTCATGTCTTCCACACATCTTACAAACATGCCAGAGATTCAGATTTGTGTGTTTTGACCCCCAAAACCCAGTTAAGATGAAGCAGGGACACCACCAAAATAGGACAAAAGGAGGCGTCTTTTGCAAAGTGCAGTTACCCTTAGAAACTGCCTTCAGATTGTGCAGGGGCGTTCAGACGAGAGGTGAGGCGAGCTGAAAGCAAGCAGCAGTCAGTCTGAAAGATGGCTAATGTTTAAAGCCAAGCTCAGTTCTGGAGACAAGTAGTATATGTATTGCATGCTTTATTGATAGACTCCTCAGCTAGGTGATGTGGGAAAATAAATCTGAATTTCAGCTGGAAGGTTTTCCCTCTCCATCTGTATAATTACTGTTTCCCTCCTTGCTTTTTTTTTTCCAAAGACCTGTAATTACTACTTTCGCAGATAAAACCTGTAACTGGAGTTAAGGCAACTATAGTAAGCAGCTGTCTTTGCGTTAGTGATTAAATCAAGCAGGGCAGATCTGAATCAGATTTGTAAAGCATAAATTTACATTGTAGCCAAACAAACTAAAAGTAACACACCCCTTACCATCTGCTCAATGAAAGTTTCCAGCACTTGTGCTGCAAACATCCCCTGGAACCACTGTCACCGAAAAATAATTGACAAATGGTCCGAATGATTCAAGGGATGATCAGTCCAGTGCATGGCATCAGGGCTGCCTGGCCTGCAAGGGGCCGCAGCAAGGGCTCGTTTTGCATCCAAATGTATATTTTTAAGCCAAAGCGTAGTTGTGATGTAAATCCAGCTACATGATTCCACCCATTAAAGGTATAAATTCATGGACTTCATGAAGAAACTTGTTCAAATACCCAAACTGAATATAAAGAAAGTCCATACTAAATACTTTTATTTATCTGGGACAAACAGGATGCAAATTGCCAGAAAAGTTTTATCGTACGTTAAGGACCGTTTGCTGTGCAGACAATGCCATGGAATTCTGACGTTCGTTTCAGTTTTGATAGAGGCTTCAGGTGTCAACCTGAGGAAGTCCCACGGTTAAGTGTAGGCATAGCTACCAGTTCAGGTTATTCCAATGGCTTGACTTTGCTGAGATCTACCTGCCACAACACTGTTCAGTTATGACTTGGTTATTCCAGGAGATTTGGAGAGGAATTCCAACAGGACATTCAGGTAAACTGGAGACTGCATTTACAAGGTGCATGTTTCTAACAAAATGAATTTGTAGGGTGGAACTGTTGTTTCTGAAAACACCCAGCTTATTTATTTTTCAGTGTAGTTATTGTTGACTAATTCTCATGTGGCTCCTTCAGCTGACTGCTCTTGTGGCACAGCTTCAGCTTTAGTCTCCTCCAAAATGTGTCCAGTTTGGGTGGTTCACTACATGAGGTGAATTAATATGGTCAAAAATATATGTTAGGAGTAAACTCCAGATCCAGGCTGAAGTGCTAATGCAGAGAGACCCAGGTAAAAATATATATGCTTGCAATAAAATTTTGACAATGCAAAGTGGTTATTGTTAGCCATCAAAATTGTTTCTAAGTTTTGGAAGCTGTTTTAACCAACAGATTTGTTACTATGATATATGTGCATTGATAAAGAGAGGTAGTGTTCACTTGAGGTCCAAGTCTAACTTGTTTCAGATGAAGGACATCATAATGAATATGTTTGCATATAAGAGTCTGCGTGCAAATAGGGAGGAACAGGGCTGTGGCTTAGGTAAAGCTTGTGTGTTCCTATACAGAGCAGCAACGGAGTGATGTGATTCAAGTATGTGCTTTAGTCCTGTCCTCAACATAAATGCTTCCACATTTTGCAGCCATTAAAAAAATTAATCCTTTTTCTATGCACTTGTTTTAGGAAGGAAGTATTAGATGGCATTGAGGAAATGCCATTGAATTACACATCTTTACATGTAGAGTCTCTCTCTCCGAGTTACTATTTGACCACTGTAGTTACACAAATCAGTCCTCAGCTTAATGTATTAAGCCACTGTGATAAATCGTAAACAGCATAAGGGAAGTGGCATTCCTGGCTCTTTGCCAAAGATGAATCACCTTCTCTTTGGATTGGACCTAGGACCTATACTTATTACCAGTTACACTGAGCCCATCAACAATTCTATCTTAATTAAGTACTATAGGGGCATTGAGGTTCATGTGCAAGATTGTAAGGTAGAACTTCTGGGAAGGTACACTTGCCCATCTTCTGTATCCAGGAAAGGTACGGTGGTAAAGGGAGAAGCAATTGGAAAGTCAGCAAAGCCCAGACCTTATTTAGAGCTCTGTGGCTTGAAATCAGTACCATCTGCTCTAGCCAGAAAGTCAGAGATGGAGAAGAAATGAGCAAGAGTTGACATGCAGTTGAAGTGAGCGTTTCACCCACAGTGGGTAGAAGTAGTGCAGATGTCAACGCTGCTGAAGTCCAGAACTCAGTGTGTTTCTCCAGGAGGGAATGGTGCTGTGCTGCTCTCAGGCCAGAGGACTTCCCAAGGTCTACATTCCAGCTCAGCCCCACCACGCGCTGGGTTTCCCATTCTGCTCAGACAATGGGCTTTGCACTCTGGAGCAGGGCAGCATTTCACGGATCATAAATGCAGATATATGGGAAAAGGGCCAGTTGCCTCTGCTAGATGAACGCAAAGCTTGGCTTACTTACCCTTCCTTTGTTTTCTGTGCTTTTCAACAACTGTTGAACGTGGCAGCAATAGTTTTTTCAAGTGCTGTTAGCTCTGTGTGTCACTTTACCCTGATTAGCTGTGAAGATATTACTGAGATACTGCTGGAGCAGTTTAGGGAAGATCCAGCGTCATTAGATTGCTGCCTTTGTGATCAGCAGCTTCTGATGTGTTTTATGCTTCTTTTGCTTAATGGAGACATTGTCGGAAGAGAATAGATTTTCTTTCTTCTCTGTGCTATTTCTCTGTGAGTGGTCACAAAACCACAGGTTACAGCTTCTGTTTTCGTTTCAGTATGTCTAAGGTAATATTAATCCTGAATAAGATTTTTGAATCAGAGGTGTGAGAGGTATATATATAGAGAGAGTATAAATATACACTATATACTATACATACTATAGTATATATACTATAAATATACACTATACTGCTACATACCGTATGTAGTTTTATAGTGTATACTTAGTGTGCATGTAGTATAAACCTATGTATATACACGTACATAGTATACACATATGTATAATATTTATTAGTCTACGTATACTATATATAAGCATAGTTATTATACATATACTGGTTTATATGAATGTGTATGTATACACACACTGTTTTAATTGTATTTACCGTCATCTGATTGCTGTTGGATGTGATATTCAGAAACATGGAGCTGTATAGAGCAGATTGCAGTGTCCGGTTGAGCACAAAATGGGTGTTATCTCTCAGAATGAGAGCTAAAGTCAAATGGTCCTCACACACTTACTTGTTACAAATCTCCAAGTAATTTCTCCCAACTCTAAGTACCTTGAAAGTGTTTGCTTTCGGGAACTATCTTAGTGAAAAGGAAACTATTATGTCATGGTTTAACCCCAGCCGGCAGCTATGCACCACACAGCCGCTCACTCCAGTCGCATGATGGAGAGACTCAGAAGGCTAAAAGTGAGGAAACTCATGGGTTGAGACAGTTTAATTAGTAAAGGAAGAGCTGTTCATGCAATCAAAGCAAAAGAAGGAATTCATTCACCACTTCCCATCGGCAGGCGGGTGTTCAGCCATCACCAGGAAATCAAGGCTCCATCACATATAACGGGTTCTTGGGAAGACAAACACCATCACTCCAAACATCTTCCCCTTTCTTCTTCCCCCAGCTTTATATGATGAGCATGATGTCACATGGTATGGGTTATCCCTTTGGTCAGTTGGGATCAGCTCTCACAGCTGTGTCCCCTCCCAACTTCTTGTGCACCCTCAGCCTTCTCACTGGTGGGGTGGGATAAGAGACAGAAAAGGCCTTGACTCTGTGTAGGCACAGTTTAGCAGTAACAAAGACAGCACGGGGTTGTCAACACTGTTTTCAGCACAAAGCCAAAGCATAGCCCCATACTAGCTACTATGAAGAAAATTAACTCTAATCCAGCACAATCTCCACCCCTTATTCCATATAATTTTTGTCATGCTCAGGTCCCACACTACATCCTCATTAACTACCACCCCCCTTCCCATCCTTTGATAAAATAGGCACATATCATTCCCTTAATCTATGGACCACCCCTGTAAAATGTCCACAGAATGTTCACTGAGTCCATTCAGTCCGTGATTTGGGGCCCATCTATTATGGTGGCTACTCAGGACAGGAGAGGTGGTGTGTTTCATGGAGTTACTGGTACCAAAGCTAGCTCAGGTCGGGTCACTGCTGCACTTGCACTGCTTCCTTTAAGGCTTGTTCTCCATTGTTTCAGGTAGTTCCTGCTATAGTAATTCCCATAACACAACTCAGATCCTGGGTAACAACAATTTAAAGGTATTTCCGTTACAGGCTCCACCCCTGGTCCCTTTGGACAGACCGTCAGCTTTAACACTGCAGTGAACTCCTCACCTTAATCCTGCGCTGGCTTGGACTTTTCCACAGACTGCAGTCCCTTAGTGGGATCTGCTCCAAGTGGATCCTTACCTATGAGCCAGTTTCTCCAGGGGTATACCTGCTGCCACATGGACTTATCCACAGCCACAGTCCCTTCAGAGTTACACCTGCTGTGGCAGACATAACTGTGGCCACAGACACTCTGGGGTGTCCTGCTCCCACGTGGACTCATCCCCAGGTCACAGTCCCTTCAACTCAAGCTCACACAGGAGTTCCAGCCTGTCCAGTACAGCAGCACAGACACAGCAGCGATGCCCTGGCCACCTGCCAGACCAGGCCCATCGCCCTTGCTGTGATCAGAGTGTTCCCAGGCACAGCAGGGTAAGATGACGAGCAGTACAGCAAACAGCAAAAGCAAAGAGCAGCCACTAATGAGCACTAGGCTCTAATAGACGGTGAGGCAAGCAAGCCCCATGGCAAGCGCAGGAGCCTACCCATTAATTGATAAAGGCAGGAACAGCTGTAAATTTGATCTAGCACATTCCAATCAAACCTGTTGTTATCTTGAACCCTTTGAGCCTCACGCTGGGCACCAAAAAGGACTGTCATGGCTGAATCGCAGCTGGCAACTAAGCACCACACAGCCATTCGCTCATCCCCCCACAGTGGCATGGGGGGAAGATTCAGAACAGTAAAGGTGAGAAAACTTTTTTGTTGAGATAAAGACAGTTTATCACACGGTGCCATGGGTTCATATATGCATGTTACTAAAGCTGTTCTCCATCTTGTCTTACTACATAATTATTGTGTACTGCATACAAATGTTGCATTTTAGCATGCTGCGACAGCTCAAAAATTATCATGATAATTTAAAACCTTTACATACTTTTTGCTTTAGGAGTACAAAAAGGACCAGTTAATAGCCTCTGCTTGCCAGGTAAAACGTGTGGGCCCCTCGCTTCTGTTCAAAAGGCATTACAGCTCGATTTGGAGAAACAGGACTGGTCTAGCCCAATAGATGATCCATGTTTGCCACCAGCAACGTTGTTTCTCAGTGCCAGCAGAGGTCCCATTGCATGGTGCTCCACATCACAGGGCGCAGCAGAGCAAAGGCAGGTCAAGCGCCAGCGGGCTGCTGAACTAGGCAGGGCTGGATCAGATGCCCCAGGACTGGTGAGAAGCAGCATCTACAGTGCCAGGGGGTTGCCACCTTGAGGGACCGCTTATTCAGAGGGGAGCTGAAAACAGAGGTATCAGGCTTGGAAAAGCACCACACAGAGACTGCTGGCATTCTGGAAAGGGCCAGTGACCTGTGAGTAGGACTAAAAAGAAAGCTGAACTTGGTTACAGGCGGTCATATCCCCCAGGGCCCACTCCGCTTGCTGTCGCAAAAACAGCCGCCACAACAAAATGCGTATCATGGACAAGGGAAAACTTACCATTTGTCGTGCTTGTCGTGCAGGAAGATGTTGACAGAAGCAGATCCTTTCCACATGGCAGCGACCACTGGAGAATATAGATGATAAAATCAGTTCAGCCAGAGTGACCACAGAAGCGCCAAAACTATTTTAGCTGTAGAAACTATCACAGTACAGTGTTTCCCTGACAGATTTCTTGGAGATATATATATATATTTAGAATGTTTTAAAGGAGCGATTTTATTCAAAATGGCACTTTCTTAACTCAGAAGGGCTCTGGCTCACAGAAGTCTGAATATTCTGTTATCTCTTAATCCACTGAAATTATCAAATGTCTATGTATAAAAATATAGGAAAAACCAAACACCCACAAGTAGACCGCTTACAGTTCTCAGATTAATTAGCCGCCTTCACCAGTTAACTGAATTTCTTTATTAGATTTTACCCCTCACCTCACCCTTCAACCCATTTAGACTATGAACCTCAGTCCTTGGGGATCCTAAATCTTGAATATTTTTCTCAGGTTGTGCATGTGATGATACTTTTCATTCAGGAACATGTTACATCCCAGCACAGTAAGGAAAAGGGTTGACCCTGAACTGTTTACCAACAGCACCACTGGAGCACTTATCAGGGCAGGAACCAGCTCACAGCTGCTTTAATGACAAAGGATATAATATTCTGCTCTACACACTAAAGTACTACCAAGTACTGGAACTTTCGTTGGGCCAGCACCTTGGAGAGTGAGAGACTGCTTGTATTGCTCATTAATTGCATCACTTAATGTGAAAGAGGGAATTACGAAGCTGTATAAATTGTTTAGGAGATCTAAACTACGTAAGCTATTGTAAGATGTTCAGTGGAGGAAGGGGATGCAGTTCTCCTCTCCTTAATAGTAAATTAATAGTAAATAGGACTGGAAAGGCTGTAATATCAGAGCCAATGGGGTTCAATAAAAGTGTTCAAGTGAGAGAACGTAAAAGTTTGTAACACCATACTAGATCTGATACAGAGCTGACCAGGGAAGTTGTGTTTTCTCTTGAAAATATCATCACAAGAGAAATGTCATAATAATCAAGGAGACTCGAAGCACAGTTTAAAACTTGACTGTCATATCTGGGGTCCTCAATGACTTTGGGACAGCTGTTGGCACACTGAAACAGGCTTTGGTTTTGATATGGCTGCTGTACAAAATGGATCACAGATACAGGCTACAAATTCTATTGTATCTGTTCTTGACCTTGAATCCTGTGGGCTTATGCTTCAAGTAAACACATAAATTTGAGTGAGTGGTGGTGGTACTCCTAATCTTTACATTTATTTTGGAATTGTTACCCCTTAGCAGTGTGGCCAAACTGTCAGCCCAAGGGACAACTCCAAGACCTCAGGCTTGGGAGGCAGTTGGTGGGAAATGGCTGCCAGGACAACATCCAAAACATGGCAGCTGAACACTTCTTTCTGTGGGCTCACAGCCCTAGGCTTAAACTGGGATTATCCATGTAGCCTGCAGAGTTGCCCCAAACCTGGCAAGGGTCTTTTGAAAGACTGAAAACTCCCAAGTTCAGCAAAATAAATCCTGACCACACTGACTTGATTGCAGCAGCCCGGCTGGTGTTAAGAGACACAGTATTTCGCCCGTAAAGTCTATTACTTAGTGTCAGAAATGTCAGAATTTTAGTATCTTCAGCTGAGACACTCTAAAAAAATAGAAAGCTGTGCCAGAGTTGTTCCCATATCTGCCCTAAAGATGTAATATGTAGAGCCAGGTAAGCAGTAGTCCTCAGATAAGGTGCATTTACAAATGCCATGTGATGGCAACTCGGTTCTGGTTGCTGAGAACAGTAATGACCTATTTATTGCAGTATCTGTGATGGGTTAATAATTGAAATTCACAGTTGCTGTTGCACGGACATGAGGTTCAGCCCTTTATTCATATCCGGATCTTTGGCTGCTAACTGTGTCTTAACTAGTGGGTTTGATTAACTGTGCCCTGGTATCTCTTCTGTTAAAGGGGCGGTAATTACACATTCCAGGAAAGAGAGAAAAGACAAGTCAGTGGAACAGATTGGGATAGGCCCATGGTATTTTGTTTCAACTAAAGAACAGAAAGTATCTCTTTTAAGTTGCCTCCTGAAATAAAGATGCAGTTTGTTTGTTCAGGATGGAATTATGGATATGCCTGTTCTGGAGAAGTAGAATAACCAATGGGACTGTATAATGAATTTCCCTATTAGTGTCTGCATCTGAATCTTAATTGATGCTAAAATAATAGATCATTTGTGTCCAACACTGTAAATATGATGATATTTTTCTATCCAAGAAGTTATTTCATGCAGGAGGGAACCTTGCAGACCACATACAAAAATACCTTGATCTCTGACCTTGTTTGTTGGAGGTTATATAACTTTTCCCAGATAATTATTTTGCTACATTGATGAAAACATATTGAGCGGTTATTTAATGCTTAGCTACTGCACTATGCTTTTGGAAAAAGGGTCATGGAAGGTTTTTTTCTGTCTCTCACTCATAAAACTGAGTACAACTTTTTGTCCTGAGTCTGTTCTTTTCTCACTGAAGGTCCTAGTGCTTTGGAAAATTCTAGCTTGAGTCCAAACTAAAGAAGCTGCCTTCCTCTGAATCATGGGAAAATATACATGCCTGCAGAAATTCATTGATAAAAAGGTACAGGTGGAACTGAGCAGCTTAAACACAACTGTTCAGTGCCATTTAAGGTGCTTTAACTGAGACCTCTCCACTGGGGTGGAAGAGAATTCAGCCCAAGAAAATTCATTTTCTGGGTTTGTTTCATCCAAGAAAGCTTTGCTGTGCCTTCCACTTAAGAATCTGGAAGTCTTCTGAAAAGGGAACTATTGATACTACTCATTTCCTTAGAGGCAGAAATTATTCTGGATGTTGTCTTGTGAATGCATCTGTCTGTTTCTAACTGCATTTCAGAGCAGCAGTGCTGGCACAGAAAGGAAACCATGCCTCTGGTTTCACAGGCAGTCTGCACATGCACTCAGTCTGACAGTTTTGGGGTGTAGGATTTGAATCTGCGTTTAGTGAAGTCATCCTAGTTGATACTAAAACAGCACATGGGTCACTAGCCAAAAAATAGCAGCTCCCACCTGGGATAATACTGAATGTTGGCCGTTTCCTGCATGACACTGGGTTTAGATTGTTGTCTGTGTCCAGCCTTCTTTCCTTGTATAGATGTTTTTATGGTCTCATTTCCTATTAATTTCAGGGGTAATAAGATGCCTAAATAAACTCCTGAAGTTCTGGTAATTTGTGTCCAATTCATGGAAGCACTTTAGCTTAAGGGCATAAAAAAAAAAAAAAAAAAAAAAAAGAAAATCAGGAAGTTGAGAGGGTCGAATGAGTCAGTAGAAACAAACTACAGACACTCCTATCTCTAATCATTTTGAACTGTGTATTGTTCCTACAGATTTGAACTCTCTAAAACAGACAGCTCATTTGAATTTTTAATACAGAATTGGTTGCCAGGTGAAGTAAATAATAACACTGTGTTACGCAAAAAAACTTTTGCCTTTTTTCTGTCATTCATTTTGCTGTTCCTAAAACCTGTATTCAAACACTGGGTTCATCCTCCTCTCTCAGTAAGAACGCTGTGCAGTCCACCCTGGTTTCTGTCACTTCAGATTGTCTTATCAAAGGATTCTGCTGTTGCTCCCAACTTTCTGACTTACCCTGAGCTAGTGAAGAAAAGTGCGGATAGGCTTTCTAGAAGCAAACATCTGGATATGCATCCACTGTCACTCGTAAGAAAAGTGTGTTGCGCTCTGGGGGTAGGTGCCTGCTCCAGATGAGGAGCAGGTCCCTGGCTCACAGTGACCCTTGCTGTTGAGATGGGATCCCTAGTAGATAAGGATCCAGCTCAAATCCCACCCAGATGCACAACCCTCACAGAAGAGAGAGCTCTAACTGGGTACGAGGACGAGCAGAAATAAAGTCTGCAGAAAGATAAGGATGTTAGGATCATGGACTGAAGGGGGGTGGTTGGAACAGGATCATCAGGTGTGAGAGGATCCAAGGGGGAAAACGTCTACATGGGAACAGTAACGTCGAAAGAAAGAAAGCAAAAGGTTAATCTGAGTACTGCCTGGTGTCACTGAGTCACCAGTGTGAGACCTGTGGATGGAGCTGGTATCAGAGGGCAGCTCGGCAGCACTGGCACTGCCCTTCTTCCCCAGTTCCCTGATGCTTGCCTCATCAGCAAAGGGCATTTGAGTGCCTTATCAGGGTGCCAAGGAGACACGAATTATACCTCTCTCATGTGTGTCAACTGAGAAACAGCTATTTCATACTTTTTCATTGTGTTTTTCTTGCCTGTGAGGTCTTTTCATATGGCTAAGGGGGCCCAACTGAACTCACCCAGAAGGTGGTTGTTTAAGGGGTAAACATCAAATTGAATCAAGATTTTTTTAAAATTTTTTAAGGAATTGTTATTTATTTGCAGAATTTTGCTGGACTTGAATGCACTGAATGTCTGAACTGGGTGACTGCTGAAAACCCATTGCTCGAAGCAAGCTGGTAATACGTGATGCTAGGGTGGAAATGACAGCAGACATATTGGGTCAGTAAAAATATGTTAGGAGTTGTTATCTATGTTAATAGGCAATAACTGCCATTTTTACTTAAAAATTCCTTTATGGAAATAGGCTCTTCCCTCTCCCTCCCGGCTCCACCCCCACCCCCCTTGTGAGTTATTTAATTCTTCAGACTTCTCCCCTTCTCTCCTTCTTGTTAATACTTTATCAATTATTAACCAAGCCTTCCCCTGCTTCATGTATTTAAAAAAGCTTGTGTGACTTCAGCAGTCCTTCATGGTATTTTTGAAACCCGGTGGTTTACAGCTGTAAATAATTTTTATTTTCTTTTTGTGCTGCTTGATTTTTGTCCATCACCTCATTTGTAACAGTTGTCTAATGATGTACTTGTGTTACCTGTGACAAACGTATTCATACAAACTCAGGAGTTCAGACTGTTGCACCAAGAAAGGTTTCATGCTTGGATTTAATAGGTAGGAAGTCATAGATTAATTCTGGTACACTGCTTCCCAGAATTCAGCGTGACCTGTTCCTAATGATGTTTGTCTAGCCTTTTTCCTTTCATTCTTACAGGCAGAGGAAGAAGAAAACAAGAGCTATTGGTCTTGGGTTTAAATTCTGAAATTTAAAGAGCAACTCTGTGAGGTAGCTTTTAATTTGGACTTATGGTCCATTTGTGTAAATGTTCTGCTCCAGATCTTTCAATCTAACTTGAATGGCCTGGCCATTCTGAGAAGCTGTTTCCCACTGTTGTGTGAAACCAAAACGTCGATTGACATGATATATTGCCAAACGCAGTTCCAGTGACAGCCGTGGCTCAGATCGTATTGCGCTCTGTGGCATGCTTACACTCTCAAGACACGACCTCTGTAACTAATAGGTGACAGATGGGAGTACTTCTCAGAAATTTCTCCCCCCAGTCCCGTGCTTAATACACAGCTTCTCTTTCCCCAGGGACAGGGAGGTATTTAGCGTTAAAGCACTGCTGAAATTCTCAAAAGTGATTTCTACTGGGCAACCATTTCAATGGCATTGCTTGTCTTCAAGGCTTGTGGCATTGTCCTACATCGTGTGTTATGCAATGTTTGTTCATACTATGGTAGCAGGTTAATTGCTGTGGTGATTGTTCATTTTAGTGCAGGTTGCATTCATTTTGCAGGCAATCAATGCGGTTTGCCTTTTGTATTTGCATTATTGGGCTCTCTACATAGTTTGCTTCGAAATTCTGTTACAGAACTCCCTTTTTCTTTTCCTGTCAGCAACATGTATCATTTGCAGAATCAATAGTGTATTCTCCACAACCTTCAATTCAAAGTCAAACTGCAGCTCAGCTCCACCAGACACTTTTGAGTAATGAAAAGCACATCAAATGTTGATTTATGCCTGTTTCACGTGGTAAGTATATACAAATGTCTATATACACCTATGTATTTGCTTCTTTCTGAACTTACTAATCATGTTGTGTTTCATTCTTAAAGAAACAAATGACATCTGAGAGACATGACATGGATCTTTTTCTTTCATTTAGGCTTGGGTTTTATTTTTTTTTTTTTTAGGAAAAAAACGTGTTTTCATTTGCCTTTAAATTTTCTGGTAACATGTAGCTATTAAGAAATTGCATCATCCTTCTTTGGCTCAGTCACATATCATAGGTCAGAGCAAGAAAAGTTTTGCCTCTTCTGCTAGTGAATTGTGCCAACAAAGTTATTGCTGGGATCTGCCAGTTTGTTAGTATTCTGAACTTGATGGAAGTACTTCCATGCTTTACTGTCAAATGGTTTGATCACCTGTGTAGCACGGTGATACCTGCATGTGACCAAGCACACGCAATACAAGGACAGTACTCTTCTTCTTCTAGGAACTGAATTTATTTCCTGCAGGTACTGCACTTGGTGGATTTTGAAAGGAGGATTTGTTAAGTAGGTGCCAAAGCCAACAAAGAAGAAAAGTCATCTTTCACATGAAACAAGCACTTTTTAAAGAATCAAGCATGTTACTGGTGACTGTTGTACTTTAGCTTAAGGCCACCACATAAATTATGTTTGACAAATTAGTTATGGAAGGTTATGCACACCTGTTTGCATCAGTGCAATGAAATATTCTTTTCAATGTAGCTTCTGTTTAACTGAACACATTATTCCCTTCTCAAGGTTATTTTTAGGGTCTTCCTTGTGTCTAGGCATACTAATAATGCTCCATTATCTTGGTTTACAACTAACTGGGCCAAACATACTATGTTATCCCTCCCATTAAAACAACGCAAATGATCCCCATTGACCATTGAGAGCGTCAGTTAAACTTTCGGAAAATTCCGGGGACATGGATTTGTTAGCCTACATCAATTTCCTTCCATGCTGAGGTTACAGACAGAACACCATTGATTTGTTTATTTAAAATGAAGTTGCTGTGCACAGTGCCTTCCTGTTGATTTGATTTTTTAATTTGTGTGGAATATTTTCAGCTGAAACCTATGCGTCGAACTGACCATTTTTTAGAAATTTGCTAAAACATAAATATAGCAGTGACCAAGTTTGAATTGAAATACGATACCTGTGATAAAAAAGATGGTAGAGTATATTACAGCATAGGCATAAACAAATAAATCTTCCCAAGTATAAATTACTGTAACTGTATTGACTAGGCAATCTGCCCCAGCATGTCCCAGGAATACCTTTTTTTTAATGGATCTATACACCTACGAGGAATGTTAAAAATCTGGAGTCATAAATATACTAGTAAATTAGAAACAACAATGATTTATTGTAAATCCATAGTAGAAATCTGTCCCTGCAGATTACAGCAAGGATAGATTTGAGCTGTGCCTCTGTCACCCTTTCTATTTGCTAGACATTTCTCTTACACTCCCTAGTGCTTAGTGGGTGCAGTAAGATACCTGAGTATTGAAGTAAGTCTTCGCCCCCAGCCTGTCCATTCCACCCCACAAAACTAAAAGATACCACAATGAAGATATATAGGTAGGCAAAGTCTGGTGTTTGTGATGCAATACGTTACCCTCATCTGTGTTCTGGGCTGTGCTATTGAGAAGATGACACTCAAGAATGGATTCAGGGTGATGTTTCTCCTTATTTGGTCATATATAGGAGTGACTCAAGTCCAGAACATGCAGAAATACTGTGAGGTTTTGCACTGTGGAAGAAAAATATGTCACAAGTGCTTGGAATGTCCCTTCACACACTGCATTTTTCAGCACAGTTTTGGGCCTCTGTGTGTTGCTCACAGCATTTGGGAGCCAGACACAAAGCTCAAGGTACAAGAGAAATTTAGTCCAAATTACTTTCTGTTCTGGCCTTGCCTGTATCCGGTTGATGTGTGTTATTAGTGCATGGCCACTGAGTGATTTGAAACCCAGCTGATGAGAGCTTCTTTGTTATCCTTCTTCCACTTTCACGCAGATGAATTGGTTATATGTGATACCAGAATTCAGGAGTTAGATGAGAGGAGGTCTTCTCAGGAAAGAGTTCAGTTTCCTCTCGATGCTGATTTAGAACATACTGCTTCTTTCCCCTTCCCTGCTCCTTGGCTTCTGCTGGAAGGGTTCATTTGTATTTCCCTCAGTAGGCATGGTCTGAGATGTCTTTTCTGGCCTTTCTTGTTCCTTGGGAAAATGTCCAAATGTGACACACTGCGGTGTTGTCTTCTGATCCTGCAGCTGGCCTGAAAAACCGGTAGCAGGAAACAGTGCACACGTTTAACTTTGAATTTTACTGATAACAACCAGCTGATGTTAATTCTGGCAAGCTACAAATGTTTGTCTTTCCTACAGTGAGAATCATTCTTTATGGAAATTGGGAAAAATTGAACCTCTTGATTTGAGCTGGAATTGTATTTAGCCAAAAGTATTCTGAACTGGTCTTCTCCTCAGTTTCTAAGTCATGAAATGACTCATGATTACTGCATAAAATTGTGTTAAGAATTACCAGACTCACCACGACACAAATCACGGCATGGCTGATCATTTCATGTGGTATTCCAAATAAATATTCTTCTCCAGTATTGCATGTAGTGATGACATTGTTATCAGTGACGATGCTGTGCAATTTATCACTACCCCCTGCTGACAGTGAACAGATGCTGGCTGCAGAACTCCTGCAAGCATCTCCAGGGTTTAGGAGAATTTGGCAGATGCTAACTTTTCATAAGAAACAGAAGGCACCTTGTGTTTGGTCTGTATCTGACGATGTTACTTTCCAAGACTGAAAATTTCTGACAGAATGCTACTGTGTTCCTGTTACATGTTCATGCTTAATAACTTCAGTGGGATAAAGTAGATTTAAAAGTAGAAAGAAAAAAAATCTTAAACAACTTTATTCTGTGGAAAAGAACAGTTCTGGGTTCTCACTGTTACTGCAAATGGAGTATAAAATGAAGCTTTCTTCAGTGTGAGGAGAGAGCCAAACTATTTGTGACCATGGTGACCATGGTGCCCATTTTTTATTATGACTTGTAAAAACTGTATCTACACATAATCACAGTTCACCAGAGATGACTGGCTTTTGTGCCCTAACTGTTCAGTATGTATTTGATTTGAGAAGGATGACAGATATCTGCAAGGTGGTAAGGGTGGGTTATGAAATAGCAGGTATGGAACATCCTACCAGCACTACTTAATATGGAGAGGTATTTCTGGTTTTTCTATTTTGGTTCTTATTTTGCTGCCAGCTGTCTAACTATTGCTCCCTTAGTGTGTTTATCTGGGCAAATCCAGACTGGAGTTTCCATGGTATTGTCATGTAAGCACCTAATCCAGTACACCTTGTATGTGTGAGTAATGCTCATCTGTGTTAATGGTCCTGCTGGCAACACTGACATTACCATGTGAACAAATCTTGAAAGAGCAGATCCAGCCTTATTCTGGTAAAACTGAAGGTGTAGGTAAAAACTCCCTGTGAGACCAGATTTGCCACCTCATGTCAACTATGATGTGGTGGGAGGAGGGAGAAACAGTGTGAGTGCACTGGTCACTATCTGGCAGTTCTCACAACGGGTTATGACCATCTTTCTTCTGCCATCATGAAGTTAAATATTCTTTTGCCTTAGACCATCTGGAAGGGGCTCAATAAATCGCACTAGATGCAAATGACAACTCTATGATAAGAGCAGTAATATGGTACTGAATCATCTCTAGAGGAACTCTCCCTTCTGGCTGTATGAAAAGACTACTGGAGGGCCTGGCAGTATTTGACCCTTCTTTCCCAGCTGGTCTAGATGTGATGTGTTAATCTGAAGCAAATGCACAGTTTCTCCTTTGTTAAAATGGAGAGGGTTGGAGACCTAGCTTGTCCAGATTGCTACTTCTTAATATGAAGATTTGTTCTGTTTGCTGGGTCGTGGGATCACTGGTTGGTAAAGGACATGCATGAAAACAGCCCTTGATGTAGATAGGACCTTCTTGACTCATTTTTGGCAGTGGAGATGCACCACCCAGCCAGTGGCTTTTCGAGAGAAACTCCCCGGAGTCTCCCAGAAGAGTGGGCACACAGCTTCCACACTTGTCACCAGGACATCAGCCTCTCTGCAGGCATTTGGCTTTCTCTATCCCAGCTTCCTGAGACAATGACACAGTCCCTTGGGCATCTGTTTTAAAGCACAAAAGCCTTTGTGTGAAGCTTATGAAAGAATGCAGAAATCTCTCAGCCAAGATCTGAGATCACCATGTGTATTCAAAATAACAACAGAAAACGGCCATCTCTAGGGACAATGGTGACTTAAAAATACTCTTGGGCAACATAGTGTGGGATTTGGCTGGAATAAGCTTTTGGCTGCAAATGTGCAGCAGCCTCTATGTCTTAATGCTTGGGCACTATTCTATTAATAGTGGTTTTAGGCAGCTACTAATTGGTAACACACAGAGGAATAAAGTAGTCAGGCTACAAAAGCCTGCCTCACTTGGAGAGTAACTGTCAGAAATTTTACTGTGCTCTAGATCTGGTTGTCAGTGAAAACAAAATCTGTTAACCCCTTCTATTCTTCGAATGTTATGAAATTACCTGCTTCATTTGGTCAGTCCCTGCTTATACCTACTAACACTTCTCTGTTCTTCTTTCTTTAAGTTATGAACAACCGTTGCCATTTCTGGGAATTTGTGAGAACGACAGAAAACTTTGGTGCATGGGTGCGTAAGCCTACTTAAAAAAAATCAGAACTCATGACATCAAGTACCACAATCAAGATATAAGGCAAAAAAGGGCAGTAGGTAGAAAAACAAATATACTTTTCCTTCAGTTGGAGTGGTCATACAAGTTCCCATTATTCACAGGATAGCCTTCTTCAAATGTGCAAGTGAAATAAGAAAACAGATTTCATGTTTTTAAGATGTTTTCCCTCTCTTTTCTCTTTCAGAAGTTCTTGATTAGAAGGCAAAAAGATTGTAGCTATAGAAATATTTCTGTAAGGAGCAAAAGATCTGTTTCCTACTACCTGTAACCAAATGGATGTATTGAACAGATGGTGGACTTACACTTAAGATGTTGGGTCAACATTCAGAAACACCTGATCTGAGTTCCTCACGCTCTTAGACTTTCGGTGTTTTCTAGGATACACAACTGTTGAATTTCATACCGCCTTTAGTTTCATTGTTAAACTGAAAAATGAAAAAGGATGGTGAAATTGAAAGAAGATACTTCTATGCTTAAGTACTCTGAAGATAGCGCTATCAGTATTTACATGTTCGTCTGGGTGCCTCCTGTGTTCCTCTGCTCCTGAGCTCTGCTTTTTGTGACAGGACGGCCTTGGCCTTGCAAGCAAAGTTAGGTTCTGTTACAGTAAGGGCATATCAAATCACTGAGAATATTGAGAATATCCTCGCAAAAATACCCTCTGTGGATCAGATACTGCTCTCAGAGATTCTTTGAAATAGTCCTTTAATTAGCTTGCCATTGTGGAAGTGAGCATAGTTGTGGTCTGTCTCATTCTTCTCCAAAATGGGTTGAAGAGACTTGGGCTGCACTTTCCTAAATCAGTACGTCTCTTAATACCTTCAGCTGGCAAGGTGCAACTCTGTATGTCCTTGTTAGATGGAAAAGGGCTCTGTTCGCGTAGTTTCATCTCCTCTCTGTAAGATTCATGTATACAGCTTTCAAAAACTCACTGAGTGTATTGTATGAGGGAGAAATCTGTCTTTTTCATTGTTGTTTTCAAGAATGCAGGATGTCACTGATGGTAAACACTGTAAAGGGGAGTTTATATCCATGTAGAGTGCGGCAATACAGACTCTCCCACTCCCAATGCTCTGCACAGAATACAGGAAAGGAGCACCTACTGGCTTTTTGGTGTTTGCAAGGAGATGCTACGCCAGCAAGAGACTTCGGTAGAAAAATACACTGGAAGATGTACACAAGGTATCCATAACACAACTTGCCAGACCCTTTTGATTCAAAATCTGCTAGCATAAGCATGAGAAAATCAAAGATTGTGAGGGGAGGAAAGAAATGGGAAAATAAACCCACAGATTCTTATACTAAAAGCAGATGCTGGGAATAATCTGCAAATCAAAGGGGGCAATTTTTCTCAGCAGGAAATAATGCATTGTAAGGCAGCGTTCTCTGTGATACGTTCACACAACTTTGTACAAGGAAATGTTTTTTATTCCTTTACAGAGTATGCAGACCAAGTAAGGACAATGAAAGACTCTGTGTCATCTTCTTAATTTAGAGTGTGTGGTGTAGGGTGATGTTTGTGTGTGCAATATACACATGGGACCTGTAAGGCTGCCTGTGTGTTAGGGCAAATGCAAGTTTTGAATGGAAAACTCATTTCTTTTTTCAATCCAGCTATTTCTGAAAATGGTCACAATAATGAACCTTTTGAGTAACTCTGACTTGATAATTTTACATAAAAACTTTAAAAAATCAGCAAAAGTTGGCAAGAGATACTGCAGGAAGATTTACCAACTCTCATTAGCATAAATAGAGCTTGATGAAAAAAGGAAGCATTTTTCAGAATAGGTTGTGCTCAGGAACAAAGACTGCTCACACATGGAAAAGGAGAGGTTATATGGATTAGACTGAAAATAACAGTGTCTTAAGAACCGTGGTACATGGTCTTGGTGAATAAATGCGATCAAGGTAAATGGTTTGAATTTCTCAAGTGAGTTTGTTTTGGTTTTTCTTTTCATTTCATCTTGGTGTTTGAAGTCCAGTTTAGACTTTTTCAGATTTACTACAGAAAGCTGACATATATTCCACAAAAGGAGCTGGTGTTACACAAACTGAAAACTTCACTTGCAGACATTCACCAACATTGCCATGGGAAGAATAGTGCTTAATACTGTGCTTTCATGGCAGGCTTTGCTAATTGTGCATCAGGTGGTTTGTCACTGGAGCCAAGGTTTCAGGGGAACAGAACCGAAATGAACAATGGAGAATAAAACATGAGAGGGATGTTTAAGTAATACAAATGAAAGGAAAACCAGGAAATTTTAAATAGTTTTCTTTCGATGAAGTTAATTCTTCCATCAAAAACGGATTTGCTACTTAAGGGGAATCAGGTCAGGTCCTACTTGGTTTGCTAGTAGAGTCCATTTAATCTCTGACACTGCCTATGAAAGAAATGCAACAGAGTTGTATATGCTAGGGACTGTCAGCAATTTAATCAACTCTATTTCCTGTTCTCTCATATAAAGAAAAATCGCAGTTCATCTGACATATAAAGTAAAGATGTGGTTTGGTCTTTGAGTATTTGTATACTCTTACTTAGAATAGATGGGTTTTTCAGTCTTGAAAAAAATATTTAGAGCCCCAGCTCTGACTTTCCTATTCAACTGAGCACTGAAGCAAATACTTTAAACCAACAATGGCCTTTTGAGTTTATATGACCTAGGACAGCTACATTTTAGTCTCTGCTGAATAGGACTGTCTTTTAATTAGATCAGTGCTGGGTATAGTTTGTTTCCATCATAAATATAATGAGCACACATGGGGCTCCAAGGGACAAAAGGTCACTGATGTCTTTTGATCAGGGAGTGTGGCAAGTGATGCGCCGGGGAAAACACATCCGTGGGACAGGTGAAGATGCAAGTGGATGAAGTGGTTGAAATGCACTACATCTGCCCCCAAGTGAAAGAATAGGAAGGCAACTAGGTGGGGCAAAGGCCTCACGGTGTGGCAAGCAGAAAAACCAGTGGCACATGCTGCCTATTGAAATGCATTCTGTTAGCCCCTGGCCAGCTGTATGCACTGGGTTTGGGTGGGTGTTTTTTTCTCCATGCTATGTGTTCTGCCACCAGATCAATGGCATATCCCACCAGGAGGGTTTTTTTTCTTTTTTCTCTGAAACTTGGTGTGAGTGCCATTGAGGACTCCAGCCCACTGATTTTCACGTGTCCGTTTGGCACCATACCCTGCTCTGAGCTGAGACACCAGAATGCTAGAAGTTTTTCCGTTTATTTTTATAAGTCGTTTCTCTCACTCCTTAATTTTTTTAACATGTCTGATAAAGTATGCTTTTAATGTAGCCTGGCCTGAATTTTAAAAATATTTTGAAAGGATTACAAGACATTGAACAGTCTCCATTACTTAGAACATGCTAAAGATTGTCTTGAAATTTATGAGGTCTTAAATTTTCTAGATTTTATTTTTTGCTAGTGCATTTCTCTATTACTGCTTAGAAACAGACAGTCAATGACTGCAATAGGAGGAAGATCTGTTGCCTCACTTTTTTAAAATAGCAGTTGACCATGAAACATTAGAACAGCAATATCACAGAGATGAGAGAAAAGAAGAATGAGCAACTTTCAGGGTTTTATTATGTAATTTCAGAAAAGTTCACATAGACCTACTTAGTCAATATGATTGCATTTTATGTGCATTTTTTTGCACATTAATTGCACAAAATATACTGTTGTGTGCATTTTTCATCTCAAACTCTGGTAAGAGAAGCAGCTTCTTACACTTTTGGAAAATTAAATAGCTTTTGTGGGAATATGAAGATCTGTGAAAGGCTGAAGTGTCTTAATTAGGGTCTTTTTTTGCTGGATGGGAGAACCTTCTTAGCATGAGTTCAGAGCTTTTTATGTTTGCTAAGTCAGAGACAAAATTTTAACCAAAAAAACCCTTCTTGTCCAAAAATATTCTCACTGTCTTAAGTTTTCTAGCTTTCTCTATTTTTGTTTTTCTGAGCCAGGTTGATTTACATACATTTTTCTGTTTAAATCAAGTTTTCTGTAAATTAATGTCAGGTGTAACTGAAACCTATATATTCTTAATAGTTTTATAATGACATCAGTGCCAGAGTAAGGCACGAATGCCAGGATAAACCTTCTAGAAGTGTAGAAACCAGTATAATGTAAAAAATAAAGTCAAATTGAAATAGTTTGATTGCAGTAAAATGGTAAAATTTAATTTCAGTGTGATTTCACTGGGCAAAATGATAACAGATCACACAACAAGCTTTTTAAAAAATATGAGTGTCAGGTAGTCACTGCGAATTCTCTGGTCATCAGTCAGGTAGCAAGGCATATAAAGAAAATTTGGCTTAAGGTCTCTTCAACATAAGGTGGATTTATTTCAAACTAGGCAGAAGGACCCCATTGACAATCAAACTGTTAAAAAAGAAAGACAAAAAAAAAAAAAAAAGAAAAAAAAGAAAAAGAAGATAAATTTGATTTCCCAGAGTTGTTTACACCAGATTAACCATTTTGACTGCATGGCAAACTACTGCAGGACTACATCTCAGCTTTCTTTTCCTCATTATTGCATGCCAAAATCCAAACTAATTCTTGACTGTGCACAGATTTCATCGCCCTGGCTTCCTGCAGCTGTTGATTCTGACTGTAAGGCACTGAAGCTGTCAGCTGCAGTAATTTGTTTGTTGTGTGGCCACTGTGAGCAGTGGCTGCTGAGGTTCCCATCTCACTCAGAGCACCCCAGTGTTAAGACAGCTACCAAATAACCTCCTGTGTACTTTGGACAGAAGTCAGTCTCAAAGAGTGTCTCAGTGCCTCAGTTCTGTTTGTCTTGTCGCTACAGCAACAGGAAATTATACTTTTACGGTTCAATTAGGTATCATGTCTTTTCCTGCTGATGACCTTGTGTCCCACTCATGATCTTCAGCTTGTAAAGTTTTGGTTGCAGACTGGCATAACGTAACACATTGACCTCTTTCACTGAAAGAAATGAATATTTTTCTGATATTAAAAAAAAAAAAAAATTTGGCTTAGGAAAAAAAGGAAGCTCTATATGGGACAGAAAGGAGAATGGAGAAATGTGCTTGGATATAGATCTCAGGTCTGCCATCTCTATCTCAGACACAACATTCTGAGAGACATCTCTTCCCAGAAATTACAGAATGATCAGGCTTTAAAATATTTTTAAGCAGAAATATCTAGTCTTCAAATTATCCCTTTTCTGAAAAAGTTAGCATATAGGGTTTCAGAAATTATATTATACTGTTAAGAAGTTAAGAATTTACTCACTGGCCAGTGTTTTGTGTGTCAGGTGGGGGAGGTGCATTGGGTATTACCATCGCTGATTTATAAAATATCTGTTATTGCAGACCTACAGAAAGTAAGAACCCTGCTAAGCTAGAGGTCCTGCTCTAAGTGAAAGCTCGGAAGATAGAAAACCAAAAATACCTCGAGCTACTGTCCTGAGCACATTTGTTTACACACAAATGCAAACATGCTACAGAAATACATCGAAAGAATCGGCATTTAAGTGCTAGGCTACAGACTGCAGAATCAAAGCAAACAGGAAATTGTGTAGACAAACTAAACTGAATTAACAACTTCAAACCTTTCTGCAGGATGCAGTTAAAAACTTTGTATGTGAAATAAACACTTAAAATCAATAAAAATTTCATGCTGCAAGGATGAAAAGCACTATGGGGGCATCTTATTTCTTCTGGCCTTGCACAACAATGCTCTGCTTTGTGGGTGAAGAGCTGCTAGAGAAAAGAGCATGTGCTCCAGCTGGAAGTGAGTGCGCTGCATAAAGACCAAAACTGTTTTACTACTGGTATTTCAGTTGCCTTATTGTATGAAGTACAATGCTGCTTTGCACAGGGAGACGTGGTGAGCAGTTCAGAAATAACCATTGCTTTGGTCTGAGTCAGGTTCTCTTCTAATATGTGCATGCTGATTTCTGTAATAGAGAACACTAACCCCTTATTTTCTTCCTTTGTATATGCATGCAAATTGTATGGTGATGGAGATGATATAGTCAGAATATTTAACATCAGTTTTTAGTGTATCAGCACAGCAGCACTGAAAAATATCTGCAATTTGTATGGAAACCATACAAATAAGCAAACCATAGTCAGTAGCCTCTGGCTGTGGAAGGTTTGGCCTGTATACTAGAAGCAGTTTCACTGCTGTTAAGCGTAGAGTGCATGTAACAGATTAGCTAATTTACTCTGTTATTTCATTCCTGTAACAGAGCCAAGCCACTAAAAGCATACTCTTGGCCTTGCAAATTAAAAAAAAGCAATTCAAGTGACCGGTATCTGCTGCTGGTGCAGGGCTGGTGTGGGAAGACCTAATCTTGGTGTTTTAAGTTAATAGATCTGTAATTCACATTTTGTTAACAGGCTAACTGCAGTGTTATTGCCCATGTGTTAGGGTTAAATCTGGAGCCATTGTTAGCTCTGTATTTCACACTCCATTGTAGCAGCTATTCCACATATAGGTAACTAGAGTAAGACTCAAGATGGTGTTCAATCTTGTGACTTAATGGTCATTTTTTGCATGTTTTTGTGAAACTGTGTAGCTTTCAAGGTCATTTTAGCTTCCTGAACTACTTAAAAGACAAAGCTAGAGTTTTGAGACAGTTCACAACAGGTCTGCCGAGTGGACTGTAGAGTAGAGCTTTCCTTTTCCAGCAAACCCCTTGACACAGGATTGCAGCACAACTTGTGCTGGGCTTCCCTTTGGGTTCGGAACATTAACATGCTGTAAGCATCTTCTGAGCGTGCAGAGGAATAGAGGACAAAAAGCAGGTCCACCATTTGGAGTGGGTTAATGGCATACAGACTAGGTGTTTGGGTGCCCTGCAATGGAACAACATAGGAATGAAGTGGTGAAACAGACTGAACTCACAATGGCTGCTGCCTCTCAGTCTGAAGGTATTTCTCCAGGGAAAGTTTGCCAGGGTTTAGTTCCCACTAGTGAATATGTGCAATCTGGATGAAAAGGGGTGAAAACTTTCCTATGCATGAGACTAATTTCCATGCCAAATGAAGGCAGAATTATTAGCATGTGGTTAGCACCTCTTCTCTTTTTACAAAGGCTAACGTTGGTTTACTGGGAGAAGCAGAATGGCAGAAGAGCATCTTTCCCCTTGTTTTTCCTGTACATTTCCCCTGAGTAAAATGTGGTATTTATTAAATGTGCAATGTATTTTCCAGACTGATTAGACTGTGTGGTGAAGTAAGAGCTTCTGAATTTTTTTCGAATGCTATTTCTTTATAACCTTTATCTCCCTTTTATAAGGTCATCACAGACTTCTTTTAAATAATAATAGAAATGAAGTTTGAAAATAATAATCCTTCACAACCATGTGGCATAACTTTTGAATGAGGAGACATTCAGGGAGAGTTGGAACTGGTATTCAGTTCAGGCTGCTGAAGGAGTAGGAAATTTCAACAGCCCCAAAGGCATGGTTTAAAGCTCTTCTAAAATAATAAAAAAATAATGTAATGAAAAATTTTCTGCCACTGTCAGCTGGACTCAGAAGCTAGATTCGGGATGAATGGATGGTTCGCCTTGTTACAGCTGTAAGTGGACTGTTTTCTGTATGATGAACAACAGAACTGGGGCTTACAAAGTACACTCAGCTTTTTGTCGTAATGAAATAGGAATTTTAAGACTTCTTTCTTAGTGTTTCAAATTTCCATGTTATTTCTTTGGGCTGACAGTCAATGTAGTGACAGCATTTATACATTGTGTAGCTTGTTCTGTGAAGTACTAAGTTGTACTCCATCTCTCTAATATCTCACAGTCTCCAAACATGGCACAAACTGTTCCATAACATCCCTTAAATGTTGGTCTTTGTCAAAGAAGTGAAATACACAGCACCTCTCCTCAGGACTGAAAAACACTGAGTCAAAGTGAATAAATAATTCCCCACTGAGTACAAGGTAAGACAAACACCTGTACATCATACATACCCAAACCAGCTTGCTAGAAACCTCCCTTCTTCTGTGACTTGAGCAGGACTGTTACCAGGAGTACGGCAGCAACAGACTGTGGTGAATTAGACTCTGACAATCTTTTCCTTTCCCAGCCTTCCTCCTACATCTAAATCATGACAAAAGTAGAGCAAACATGGGGATCTTCTTTGTACCAGTTGCTATTAGAGAAACAAACTTATTTTCGCAACAGTGGCCAGGCCACCTACTTGGCCTGCCAGGATGCTGCAGAGATTGCTAATGGTAGCTCTTTCCCTGCTTACAGAACCTATCACATGAGGAAAATCTTCAGTAAAGATGGGAAAACTATTTTAAGCTATTAATTATGCTGTGTTATTACTAAAGACCTGTGTGATCAGTGGACCTGCAGGTGACAGAGCTCATTACTGGCAGGGGGTTGAGGAGGACTGAAGAATCCTGAATTCAGCTCAGGATACAAAATGAAGGTTCTCATCTAAAGTGTCTTTGCCACCGGCACTTTCTGCTTGTCCTCATCCTCTTAGGCTGCTAATGCTTTCCACAGATAGAAATTTGTTCAGATGCTTGCCCTCACCCAGCTCTCTTGCTCCTCTGAACTTTGTTAAAGCTGCTGTTTCTTCCTCTTCTTTGATCCCTGTATGTTAATAGGCGTCACAGTAACAACACAGATAATTTTAACCAGTGAATTATTGCAGAGGAATTTATTAGAGGCTTCACTTTCAGCCATAAAAGTTGGCCTAGGTATTTACTGAATTTTCAAGCACTCTGTCCTCTAACTTATAAAGTAGTAAAGTTCCTCCTATTCTAAGCGTTACCAAAGACTCACACATTTTGCTGACATATGAGAAAGTGCCCATCACATGCGAGGATTTTTCATTTTCAGTGCCTCCTGGCCTAAGAACATGACTGACTTCAGTGAAGAAGGTGTGTTGTTAGCAATAGGGATATTTCTTTCTCTGCCATTGGCATTGTGTTACTACAGCATTGTTTTGGAAGGATATTTCCCTTTGGGGTAGGAACTGACCAGTTTCAGAACTACTGCAAAAGAGAAAGGAAAGTTGCAACTGCTGGCTGAGAAATTGCACAGAAGTTGTACTTTGGCTGTAGTATAAATCTTTAAAGTGGAACTAGGTTTACCCAAGAAGAGGTTTACCCTCTCTGTAGTCACAAAACAATTAGTATTACTACTTTAAACTCAATTTAAAGCTGTTTTTTGTATTTCTAATTTATACAGAAATTTTCATGGGCCATCAAAATGTGAATTTTGTGGTTGCCAATAACACATCAGTACATATTCTTCAAAGGTGGCAAGTCAGCATGTTCTGAAGAAGGAGGGAGAAAGGCTGGGGGAAAAAAGAGGGATGTGGACGCACATGTGGCCACTTCACAAGGTGCTGAGTCCTGCAGCAGAACCTGCTGACCAAAGGAGGTCAGTGACATGTTCAAGAGTACCTGCATTTCTCACAGTGACTCCTGAAGAAGCTACGTAGCCTTGTGTTTGACCCAAAATCCTGAATCTGTATTTGGTGTATGTGGCTATCCACAGCAAGATGAAGAAATTCTGCAAGGAACTGGGACTGTTCACAAGGCTTGGGTATGAGGACTGGGTTGTGAGCCACAGGGTGAAAGCTGTTTGAATTCAAATGCAGCCATGACACCAACATGCTGCTTACATCTCTTCAGCAGCTTATGGTACTGGTTCCCTTAGAAGAATCTCACTGGAAGAGCAGTGCTGTTGACTTTAAAACTTCTGATTAAAATGAAGGCTTGTGTAGTAAATAACTATGTTTTGTGATATCAGATGGGTGGTTTAAAAGTCCGTGTTGTCTTCAAGTGATTACCTTCAGATTACCCCTGAGCACATGACTGAGTTTGCAGTTGTCCTGAAGTGGCCCTGAGTTGGAAACAGGGGCTTTTCTTGGCAGATGATCCCTTTGCAAGGAATTGTGACTTTAGTCACAATCTTTTAAATCCTGTGCAGTAAACGTGTCTGTATATGATGCCATAGATACATGGACAGCAAAGCTGGAATGTTGTTAGTGTTCAGATAACCCCCTACAACGCTGGTGAAGACCGAAAAAGCTCTAACATGCTTTTTGGAAGAGGATGTTGCTTTTTTCTCCATTACTCTTACCCTGTAACAGCATTTTGCTGCTATTTTTTGTGATTCCAGATGAATCCTCTGAGCACATGCCCCCCAAGAATAGGAAAAATAGCACAGTTTCACTCCACTATTGCCTAAACAGCAAATTGATCATGGCTTTTACCTTACATGACCCGAGTTCTGTAAATCTTGACTGTATGACTTCTCTTCACTAGTAAATAGCTACCTGATGTTGTTTTTGAGCTCAAATCCCAGAGAGCATATTTACTTAATAATGGATGATCTATGCAGCAACATATGGGCAGGTCATTAAAAGGGGTTCCCATTCCCTAAATAGGACTAGTTCTGGGTTTGCCTTTCCGCACAGTGAATTAAGTCTTGGCTCACAGCTCCGCTTCTCAGCTACCCTGGGAATTTCAGTTCAAAACTGGGCCAAAACTTAAACTGACCCAAGATGACCTATTTCCAGCAAATTCTGCCTCTCAGCCCTCAAACAGATGCCCCCTTCCAGGTAGCCTTGAACCTCCGCCATCTGCCTGGGGAGCACACGGGATCAGTTTCCCTACTGCGGGACCTCCAGGGCATCCTGCTGGATGTCTGTTTGATCATGGACAAGCCCACTGGCTGCAGAGGCAGGGAGGGAAGGAAGGGAGGACACGGCAGGTAGCTACCCCCAGAAACATGTCAGGCTACCCTGTGGTGGTGTTATGCACTGTATCAAACTGTATCAGCTTTCTGCAAAATGTTCTGCAAAGTGCTTCTTCCCAGAGGTCTCGGTGGCATCGTCCTGGACAAATGTGCTTCCGAAGCCTCTCATTGTGCCACTGCAAAACAGTGTTTTGACTTTATTTTCCACAAACTCTCTTCCACTAGCAGTGAAAGCAGCCAGAAACAGATAAAAGTGTGGCTACCATTCAATTTTAAATATTGACCTAAAGCAAGTTAAATCTAAAATTATGATGCTAAAGGATTCAGACCTAAAAATTAAAAGATCTTTCTAATATTCATGCTGTTTTACTTGCATTTTGAAAAATCTGTCCCACTTTTCATTTTTCATAACCTTTAATTTATTATGGGTTTTTTTTAAGTACCTGTTACACAGGACTGTAGTCTTATAATTTAAAACTTGGAAATACTGGTTTTATGTCTGTATCCAACAGAATTGAATAAGAGTAAAGCTATAGTAACTAACGCCTAATCATTGAAAAGAATAAAGTTTATACTACAGGACTACTATAAGTAAAACTCCCTTTCATGTTTTAGTCATGGAAAATTTTTGTCAAGTTTTCCTTATAGCTGGATGGCAAATGTCATTTATGAACATGAGGAAATCAGATCTTTATATCTTTAACGTGTTTTTTCCACTGAAGATCCACTGTTTTTCCAGTGAATATCCTCCTAATGCTACTTAAGAATTAAAAAAAAATTTCAAGATTTTTTTTCTGCAAAAACCAAATAAAAATGTCATCTGCTTTATTAATTATGAAATTCCTCTTGTCTTTTGATGTAAATATAAAAGACTGTATAAAATTCTTGGCATTTTCTTACAGCTAAAACATTTATGTGTTCTCCACACAGAGACAGTTTTCAGACATGGTTCTTGTTCCCAGAGACAGTTGATTAAGGGTCTGTATAATTATTATTTTTTTTCACCAGCCATCATCCTCTCTCTCTCATCTCACATTTAAATGAGGTTTGTGAGATTTTTGTTTTGCTTACACTGAAGCCAGTATTGCCCTTCCTTGTCCTAACTGCTACAGCGTGGCTGAAATCTGTACTGGGTCTGACTGAAATAGATGGGGTCTGGCTATGTTTTTGATCTGTGACTAAACCAACCTCAATAGCACACCACTGTTTTGCCTGTAGTTGAACAGTGTTTGCACAACACTGAAGCTTTCTCTTTCTCCCACTCTGCCCTGTCAACGAGTAGGCTGAGGGTGTGCAAGATATTGGGAGAGGTCACAGTTAGAAGAGCTGACCCCAACTGACCAAAGCAATATTCCATACCGTATGGCACTGTGCTTAGCATTAAATCTGGTGAAAACAGGAGGAAGAGGGGATATTCATTATTATGGCATTTGTGTTCCCAAGTAACCATTGCACATAATGAAGCCCTGCTTTTCCTGGAAGTGGCTAACCATCTACCTGCCACTAGGAAGTAGTGAATTAATTCCTTATTTTGCTTTGCTTGCACACATGGCTTTTTCTTCACCTATTTAACCATCTTTACAGAATCACAGAATGGTTTGTGTTGGAAGGAACCCTAAAGATCATCTAGTTCCAACACCCCTGCCATCACCCTCCACTAGACCAGGTTCCTCAAAGCCTCATCCAGCCTGACCTTGAAGACAGCCAGGGATGAGGCACCCACAGCTTCTCAAGGCAACCTGTTCCAGTGCCTCACTACCCTTTCCATGAAGAATTTTTTCCTGATGTTCAATATAAATCTACACTCTTTCAATTTAAACCCATTACTCCTTGTCCTGTCACTACACACCCTTTTAAAAAGTCTCCCCTCCAGCTTTCTTGTGGCCTCCCTTCAGGTACTGGAAGGTGCTATTAGGTCCCCCCAGACTGAACAAGCCCAATTTTCTCAGACTGTCCCCATAGCAGAGATGCTCCAGACCTCTGATCATCTTTGTGGCCCCCTCTGGACTTGCTCCAACCAGTTGATATCCTTCTTATGTTGGGGGCCCCAGAGCTAGACGCAGTACTCCAGGTGGGGTCTCATGAGAGCTTGATTCATGAGTATTCTTGCCTTCTTTCTATGAGCTGCTGTGTGTGTGCTTGGACATTGACCAGGGTGAAGCCACAATAAAATTAAATACTTATATTTTTCATAGATTAGTGGCAGGGGCAAAGATATTTCTGTATGATTGCTTTGTGGCTTTCTGCTGCAGAGGAAGAGCATGCTGTTTTCAATTCTAGTTACTGGGGATTGCCTAGTGATTAGACTTATCACTAAAGAAGGAGTAAGGAAAAGACCAACAACATTACCCTGTTCTGGTAGAGTAAAAGTTCAGTAACTTATTTTCCTACCTAAAAGCAGAGTTACAAAAGAACAGCACATGCACTTTCTATACATAATAGTTTCTGAATAGCACGTTGTGGTTCAGAACTTGCTTCCCATCATGGTTTATTAATGTAGATGGTAGGCAACAGTTCCTTTTCCCTACAGAGCACCATATTTCTACTAAGGGGTTCCTAGTAGGCTATGATTTATATCTTCTAGATGATGAGTATCATCTTTCTTTAGTATATAGTCTAAATATGGCATACAGTTAAGTGAATCAGGCATAAAAGAGCTCAGAATAAAATAAATAGACAGTGAGATGGTTAGCTTTTGGGATAGCCTGGCCCAGGGGCTGCCAGAGGTCTATGTTCTCTGGTGTCTTCAGGCAGATAGACTCTAATAAACTGCTCATGTATTGCTGGCTTATATTTTATCTCCTAAATAATACTGAAACAATGCTGTAAAAGCACTAACTGTCTTCACTAATGATGTCTTCTGGTTTGCTGTTTCAATTCTAAACTAAACTTGTGTTTCAGAGATGTCATTTCTAGACAGCAATTTTCTATTTTATCTTTTCAATATGTTTTGGGGTGAATAAGCAAGACCCTTCCTCACTAAAAAAAAACCTGTTTCCAATGCATTTTGTAATAGCATCATAGCATGCTATGGTATGTAAATACAATGTAAAAACACACAAAGAATTCATGCTTAAACTGGTTCAGTAGACATGTGAATCCTGAAAAGTTGTTCTCCTGTAATCTGTAAACAAGTTGGTACAGCTTTATTTAAAACACATTGTAACTTGCTCATTACTGTGCCTCAGTTCCTCAAAGCAGTAGCTTCTGGAAGGTTGAACAGCACTGGCAGTGAAGTCCAACTCATAGAGTGATCACAGACCACCTAAACAGTTCCAGGTTATCTGTGGATGCATGTACTCTCACGGGTTTCAGCAGAATCCCTTTGCCAATTGACTCAATGAACAGTGGAATGATCTCTGTTGCCCATTCTTTTGCCCACACTTCTTTGTGTCCTAGAGGCATTCACCACTACCTCTCAGACAGAAGAAATGCAGGTGTGCTTCTAGGACAAGGCATAGCTGAGACAACCCCAGAGAGTCCACAACAAAATTCCAGTGGCAGATATATGAAAGTTTTGCTCTAAGGAACCCACTTTGGAAGCTCAGTGGCTTTATTAAATAGCTCATCCTGGAGCTATTTAATTTTAATACCTATGTATTTCAAAACTGAAACAAATACAACTCATTGGGACACTGATATTTAGCTTGAACTGACTTGAAATAACTTGTTTATGTTTTTAATGCATTTTTTCCATGTCTAGAATGTTAAGATGTCAGGAGACTTGATTAAACTACAAAGCCAGCTGTTTTTTCTGTGTCTGTGGTGGGTGGGATAATTAGACTCTGAGATCAAACAAAGAGACATATATTTAAATCTAAACTTTTCATATATTGCCCTGTATCAATGGGTGTTTCCACTAATGGTCCCATGCATTTTTCATTCTGTACACAGCAGAATTTTATTTTTTGTTTTTAGGTTAATCAAGCTAACATTATAATTTAGGTAGAGTTAAGGTGATATGCATATTTCTTTAGCTTGCATATGATGAAAGGTGACTACCATATACTGGAGGTAATCCAACAAGGGATTAAATATGCAAGTAGTTCTACTTGTTTCAGTGGGGTTAGTTATGTGCCTAAAGAGAGCTGATGTGAATATATTACTGTAAGGTTACTGTTATCACACACTTGAGACTGCAGAAAATGCAAAATGTGTATTTTCAGGCAGACAATTTTTTTTTTTCCAGAGATAACTATGAAGTGGAACATTTTTAATATAACTGTGGTGGGATAAAGGGTATGAGCAAAATGAGAGCTAAATTTGGCAGAGATTTGTCTTTTTCTTTTGTATCTCCATTTTCTCCATTCATTCCCAAGGGTGTAACATCTTATAGTTTACATACTCTGATGACATTGAAAAAACTCACACTGATCTACAAACAGTGACTAATGGAAGAAATTGCAAGGGTATAGTTTGTTCAGATTTCGTCCAAATCTCTTAATCATCCTATTTTATGTAATAGACGTTCTAATTCTCTCTCTCCTTAAGCACAGGAGATAAATGAGATTGTACGAGTCAGCATATGGGTCAATGAAGAAAGCAGCATTTTTCAAGATTTTTACTGCATACATCTAGTCTTTGGAAAAAAGGGATGGAAAAGGAATGCTATGTGGACCACTCCAGGGTGAGAAACAAACTGGGGAAGACAAGGGAAGGAATATTTTGGCATTCCAAAATTTTGGAGTCTTTACAGCAAACATTGCTGAGAAAATCGCAAGAGCATGAACAAAAGTAACCAGAGGCCTTAGGCATCATGTTTATACTTATGAAAGACAGAAACCCTCAGTTGTGAAAATTGTCAAATATGTTTCATTCTGTCACTAGGACTTAAAAACTGGGCCCTATTTAAGATGAGTTTCTTTTGTTCTTTGTGTGTTTAAGAGTGAAACACCAAAACTTAATCTCTGTCTCTGAATTCTGCAAGTTAATTGTGGAAAGTAGGTTAAGGAACCATCTGTAGGAGAGGCAGTAAACTAAGTTCACAATCTATCTTCTGTAAAGAGAGCTATACAAGGAGGAACTGCACTTATGTTTTCCAAACTAGCCAGAGCATTCTTTAATTTTAGTTCCTGTTTCCTACAGGAAAACATCTGAACACCAGTCACACTATGGTAAACAGTAATGAGAAAAAACAATCTGCATTTCAAATAGCTTCAGGCTGGGAAACTTGGTAAGTCTTTAAACTACCCAAGGCACTTCAGGTGGTTAAGCAGAAAGTGATATTTAAATACTCACCAGCTCCTACAATATTACTTCAAAAACTTCAGCAATTTTTTATATCAATACAGTGTTATTCCTACCATATAATTGATAGTTTGGTCTTGCTTATGTTGAAATGAAGAATCTTCTTGCTTTGAGACACTGCCCTAAAATAAAAAAGAAACAGTAGAAAAACAAAGTCACAAGTGTCTTGTCAGGTATTTCAGCACTAGCCTTATCATATCCTGGCAGGATTGGCAGCAGGAGATTCAAGGAAGATCCAGCTCCAGGTGATATGTTTGGTGTGGGAGAAGCACTGTTGCAAAGAAAGATGATCCAACCATGAAGTAGACAGGCAGCTTTTATGGAGGCATTCTTTGTTTAAGGTACTTATACCTATTCATGTCAGTAATTATATTTGCTGGTATGGATTGATGGATGCAGTGGTACAGTGGAGAAAATCTTGGTTTAAAACCCCAAAAGTGAGATAGAACTGCATTAAGCTCTTTTCAAAGAGATGTAGTCACAGCTGAGGCTTGTTGAGGAAATAATATACTCATATTTTACACATAAATTCCTTATATGTTCTCTTCTTGCAAGGGTAGGGAAAGAGCAGAAGGTACAGTAAGCCCTGAACTTACTGTCTTTTACTGAAATATTTGCTAGTCAGTTGAATTGCTTTTCCTAGCCTTTTTTTTCTGAGGTGAAATTAAATTTCTAGGTTAAAAAGGTTATTACTTCTGGAGTTGAGTTTAGTTGATCTTGTAATAGCACAGAAAAAATGTAATACATGCTTTTACATGGAAGTCACTATGAGGAATTGAAGTACTTGTAGAGGAACCTATTTTGCCATTGGAGTCCAACTTCAAGATGGTAGGCTTTACGCCAAATTGGATGCAAACCCAAGATATTAGCAGGTATAACCATTTAAGAAGTCATCTCTTCCACATGCTTTATTTATATTCTTGACAGACTTTTGCCAGTCAGATCACACCTAGTGAAGGATCTGGAGATACAGCCAGAATTCAGAAGCCAAACAAATCTGCTTGGCTAGGTAAACTTCACCTTCAATTGCATTTGTGTGAATTGCATTAGCTGCACCCATATGGGATGTAGTATAAATTTACATTAGTATAACCCATAGCAGAACTTGGGTCCAAATGACCAATGTGAATAAACAAAGTGATTGCAGTTTAATGGAGACAGCTTTGTCCCATGCTTACCATAAGCAGTGAATATTATATTGCCTTATATCAGTTGCTTGTCCTGTTTTTGAGTGCTCATTGTCAGCATAGGAGTTACTATAATTATCTAAATGCCTTTAACTTCCATGGAACTGTACATCATATTGCAGAGGGGAATTTGAAATCTGTTGCTGGCTAGGAGGGCAGAGAAAATCTTAACATTTGAGAATGTTATGAATTTTAATAAGATATATCTGAGACCTACAAAAAGAAAAGCAGAGTTATAATTCCATTCCGCTCTAGAGGCTTAATTCATGTCACTATGACATCAGTAATGAATCAGTAATGGTGTAGGTCAGTCCTGTTTACACCTGTGGGGACATAGGCAAAACCACAGGTACATATATCAACATTTTGGGCACTACTGACCCATAGGTTTGTGAGCAGGTATGTCACTGGGGTTTATTCCTCAATAACACAAGCATGATAGATACCTCTTAAAAGGAAAATAAAAATTTGTGCAGAATCTAAAAGGCTGAAATCCATTTTTGTTTGTGAACTTAATGATAGAGAATGGCTACTTAGGCTGCAGTCCTCAAGTACTCATTACTCTCATCCTCCTCTTATTTTTAGTGAACTTAACCAACCTCTGGCACTTTCAGCCTAAATCTTCCTTTGGGCTCAGCCGATGACTTTTCTTCCTTCTTTTTAGGCACTTGCAATCCCAGAATTCTTCTGTCTCTAGAAGCTAAATTGAATTCTACATGCAAAACGATTTTTTCCATTTCTCTTCAGTCTAGTCTTCTCTGTGCCTTACACTATATTCAATTCATAAACAGCTTTACAAATCATAAATTACATACATCCTTTCCCTCACCAAAGTCCACTAGCCATGTTTGTTCAACTTCCACTTGTTGCTGAAGTTCAGACTTGCAAATTGAAGTTCTCAGGAGAACAAAGAAATAGCACATTATCTATATATAAAGCCAGGCAAGGATTAGTATTATTTTTCAGACCGCAGGATTTATATACCACTGTAGCTGTTTCTGAACAGATTTTGAAGATACTATAAATGCAGCAAAAGAAAAGATTTGTCTGAAAAAATTGATTGTGACAGTTTCTGATCTTTCCAACAGGGGAAAACACAGTTGTCTTCCTACATTTACCCTTGGACATCCTGAGTCTGCTTTCTGAGACAACTTACACAAAATCAACTTTAGACTCCTTCTTTGTGCTGTGAAATTTGATAGAAAGGTGCTTATGTTCTTGGGTATGGGATTCTTTGCCTGCCATCACCAGTATGTTAGTGCCTCCACTAGACCAGGTTGCTCAAAGCCGCATCCAGCCTGGCCTTGAACAGTTCCAGGGATGGGGCATCCACAGTTTCTCTGGGCAACCAATTCCAGTGCCTCATTACCCTCTCTGTGAAAATTTTTTCCTGATATCTAATCTAAATCTCTCTGCTTTCAATTTAAACCTGTTACCCCTTGTCCTGTCACTATAGGGCCTTGTAAAAAGTCCCCCTCCAGATTTCTTGTAGGCCCCTTCAGGTACTGGAAGATGCTATAAGGTCTCCCCAAAGCCTTCTCTTCTCCAGGCTGAACAAGCCCAATTCTCTCAGCCTATCACCACAGGAGAGGTGTTCCAGCCCTCTGAGCATCTTTGTGGCCTCTTCTGGACTTGGTCCAACTGGTCGGTAACCTTCCTATGCTGGGGACCTCAAAGCTGGATGTAGGACTCCAAGTGGGGTCTCAGGAGAGCAGAATAGAGGGAGAGAATCCCCTCCCTTGACCATGCTTCTCCTGATACAGCCCAGGATACAGTTGACTTTCTGGGCTGCCAACACACACTGCCGGCTCATGTTCAGTTTCTCATACACCAGTACCGCCAAGTCCTTCCCCTCAGGGCTGCTCTCGATCCATTCTCCACCCAGCCTGTACTTGTGTTCGGGATTGCCCCAACCCAAGTGCAGGACCTTGCACTTGGCCTTGTTGAGCTCCATGAGGTTGGCCGTGGCCCACCTTTCCAGCATCTCCAAGTCCTGCTGGACGGCATCCCTTCCCTCCGGTGTGTTGATTGCATCTCACAGTTTGGTGTCATCAGTAAACTTGCTGAGGGTGCACTCCATGCCATCATCCCTGTCACTGACGAACATGTTAAATACTACTGGTCCCAACACTGACCCCTGTGGAACGTCGCTCATTGCTGGTCTACACTCAGACATTGAGCCATTAACCACAACTCTCTGAGTGCAGCCACCAAGCCAGTTCTCTATCCACTGAGTAGTCTATCCTTGAAATCTGTGTCTCTCCAATTTAGAGACAAGGATGTTGTGCGGGACAATGCCAAACTCTTTGCACAAGTCCAGGTAAATGGCATCGGTTGCCCGTCCTCTATCCACCAAGGTCGTGACCTTATCATAGAAGGCCACTATATTTGTCAGGCACAATCTGCCCTTGGTGGATCCACATTGGCTGTCACCAATCACCTCATTCTCCATGTGCCGTAGCATGGTTTCCAGGAGGATCTGCTCCATGATCTTGCCAGGCACAGAAGTGAGACTGACTGGCCTGTAGTTCCCCAGATCCTCTTTTTTCCCCCCTTTTTAAAGATGGGGGTTATGTTTCCCCTTTTCCAGTCAGCAGAACTTGACCAGACTGCCATGACCTTAACCTTCCCATTTGCCAAACTGAGCCTGTAAAGCAAGGGTGATGCTGCCTTGGAACTCTAGCATATCCTCTGTCCCTAGGTTGCTGTATCAACCCACAGGTTATATCCTGAGAATCAGGTATCATTAATGTTAGGAATCTAGCCATAGATCAGTCTTCACGTGAGACATTTAGCCAAGAGTGTAGACATATGGACTGACTCATTTCAGTTTGAACGTAAATTGTGTACTCAGCAATGAAGAAGTGCTTTACATAGTTTCAGAACAGAGCATCAATAAACACTGCAAAGCCTCCATTATTCTAGAAAGCTAACAGTTTTTGAGCTACGTAGATGCACCTTACTGGCTTTCAAGATCTCCTGACACACTGCCCTGAAATAAAAGGATAGTTGTAATTTAGATTTAGTATAAATTTTACTGCAGGGACATTCAGTCACTTTGAAGGCTTAAAAAAAGATTTTACATTTTGAAGATCGAGACAAATATCAAGAACCATCCTCCAGTGACTTTTACATCTGTTATACAGTGCAAGTGGAGAAACAAAATGACGTGACTTGTTCTCTGTTCTTGTAAGCCTTTCTGTGTGATAGCTTCTCTTTGGTGCACATTCTCTGTTCTTGGTAGTACAGTGCTGGCACATTAAGCTTCTGAAAGGAGGGAAAGCAGTCAGCAGGCAGTTCTGGAGAGAAGAGATTGATTGCATCCTGATAATGACACAAATGATTCAGAGGTCTGAAATAGTGAGAACCTGAGGGCTGATGCCAAGAAAGTATGTGGGGGAAACCCTTAACAAAGCTTGTGTTTCATGACTTCCTTGCCCACTGATAAAGTAGTATCTCACCTAGCCTGGTAGGTCTACCCTCCCACTTTGACAGCCTAGAGTTTGCTGTAGCTCAAAAGAATGTCATGGGACAGTTTTAATTTTAGGGCCAAAAAAAGTCAGATGTCAATCTAGAGACTGTTGGTTAACTCCTTCAACACAATGACCTGTGAAGTGACCTAGCTCTCAAGCGATATACCTCAATAAGCTACCGGGAAGAAAATCAGACAGGGTTCGACCATTACTTCTGTGAGGTTTGATAATTCTGTTGCTACTTGTCTTCCATCTCAGACAATGGGTTATAGTAAGAGTTATGAGTAAGATGGTTGCTGAAAAGGCCCATCAATGAATTTTTCACAATGTTTGAGAATCACGTATTAGGAATTTTCAGAATTTGATTCCTCAAAATCTTCTGGGTTACAACAGTGGAGGTTAATGACTCAAAGGAATGTCTGCCTTTCTGACAGACACCTGCCCCAGTGTGACCATTCAGTTTGGCATCTTCATAATTATTCTAAGTATAAAATACACAAAGATGAAAGGAACATAATGATTGTCCTGAAAGATAATTTAAATTACACAGATAGTATTCTAGGTAACAATTCAGATCATTGAAATCATTCCAGACACCAAATCTGTAAATAAATCTATATTCATTGTAGAACAGTGGTTAATGGGAGGGAATAATTCTTGGATAAATAATTTTATATTCCTCTCCCAACCCTATTATGCAGGTTTACCTTATGAAGTGAATCCTGGTAAAATCAAAATAAAAACACATACAAGTGTCAGCAGATGACAGACCAGTCATGACAGAGGATAGTTTACAATTGAGTTGGTAGGACAAAAGAGGAGACATTCCAGAGAGATTACAAGTTAGGCTGATTATTAGAAAATTTGATTTTATCTGAAATGAAGGTTATTACAGTTGGTTTGTGGTATACCTGATGGATTTTCTTTTCCAATAGCTTGTTCTGTACTACATTTGTTGTCAGTTTCAAAGGAAAAGTCATCTAAGAGGGTCATTTCTTACAAGAGTTCTTGTAAGAGGCAGTGACCTCCTGAACGCTGATCTCATAGTCAGTGTTTGTTTTCTAAAGGAGTTCCAATAGCAAAAGATTTCAACAGTAAATACCAAGAAGCATCTTACTAAAAATATGTGCCCCTAAATAAATCAAAATATTGGGAAACATTGATGTGTGGTGCCCTGGTCCTGTCAACTTTTTTGCTGTGTGTTTGAGGCTGTTGGCCAGGCATCTCAGTGCTCAAGAAACTTCATCTGAAGACACAAGCATCATGTCTTCCACCATGATTATGGCTTTCCAATATTATTCGTGTATGACTTTTTAAGGCAGCCATGAAAAATACTCATGACATTTAGTGAATTTAAATACTCTTTGTCAAGCACTTGTGTGTAAACTAACATATTCAAGTCTGAATCTATGAGACAGTTTTCCTAATTTTTTGTTTTGTTTGTTTTTGTTTTGTTAATTTGTGTGTTTTGGCATTAGGAGACATTGACTTAAAATACTGAACCTTTCCAGAGCACAGAGAGTTAAGGCAGTGAAGTTTAGCTGGAAGGACAGATGTCCTTAGTCAACTTTTTGAGACCATAAGCACAGATAAACAAACCATTCATTGTCCTTTCTACTGAGTCAACCAAAAGGCCTCCTCTCTGCATATATTATGACTAGCAGCTACTTACAGTTTGTATTTATTGCTTTGCTTCTTGTATTCCAAAGTCCATATGTAAGGCTTTAGTTTTTGACACATTTTCCTTGCCTGCAGCTGAAATCTCATCAAAGTATTTGTTTACTTTTTCCTTATAATTTTCTGGAAAATACGTTTGTTAATCTAAAAACGTTTCAGCTACCAATTGTCACTAGCATTTTTAAACAAAATCTTATAAAAATAGAATAATTTTCAAAAACTTTCCAATAAATCATGCTGCGTTTACCTTTTTATGTTAATACAGCTCTTCTATATACTGACAGAAAAATAGGATCTCCCTCACAGTCTGTTCTCTGTAAATACAATTTTATAAATCAACTGGAGCTGTTCTGCCTTATGTTGGGAATAGTACATTAAACCTTTGCTTTTCAATGGATCTTTGCTACTTTATTTCTTGATATGAAACAGTCTTGTTATGGAAATAAGATCATAACTGGGCAAAACTTATTTCACACTCATCCAAAGTTCAGAGGAAAAAATTTCAGTCCCTATGTTTAGGTGGTTTTAACTGCTGAAAAACTGGAAGTTGAATGTTACTTAAGCTATCATAGGTTACTTTAAGCATAGGTGCATCAGGAGGAGAAACTGTCAGCCAGACTTTCTGACAGAGACACTGAGGCTTATGTCTCAAAGCTGATCTGCAAAGGCACTGTAGACTTGTGTTTGTTGCTATTCTGGAACATTTCCAGGATGACAAGATATTCTCAGCAATACCAAACCTTGAGATCTCGTTGTTGGTGTTTGGAGATAATCACTAAGAAAGATTAGCACTTCCTGTGACTGATTCATCTCAGGCTGGGATGACTAGGATCCTGAGTAGGATGTTTGCCCAGCTAAACTGAGAATCTACCCAGGTAGTTGACTTGTTTTTATACAGCTGATGTTGGGTAAGATCAACTCTACCTGTAGTGCAAAGTGTTGAATCTAAGAAATCCAACCTGCTCATGTTCAGGCCCTATAATATTGACCCACAGGTAATTGGGATGCACTGAGGAGAACTCAGTACTAACGCCTGGGTTATGAATTGCAAATTATTAGTGCACTTAAGCCCTATGTTAATATACGGTTATGTTGCCATATAACCAGTGCTAGGTTAAGGCAAAACCAATATCGTATTAATGCAGAGGAAAGACAGACTGGACAGTAAAAGGGAAATGTTAAACCTGAAAACAGCTGGCATTCTCCCTGAATACCTCAGTGCCTACTCCTTTATTCATCTTTTCTGCGATGTACAGACTGAATCTGGAAGAGAGGGTGGCATCAGCGAAGGTATCATAGCTCAAACTACAGACTGCATTCAGCTTTGTGAAAAACTTGGCTGTAATTTGACAGAAGACTGGGTTTAACAGTCCTAAAATATGATCAGCACCTTGCATGATTCTGAGGCTTTATCTCTTGCCAATTTAACTTCAAGAAAAATGGGATTTGGTGCTGAATGGATGCAGGTCCTGGTATTTGGGTCAACACAGGTGTCTGTTTGCCTCTAGATACACAGATTGAAACTCCTCATTGTTTTCAGTAACAAATTATGGTCTAGTCATGAGTTCATTGTGGGTGTCCAAAGGGAAACTTATTTATTCATTCTGCTAAGTAAGCATGGAATTAAAGAAATGGTGAGATGATTTTGGACATTCATGTCTTAGTTGAGACTGTTTGCCATAAACCATCCAGTGACTGTGGTCTTCACTGTCTGATAAAGAATTCAAGAGCTTCTTATTGCTGCTAGAAGAAACATTTTTGTTCATACAGGGTGAAAGGAGGTTACGGTGTTGACTTCAGGGAATCTCTTTGGCCCCACATTTTCATTTTACAAAGGTCATCTGACTCGTGTTACGTTTACAGCTGTTGACATATTCAGCCTTTGACTTGGTCGGAAAGGTCAGCCTTAACTGAACTGAATCCGGAGGCGTCTCTGCGGCTGTGGTGCTCACTTGCAGTCACAGGTGGGTGTCAGTCATGCTAGCAGGGACTGGGCTGGAAAGCTTTTGATAGCATTTTCCTCTTCTCTGCAGAGGGCTGAAGTCTATTCTGACACTGCAAAGGCTGTAAGTCAGATTTACAGGGCAGCAGGTCTGCTTACTTTCACTGGCTAGTCTTAATGAAGCTTGTCATCAAAAAATACCAACCTTGCCACTAGCTAGGTAGAGGGCTCTAAAGGAGACTTATTTAAAGGGAAAACCAGTAAGCAAGTTACTTGCTTGTAACTTGTGAGCTACAAGCAGCTCCCAGAGAAACAATTAAGCATAAATTTCCTAGGGAGTTTGAAGATATGTCCAAGACAGGATGTGTCAGGGGTGTATCCATGCCACTGACAGCAATGCTACTCTGCCTCAGCAAGGCTGGCATCTGTTAAAATTGCTACAGGAGTTCCTACATTGAACAGCACACTTCCCACCAGAAATAATTCACAAAGATTAAGCATGTTGCTCAGTTTCATCTTGCACATTTCATGCTTTAGATGGAAAATCTGATGGGCTCATTTGTGCAAAAAGACCATCCCAACAGCAGTAAGTGAGAAGGGCAAGACAAAATAGGTAACAGCATGTCTTCAGGCTGTAATATGAATGAAGGTTTCTCCTTTACAGCTTTAACTCATTATGTGTCATATATGAAAGCATATTTGTAAGTAAAAACAAATAAATAAGAATTTTGTCGTGTTTGTATATAAACATAATACAAAAAGAGGAAAGTGACTTCAAATGAAACTGCTCCTTCCACCATTCTGGAGAAAAACATTTCCAACATATAAAGAACTTCCTAATACAGTCAATGAGAGTCTTTAGAAGCATATTGGTGAATGAAACATACAGATTAATTTGAAAAAGCGAGATGTTGACATATTACATATACCCTGTTCATCTAGGGAAACCTGATTTCATTGCATTGTAGGACACTGGCACTAGGAAAAGTTGGTCACAGGTAATGTAACTGAATCTTCTTAACTCCAGGCTTGAACACACAAAAGTTGGCTAAGCTGTGGTTATTTCTCCCGAAGAAGAGAATAACTGTAGTTATTCTTCCCCAAAGCTAGGGAATTCAACAAGGACTTTGAAGATAGAGCAAAAGACATGGTGAGCCATCTTTTCTGGTGAGCCATCTAAACTTAGGGCTTTAGTCTATGCTAAACATTATCAAAAGACTGATTACAATTATCGCAGATTGAGGTAAACTGCTAGATCACAAAGCCTATCCATTCCTCCTGCCAAATCTATAACCTTTCCTTATTTACATTTAGAGATCATAGAATCATGGAATTAAGTTTTAAAAGACCTTTAAGAACATCAAGGCCAAGCTCACCACTAAACCATGTCCCTAAGTACCACATCTACACATCTTTTAAATACCTCCAGGGATGGTGACTCAACCACCTCCCTGGGCAGCCTGTTACAGTGCTTGACAACATTTTCTCTTACCAGTATTCCAAAGTCATATTCATCTCTTCACATTTAAACCTGGTTTCTTTAAGTATAAGATGGTTGTAATATCACAAATTAACATGAAATTTTGAAATATCTAGTAAAATAGCATTTTAAATGGTCCCATGAATGACCTTGATGGTTTCATAGGTAAAGGACTGATCATTTTCAGCCCCAAGCTGTAACACCGTAACTCTTCAGTAGACAATCACTACTGCTCTGTGCTGGCATGCAGCATGACTATGGGACAGTTTTCCTACGAAGCTGAATTATGAAGTACTATACATTAAACAGAAGTAGAGAGCACCACAAATTATTTCATGTGGACAGAACAAATTCAGCTGCATTGGAAAGGAAAGCACATCAATAATCATTACTTTTAAGAACTTGCTAATTATATCTAGAAAGAGAGCCATTTAGTAAATATTCACTCTTGGCCATATTTTACAAAGCAGCTGATTGCCAAGAAGGTAAAAAAAGGGGTCTGAAAGTTAGATGACATTACCCCATGGTGTCCCATTTCCCAGTCTGATCAGAAATGCTGACCTATGCTAAAGTCAGCACAGACTTCTGGGTGAGCATGGATAGAGTAAACAAAGACCTCCTTCATTTCCATGAACAAATTAATTTGGGTATCATCAGCAGCCATTTCAGCCATAATGTTGAAAGCTATAGAAGTAAGGTTAGTGGAAGGAAAACCAAAAGGAATGTAATGGAAACTACAACAGTTTATGCCTAGGGATGTGGAGCACTGAACTATGAATCACTAAAAAGATACGTTTAAAGACCCCTATTTCTCTAAGGATCAGAGTTCAATTTTCAAATGAACCAACAATTCAAACCTTTAGCAAATTGACAGCATCAGTTTCTGTGTTAAGCCCTTTGAAATTTTTTCCAGCACTGGCTTTGGAAGAAATTTAGAATAAATCTTCAGCTTCATACTGTTTCCTACTGCCAACCTTCTTGAGGAATGTAGTGGGCAGCCAAGAGGAAAGGGGTCACAAGGATACACTCCCAATGTACGTGTATAAGCATATATATAAACATATGTAAAGAATATATAATATATTATGTACACCTATCTATCTGTTTGCCTGTCTATCTATAATGACTTTTAAGAAAAAGGCGAAGAGGAATTTGGCTGCTCTAAATAAAATCAACTCTGAAGGAAGATACAGCTCATTATTTTCTTTTCCTAAGCAGTTAATTCTATGCTGAGCTCCGTATTTCCGAAGGAACAAGAACCTATTATTCAGGATATTCCACAACAGATCACCTTCAGATGTTAAATGAACTGCTGGTGTAAAAAAAGAAAAGAATATAAACTACCATTGCTTAAATGTTTATTGATCATGCACAAACTTTCCACTTTGCCTGGAAGAGATCTAATAAATAGAGCTCCAAGACAACTGAAAAACACTGATAAATGCTAACATTAGTGCTCCTATTTCACCAAACTGAAATCTATATAAATGAGACCACACCAGAAAGCAAGGCTGTGTCACTATTGCCAAGAGTTCTAGCTAGAAAGCTGGGGGTGGGGGTGGGGTGGGGGTGTCATGGGTTTAAATTGATAGGGCGAGGTATCATGGGTTTAAACTGAAAGTGGGGAGATTTAGATCAGACGTCGGGAAGAAGTTCCTCCTGGAGAGGGTGGTGAAGCACTGGAACACATTTCCCAGGGAAGTTGTGGATGACCCATCCCTGGCTGTCTTCAAGGCCAGGCTGGATGAGGCTTTGGACAACCTGGTCTAGTGGAGGGTGTCCCTGCCCATGTCAGGGGGGCTGGAACTAGATGATCTTTAAGGTCCCTTCCAACCCAAACCATTCTATGATTCTATGGTTCTGTAAATAACACTGCAGAAGACAGAAATACAGAAACATGAGGAATAGAATAACTGTTATGCACGTACAGAATTCTTACTCCTATATGCACTTTTGCAAAACTTAGATACTTTGGCACTAAACATGAAAACTGTAAGCTAGAAAACATAGAATCACAGAATCTTAGAATCATACAATCGCAGAATAGTTTTATTTGGAAGGGACTTTTAAAGGTCATGTAGTCCAACCCCCCTGCAATAATCAGGGACATATTCAACTAGGTCAGCTTGCTCAGAGCTCCGTCCAAGCTGACGATGGATGTTTCAAGAGATGGAGCATCTACCAACTCTCTGGGAAGCCTGTATCAATGCTTCACCATGCTCATTGTAAAAAATTTCTTTCTTACATCTAGTCTAAATTTACCCTCTTTTGGTTTAAATCCATCACTCCTTCTCTGATCACAACAGGCCCTGCTAAGAAGTAGTGACATCTGAGGATCCTAAACCCAGAATTCCTTATAAAGGGTTAAATGATCAAACTGAAAAACTGCAGGGCAACGTAGGCATCCACTACACTTTTTTACTATACCTAGCAAATATAACTAGCATGCACCTGTGTTCCACACATCTGAAGCAGATTAATCAAAGGAATGGATTTTGTTTTTTCTCTTCCTTCAACATGGTCAGCAAGGCTATTATGCATAGTTAAATTTGGTCATAAATACCTCAGGGAATAGCAGTGTTAAGTTTGGTTCCAGGTGCCTCACTATCAAAGAGATTCTAGCAGATTAAATGACAACAGAGTCAAGAAGAGCACTGGCAAAACTCATTTGAAAGCAAATGTGGATAGTTAGATGTATAATGCTGAAGTGAATAATAAAGATAGCATAAAAGTAGTTACAGATCAAAATCTACAGCTTAGACTACTCTTTAATTGCCAGAAAATGTAGATAACTTTCTTTTTTTTTTTCCCATGGAGCCTTTGCTCCTTCCTCTGTACATCTTCCTGAAAAAATCTGTTCCTTAGGGACAATTGCATTCATTATAGTTATGACGAAGAGAAAGAAAGAAAGGATAAAGTATTTTAATTTATAGTATTTTCTGCCCCAAAACTACAAAAAACCTCACTTACATTCAGGAGATATTCTCTGACCAAATTGCACTTTACATAGTTTTGATATTCCCATATATTCTGCTTAGTTTTGGCTGTCAAGGATAGCGGTCAATGATGAATTTACATACATCCTGCTAATGTTATGCTCTGCTCTGATAAGTGTACGTAGGGGTGATAAACTGAAACCAGACAAAAGTGTGACTCAAAATCTCAGTATTTGAGACCTTGTATTTGTGTGGCCAGAACAAAAGCTCATTTAGTTTGCAGTGTTAATTTTTGCATTCTTACTAGAAAATACATCAGCCTTTCATATATAATACAAATAAGAAAGAAAAGTGAGATTAAATAGTAATGATTTTAATATGGGCAGAATGTAAAGATAGGTTTTTATTCTAACTGTGTGGGATTCTAAACAGAAATGTGTCTAGGTCCTCCATGTCTTTGCATGTAAAAGAGAAAATACAAAGTTGCATGTACCCAAAGATTAAAGCTGCTTAAGTAAGAACACAGACAGATTGAAACTCTTTTTGTCTTATTTCAAATTAATGCCCCTAATTTTTTTTCTTATTTTTTGAAAATTAAATTCCTTCATGTTGAAAATAATAAGATTTTCCTAGCTTTCATGTATTTTATTACTTATTTTTCTCTTGGATGTCAGAAATATTTTCAAGTTCAATATTAATTTTGCTGGAAACTCTATTAGCAGAACTTCTAAAATTTAATTAAAAACATTTTTCAACTATGTCAGGGCCTCAGTATGGACAAACAAAAACATTGAAGCCAGCAATCCTGATGAATATGTGATCACAGAAACATTATTTCTGTGATGAGAAAGAAGATTATTTCATCAGCCATCTTTTCTAAATGTAAATGACTGAGAAAGTAAACCAAAAATGTTTTTAATAGACTTGCTGGGAAAAATTAAACTTTGGTACCCCTAATAATGACAGCTGTAAATATCAGCATGAAAAATCAGTAAGAGCAATTACTGAAGTCCACTTAAAGCCCTACATCTCTTCTAATTCTAATATAAAATACCTGGTGCTCATAAACCTTTTGTGTCCACCAAGATGCCCAACTACCTTGATCTTTCATCATATTTTTCAAGGGACTGGTAATTAACCAAAAGTCTGAATGTTTTCAGTCCATAAGATCCTTCTCCTCTCTCTCCTAACCCCAAATATAGGACACCTATCCAGAAATACAAAGCACAGGTCGATCTTACCTTGTTATGATCTTTCCAGTGTGCCCAGAAATAAAATGATTTATGTATCAGAAGCTTATGTTCAAGTTAATAAGGCAGTGCCTAGCCCTCAAAAGTTACTAAACTTTCTTTAAGCAGAACAAATATTTTTCCCAGATTTGATACTTCCTGCCATTTTCTCCAGTGTCATGTAGGTACCTTGGGGGCTGTGGCCAACTGAGGAACACTGCAGGAATTTCACAGCTGCAATACAGTAAGGTATGTTGGTTTTGTGCAATACTTCTTCTACCGAAGAAGAAAATCTCTGAGAAAAAAAGAAATGCATTCTTTTGGGCTGCGAGGCTTCTATACTATTGCAATTTGCTGGCTTAAAGTGGATCCTCCTGGAAAGTATGCTAAGGCACATGGAATTTAAGAAGGTGATAGGTGACAGCCAACATGGCTTCACCAAGGGCAGATTGTGCCTGACAAATCAGTTGGCCTTCTACGACAGGGTTACAGTGTTGGTGGATAAGGGAAGAGGAACTGATGTCAACTACCTGGACTTGTGCAAAGCATTTCACACTGTCACCATGACATCCTTATCTTTAAATTGGAGAGACATGGTTTGACGGTGGAACAGTGAATAAGGAATTGTCTGGATGTTTATAGTCAAAGACTTGTGGCCAATGACTTGATATGCAAGCAGAGAACAGTGATGAGCGGCGTTCCTCAGGGGTCAGTATTGGGACCGGTACTGTTCAACATCTTTGTCAGCAACATGGACAGTGGGATTAAGCAAACTCTCAGCAAGTTTGACACCAAGGTGTGAGGTGCAGTCAACATACTGGAGGAAAGGGATGCCATCCAGAGCGACCTGGACAGGCTGGAGAGGTGGGTCTCTGCCAACCTCATGAAGTCCAACAAGGGCAAGTGAAAGGTCGTGCACCTGGGTCGCGGCAATCCCAAGCACAGGTACAGGCTGAACAGTGGATTGAAAGCAGCCCTGAGGAGAAGGACTTGGGGGTGTCGGTTGATGAATGACCTCATGACTCAACATCACCCGGCAATGTGTGCTAGCAGCCCAGAAAGCCAATTGTATCCTGGGCTGCATCACCAGGTGCATGACCAGGAGGTTGAGGAGGTGATTCTCTCCCACTACTCAGCTCTGCATCCAGCTGTGTGGCCTTCAATGTAAGAAGGATGCAGACCTGTTGTAGTGAGTCCAGAAGGGGGAACATGAAGATGATCAGAGGGCTGGAGCACCTCTCCTAGGAAGGGATGATGAGACAATTGGGCTTGTTCAGCCTGGAGAAGAGAAGGGTCTGGGGAGACCATATTGCAGCCTTCCAGTACCTGAAGTAGCCTACAAGAAATCTGAAGGGGGACTTTGTAGAAGGATCTGTAGTGACAGGATAAGGGGTAACAGGTTTAAATTGAAAGAGGGTAGTTTTAGATTGCATATCAGGAATAAATTTTTCACAGAGAGGCTGAATGAGGCACTGAAAGTTGCTCAGAGAAATTGTGGATGCCCCGTCCCTGGAAGTGTTCAAGGCCAGGCTGGATGCGGCTTTGAGCAACTTGGCCTAGTGGAAGGTGTCCCTGTCCATGGCTGGGGGTTGGAACCAGGTGATACTTAGAGTCCCTTCCAACTCAAACCATTCTATGATACCATGGAAATTGTAAATATATTGTATGTGGATCCAAAATGTTAAGAGAAGTTAATCTATGATGAACTTGCTGACAAATTAAGCTCTCAATTATTCCACTAAAAAAAAAATTATTCACAAGTTTAGCTAAATACTCAAAAAAGTTTTTATGAGTGTGTGCAGAAATCACTGCAGCTGAAGACATTGAACACAATAAATTGTTGTATCCCAAACTAAATATAATAAACTAATATCTATTATCATTAGGTAACTGGGTGGTCCATGATTTCATAAGTCGTGAGTCTTCTTAATAATAAAATGAGATATCTTAACAGGATCATGTATTAAGACTGATTAGTGTTAAAAATCTTTGTATTAGGCCAAGACATCCAAGAGTACTCACACTGAGTCACTGTGCTTGGACTCGGTGGTTCTCTGGATAAGAAAGGACTTGGAGGAATGAAAATTTTTCACCAAATTTTTTTTTTTTTTTAAGTAGGGAGATCTCTCCAGTTCACCAGGATCTGCAGCCCTTTATCCAGTGTTAATGTTTCTTTCCACAAGGAGAATGCATAATACAAAATGGAGAGAAACATCTATGTTAAACAGCATTAAAATTAATTGTTTTGTGAGCAAAGAATCAAGATTTCTTCAAAGCTGTTTATTGTGGAAAAACTTCAGAGCTTATTCTGACCTTGCCTTTACCCAGACATTTGTTTCTATGTTTGTCCTCACCACTGCCTCACATGGAGGCAAAGCATTCATCCACATCAGTGCTCTTTCAGCACAGTAATTGCTGCGTCCTAGATTCTGGTTCTGCTACTTTCAGTGAATGACCCACTTTTTTTTTTTTTTTTTTCCCAAGAAAAGAATGATAGAAGAAAAGTTCTTTCATGATAGATGTAAAACTTTGTGTTTTGCCTTTAGTTTTCCAGCTATGACAGTCGAATATTATAATCACCTCAAAGTGGAAACAGGACTCAGGCACATAGTAATTTTTATCCCTTTTAAGTCACTTTTATCCTGACCTTGGTAATTAATTTTGTGCCACTGAACAGTGAAAGCTATGCAGATGAATTGTATATGTACCTATAACTACAATAATTAAAAGTTCACTTAATGGTGCTAGCATTCCTTAAGCCCATAATAGACAAGTACCTAGGAAAAGAGAGAAAATATTTCTGCATGTGAATATTATTAAAAGAGTATTTATTAATGCAGGTTACTTGCGGAAATAAGAAATACACAAGAAGGTGGTTGTATTTTCAAACTGCTCTACAAAGTATGAGGTCACAATTCATGGGACTTACTCTGTATTTATTAAAGGATTAGATGCTTCCCACATGTCTTCACCTGAGTTCACCCTAAAGTCTTTCACTCACCAGCTGTCAGGCAGAAGAGCATGATTATTGTGCCCTTTGCTGCAGCACAGAGAGTCAGACCATCCGTGGCACCTGCCCAACTTGTGTAGCTAGTGTCTCTTCTGCTTCACACTCTTCAAATTGAATAAAACATCTACACTTTCCCACAGCATCATGGTCACTTACCAGCTTTCTGAAGCCATGGTGTTTCAGCTCCTTCTTCCTTGTTTTGTTAAACTGAAGGGTGTTTTATTGTTTTATGAGCCCCAGACTACGCTTTCAGCTCTGGTTTCAGCTCAGTGCAATAACAAAATACCCCACTGTGTGCAATCACGGACTAAGCTAATTATTCTAGACAGACAACCTTGAGTGAAAAAAAAGAAAATTTCCTTAGCTTACTCCTTTATTTATGGCCAATACTTTCCCCTTTCTCAAACACTGGAGACATTCCCTTCACAGACTGAGACTAAATTCTGAGCTATCTTGAAAGTTTGCCTCTCAGTTCCACATTTTCAATAATTAGGAGAACTATAGACCTGTGGCAAATGCTACTTTATAAAAAATACTTATAAAATTCAGGCTTGTCTCAAAGTTAGTGATGGAGAAACCAACTATGTCACATACACATCATTTACAGACTCCAATAACTCCTTCTATGTGGAAAATTTCAGATTTTCCTCTCATTTAAAATGAGGAATCTGAAACTTAATCTGCTCAGGAGACATGCATGTGCCAAAGAACTGGAGAAGAAAAGGAAAAAAAGGGAAAAGGGAAAAGTTAGGAACCTTTCATGTTCTGATTTATTTCACATACATCCCCACTGCTTTGACTGCTGTTCTGAGAAACCTGGCATCAAAATTGTTCTGTTTTCCTTCTATCTGCAAATCTCTTTGACAAACCAGTCAGACAGACACTGTAAAATTCAGGATGGATAAGTTTCTTCAGCACTGGCATTTCTGGTATTTCAATGTTTATACAGAGAGGAGTTTCAGTCCATGTGATTCAATGGAAAAGACTGCTGAGGCTGTGTGCGTTTCAGACTTCCAGTTTCCCGCGGAGCACTGAGTGTTAGTTAGATAAAGTCAGAGTATACACATTCATCATGACAACACCAGGACTTTTTTCCTGTTACACTGTCAAGCCATGAGGCTGGTGCACCTCCAAATAGCTCAACACAGTGGTGCTTTGAAGGAGTCCTTAAAGAGACATTTGGTGAAGATTTACCTTCCTAACAACTGCTCAGTCCTTTTGAATATCTTTTGCACTACTGCATGTTTTGTGGAATGGTGTTGGTTGTGGGCTACTGACAAAAGGAGAGAAAAAAATTTGCAAGAGGTGCATGTGATAGGCCCTTGAAGTCATTGGGTTTGGATCACTTTTTCAGTGCAGAAGTAGGCAAATGGACTTCATGGGGCTGCAAAAGGGAAACTATTCAGGTGCATGGTGCAAAGCTATGTCTTGGAGGAGGACTTTTTACATATAAATTTAAAAGTAATTTCAAAATGAAAGGAAACTTTGGGTGCTTTACTCTTTCCCTCCAATTATTACTTAATAATTAAAGACCATGCCTACCACGTGCTTCAATACCCAAAGAGGTATCGAAGTGGATAGTAACATTTTTTAAAACATGCAGCCTAGTTTCATGAAGATGTTGAAGATTAATCTAATCTTAATGTGGTCCTTAATTTCACTGAAACCTGGTAGAAATGCAGACCAGACGAAGATGCTTTTCACATTCTGACTGGGGACCTATAGGAATCTTCAGATACTTAAGTCCACTTTAAACATGTAAATAAATACATTTGTTTAAGAATTAGCTTTGTTTCTTTCATATGATTAAAGGTACCAGCCATGTGTCAATGTACTAATGTGCCAGCTGTAATCCATTTAGATTCCCTGAGTAATGACACCAGCGTTTTCTAAGAGAGCCTACAAACATGAGAATCCTATAATCTTTGCCACTGACTCTTGAAATCAGTGTGGTCAACCCTGAGGAAATGCAGAGAAACAGAAAAGGTTGAAAGACATTAATATTAATTCTAAACAGTTTTCATGAAGGTTAAAGACTCAGTTTGAATCATAATATGAAAACTAAAACCTTGTCATTTTTATATACAAATTTACCTCTACATGTACGAGAATGAGTACTGAAATAAATGTTTTAATAGAAGTTTATATAGTTTTTTTTTCCTGACTATATATTTGATTATGAAGGGAATATTGCAGTTATTCTTGTCTAGAGGCTTCTTGGGTGGGCTGACATGGGACATTAGTAGTGGCAACAGCAAGAGCCACCTGGAAGTTCACAGGTTACTGAGGAAACAGAGGAATTCTGGAGTATTTTAAGGCTAGATGTTTTGCTGGTGTTTAAAGATAAAGGTTAGTTTGCATTCCACAAGTACTGTATTTGTTAAAAGAGACAAAGCACAGTAAGCTTATTAGGTAATGATCCTAGAAAGCAGTAAAAATGTGTCTGAAACACAGCTAGTGCTTTATAACATTATTACTTAGGGCACTCATCAATTTTCTGTTGCTTTGGTCAGTTTGTTTTCTGCTAGCTCTCCTTCAACCCATTACTTTCAGAATCATTCTTCATTCCCACCTTCAGTTCATCTGAGTAAATTTTATAATATCAAAACCAGCAGGTGAGGGCTGTATTACAAGCAAGTTCAAAGCATTCCATAATTTTAAATGAATATGCTGTTGAACAACAATTTATAAAATTTACTTAATCTGATACTCAGTAATCATCAGTGACTGCCCAGATGAGAGAAAATCTGGAAAGTCATGTACCAAGTTCTGCTACCTCATCATTGCAGTAACTTAACTTTACTTGATGTCCTGCAGAAAATGCAGCTAAAAGTGGTAATAGGGTGTCCCATCCTAAAGGCAAAGACTGTCATTACGAAAAGCAGTAAAACTGTGCTCATGAATACTATTACCCACTTTAGATGGAGAAATAATGTAACTGTCATTTGACAAATAAACCCCTTCACTGGTTACAAAAGTGAAAATCGGATTGAAATATAACTTGCTGCTTACAAGTCTGAATTCACAAATGTATTTCTACCAAAAAAAAAAAAAAATAAAAGGACATCTTTTGCAGAGAAAAACAGCTCAGCAATGTTTACAGGTGAATGAAATTATACTACAAAAGGATCCCTGTCCTAAACCAGGATTTTTTTTATTGCAGCCAAAACGTAGTCTGGGATTTCTTCTTTACACACAGGCCATTTGGCCCAGAAGTATTGTTAAAGTCTTTCATCACGTTATTGCACAATTGTCTTATGAAATGTGATGCATACAGCTATAGGTAGTAAGGACAAGAGACCTGGGGCTGTTGTTATCACCTAGAGAATCTTGTTAGTCTTGCAATTTAAATTTTTTGTGTTTTGAGATTTTGACTCAAGGATCTACCATGACTGGAATTTCTAACACTGTAAAATTCTTTGAATAAGTAGCACTATATTATGCTTTAGTTGTTATGCCTATACAATATACTTACCTTTGTGCAGCATTAGAAAGTTATATCTTATCTGCCATTTCACAGGGTTGGACAAATACACACAATTTTACAGACGACACATAGATGACATATGGGCATTCAATTTTTCAGGCTTCCAGAGAATGGTCAAAACATTTTTAGTTTTAGGAATGCATTATAACATTTAAAATATAATAAAGATGCATTCCATGTGCTCTAAAACCAAAGACCAGTGATAAGAGTAAACCCACTCCTGTTTAAAAAAAAAAAAAAGGAAACATTACTCAGTTTTGGTATCGCTCAGTTCACCAGGATTTTGTGTTACAGTTCATTGGTCTGCTCAATCTATTTTTAATTAAAACTGCTTGCTACCCTAGGCTTAGGCTAATCCCTGAGAATTATAGACACAAAAATATATATAAACCAAAAAAAAGAAAATAGTTACTGACAGCTACTCATGGAGAACAAATCTGGGCTCTTCAGGTTATCACGCGTGAGTTTCGGAAGTGAGGATTAACACCCAGGTGGGCATGCAAGATTTTGTTTCAACCTATAATAAAGTAACCTTGAAGCATGAAGGTCTGCAGTTTCTCTCTCATCTTGATTTTAATAGCTACAGCAAAACAACACAGAGGCGGGGGAAGGGGGGTGGTGTTGGGGGAAGGAAGGCAGTGGAGTAAGGAGGAAGAAAGAAAGGAAAGGAGGGAAAGAAGGGAAAGGAGGGAAGGACATTCACTTAGTATCGTGTTCTCTCTTTGGTATTCTCTCCATTAAACATTCCTAAGCATTCTTCCTCAGGGTATAAACTGTCCTGTTTCTGTTCAGGGCTGCTGTAGTTTGCGTTGAGGCAGGTAAACATGCAGTGACCATTCTGATGGTATGTTTCATGATTTTTAAATGAACAATGATTTCAGACTTGTTCTGCTTCTTGTAGATAAACCCAAAACATGTAAGGTAAAACATATACCGAGTCTATACTGCCCTGACTACATAGATGCTGTAAACTGAAATATGTTTAGATGTCATCTGACTGACATGGATCAAGAGTAGTCCTTTTAATCAGATTTATGCCAATTCACAGTGTAATGTTACCTACATTAAAAAGCCCTTGTAACACAGATACAGGAAGAATGATAGAAGAGTAGGATGGAAGAAAAGGAAGTAGTCAGGTTAGATGCCATTTATTATATATATTTTAATATCCCAAATCCTATACCAAGAACTAAGATGTTGACTAAGAAGACTATTCCCTGCTAATAAAAATCAGACTATTCTAATAGCCCTGCCCTGTTTACAAGTGACTAGTAAGTCTTTAACTGAAGTTAAGTGGGGAGGGAGGTTGCAACTTTCAGGCCACTGGGTCACATAGTATACATTCTGAAAAAGTAAAATATTGTTTCTAACAAAGATCCAGAACAGTTTTATTTACAATTTTCTTTAAGTTCCATCAGGGAATCCTTACACTTCCTCAGGAAATGAAGACCTTGTCTTCTAAAATTACTCTTATTTATAGCTCTGTCTTTATTGCAAAGTGCACAGCATTGAGGATACTTGCAGGGTCTTCTTTCTTAGACCTAAATTCATACTAGTAGATGATAACAGGATCATTTCTTAAGATAATGCTTTGTTCTTAATTTTGAGATAGCATAAAATGAAACCACCATGCCTTTTTGTAGGCTTAATCTAAAAACTATACCTGTTGCTGCCAGTTGAATGCAGACCAGGGAAGAAGCTGTTTATGAGAGTATGGCTGCTTCCTTTCTTCTCTTCTAAAGCTATTTTTGAAGTAACCATTGTAGACAGATAACTGATAAAAGAACAAGAAATGGAGTTGCACTTGCTCCTTTATTAGAGGGCTATGAAGGGAAAGCATTTATATCAGTAAATAACTTTTGATCCTCCACTGAGTTAAGAAGAACGACATCCACAAGATACCCTCTAAAAAAAATTCTTTGTCAGATCCTAAGTATGTTGATTAAACTTGAACAAATTGGCAGCAAAATTTTTGTTGTTCCTTGCCAACGTGTTGGCAGGAAACAGAATCATTTGTCACTATGGAAGCCAAAGGAGCTGCTAAAATGAAGAATTATTTCTATATTTTTTATTATCTTGCTTTGCATAAGACTTTTTTTGTTTTGTTTTGTTAATGGAAAGAAAGACAAGGTAAATGTGATATCAAATCAATTAAGAGAAACAGAAGGAAAATATAAGCCTTGAAACAAAAAAGGGAACTGTGATACGTACCGTTATGTCTGCTCCCTGGTCTAAATTAACCTTGCTTAGAATCATGACTTTCATGAGACTGAAAAACTCCTGGCTAGGACTTTGGAATGCAATGCATCTGATTTGTTTACCTTCTTTACCAGCCACTAGGATGCCAAATTTTTATAATTACACTTTATTAACGCTTCCTAATGTTTCCTGATAAACAACTGTGATAGCAGCCTCATGAGACCATTGTTTTCTGTCAGTCCTTTCTTTCTACTCTCTATGTTCTTGTTTGTGGGCAAAGATCTGGTCTTTTGACTTGAATAATTGTGCCATCAGTTGCACGTATCAAAGTGATTTACAAGCAAACATTCCTTAATAAGGTAAAAATTAATAGAAAATTAAGTATTATAGTTTATTATTTTTTAACAACGTAATTATTGATTTGCAGTACTAAGCCAATACAAAGCACAACTGAAGCCAAAGTCAAACAGAAATACAGTATTAATTCAATATATGTGTTACTCGTTCCTTCACTTTCCACAATATAATTAAGATTATCTATGGACATAAACCCAACACATTTTAACAGCAATTCAATAATTTTTACTTGTTTGGGACATTTTACAGTCTTCTAGTCCAAACTGTTACAAAGAGAAAATCTAGTAACATAAACATGCAAAAAGAGGATTAACAACACAAACTTTTAGGTAATAAATACTTTATGAAGACATATGTGTTTGGTTGTTTTTTTTTTTACTATGTCTTGTCTATGGAATATTCTTATTTCTCTTTCAATTAAGTAATTCAGAAAGATCTTCTGGAAACAAATAAAAAAATTCTATGTAAAACTGATTTATCAAGATGAGTTGTCTGAATGATCTGTATTTGTTCAAAATGTCCACGACAGCAGTAGCTGAAGAAAGCTATTAAAAAGTAGCATCTTAGTCTTCCTAACACTCAAGACATACATACACTTCATGAGCTCTAGGCTCTCAACCACAAACCAGAAAATCTCTAACAGGTGATATAGCAGCTATTCTTGCAACGACAATGGAGAGTTGTTTAACATTAGAAATGTCTTAACTGGGAAGGAAAGAGTGATGATAAATCCTTCTGGAAGCCACTCTGGAGCCTAAGGCTGTTCAAAAGATTAAGCCATAACAAGAAGATATCCATTGCTGCGGAAATGAATAGCAGTTTGGGAAGGATGCAAACCCTGAGACACAACAGTGCTGCTACTACATAAATCATGTTTTTCAAAGTTCAGAGCAGCTTTTCTACAATTTCACCTCCATTATTTCTGCTTTGGTGACTACAAGCTTGAATGGCTTGAGAGCTAGGTTGTCTCCAGTTCAAGAGAGCAAAGCCCATGTCTTAGAACCTGTAATAATTTTATATAGCTTGACCAGTCTCTTCTTGTAAAATGAGGATATGCCTACTAGGTAACATGCAAGAAGCGAAGCACCCAATGCCTATGCCATACTTTCAGTGTTACTTTGTGGACATCAGAAACAGCACTGTGCATGGCAAAAATGTGCAGGACTTCTGGCCTGCAGCATTCTGACTCCCCAGATAATCTCACACCAAAAGTAAAGAAATCTCAACCACAGGGAATGAAACAGACTGAAACCTTCTCAGTCCACATAGAAGGAATTAAGTTCTGAGCAACAGCATAACATTGGTGGTTTTGCACTAAAACCATCATTTCTGTTTGAATTATAGTGTATCTTTTGAAAAGACAGCTTATATTGATTTAATCGTTTCAGGTGGCAGAGAAACCACTCCACTGTTAATAAAGTGCTTTATTTTTAGTTTGCATTCACCTCCACCATCTTTTCTCTTGAATTCTTTATGCCTTTTTTCTGCTAAAATCCATAAATCTCTCCTATGTAGATACTTTGAAAATGAGATCAAGTCACAGGCTAAACTCCTGTTGGATTATTTGATGGATTGGTGCCTTAAATCTTCCACAGTAGAAGGGTTTTAAATCTTATGCTATACAGTCCATTATTCAGACTTCAGATCATCTCAGCAGACCTTTTCCAATTTTATATATTACTTTTAAATATGTCTGTCAGACACAGTAATAGCCTCACTGATGCTATAAAGGGTAAGAGCATTTTCCTCCTCCTCCTAATATTCTCTGACTACTCTGTTCTCAGACCATATTTAAGACATGTTTCTCAAGCTTCTATTTAAATCAAAGGACCTTTTAAAAAAGGTGGACCTTTTAAGAAAGCACGCCATCCTTGGATGAATATTTCCCATTTATCTTTTGGACTGAGTTCGTGCATTCAATAGAGGCTATAGTGACTGTACGATATGTTTTTAAAATCAGAATATGTGAACTAAGCCAAAAACATTCTTGGTCTGACTCCCAGTACAGTAAAGAAATCATCCTACTCTGCAGCACTGTTTTAAGTATTAAAAAACGAGGTCTTAAGAATATAAAGGGCAACAGTGTTAACCCGTTGCACTTTCCTCTCAATCAGGCTATAAACATTTCTGCAACTCCAGACACACATAAGCCACAGAAGGGAAGATGCCATAGTGTTCCTATCAGAGCTGCACTGTGCACACAGGGGTTGCTCCCTCAAGGTGGAAGTGAAAACTGTCCAACCAGGCCTCACACTGCTATCCAAACAAACGGGAAAAACAAAACACTGCGTGTCAGTAAGCATACCTGGTGCAATCATTCCCTCAAACATCTTTTCTCTCTGCGTGCTAAGAAAAACACAGGAGTGGACAGCACAAGACACTGGGCCTTAAATTTTACACACTGCACCATTATAGCTGAAATCCCATGGAAAACAGTTTGCACTTCCCTTTCCTTTGTCAATGAAAGCAAAACTAAACAAACCCCATCTTGCCTCATGGGTGTGAAGTGGGTGTGAAAGAATATGACAGCGGTTGTGCTTGCACTGTGATGCTGTATGGGACTGAGTAAGAGCTTCCTTCCCCTGCCCGTCAGACAAAAGCCTCTCCTTAAACGCCCTACCATGTTGCATCCTTCAAGAGGTAGTGCTTCACTGCACACCCAGACTAACGCTGAAAGGAGCACAGGTGGTTTTTGAGGCTAAGAAGAGAAAAATCAATGAGGAAATCTGTATGGAAATATAACAAAAAGTGCTTTTTGGGTTTTACCTCACAGTGCTTTATAGATACGCACTCTTATACATGGATCATTACATGAAACTCTGGAGGTGGAACTACTGATCCAAGATCTGAAAAAATGTTAAGAACAGAGCAGGTTCCACAAGCATTCAAGCTTCAGGACCTTCCTTTTGGAGCTATCAGCAGGATTGTAAATTACTCAGATTCAATTCTTTGGGAAAAAGACCATATCTCTGGGATATCTGAAAAAGCATCTAACATATTTGACAAAAAAATCATTATGTTTAGATTCTATAGTAAACGCTCTCTATGACATGCAGTACAGCATGCAAACTATTTCTCAAGAACAATGAAGAACTCAGTAAAATCACATAGAGGGCCGTAGCTCTGGCTTAGAGAAAAATAAATACGTATCTTTCATTGCAGGATTGATCAAACAATGTCTACATCTCTTGAGATTTTCTATATAGTGGTTTAACTTACCCTACTCTGCCTCATTTTAGAATCAAATGCATGAAAGTGTTTTAATGTTATTTATTATTAGGCCTGGCCAAACATTCACTTTTGAAGGGTTCTGTTGGAAAACACTACTTGTTTGAACCTGATATGTTTTGGTTTTCTAAATTCTTGCTGAGCAAACAGCAGGGCTTCATTTACCTGTTTTCTGGAGTAAACTACAAAGTCACCTTGTTCCCATCTATGTGCCAAAGCTGCACTCTGAACCAGTGGGGTCCAGCAAAGGAGACAAGTAAGATTCCAGGGGTTGTGATGTTGAAAAAATCTGCTTCCAGACTGTCTTGGCAATGGAATTCCTAAAATATCTCTTGAAAAAAGAGAACATGTGAGACGCTGGGATAAAATAAAACGCAGAAATTTACTGTCCTATAACATAAAAATGTTTGAAGGGAGAAGTCTCCATAAGGGAGTTTTCCACTAAACATGAAGGTGTAGAATACCTTCAACAATGTATGTTTGTAGTGTAGATGTACTCATAACACACTAACTGCCTATGAGTAATGTCTTTCAAGGAAAGAAGCTTTCACTTTCCCAAAGTCCTTTGATCAAGTTCCTTGGTAGCAGTTACAGAAAGGTTTCAGAACTACAGCTTTTAGAGCTAGCACTTTACATTTCCAAGGCTTTATATTTTTTGAATTTAAAAAAACCCAACAAACCAAACCCCCTTATCCAAAAAGTCTACACTTCAAAAGTTTAACTTTAAAGCATCACCTTTCTTTTTATTTCCTGATGAAAACCATTTGGTATGTTCTTTTCTGATTAAGTAAGCAGAACTAAAACATTTGGGGGCATGTTTGCAATCCTATCTGTAACAGTGTCAAATAAAATATTATTTCCTCTTCAGATCATAGACACTCATCTCATCAGTGGTCCTCCATTAACAAGAAAGTGAAATCCAGGCCTGTCCTTATGAAACTCACACCTTCCCACATTCTGTGTAAAGCCATGTCAACCATCTCTCATTCCTTAAGAAATAACAGATCTTTCCACAGTTATTATTCCTCTACAAACTCTTTGCAAGCACTGTTATTAAATTCCTTCTGATGCTTGCTCAGAGTATCTTAGAGAGTGGTGATTTTGCATTGCCTCAGCCTCGTTTCTCAAGAACACAGTGATTACAGAGTAAATTCTTTGAAGCAAGCCTTGGAATTAACGTTCCTATGGGCAAATTAAATCTTTTTGTAACATTAGAGGTTCTTTCTACATATGAATACATAGTTTTTACCTCACTGGGAATAATTATCTACAATAGGAATTGAAGCTTCTTCATTCTTGCATTTGCCAGGACACCATTTTGCAACAGGTTCATTACTTTATGTTAAGGAAATCATATTATCCGTTCTCTCCAATGATTTAAACTTTTATGAGAGATACTTAGAAGAAGGACTCCCAGTTCATTATTATGATGTAGTGGTTAGAGTCCAAGCACGGCAAACCTAGATTTCCTGTTAGTCATAGTTTCAGTCGTCAGCCCTAGTCCTACATTTGCATTAGGACAGTAATAATGACAAGTTAATTAAATTTGAAATTCTGAGGTTCTCATATGCAAAAATTATATGTACATACAAATTCTCTAGGTAGAGTGCATTGACACAGTTATGTCTCTACGTTTCAAAGCCATCTTACTAACCTGAATTCTTGTTTTACTAGCTACTACAGGAAAGAATTTGGGTAAGAAGAAGTTATCTGATAGAACATATTCAGACTTTGCTAGGGGTTATAGTAAAAAGATTAATAAAACATAATGATTTAAGTGGCAAAATAGCTAGTAATGGAGAGGGGGTAGTGGACATAAAAGAGCATTCAATTTTGTCTTCTTTAGCTTGCTCATTGATGAACTAAAACCAATAAGAAATGGAATATAAATGAGATTTACATGTCATAGGGTTTGGTGTGGTAAAAGAAAAACACTAAACCAGAAGAGAAATGAGAAAGTTTAGAAACTTGGGCAGGAAATAAGAAAATTAAGTCCAATTTGGAAAATATGCAGGGTATTGCATCTAGGGGAAAAATAACCTGAAACACAGATATTTAGCAGCAGGGAGATTCATCCAAAATCCCTCAGGGTGACAACAGACAGCAAACTATGAGGGAACTTTCAAAAATGCAGCAAGAAAAAATGTCAGTGTAAATTTAGGCTGTACATGTAGAGGCACAATACTGTGGACTAGGGAGAAGATAGCTCCAGTCTATGTAGTATAAAGGAGACCACATCACATCTCCTGCTTATGGTTACAAGCACCTCTGCCAAAAAATTTCAGCAAGCTGGAGAGAGTTCAGAGAAAGCAACAGAAATAAACATATGGTTGTAGGGATTAATTTATGAGGAAAGCTCAAATGAAATAAATACCTTGGTTTGGCTAAATAGTTGCTAGGAGGATATATGATTACATTCTTCAAACACTTCAGAACTGTTATCATCAGGGAAGAAGATACATAAAGATGCATAAAAGATATGGCTCTACATCTACATTCATAATGTCCATATGCTTGAATAAAACCTTGTGTCTTGTCTTCTAGATGAGGTCTTTCATCTTCAAATCCCTGTCAGACATGGATGTGTTAGTATAGAGGTAAAAAAGGGGAAGGGGAGGAAGTTTTCATCTAACCATTTTATCCAGCTTAAAATATTGCTTTATTTTCCTTTCATCTTGGTTTAGAGAAAACATTAGGACAAAGTTTAGTTGTTTCACAGAAGAATGTGCATAGAAGCAGGTGGGGAGGTATTCTGTATGAGTCCTTAAATTTCTCCGGATGATATGGTTCCATTTTGTACAAAATACATATATACCTATTGACAGCAGGACTGAAACTCAGATGTTTGAGTTCCCAAGGGCATTGGTTTAACCTATAAACGGTGTCAGTCGCAGGGAAGTATCTAGAGGCAAAATAATTGAAACCAGATTTAGAATGGATCTGAATCAGGATTTTCACATCTGAATAACAGGCCGAATAATGGGCTTCAAGAAGAAAATGTCTCTTGGAAGAACTTCCTTCTTATCCATTCAGAAGATGAGGTTTTGGTCCCCTTTCTAAGGCTAGCTTGGAAACTTGAAACAGTATGTTCACAACAAAGTCAAAATGAACTTTCTTGAGATCTTCAAAACAATCCTCCGTTCAGTTCAACCTAAACTGTTAACTGAATTAGGGCTGGATTTATAGATGGCTTTAATGTGGCCAAGTTGGCATTTCTCAGCAAAGGCGACTATTAAACAAGCCAGGAAACAAAAATAGAGCTCTACCATAGAACTCATTTAGCTGTAAATACTTCCTGTCCAGATCTATTTATAAGCCATATCCACAGCTTACTGATGCTCATAAAGTCCAAGTCAATTTTGAATTTGATAGAGTTAAATCATTAATGAAGCTGTCCAGTCATGTGCATGGTTAATTGATTAACATGAAGTTAATGGGCATTCTGAACTTAGCTTCACCACTGGGGACTTAGGGATGGTAAAATTAATCTTTTTCAGTGGAAAGGTCTTCGATCTGGGTATGACTCATGCAACTAGCCAGTGTTAAATAAGTAGCTAGAGTGATATGGGTAGGACTGCTAATGAACACAACTGAGCCAAAACCTTCAAGCTAACTGGGAGAACAGGCACTTTGGCCTGCTTTACAGAATTCAAGGACTTCACCAGGTGCACCTCATTTGTGCACTTGCTACACATTTCCAGACACAGAGAACTTAAGATGCTAGTACCTTTCTGCTAACATGCTGGCAATACTTAGAATAAGTAGAAAGTGTAACTGTGGTAAGCATGTAGTTTCACATGGCTGCTTAGCATTTTGGGAAGCTGGAGCATTTCCTTGTGTTCCTAAATGTGGATTGACTTAATGAATTTTAGACAATACAGTTTTAAGCTGTTGGCCTTTATTTTAAAAGAATTATAGCAAGGGTTAGGTTGGAAGGGACCTTAAAGATCATCTAGTTCCAACCTCCCTGCCATGGGCAGGGTCACCTTCCACTAGTTGTCCTATTTTAGGACAACTTATTCAAGTCAAAAGTAAACCCTCACTGGATTCAATAGAAACAAACTGTATCTCCTAATATTGGAAAGATCATCAATATTAATCTATTTCTGTTGACAGAGCAAGTCAGTAAACCATACGAGACATTCACATTGAAACATAATTGACTGTAGCTGCATACTCTTTTGAAAGCACCAGGCTACATACTTTATGTTGGGAAAACATAATATGAATCATACACATAGAAAAATCCCCCAAAAGCAGTACAAAAATGCCAAAGGCACTGCTATGCCAGTTTTTTTTGAGAAGATGGTATGATAGTTCTGTTTTCACTTTTTTGTCCAAGCAAATCACATTTTGCCTGTCTACATTGATACTGTTCATGATTTAGTCCTCCACTTCTGTTAAATGCTGGCCCAAAATACTTCTGTGTTCTTCCACGATGATCTGAAATCCTTTCCTGTGTAATCAGCATGGAATACCCTGGAGCCATTTTACTACATAGCTTTTCAGAGTGAAGTGAGTATAAATTGATGTTTTTGTCCTAATGTGATTACGGACATTCCAGCTCTTGTCAGACTACATCAGGCCCTTGTCAACATTTAGAAAATTCTGAAAGAATTCATGCCACCCGTATTTTTGCCACAAAGATGATATCATATTTTGACAAGAATAACTGTTCCTATTCTGTTTGTCTGCCTCAGTAAAAGCAACAATCGGATCAGACAATAATTCCAAGGTTTTCTTCTATTGTTGGGCTTCAGTGCCTGAACAGAACAAAGCTTCAAAAACCCAAACAGTTGCATGTGCTTATATGCATATACCCTGGGGATGCAATCTACTATAATCATTCTTTTTTCAACAGCCATTGATTCTTTCTGCACTGGTCAATACTTATTTAATTCCACAGCCTATTATATAGGTTTCTTGGTCCTTGCATTCTGTTTGGTATAATCCATTAAATGTGATCCAGCTGACCATTTGTCTGCATGACCTTGAGCTTTACAGTGAAGCAAATAAGCATTCCTTAAACAATCTTCCATTGCGACTGAAAACAAAATAGATGCATATTCTGGTAAGCAAGAATGAACTTTTTAATTAAACTGTGAATTATATTAAAGAAATGAGAATTAAATAGCTGGAACTTTCCTTGCAAGATAGTTTCCATTTAAAATAAAACTACCAATGAATAATAGAAATTGATGTGATATGTTAAATGAGGGTTTGGATCTCCTTTCTCTTTTGTAAGGAGACTGGCAGCTCCGAGTCTACCAACACCTTCTGGATTTACGGTAACTAGGTCCTTATGCTGTCAGATGGTTTGATTTTTAGAAGTCACACATACACACATGAGAGGAGAAGACAACATAAGGGACAGAAAGCAATAAATTACACTGGTCACACTGTGTGAGACTAAGATTTGGTATACTGTGCGCTCTTTATTGTAACACGCAAGTCCCCAGGACTATTTGGATAAATAAATCTGAGCAAGTGTTTAGCTATTGACAGAAACAGGGTTAGTCCTCAAGCATTTCTGAAGGATGTAATTCATGCTAACAAGTTATTCTCGTATTTTAATTTTAAGTGTTATTTAAATCTATACATTTCTGCTAGTCTACCTATTTTCTGCATAGGGGAAGTGTGAGACAGCATGAAGACAGCTAGGACACATTTAACTTTCTCTTCTCATTTTAAGAGAAAATAAGAATGTCCTCTTGCTAATCCATAGCCAGCTCCAGAGATACTGTGTACGAAGTCCAATAACATATCTGAACTTCTTGATCAAAAGACACATATAGTCCCTATAGTGATATCCCTTCTCTTGTATATCCCTAAAAGAAGGATACCTTCTGCTGCACTTCTCTCTCTTTGTCTGTGATAGCCTCACGATTTCGTATGCTCTTTTCTCATGAAAGGTCTTTTTCTCATGGCTCCTTAGGAGAAAATAAAAATGAAGAGGCTCTTGTTGCTTGTTTTGTGTAGACAGACAACAACAAAACTCCAGCAATAAATGAAGTGTTAACAATCAAACCCCAAAAACCTTTGTCTACAGTCTAACCTAAGTCACTACCAGTTGACAATTCACTGAATGAGAATATCAGTAAAAATATAATAGGGATCTCTCAACAGCATCCATACAGAGCAGAGAAATGCAAATAGATTTATCCTTCCTTGTTCTTCTTGCACTCTTACAGATTTTAGTAACACATGTAATGTCTTCAGACACAACACCACATTATGTTAGCACACAATTTACAGGAGTACACACTAGCAATATGTAGGACTGCTTTTCAATGAAAGAACTGAGAAGTGAAGTCTTTACTCAGATGAAAGAGCTTCCTTCTTCATTAAAAAAAAAAAAAAAAAAAAGAAAAGAAAAAGAAAGCCATCAATAATTCATTTTTTCATGGGCTAATTTGAAGGTATCTGGCAAGCTTATAAAGAAATTAGAAATTTTAAACATCTTAAGCAGGTGTCATGACATAAAATAGAACCTATTTAGCTATGCTGAATGATTAGCATTTTCCCCTACTCCTGGACCAAGGCATATTTTCCATCTTTTCAGAAAGACTGGCTGAAAACTTGGCCTAGATTATCACACCCCTTGAAACAAGTACTGGCTCTTAAAAAGAAAACGAACTCATACTCAGCTAATAAACCTCCTACTCCTTCACAGAATCATAGAATTTTTAGGTTTAAAAAGACCTTTAAGATCATCAAGTCTAACTGTTAACCTAAAACTGCGAAGTCCACCACTAAACCATGTCCCTAAGCACCTTGTACACACATCTCTTAAATACATCCAGGGATGGTCACTCAACCACCTCTCTGGGCAGCATGCTCCAGTTCTGGACGACCCTTTCAGTGAAGAAATTTTTCCTAATATCCAATCTAAACCTCCCCTGGGGCAACTTGAAGGCCATTTTCCCTCATTCCTATCACTTGTTACTTGGGAGAAGAGACCAACACTCTCTTTGTAACAACCTCCTTTTGTGTAGTCGTAGAGAGCAATAAGGTCATCCCTCAGACTCCTCCAGACTAAACCACTCCAGTTCCCTCAGCTCCTCCTCATAAGACTTGTTCTCCAGACCCTTCCCCAGCTCCGTTGCCCTTCTCTGGACACACTCCAAACCTCAATGTCTTTCTTGTAGTGAGGGGCCCAAAACTGAAGCCAGGATTGGAGGTGTGGCCTCACCAGTGCCCAGCACAAGGGAACAATCTCTTCCCTAGTTCTGCCAGCCACAATGTTCTTTATACAGGCCAGGGTGCCATTGGCCTTCTTGGCCACCTGGGCACACTGCTGGCTCATATTCAGCTGGCTGTTGACCAACATCCCAAGGTTGTTTTCCCCTGGGAAGCATTCCAGCCACTCTTCCCATTTTGATAGAAATCCTGGTATGGACACAATTTCAATGACAGCATCATCAGAGAATATTGCTGAATGATGATCTCTGTAAAGATTAAGAAGGAAACAACGGAAAGTTGAAAGTAATGTGATGATTACAAAGGCATTTCATAGGCAGTTGAAAACAATGAACTGTGGACACCAAGTGAAGAACATTTGGCAGTTTCACGTGGAAAGAATCAGTGTCTGCACAGAGTTGGCCCTGTGCAGGCTGAAAGGATAACCAGGAAGATTTAGTTCCTGATTCAGCCAGACATTTAAGGACATGAATAGTCCCATTGAAGTCAACAAGATTACTCACTTACTTGAAGTTAACCACATACTTCAGCAACTTTCTGAAATGGATGCCTACGCTAGCAGAACAGTAGTAGGAAACTGGTTTGCCAGACACTGGCTACAAATCAGCTTTGTAGTGTTTGTTTTGAAAGTCTGTCAGAGCTTTCCCATGAAAATGAACATTTCTCCACCCCATTGAACTGCCAGGATAGCTAGGGGCAAGTAAGTAAAACAGATAAAATAGTCCTTAGCCTTATTCATAAAGAAGATTATGCAGGGGCACAAAGTAACCACTTCCCACTTTGCCTTTTGTGTCAAGCGAGCCAATTTTTTTCTAGACTTGATTTTCTCATATTCGAATCTTAATGAGTAAGTTTATTATTGTAGCAAATCCTCCTCCTGGGAAGCACTTCTAAAATGAAATTACAGAAGTGCTGACTGATTTGCAAGATTTGCAAAATGTTATTCATGTTGGTTGCTTTTCAAAAAAGCCAAAATATCCCAACAGCATTACTCCCGAAGTTTGAAAGGAAGTCCCCTATCACTGACAATGATCAGCATTCTCAGCTGAAAAGAAATGGAAGTTGAAAGGGAAGATGGTACTATTACTCTTATGTAACTTCAATTAGACCAACAAAAGAGAGATACTAATGTCCATGCTTTAGTGTTATGAAAACAAGATGCTCCAAAAAAAAGACAAGTATTTCATTTTACATAATTTTAAACACCAAAAGGACAGTGAGCCTGTACACAGAACAAAAACCTGCCTAATTTCCAAAATGAGGCTAACTATCCAAGAAATTACTATGACTTGTTCATCTGAAGGAAAAGAAAAATTCTACACATAAAAGATACTTAGAAAACATGAAGATTTATAAAGTACATAATTTTTTTCCCTTAGAGGATGAAAGTCATGAGCCATGTTAGAAATAAGATACCTACAGCAGAGAACAGTATTTTGTCAACAGGAAAAGGTAGACCTTGATAAAGTTATGTGACTTCAGGTACTCTGGGCTTTATTCCAAACCGAACTTTGAACTTCACTCATTATCAGAGAATAGTGACAAACCTTTGTACCTTATTGCTCCATATCAAAACCATATATATTGTATTTTATAATTTTTTAAAATTTCTTCATGGCAAAGTCTAGTCTTTCTTACTTGCTATTGTCATGCTTTGACACAATAAAGCCCTACTTTGTATTACAAGATGCTGAAAACATAAACAGGATATAGACTGTCACTGAATTAAGGAATATACCAAACCTATATACTTTTTGGCCAATAAAGTTCTGTTTACTCTACTGGTTAATACAAATCAGGAGCTGGCAAAGCTAAGGCATTTTAAGGGGTTCATGAAATTATCCCCTGTATGTGTAGAAACAGACAGTGAAAAACAATGTTGCGTTGTGACTGCCCTACAGGTAAGCATACATCGATCTGCAATGGTTGAAAGGAGAGAGGCTGGACAAATGAGATGCAATTCTTTTGCTGGTTCCTGTCTTTCATGACTGATCCTGCTTTGTGTGCTTGATACTCAACCGTCGTCTGGAACCTACATGACACCAGCATCTTTTGTCATTGGCTGTGTTATAATCCTTTTTCTCCTCTCTCTCCAACTCCTAATCTTTCTCACTAAACAGTTCTCTTCAATATCATGCACAAGTCAACAGCCTCTGAAGTTTTGCATCAAATATTCTGGCACTGATGGAATTTGTGTTCCTTTTCCAGGCCTGGTTGTGAGAAAACCCAGCAAAGCAAGTTGTGTGTTTATATCTGAGAAAATGGCTTTTGTCCAATAACGTGTCAAGTTTGTCAAAAGTGTCTAACTGAAGCCCTTTATTATCACACACTGGTGAAATGATTTGCCTGAAGGGGAAACAGAGCATTAATAAATTGAATGAATTGCACATTGTTCATGACAGACTGTAATGGTACAGTATCCTGTGTACTGTACATTCCAGATACCACCCCAGGTCCTATCTGATTAATATTCACCCTTATAAAAGCATAAGAATCAACTTGGGACTGGTAGCACAAATCAGCCATTCCTAGGATGCCTCAATGAAAGTATTTCCCAGGCTAGATCATATGCCACCTAGTCCTAAACCATGGCAATATATCACGCTTACTTTGTCAGTGTCTCATCAGCCTGATGACATGGCAAAACTCGCAATTCAGGCTTTAAATTTTTCCTGTCATAATATCAAGATTAACATCCACTTAGAAATGCAGAGTAAACTAAACTTGTACATTTTATTGCCCTAATTGCCACGGTAAAGGATCTGAGGACATGGATATTGCCCTGTAAGCCCTATACAATTTTTAAACTCCTTAAGAGAAAACATAGTGTATTTCTCTGTCTTTCTAAAGGTTCTTACATCTTTATGGAATAACAAGAGCTTAACAGTCTTGCTAAAATTCTGTTGGCCCAAATGATAAAGGGAAGGGGGAAAAAAATCTGTAATTTATTGTATGATGGAAAAGAGAGCTACAAAACTCAAAGAATTCATGTTGTGCAGAAACGTGAGAAAATCTTGGTACAAGAATGACTTCTTCAGTAAATCTGCCTCAAGTTGATTTTCTACTGAGGAAAATCAAATATATACTAAATTATTTAATGCATGCTTATGTAAAGGGACAGAAATGTCCTAATTTTAACATGAAGTCCAACTGCAGTCATGGTGTTACAGATCAACATTATTCAGGTGAATGCCTTATTGCTCCTGATATACAGGCATTTGAAAATACAGACAGAAGAAGGGAAGTTATTTCTTTTCCTAAACCATAGATTGGTAGGATGTAAGGTTTTTAATTTACCATTCCATAAGGAAAAAAAAAGACAACAAAAAGCCCAACAAAAGAACAAAAATCCCCAATCCCAAACCTCAGCCACCAAACCTTTACCCAGAAGGAAGTCTCCACAAATACTCTATCAAACTTCCTGTCCTTTATAAAGGTTGACTTCTGGAAATCCATTCAGATTTTAACTGGCTTACAGGACCATTGTTAGTGCATACTTCACTAGGATCAGTGGCCTAATCTGTTAATTCAAATTTTTCCCTCCATTTTCACTCACTTCCTCATCTGTGTGTCCCAGTTCACCAAGAAACTACACTTGTGGGAGAGTTTATGTTTTCTCTCTCTCTCAAAAAAAAAAAAAAAAAGAAAAAGAAAAAAAGCCCTTCTGCAAGTCCAAGTTTATATTCTGAATTTGTATTCATTTTAGAGGATAAAAACATGCTAATATTGTAATAGCATTTTTGGTGGCATCTGTCTCTTTTACTTATGCTATCTCATAAATGTTCATCAATAAAACACGGTTTTCCTGTTACAACCTGAAACTTACCCTTCAGTTGCCAAAGTTATTGAAGCTACAGTATGACAAATGGAATGTTAAGAATGCAATCCCTAAGTTTACCTTACTTTTTAAAAAAACCATAATTATTACGTAGAAGCCTTTCTCAACTCTACCTTTCCTGACGATGGTGTTCTGAAGAAGAAATCTATTCTATGTGGAGTTTGAAACAAGTTGGTGGCTTCCCATACAGCACTATGACTCATTTTTGAAATCTCTGTGCTGGTATCAGCATGTTGGATACCAGAAAGAAAGTGACCCGGCAATGACTTTCAGTAGCTTCATAGACTGAAGCAAATATTTACATTACTTCAGGCAATGAGGAGGTGGGGTGGCACAATGAAAGCCATATTTGTCCTAAGGATTATGTCACTGTTCCAAACACAGCCTCTCTGTGCAAAAAGTGAGGAGTACTTTAATTACTCTTCTCTTCCCCCATCATAAAAATTTTTTTAGCATTACTTGACTATGCAAACCGTGTGATAACCAGTTGTCAGGAAACAAAGGACACTGTATTTCTGAGGGAAAGAGATGGTGTTCTGAGTAATCAGAATTATCAGAATTCTCAGAGATGTACAAAAGGTGAATAGGTTCTCCCTAATTTGATCATTTGTGATGTCAACTGGGCAGTTAGTAACTTTGCCTCAATGATCTGATTGCATAATACATAAATACTGGGAGAGCCCTCTGATGTTTACAGGAAAAACTTGCCTTTAAAAAAACAATACTACCAACTATACGCACGCTATGGCTCTCAAAAATGCTAAGGGGAAAAAAAATACAAAATACTCCTGTTAAATCATATTTAATATTCAGGTACTACTTTAAAACAACTGTAGCACTTGTTGTTCAACCATTTGAGCAGTCCCCTGGAAATCAGTGTGTTTTAGGGCTACAATCTAGGAAGTGAGACTACCAAATGCTAAGCTATTTTTTTCCTTTTTCCTTGGTTTAACAAACACTTTCCGGTAGAGTTCCAAAAATGGTTTGCAATGGAAAATACAGAGGAGGCATTCAGATTTGGTTTCTATGTGTGAAACATTTAGGCTACCTCCGACAAGCTTGGCCATAGGGTCAGATCCGTCTTTAACATATTGAGTTCCACTATCATTTGGTGGCACAGAACTGGGTGTATTGGTAACTATTTAGTGTTATCCCAATGTTTTTGGGCTTTTTTGGGTTTGGGTTTTTTGTTTGGGTTTTTTTTTTGGTTTTTTTTTTTGTTTGTTTTTTGTTTTTTTAAAGAAACACTATCTCCAACAACATTGAAGAAAAACAGTCTACTGTAAGACTTAACGCAAAAGATATTTAATATTATTGTGTACTTTGTCCTTTGAGTTCATAATTCACAGATCAAAATTTATGCTGTTCTAACAATATTTTCCTTCACAAAATCAATGCAGTATCCTTTCCAAATTAAAAGGTTTCAGTGGTCTCAGAATTCTGTTTCCAGAAGATGATCAATACAGCAATCATATGAAAGGGTTTTAATGTCTTATAATGTTATAGCTGTTAGCTATAATGTCTTGGACCCAGCAATGCTGGCATGTTTGCCCTTCGGTAAGTGTACTCCACGGTCCACAGGTAAAAACATGATTTCAGACCTATGGGCTCAATCTGCAGCTTTCTCTCCATATGGATGTCAGACAAAAATGGGGTAAAAAAAAAAAAAAATTGCTCAGAAATACCAACATAGTTTTGGCAGCCAATTTGGGGGGCAGGGGGGGAAGATAAATTGTGCTCCTGATATTTATTCTCAGACATTAGTATCACGTGGTCCCCTAGAAGTAACTAAAAAACTTATCTTTTCAAAGAAAGAGGTTTGTTTCATGACTGAGCCAACAAAACCCTGCAAGACTCTAAGGAAGTGTCAATCCTGAAGACCAGATGTTTGCTGGAAGAGCATGCTTTTAAAAAGACTTCATGAAGATTATTTATCTTACTAGTGGTATGCCATAGCATAGAAAATTCCACTGGGCTAAAAAAAAGAAATTGTTTTATTTTCAGTCTAGATACCCTTACTAAGGAAATTTAATTTCTGACCAATGGAAGGGTCAAGTGCAGGCAGCATTAATCTCTTTATAATTTATGTAAGGGAAAAGTTTCTATTTGTTTCAGGGCAGGACGTTCTTATACTGTTTCTATAGTAAATTCATAGCTATTCTGAGAAAGACAAACTTGCCGTAGCAGATCACATTTGAAGTAAAACAAAGCCTCCTTCGCTGTAAGGTGATGGATGCCTTCTACTGATCTCATGTTTATTGGGTAAATGTTAATTCTTTATATCAAAAACACATCTTTGATTCAGAAGAAGTGTTGGTAACATGAAAAATACTAGCACAGGCTTTTTAGACAGCTTAGTAACTGCTTAAGATTCCTAGACAAAACTCCCACAGTTTCTCAGTGGATTATATAGGGTTATATGAGATGCAGCTACACGTGTAACCAGACATTATTTCAGACTGCACTTCATCCACCTCAACTAACCAGTTGTCTTTTTCAAAGGGAAATGCCAAGAAAGATTTTTGAAACTTCCCACTTTCATACATTTTGTCAGTACCACTCCTGTGAAAAGTCAGGGCTCGTTTTAACAAGATAAACCGTATTTCTGCCTTTTTTTATCATCCTGTTTCAATTCGCAGGATAATGGCAACGCACCTTCCAAAGGCAGACATCCTCAGTGTCCTAGTAAAACGTTTACGGCCTACTAACAGATCCAAGAGCACTTGCTTCGTTCTTCATCCTCTCATAGCATTTGTGGTGGCACGAAGAGTCATGCAACCTTGAGATCAATACTAGACCTGGCAGCTGGCAGAGAGATTTCTAAGTTTCTAATTGCTCTTTTGAAAGTGCAACAAAACTTCACAGCTCAACTGTCTTGGCAGAATCTATAAAGCATTTTCAGATGTGAAACTTTGATTTTCCTTTTTTTTTTTTTATTTTCTGTCTCCTTCAATAGTTTGTTTGTGAACCAGAGCACATCCATTTACTAGCTGGTTCCTGTTATTAGCAGGAAACTTATTTTAAAACAGAAAGCATACTGAATCTATCTTTTTTGACTGTCCCTTATTGTCTCTGAATTACACAGCTTACATAGTGGAATGTCTTTCAAAGACAAAACTTCAGGACCATAGAAGTACAAATGGACTGGGTGTTGCTTGTAGTCTGTGATTTCACACATTGTCTTGAAATTGTTTGTCATGCCTGGAAGCAAGCTAAGTGACAGAAGAGCCAAGATGACAGAAAATGACAGAGAATGAATGATTTATTATTTTCTGGTTTCCCGATTCTTTTTAAAATTCTGTTGCTTTTATCTATTTGAAACAGACATAGCTTTGTAAAGTGCTTGCAGATACTCTGCCCTGTGCTACTGAATACTGGTGTTTTAGTTTTGTAAATCAGAAAAAAGTTACACGGAAGCATAAGGGAAAAAAGAACCCATCTGTGCAAAATGCTAGATCATTCAGGATCCCATTTCACCAGAAAAATATTTTGCAAGACCAAGGTTGACCAAGACAACAGGAAGCTGGAAGTGTAAACTCTAAAAGCAAAATTAATTACCTGATGGGAATATCTTTTTAAGGAGCGTTAAACATTTTCCATTGTCTAAATAGTGAAGTTGCAGTTCAAGAATAAGTTATTGGATTGATTTTAGGAGATAATCACATTTCATGGTCTGTCTTAAGCAGGAAGTCAGAATAAATTATCTTTCGGCTGTGGAGTCCTATTAATGTAATTAAAGAATCTGAGGCAAACCTATATCTTTAAAGTTTTTATGCTCCCAAAATAAAACCCAAGGTGTTCGTGCTCCTGTATAAGAGAAACCCAACTCCTAGAAAATTTGTTTTCTTCTGACAGTCTCTTGGGATCTGTTTTGTCATTGTACTGTTTCTCCACAAGAGACATACATAAATAAGAGCTTCTAATCACATACAGTTTTTATTTCACCATTTTTAGTAGTAGGCTTTTTTTCTCCTAGCTTTGATTCACATTTAAATGCACTTTTTAATCACAATATGCTAAATCTATCACTGATGTAATTACTCTTTACCTGGTATTACAGCTGTGAGTGGGTGGGAGACAGCAACAGCCTGTGTTTTCCTTGAAGTAATTTCATCATAACTCTAGGGGATATGTGAGAAGGTATATGAATAATATTTTTGAATTTCCTTCATAGTAGAAAAAAATTTACTTACATCTTGGCCTGCTGCCCAAAATCCCAGTTGGAACAGAAAAGGCTGTACATGTTGGACATTCATTACATTCAGTTGGACATCCTGATGTCTAAACTACCATACAAAGCAATAAAGGTAGAAAGACTTTCAGAAGAGTCACAGTTTTACACCAAGGAGTTAGTTCTGTTCCCTAGATTCAAATAACTTAAAGTAATGAAACCTATTTTAACTGACATTTGATGTTCTATTTAATGGCACACTGATAACTTTTTTCCAAGATTTTTTCCCAAGATTTTTTCCCCTCAACCTTCTTTTCTTCCCCCTGAAACTATATCCAGCTGTCATAAGCTGGGGAAGGAATGAAAAAAACCCTAAAAATGTTAAGTCAACACAGCACTGTCATTTGAGGGCTTGCTTCTGTTTTCCTTCAAGCTATCTGCTTCATCCCCAGCTGATGTCAGAAATTGACCTGAGAAGCCTCATTCTCGGTAAGCGTTCACTTCTTTAGTTCTATTTGACTAAATCATGATGTCCAAAGCAAAATATACATACTTTGTTGTTTAATTTTGAGGGACACAGACATCTACTATACTGAGAAGTAATGGAGCTACCTACAAAGCACAAACGGCCACTTGCAGTTTATTGAGTTTTTACCTTTTTCTCTACTTCTCATGTTGATCAAGGCTGGACAAGACAGATCCACAGAAACATGGTTTGGAAGAGCAGCACCTTATTGCACTATTCCTTTGTCTCACAATGAAGTGAAATGATGTATGTTAACTGCTGCATATACTAGCTTTATTCCTTCAGAATGTGTAAAATGTATTTTAAACATGAAGCCTGTATTATACTTGGCAAACAACAGTTTATTCTGTGAGGGAATTTCATGGTTTACTGGCAGTAGGAATACATGGCAAGACAGAATACTTTTAGATGATGAGTAAGTATCAACATCTCTTTCATTATCTGTAAGCTGGAAATACAGGTTCATTGATTTGTTAAAGTGCCCAGTTCCATTCAATTTATTTTATTCTTATATTTTCTTTACTGTAGAAAGATAAAATTCTTGTTTCTTTATGATTCTGAAAAGAAAAATCTGTCTCCTCATCTTCTGCACAAAAGCATGGGCCAGGAAAGTCTCAAAGCCAGAAACTTTCCACCCAGCAGTGTGTTCCTGTTTTTCTCTTCATACTTCCATTATGAATGACTAGCTGCAGCTCTCACTAGCTCTCACCTGCACTAGTTACAAATAGATTACAGCAAACTCTCACTTGTAAAACAGGAAACAAAAAGACAGCAGGGCCACACTTTTTACCAAATATTATTATTACTAAGAGAAACAAAGTAAACTTGTTAAGGATGAGGGTGCGCATACGAAAGCAAAACAGTACATGCCTTCTAGCATACCTCCTCCTGTAAAATATTTCACTAGTGCCCTCTAAATTTATCAAAATTTTAAGATAAAAATTGTCAATACGTTGAATTACATTTTAAAAATTACTATGGTGAGGTGTTATTTGGCTTAGTATCCAAACAATTAGAATTGGGTATTTTTAATGTAGGATGCTTTTTTTTTTTTTTACAAATACAGACTGTGCCTATAAAACAGCAGGTTCAATGAAAATGAAAACTATAAAGCACAAAAATGTACTCTTATGCAAAACTTCCAGTGTTAGAATGCATCAGTGCAAGACACCACTGAAGTCCAGAACTTTAAATAATTAGACAAGGATGAGAATATTCAAGAAGAAAGAAGCCCCACACAGAAAATTTTAGGATACTTTATATTCCATGTGACAACAGCTTAACAATCAAACATCATTGTTTACAATAGGAAAATGGTTTTGTCGAGGTATTTTCAAAATTCAGATTTAAGGCTCAATAAGAACAGTGTCTTTGGAAAGGCCAAACCTGGTACACAAGAAAACTTACCACAACATATACTTATGAGAAGATATTTTATTGCCAACAAATACAAAATTGTTGCTCTCGTTCCCTGATGACTCATTTTAAAGATAAAGCTTTTCCTTCACCACTTTTAAAGACTTGTAAATACAGCATTGTAAAAAATTAAAACAAAAAAAAAGAAAAATTGTGACAATAAATTAAGAAAAAGAGAAGGTGAGGAGGAGGAAAGCCCAGCCCACCAAGGAGAAAATGTATTAGAAGCAACAGAAAAGCTATGAAGTAGAATCAAAGTATCATATTTTCCTTCCAAGAAAAGTTTGAGGGATTTGCACATGAGAAAAAATAGCAGCAAAGAAGAAGGATAAGTACCAGTGCATTTGTGTCCCACTGGAACTTGGTTGTTAGCCAAAACAGTAGTACTCATCAGAATCGATTTTGGGATGCTTATGCAGAGGTTGTGAGTCCTCCATAATAGAAGAATCACTGAATTGGTCCATATCTGAGGGGGTTTGGTGACCAGGGACATCATCCACTAAGGTGTCCAGATAACTGCCCACAGATATTCCATCTAGTCCATCACTACAGTCTTGTAAACTGTTACAGCTGCCATGGAGTGAAGTTTCCCGGCTTTCCAGCAAGCTGCACAGGCTGCCACTCAAACTGCTACCTCTGCTGGCAGTGGCCTTCTCCTCAATCATCCACTTGATTGATTCAATACTTTCATTGATGATGAGTAGCTGGCGCATAAGCTTCACATCAGTGGCTCGGAGATTAGCCTATGAAACAAAAGTGATTAAAAAATTAATAATTTTCTTCAAAATCAAACTCTAAATAGCAGGCTGGAGGCAATAAATGGTTTAATAAAACTACAGCAATATTGCACCTTCCACATATAGGACAAATCTTTTTTAAAACTAATTATTTAAATAGAGTATTACTATATTAATACTTTCAATGAAGTTCAAGTGTGAACCTGATCTAGCCACATAAGCAGGCCATTAACGGGAAGGCTAGTCAGTGACAAGACTTACACACACTAGCACACTGCTGTTTAGATGAGAAACACAGCTGCTCTGACAACCCTTGGGGATAGATTTCATTATTCAAAGAACCAAGACACAAATCCATTTCCAATTACTCCAACCTACTTAGCTGATACAGGCAGCTAAGCATTCACCCCAAATTATCCGTATTATGGCTACTTGGGTAACCTGAAATTTTCAGATGTGCATCATTTGGAAAAAGATAAACTTTTATTCAAACTACACGAGTTTATGTTGCAGACTGCTGTGTAAGTGTCTGAGTTGAAATACTGAACTTATTAAAACTGTAAATTTCAAAATATTTAAACCCAAACTAGAGGAAAGTGATGAGTTCACACTCAACCACTTACTCTAGATTAACATAAAGAGCAACAAAACAACACACAAACCCCCCTTCCCCCCCCTACATTAAGCACTAAGTCCTACTTTCCAACTCAGTTGTGCTGGTTGATGCATACACATAGACATGTTAATGGTAAAGCACAGTAGACTATTACAGTGCTGCCTTGCACGGATATATTTGTCAACTGAATTCATGTTTTCTTTAACAGACAAACTTTATAAGCCACTGTTTTACTCAAATTTCCACAACGAAATTACAAGTAAAGGTGAAGCCTAAGAGTTTTATTTGTTGCTTCTTTCTTTTCATCTGAAACATCAGAAGTGTTGGCAAAAAACCCCTGTGAGATCCCCTATTTGTCACATGAAACAAGTGAAAATACTAAAAAGGCAGTCTGACAAACCAAAGATGATTCTGGGTTTGACCATAATATCAGGTGTGGAGAGCCAGAAGCTAGTTCCAGATATACTCTGAGAAGACAATGCCAGTTTGTGACCTAATCAACCCTCCAGCCCTTTCCAACAGCACCCCGGCACTACTGTTTGACATCACTACACACTCCAATCTCATCAATTCCACAGTAAGAACTCCGCCTCAATGAACTTTTTCTATAGTGCCAACACAAAGCATGCGTGCTTAAAACCACTGCAAAAAACACACCAGTCATTTTAGATTAACTTACAGGGATATCATGTCTAGTACGTAATTTGTGTTATATTTTATCACACGTCCTAACATCCTTTAACTGCACTAATCAAGAATACTATGTGCAGATATGTCACTGCTTTAATACATGCATTTGAAAAATACTTTCTTTTGCATGTAATTTGAGCATACTTCTCTGCAAAAATATGTGTGCCACAATGTCTGAGCTATATACAAATATATTACGTGGTTTTCTTCTATACAGCACTAATATCTTAATCTTCATGTTATTAAGTAAAAAAGACAATACAGTACATAAGACATTTGAATGTCTTTACTCAACTGAAAAACATGGAAGAAAACAAGTAAGATCTGTTATGCCAGACAACAGAAATACAATGCTATTCTCCAAGTTCACAATTATTATACAGGAATATAGTACCCCTATTGTTCACCCACAATGGATTGCAATGGAATCAGTATTCTCAGGAAGCAAAGACTGTATCTTGTTTTGCCAAGAGTATAATCTCAACGTGGTTCTTTCCATACTCAAATGCTGACTTCTCAATATCCTAAAACGCACTGACCTAGTGCAGTGAAAAAAAGTTAATGTAATTTCATTCTATTAGATACTGCAGAAGATTGTACTGGCTCTCACTGGGATGCTTCATAGCAGCCACTATGGTGCTGTGTTCCATACCTGTGACTAAAACAGTGCTGATAGCACAGCAGTGTTTCAGCTGTTGCTGAACACATTGCACAGCATCAAGGACATTTCTGGTTTTTCACACTGCACGCTCAGAAAGTAGGCTGAGAAAGATGTTTGAGAGTACAGAGCTGGGGCAGTTGACCAGAGCTGACCAAAGGGATATTCCTTGACACAGAATGTGCTAAGCAATAAAATCCATGGGTTTTGACTTGCCAGTGTAGCTGTTGTTTGGGGACTGGCTGGGCATCTGTCTACTGGTGACTCACTTGTGTTTTTTTCTTTCCTTCATTTATGAAGTTGTCCTTATTAGAAGCCATGAGTTTGTCTTACTATTTGTCTTTCAATTCTCTCCCCCACTCTAGTGGAGGGGGAGGGGGAAGTGAATGAGCTTAGTTACTGGTCAGGATCAACCCAACAAAAGATATTTGATGCTTTGCCAATAAGAGACATGGTTACATGTCTATGTAACTCTCATGTATTCCCAGTCTCCTTCTCTAATGCTCAGAATGATTTCTGAGTTATCCTCAATCCAATATCAAAGGGTTTAACCTGGTACTGTGCAAAATAGCTTTATTTTCATTCCCAGTCTTAACAATACTGCCTATCTATCACTGTTTCAGCTGTGAGGTTCTGAAAACAGATTGACCATTTCGTAGCCCTCCTGCTCAAGCCAGTTCCTCTACTCCTATCCATAAATCACTATAAACCATTTGCTCAGCAACTAGGCTGTCACAAAAGCAGTAAATTACCCAACTTATCAAATGCAACTACAGACTTCAGCAACTTGCTGAATATACGCAAGCTTGGAGACAGCAAATTTCCCAAAAGGCTGATTAAGGAAATGTTTAACAGAGCTAGCACCAATATGCCTCTTACAAAACAGTCCCTTTTAGATAAAGTACACATCTCATACTTCAGATTCAGCTCACAGGAACTCATTTTTTTGCTCTAAATACACCCACAGCTTCAGCATTTCTGAACAGTCTTATTGGGAGTAATTCTTTGCATTCCTGCGTACTTGAGTCCTCCTCCTCCAAGCTACCATGTCGTCCCAAGTCTCCCATATCGAATGTGTTTTTCCTAAAGCAAACATTAAAAAGTATGCCACCAAGTGTCATCTTTCTTTAATATGGTTTACTTCATCATCTGCTTGATAACACAAAAATGTCACTATGACATTTCTTGCCTGTTATCTGCTTTAGTCCAGACGCAATTACATTAGTTCATACTCAATTATGTAGCTGCAACCCACGTAACTGTTGGCGTGAACAAGTCAGTTCCAACATGGTTCAACTAAAGGGACCATACACAATAAAAAAAATAAATCTCATCATGTTTGACAGCACCATTCGTTATGCATAGTAACAGGTGCATTTCAGAAATAATCTAAACATAGCGTTTCAGAGCTAATGCATGTATTTCAGACCACTTTCTACTGCTGCTCTTTGAGTTAAAGGCAGAGCACAGCACCACCACAGGGAAGGTATATGTGGGTATGCATCAGCCCTCACCACAAAATTGTGGTGTACCGAGGAACTATTGTGACAAGACAGCAAAAACAGAAGTTCTGGTTACAGGCTAGCTTTTACATGTTTTTGCTTAGTTTGTGTAATCACAATTGTGCAGATTCCCAGGGAGGATTGTAAGTGTTTAACATTAAGCAGCTAGTCATGGCAAGAGAAAACAATGAAATTAAAGTGACAGTCAGCACCTTTCAAGTAATGCAATCTGGCAGCATAGGAGGACAGAACAGGCCAGCATTCACACACAAGCAGATTTTCAATCCTGAAGGGATAACTGGCCTCAACACCTGTCTGTGCATCCCTCACTCCCATACTGGTTGTTCTAATGACATTTCTTACTTACACAACTAGCCTTGCTTATGGTCCTCCATCTTAACATGTGCAGCTTTGACATAATTTATTCAAGAAAGTTTATATATATACAAACATATGTACATCTGTGTACATACATGTATACACAGATATATATAAAAATTCATGTTACTCATATATATAGTGTTTTTAAAAAGGTACTTGACTAGGTTATTGGGTTTAGAATAAAACACTTAATGAGCAGGGCCATTAGAGACAATTACCACTTCCTGGCAGTCACCCAAAACAGTGCATTAGCTTTTTGCACCTGAGACAAAGGTGCCTAGCCTGGACTCTTTTGGACCAAAGCTGCACTTCCACTCAGGCAGAATGGACTTGTGTTTTCCTGCTGCATATTCTGCAGACATAACTTTCAGTTGGCTCCAAACACAGTCAGTCCCCTTCCCCTCCAAAACTGACAAAGCTAAAAATTATGTTTAACATATCCTTTTAATCTGTCAAAGTTGTCTGCAACTCCAGTTCCTTTCTGCAGACTACTTTCTTTCAGATTCCTGGAGTCACATGCTGCTGTAGCTGCTTCTTTTAAATGCAGGCAGTCTACAGGGATATTAATGGTAACCATAAATTGTGGTCTGAGGAAAAGATAGTCCTAAGTTTATTTAAAAGACACTAGGTTTTTTTTCCCTCATCACCTTTTTGTGGTGTGCTGTAAAGAGCCCACTAGTAAAAGGAAAGGAAACGAGTGAGCCTGAATAACAAGGTATTTCCTTCAAGACAAATCTTTAGCCAGAGCACAGTGAAATAAGTCTCCGCAAGACAAAAATCTTAAACTTACAAGTTAATGGATTCATTAATAGGAGCTATTTAAGTCACTCAGCTCAGAAGCTCTACTCTGCACTGGATCTCAAGCATGATTCAAACACTGATCTAGAGTTGGCACAGATATGGAAACTGTGTTTCTAAGGCAGTGTAATTTTGGACATTCTATGGAATGGATATTCCACAATAAATGGAAGTTGGATGGAAATAGTAGCAAAATACATTACCCCACTGAAAGGCACTCAGAGGTTCAGTGCCTGAGCAGTCTTACAGAAGGGAATTAACATGTGAAGCGGTTAGATTAAATGGGCCATGGAGCCAATTCCATCTGTTGTTAAACACTGCCATACCCATCTCTATCGCCTATTTTACAAACAGAAATTCAAACCAGTAAAATTTGTCCATGTCAAACGAGTGTTTGTGACCATTATGGGTTAGGAGTATGAATGCTACTGCTGTCTTCCTTTTTCTCGGATGTGTCAGGGACAACATTCCACTTTCCCATTCAATTTCTTCTGCTTCCCCTGTCAATCAAGATAAACAGCTTTACGGTTACCTAGCTATGCCTACCACCATCTTTTTTTTAAAGGCAGATTACTTCAGTTTTCCATGGAATAAGGAATTCCATTAATTCATTTGAGATGTAACAGCAACAACTAAAATCTAACAATCAATGTCCAAATAATAATTAGATTTGAATTTCTTCACAAAAGCTAACCTTATTACACTGTCTCCTGGGGTTACTTTTCTATTACAAACACTAAGCAACAACTTTTAAAATAACTAAGAAAATTAATTCCCAAGGAGAAAGATGAGTGTGAAAAATAAAATAAACACTGGTTGGAAATGGCCAAAGTATTTGAGTCTTAAGAAGATACAAATTTAGTAAGCAGATATAAAAGCACATAAAACTCAACATTAAAACCTCAACCACCAAATCTGTGAGAGAATATATATAACAAGCTAAAAGACCATAAGCAACCTACTCAATGTCAAAAATTCAGAATATGTGAATGAAAGCAGTATTTCACTGGAGTCACTGCGCTAACATGTTTACAACAGGCATGAGTGTGGTCACACACACAAGCTTTGTTTATTAAGCAACCACCATAAAGGATGAAGCATGACACTTGAAGTTTAGCAAGGTCACAATGATATTGCAATAGCTTCTCAACACCAGTGAGTAAAGAAATATTTTGGATTTGTTAAATGAGAAAAAAAAAAGTAAAACCACAAATGACAGATAAGGGACAAATGTATGCTCCTTGAAGACACAGGATGATTAATAGACTGTTCACGAGCTCCATCCTACTTTAATTAGTACATATGCATGTGCAAGACTTTAAACCTCTTGCCTACTTCAAAACTGTCCCACTGATTCAGGATGTTTGCACTAGTTCCTTCATTTAATTAAGCTGCTTTGGGCAATGGTATTTCAGGATCAAGATGAAAAAGCAGAATGCCTAGACTGACTTCTGAGTTTGAACGCAATCTTCAGCATTGCCTGTCAAAACATGAGGAAGCTGTTATGTGAGAGTGTAAGAACACAGGTTTAGTATCCTTAACTAGAAGGGATCATCTACTCACTGGTGGAACTGCAACTGCTTGTGGGAAGGCTCCACATCCACTCCATCACAAAGTCAACCAGCTTGGTTTAATTCAGGCACTGCAATAATTCAGGCTAATCCAATCAACCTGACACTGTATGTGAGCTCTCTCATTTTTCCAGTTTCTTCATATGCATAAACAGAGGTAGTGACCAAAGTCTGGCAGACATGGCACTGTCAGTGAGTCTAGGTAGATACTCCAGTGTTCACCATTATGCCATGTGTGTCGCACTGATTTAGGTAAATTAAGTTTCAGTCAGTGATCTATGCAGATCAAGAGCTTTTTGCGTGTCTGGTTACTTTCCACATGGACTTGTGTTATACCGCTGGAACGTTTTCCCATTTCTTTCCTCTTTTTTTTTTTTTTAGGTTTGTGGTAATCTTCAGTCTATGAGGGAGCACATACAAGAGCTACATATACAAAAGCTAAATTTAGGTGATCTATCATTGATTTGTAGTTGCAGTTTGCTGATCTAGTACATTTCTGCAAACTCAGCAAGTTACACTGACCCTTCTCAGCTGTACTCCATAATAAATCACAATAAAAACATTGTGGCAGGTTACAGAAGCAGTCTCTATCACTTACTTTTTGCTTTCTTTTGCAAAAGAGATTATTTGTACTCTTGTTTCTCTTGAAGACTCAAAAATCGTTAGAGCCCTCATAGTAGATTTTTAGGCAGCAGCAATCATTACAAACACTTAAGTCCTAGCTGTTCAGAATGCGAGCAGTCATGAAGTCTTCAGTTTCTGTCTACACCTCTGACCTTGCTAGCTTAAAAAGAAACTCCATGATCTTGTTTCAACCTGCTGCAGTTCCAGTGCAATCCTGTACAAAAATGTACAATAAGTATTTCTACAGGTCCTCTATAAAGTTTGGCAGCAACATAACATAGCATTGTGAGCAGTGTGTTTTTAACTAGGAAGGAAAAAGACTGATTTGACATCAGCCAGAAAAGGATTCTCCTTCTGTAAACAGAGCTTACCAAACACCCATGAGAAGGAGGTGGGCAGGTCAGGCCTGAGCCACCACCAGCATAATCAGAAGGCAGAGCAACTTCGTGAAGGAGCAAGTTAGCTCAGCAAGCCATGACTGTGAATAATTTAATGAATAGGTTTCAAGGACATTTCAAGAAAATATGTGAACAAAATATCACGCAAGTGTGGTTACCATCTGGTATAGACAATTACAGTATTGGTGATTTACATTTCTCTTGCAACACCCTATTTTAATATGTTAATTTTATACGTACTAATTGACCCCCTTCAGACCTGACAGGAAAATACATACCATCAAGTTGTGCAATTGTTTGATTACATTATTTCTGTAATTAAAAAAAAGCGGTTCTCAACACCTTTTCCACCTCCCTGAAATGTGCCAAATTCTTCACTGTGGTGTATCTGTGGGCAAGCCTGCAACTTGCAATAATAGATAGTAAAATCTCAAATTACTTAGATGAATCCTTCATTCGGTAAAATTTTATTTTCAACATTATACTATTTGAGGTTATCATGTATGCTTAAGTGTAACATGAAATTTTCAGAGGGGGAAAATTTTTTTGTTTTCATTTTTTGGCCATCTTCGTACTTTACTGTGAAAAAGAAGAAACAATTTAAATACCTACTAAGTAGATTTGACTATGATTACCAGAGAAACATGTTATACATCAGAGAGCAGGTAGCAGGAAAAAAAAAAAAATAAAGGTTAGTTACATCTTTATTTGATCACCTCCTGACCAAATAAAATAGATTCTAAGTCAACTCTTAAATATGGAAGCACCACAAAATTCAGAAAGAGAAACATCCAGCCTCAGAAGGATGAATGAATATAAAAGGAAGGTCCTGATTATTTTAAAGTTTAGTTGAATGAAGAAGGAAGGGAGCAGTGAGGAAATGTAAGGGTTTGAGAAAAGCAAATAGCTTCTAATACTACAGGAAGTTTTTACTGAATGTTTCCAAATATCCCATCCTGCTGTCTTAAAAGCAGCATCTGACTTCAGAAATATATCTACGATGATAGAGGTGAAAGTGTCCAGAAAAATCCATACTGTGGACTCATATATGTTGACAAGATAATACCACTGCAAACATTCAGGTCAATATGCACTGGTAGCAATCAGCTGTGTGTGTCAAAGTGTTACAGCAGATGGACGACCACAGCATCATTGTAATGTCTTCTGGACACCAGCCCTGACACAGGACTGCATGTGTCTTCCCCAAAGCCACAGCACTATGGCTCAATAGCCTATCTAGATTTCCCTTCCCCCCTCCCTACACTGGATTTCACTCTGCCTTATTTACACTTGTTGTAATGAAAGCATGATATTAAAAATACAGTGCAAAAAAAAAAAATCTGTTAATTTCTGAATTAGGTTTGGTTAATAAGAACTCCAAACATGTTCATCCCTTTAATTAGTTGCAATACAGGCACTGTGTAAATATGCTCAAAAGCACAGAACTACAATGAAAGGGAAAGATTGTGTGTTTTGCTTAAAGGTATATCCAAAGTTTGAAAATGTTGCTTTTACCGAGACAAGAATGATCCTTACCTCATTACCACAATCAACAAAACCCTCCAACTAGTTTCATTAAGTCAGAACTCAGACATGACAGTATTACTACTGGAGACAAATCTGAACTTTCTTGAATTTCAAGTGTGCTTTAGCAATACCACTGTAGAGACACACAAGGTTAAAAAATTCAAATCTTTGTCTGAATCTCCTCAGAATTCAAAACGGGATTCTGTTTGTAACAATTCTGTGGCCCTGGAGATGGGATAGATCATGTTAAAAGCATGTTTTTTAATCTAACATCCAACTCTTGACTAGAGGCAAACTGTCATCCTATTTACTGAAGGTTTATCTGAATAAGTATAAAGAAACTTCAAGACAGGCATGTAATTTATAAGTGATCACATGACATTTTGGAACTGCTTTAATAGTGATATTCTGATCACTGGGTTTTGCTTCCCCCCTGTTAAAAAGTTATGAACAGCATGTTTCAGTGCTAAATCTTTTCAAACCTGTCAAATAAAAATGAGTCAACATCTTAACAAACAAGGTTTGAGGTTTTTTTCCCTGTAAATTTAGTCTGTGCACTATTTGAAGTTGTGTGTCAGATTGTGCTGGTTTTGGTTGGGGCAGAGTTGGTTTTTTTCAGTGGCTACCATGAGGCTAGGTTTTGAATTTATGCAGAAAGGAGTATTGATAACGCTGCTGGTTTTAGTTGTTGCTAAGGAGTGTTTGTATAGCATCAAGAACTTTCTTGGTTTCTAGTGCTGCACCTGTATTCCTAACTTCTTTGCTAGAAGAAGCTGGGAGGTGACACAGTCAGGACGGCTGGCCGGGAGTGGCCAAGGGGGTATTTAATGTTGCATTTAATGTCATGCTCAGTATATAAGTCGAGGGTTGGGCCAGGGGTAGACTCTTCTCTCTCTCCAGCTTTCATTCAGTTGGCAGGTTGTGAACAGTTCTATGACTTGTTTTCCTTTCTATTGCTTTCACTACATATTATTTGTATGCTTAGTATTATTGGTATGATTGTTTTAGCTCATTTACTTTCAATTATTAAATTGTTCTTATCTCAACCCACAAGTCTGTTTTTCCCTCTGACTCTCCTCCTCCACTGGAAGACCGGGGGAGCTGAGCAAGCAACAGTGTGGTACTTAGCTGTTGGCTGGAATTAAACAACAACACAGACTCAGCCTTGTTTTTTCTCTTAAATGTAAAACTTCATCCAAATCTCCCCACTGGTATAATCACCATACTGCTAAAATACAGTTCATATACAGCCCTTGTGCCCATCTGGATGTACTACCAAATCTGAGATGCTTCAGATAAAATGAAGCAAAGTTGCCTTTGAGTCTTTCAACCAAAAATATACTTCCAAACTTACACATACCCACAAACAGCTGACTACTTTAGTTCTTTCTCACCCACTAAGAAGGTATCAAACAGCTAGCAGCCAACCTTCATCTAGGAACTCCAGGTTAAACATCTAGAAGCACACAAGAGGCTAGAACCAATTTTAGTATCTGAAACACTGAATTTGACCAACACAACTAGCTAAGCTGGCTGCTGCAGGCCACACTAGGTGCAGCTCTTGAGGCCTTTGGCTCAAAAAGCCGAAAGCCGTTTTGGCTCCTACAGAACACACTGCAGTAATCCGTTCTGGAGGTCACAATGCATGATTATCCAGGTAATAAAGTAAAAGCATAAATTAAAAATTAAATAAACAGAAATCCTATGCTTCTAACCAAGGACATCTCATGAGAAGGTAGCAACAGTAATCAGTCATTAACTACAAACTTCAGGCCAAAACAGGCATTCTAGGTACCAAGCTTTTCATACAATTTGAACCCTTCTCTGACCTGCACTGGCATCATGTGGTGCAGATCTTAGCTCCTCCTACACCACTCTAGCTCAATGTTATTATCTCTCTTTTTATACCTATACCTACTCTGAGTAAAGATTTCTACACAGCAGGCTACTGGGGCAGTGTAGCTTGATCCTAGTTCAGCAAAGAATATTAATCATAACTATCAATGCAGTTACCAGAGGCATGAGTAGAGCAGGAAAGAATCAAGACCATTGGTTACATTTCCCATTTCTCCTCCTACTGAGGAAATACTAGCTACTAAGCTAGTCGGGGAGCAGAAATAAGGTGCAAGACTAGCCCCAGATGGCTAGGAAAACACAAATATGGCCTTTGCCAATACCAAGAGTAACCTGGGAAGTGAGAGAACGACACAAGGAAATCTGGGACACAATAGATTTGGACTAGAGAACTATGGTTGGATTTGAAAAGGGCTGGTTAGGGATCTTCTTAAGTAATTTTGTCATTAAACTTCAACAGAGTATAAATTAATAAAAATTAGGGAGAGAAATGAGAAAAGCTTAAATATATTGTTTGGGTTGCATTCATTTTTTCTCTGAAATGGGAGGAGTACAGCTCTACACTGCTGAACGCATAACCAGCTTGAATTGATGGTCACTGTGCACTACCTCATCTACTTGTGGGGAAAACAGCCATCGTGCCTCCTCTCTATTGCTCCAGTCAAAACAACTAGTGCTAGGTGTTATCATCATAAATTCCATGGGCATATTAAGTTAAAGAAAATTACTGTTGCTTTGGCATGCTAGTAGCCTTTTTTTTTTTGAGAAAAAAAAGCAGTACTTTCTCCTCTACTATTGCAGGATTTAAGAGTTTTCTCCTACAAACCCTGCAACACTAGCAACCTGTCACAGGCCACCACTTGAGACTAAAGTATTTCAGCGTATGGCACAATTCTCCCAAAACACACAGATGTCATTAACATTTACAGTAGTTGAAGCAGCCCTGTGAAGGCAAAATGCATTTACAGTCACAGATCAGGAGCAGTCCTCTAAAAGTTATTGCTCTGGTTTCATGTTCACTCCTCTCATAACTGTAGTTTTGAGAAGACTTGAACCATTGCCTGAAGTTGGAGTTTAAAATGACTCCTTGAATAACTTCTCAAAGCTGTCATGGTTTTGTGCAGACCCAACCTGATTCTTTTAGTCAGAAAACATTCCTTGACCATGGAAAGGATTCTTCAGCACCAAACTACATAAAAACAGTACATTGACACTGTTGCATCATCATTTACTTTGTTCTAAACACCATCATTTGGCTTTGTCCAACAAACTGTATGTATTAGCAGCCAAACTTGGAGAACAAATTCAGGCTTGCAATGCAGCTGAACAGGCCTTCTCCAGGTCCCCTCCAAACTTACATGCTGGTCTTATCCCAGGAAGGATGCTAGATATCCACTTCACTAGTTTTCTGAAGAGGTGGCAAATGCAGATCCTACTTTGCTTACACAGAAACACTTCACAGTTTCCTCCCTGCTATCAGGACTGTTTCTTCATGTCATTTATAATTATTGAAAGGGTGAAGGTCAGAATCTGAAGCTTTGTAAATTAAAAGATCTTTTAAGAAAACACTCAGTATTAAGAGAGTTGTGTCCAGTGTTTGCTGTCCCATACGCACATCTGAGTTACACAAAGCAGTGCAACCACTTAAAACTGAACATTTCTTTAAACTGATGGAAATTATGTAAGAACACAGAAAAAAAATAAGGTCTGGCAAAAGTCTCACTGTACGTGGGCAGTCTAACTGGAAGCCTCGAGTGAAGTATCCCTGACACTGCTGTGATGATCCGTGCAAGAGACAGGAGCCCTTGTACTGAAGTATTTCACAGATCCTGCTAGGTGAGGTATCAGCAATGCTTCACAGACTCTCGGTGTAGAATCAGCTAGTAATGTAGGCACCTACTCCTATGTACTTCCTGGGGATTTAAACCCTTTGGCAGCTGCTACAGCTGAATGAGAATGGCCATAAGTATTGACAGAGTGCAGCACGGAGAAGTTCCACAATTTCAATCTTGTCAGGCACTGGGTGAGATTTGCCAGTCAAAAGATGCATTTAAATATGTATTAGTTTAAATAACCCGACTCATCTTGTCCTTCTAAAGATCGTCGGAAAAGATGAAAAACTTCCTAAAGTTCTGGTACTATAATTAGGTTACCATTTTATTTTCCTTTTGTTAGGTTTGATCATTTTCCCTAAGGATCAATCTACAAATCCCTTTTCATCTGAGTATCCTGGTTATCACTGCCCAATCTGTATTACATGTAAAAATTAAACTCCTCTACCACATCATGCAATTCAGAGGGTATGAAGGAAAGAACTCATTAGCAAGATCCAAGATTACCAGCTTCTTCAGTGAACTTCTGGAGGACTTGGGGAAATAAGTTCACTTCTATTTCTGTATGCCTTCTTTCTACTTCTAAGAGCCCCATTTCAGGGATTCACTGAATAACCGCTCACTCAGAAACCAAGGTTAATCAAACCCTCCTACACAGGCTTGAGGCTTAGCCACTAGTAATTTTATATTTAAGATTTTATCTTCAATCAAGTTTTTAAGCAAAAATTCCAATTAATCTAACAGAAAACCATCATCTGATATACAATTTTGCGCTGCTGACTAGACACACTGAACCAGATCTTGGCTTCAATTAAGTCAATTGATGTTATCATATGAAACAGTGAATGTGGCAGCCTGTACCTACAGCATGTGTTAAGAGATATTTCAAGTCATAGCTGTTGACTCTTTTAAAACGGTTCTTTAAAGAAACTAATAAAGACAGACCCCCCCATAACTGTGAATCTAATTAAGCAAATCTGAAGTTGTTCAAACTCTTAAGAGTCAGTAAAACACAGCAGCTCTGCCCTCCAACCTGAACCTTCATTTACATGTTAAAAAAGTCAAGAATAAGAGAAGGCATTATCTGTCATTATAATGATCAGATTTGCCTTAATTCCAGTCAGTAAAAAGTACCTTTTACTTCTGCTTCATTATGTCAGGGCTCCATGTTAATTAGTCTTTTAAAACAGTTACCCTAAAATAGAAGTAGGAAAGCAAAGGCAGGAGAAAACTCAACTAATGAGAGATCATAGGAATATGTCTCCTCCTCAAATCGTTTTAGCCCAGATGTGACATGCCCAGCTCCTTGGCACTAGGATTGCTTTCATTACTTTATCCCTTCACCTCCAAAACTGCTGCACCTAGAATACTCACTTTGGCCTTGAGACATTAACAATATTTGAGCCTCAGCAGTGTTCACTGAAGGAAGCTCATCTAAAGTCCCAGCACAGCCACGTACTCCTCACTTCCAAGACACAGTTGACCCTTTCTGCTTGAAATGTTTATGCAAAGCATGCTATTTTTTATTGCATGTAATGCCAGCAATACTCTGTTTAACCTTTTTAGTTTTCAAAGAGGCAATAAAAAGTTGATTTGGGAAACTTTTGAATCAAAAGAAGAAAAACCTAAACACTCTTCAGGTGTTAAGGAAAATCTCCCTTTGAGTAACCCCAGAACTTGTGAAGGACAAGTGTGGCTTTTGAAGCAGTGTCATTTCAGGCTGCAGGACGAACCTCACTGATTATTTACTGCAGTGTGTAGCTGTTGAAGTAACATGTATGAAACAGCGACCTCAGGAGCATGATACATCAGAAACAGGCCTACAGCTATAAGGGGTTATTATCAACCCCACCCAGAAGATTCCACCTAAAATAGCACAGGAGGAAAGAGTTTAACATTAACACCGTGACAAGTTTCCCACAGAATCAAGGGCACATCGGCTAGTAGGAGGTACTCATCACATCCTAGTCTGAGCAGAACACAACCTTGAGCCACACTGGCAATTATGCCTTGCTTCTCCCGTTACTTCGATGGCCTTATGCCTCAAAGGTTTTCAGGATCCAGCAGTTTCCATCGTGGCCTTGGTGAGGAAAGCTGAAGGTAAAGGGAAATATGGGCCTGCTTGGCCAGGTCTCCTTCAAGAAATACACTCTGTGGCGCATTGTGTGTGATTTCAGTGACTACCAGCAAAATTGGGCTTGAGGGGAAAAGAACTATACACTGGAACAGCAAAAGGATCTGAAGAAACAAAATGCAACCCCCAAGGCTTTTAGTCAGCAGAAGTACAGTTGCCACACACACCGCACTGATCTGTCAGGTGCTTTAACTCACAGTCACAACCAGTATTTCCAAGTCAAATATTGACACGATAATCTCTTGACATTCCCCTGCAGCAAGACAGGAGAAGGAATCACGTCCACCACTTCATCCACACTCTTCCAGCCCAAGGACACAGCAAGTCAATGAGAAAGAGTTCTCAAAGCTTCCACCAGCTCCGTCTCTCCTAGCAGTATCCAGTCCTACAGATATCTTGCTTCAGAACAAGGTAGTGATAAGGACTAGCTTCTTATAGACAAGATGGATGGAAGAACAGAAATTTCTTCGAAAAGACAAAGTGTGCGTTGACAGGAAAGGAGATGGACCTCCAGTTTAAAATAAACAAAAACTTCCACCTACTTTCACTCCTGCACATTTGAATCTACTCTGGTCACTAGAAGGATCATATGCTGCCTGAGCTAAGGTTGGGGTCTACTCCCAAACACTACAAACTTCTGGTTTTGCTTCCCTTGTTTGACCCCTGACAATAAGGAACAATTGGATGTTGGGGGAATGTAGAGGTTATTTTGTAGCAGTTGTGAGCTGGAAAGCAACAAGAAAAAAAATAGTTAACAGTAAGATCCATCCTTAGCACAGTCCAGGGCTTTGGGATCACCATGACTTTTGGCTCGCCATCAACACAACGATACGTCAAAACATACTAAGGCAGTATCTACAGAATCGCTTTGTCAGATTCTGTTGAAATTTGTCAGCACAGGCACTGTCATTGCGATGAGTAATAGCTGTGGGAAATGACAGAATTTGAGTGGCATAACTGTCTAATTTGTACAAAGCTAAGTTGAAAAATAAGCAAAAAAGATCTTCAAAAACCCCAAACCAGAAAATAGCCACATCTGTCCAAAATGTCTTCATTAACAAAAACAACACGAGACTGTACTGCCCACAATCAAAGATGAAGATGCCAGCACAGTAACTGATACCAAGTTTTACATGTGACTAGAAGAGCCCGAATAATCTTGTATTGTAAATGCTCACAAAAAGTTTGTCTCAAGTCCGAAGCAAGCCAGCAAAGAAAGCACTGGTCCACCTACCCAAAGTTCAGTGAGTGGGCTGCAGAGGCTGCCCTCGCAGCCCAACTACAGATAGACAGCTTGATGAGCGATGCCTGGTTTCCTAAGCTTCTGATATTTTCCATTTTTTACATGTTTGCTCCCGCAGCTGCTATAAACTACTTTTCTGCTTGTTCAAGCCCTCTAAGGCCTGGCAGCGAAGCCAAAGAAGAACACATTACGAAGAAGTGCGAAGCAAGCAGGTCGACGGAAGTTTTGGCTCCGTTTTAGCAACGATGAGCAGAAGAAGAGCTCGGCGCCCGGCTACTCACCATCTCCTGCCTCAGGACGTGAAGTTTCGTCTCCAGCCTGGCCAGGGCGGCGGCGCGGCGGCGGCGGGGGCCGGGGGCCGCGGCGGCGGGGCGTCCTGGGTGCTCCTCCCCGCGCAAGGGCCGCGCCAAGCTCTCGGGCACTTTGCGCCCCAGCTTTTGCTCGACGTCGCGAAGGTCTAGCGGGGAGGCGGGCTCCATGGCTTGCCCCGGAGGGGCCCGCGGCGGCGGCGCTACCCGCGGCCGCCCTGCCGCTGCAGGGGCGCGGACACGCGGTAATCCGCGGCAGCGCCGGCGGCCGGGCCGCGCAGGTGACCCGCCGCAGACATAGGGATTTCCTAAGCGAACCAGCTCCCCCTCCCCGGCCCTCCTTTGCCACCGGGTGGAAAGACAAAAGCAGGCAGGGGCCAGGGAGAAAAACTCCCCCTAACCCAAAGCGGGGACGCGCTCCGACCCTGCCGCAGTTGCGGGACAGCGATGCGCCCAGCAGCGGCCGCGGGCCCGCCCGCCCGGGGCACCAGGATCCGAGTCATAGCGCGCCCCGGCCGGCTGCAACTTTAAAGCCCGCTGGCAGGTGGAAGAGGCGCGGCGCGGCCCTCCTACCGTAATGCCTGGAGAAGAGGCGCGGGACGGCGGCGGGGCGCCCTCGCATGGCGGGGAGGGCGCTCCCCGCGCCCGGGAGCTGCAGAGCAGGCGCGGGACCGGCGCGTTCCGTCGGGGGAGAGAGGGAGAGGAGTGGAGAAGGAAGGGAGAGGGAAAGGAAAAAGAGTGAAAAGGTGAAAAAAAAATACTCTTCAGAGCTCTGTGACCTTAGATCACTTTCTAACAGGGATAGGAGCATAAAGTGTGAATGTTATTCCCAGCCGTCAAACAGGTTTTATTGCAGGCAGACCGATTCTCCACACACATTCCACCCACCGCCTCAGTACTGCTATTATTTTTGTATCCCCTTCCTCCTTTTTAAAAAGCCAAGTTTGCCAGCCGAGCCAGTTGCTGTAGCTCTGATAGCGAGGCACATGCTGGCCGCGCGGATGGCAATGCTGGAAGTGGTCCTTGGCCCGTGGTGTTGCTGCACACCCCTGTCTCAGTGCTGAAAAACCTTTTAGGCGTGAAACTTGGGGTATGAATAGCCCCATCCGCCCAGCTGCAGCAGACGCATGTCAGGGGGGTTGAGAGACCGAGGCCAGCCACCCTGTTTGGGTGCCAGATCCTTTATAGCAACCACAACCAGAAAAAAGTGATGTGGTGAGCTTGGGAAAACAAAATACTGTTACAGCAAACTGGAGGCTTCTGTGAAATAATTTCATCAGCACTTGAAATTCTGAGTTATCTGTCAGAGAACTTTGCAAGAATTTAGTACATTTAAGCAAAAATCCCACAGAGGGGTGATAATTTTATAAGCTCATTGATTTCAGGCCAGGACCCTTATTGCATCAATATAATTCGACCATCTGGAAATCCTTTGCTTGAGACATATGCAAAGACATTTATGCCTCGCATATTTTCCAGGACTGTTCTGTTCAGATGACAATAAAAGCCTACCAATAGTCTTGTCAGAAAAGAAAGAACAAAAGCAGCCACACACATGAAATCAGCATCCTCCATCATACTGCCACCACCCCCAAGTGTGTCCTACAGTTCTTTTTTAATCTGTGGATATTTGGAGAGCAGCTTCTATATAACCTCAAATTAATATTGATTTTTGCCATTCTGTAAATCAGCAAGGATACTGTTGAAGTTCTTCCTATGTGAACTATGAAAGTCTTATTAAGTAGAAGTTTAAATTTATATTACTGTTGCTACAATATTGAACTATAAAAGGAGAGTTCTTCGTCATACAAGAAGCACCTTATAAAAAAGGTCATGATTCAACTTTATTTAAACTTCCTTTTTGAAGAGAATTTTTGAAAACAAGATCTGAAAGATTAATTTTTCTTTAAGATTTAAGATTACCCGCATTATCAAGCTTTTGAAACGAAAATATAAGAAGAAACAGTCCAAAGTTACATGTTAGTTTAAGAAAAGTGTTTCTATTGATAAAAAGTTCCCCAAATGCTACAGTAAATAATCTGAAAATAATGAAAATAAGTTATTTCTGTTGTTTCAGATGAGTAACAATTAGAAAGTAAACTATAAAGTGTACACTATGCATTCATGAATTTATGATTTACTGTCTGATGGCCTGATTCTTACCTCCCACAGACTTTGCATCTGTATAACAGCATGCAAGTCATTGGGTTTACTCTTGGATTACAGAGATAAAACTATATGGCTATGTGAAATACATCCTGCTAAATCTTCAGGGTTACCAGATTTGGTAGTCTAATCTGTGTTTCAAGAAAACAGGTTTCTCTTTAAGAAAACAGAAACATGTACATCAAACAATGTCTAAATCGTATTTTCATCCTGTGGGACAGATCCTCTGCCTTCATTTTAGAACCACAGAACATCTGAAGTCAGAAGGGAGCTATAAGGATCACTGGGTCCAACTCCCTATTCCTTGCAAGACTACCTAAAACTAAACCATATGACTAAGAATGTTGTCCAGACACTGCTTGAACTCTAGCAGGCTTGGTGCCATCACTTCCCTGGGGACCCTGTTGCAGTGACTGACCACCTGCTCAGTGAAGAACTTTTTCCTAATGCCCAGTCTAAACTTCCCCTGATGCAGCTTGGTTCCATTTCCTCATGTCCTGTTGCTAGTCACCAGAGAGAGATCAGCACCTCCCCCTCTGCTGCCCGCCTTGAGGAAGCTGTAGACTGAAAGGTGAAAAGACCAAGTGACCTCAGCTGCTCCTCATAAGTCTTGCCCTCAAGACCTTTCACCATTTTGCTCACCCTCCTCTGGGCACAGTAATGGTTTGATGTCCTTATACTGAAGCACCCAAAACTGCACACAGCACTCGAGGTGGGGCCGCATCAGTGAGGTATAGAGTGTGACAATCACCACCCTTGACTGGCTGGTGATGCCGTGCTTGATGCACCCCAGGACACCGTTGGCGCTTTTGGCTGACAGGGCACAGTGGTGGCTCGTATTCAACTTGCCATGAACCCAAACTCCCAGATCTCTTTCCTTGTTGCTTCTCTTGAGCCTCCTGTTCCCCAGGTTGTGTGTATGACCAGGATTACCCTGTCCCAGGTGGAGAATCTGGCACTTGCTCTTGTTAAATTTAATATGGTTGATGATTGCCCAGCTCCCTAGTCTATCCATATCTCTCTTGTAAGGCCTCTTCACCCTCCAGGGAGTTCACAGCTCCTCCTACTTTAGTATCATTAGCAAACTTACTTAATGTACATTTGGTTCCTGCATCCAGATCATCACAAGAGCACTGGCCCTAAAATTGAGCCCTGGGGAACCCCACTGGTGACTGGCTGCCAGCTTGATGTAACTCAATTTACTGTAACTCTTTGAGCCTGACCTGTCAGCAAATTGTTCACCCAGCCAGTTATGGACTTGTCTAGCTGTACGCTGGACGTCTTGTCCAGGATACTGAGAGAGATGGTATCAAAAGCTTTGCTAAATAAATTAAAAAACCCAGATCTATTTTCTTTCTGTGGTCAGCAAGATGGGTGACCTTGTCATAAGAGGAAATTAAGTTAGTTAAACAGGATTTTCCTCTCACAAACCCATGGTTATGACCAATGACTACATTGTCTCTCAAGTGTTTTTCAATAACTCCCAGGATAATCTTCTCCATAATTTTACCAAGCACTGAAGTGAGACTGACAGGCCTGTAATTATCAGGGTCTTCCTTCTTTGACTTGAAAATTGGGACAATATTTGCTGTGCTTCCGGTCAACTGGGACCTCTCCAGGCTGTCAAGACTATTAAAAATAATGGAGAGATGTCCGTGGTGACATCAGACAGCTCTTTCAGTATCCTGGGATGAATCCCATTGGGCTCCATAGATTTATGCATATCTAGGTGGAGCACCAAGTCTCAAGCAAGTTCAGAGTTGGACGTGAGTTTATCATTCCCCCAGTCAGTCTTCCAACACTCATCATTGGTGTTAAAGACAGAGGCAAAAAAGGCATTAAATGTTTTATCTATGTCCCTATTTGTGAGGTGACTGACCTCATCATGTAGTGGACCAATGTTCTCTCTGGTCCTCCTTTTGCTGTTAGCATATGTAAAATATCCCTTTTTGTTGTCCTTCACAGTGCTGGCCAGCTTGAACTCTCATTGAGCTTTGGCCACACAGATTTTCTCCCTACAGGGGTGAACAGCATCTCTGTAGTCCTCCAGTATTGCCCTGTTCTCTTTTGCCCTGTGCTGTCCCCTCTTTGGGTGAGACTCAGAGCTGTTTGACTCTCTGAATCGCTAAATAAGGCCATTTAGATAAGTCTTTCCAGATTTTTTTTTTTTTTTTTAAGTCCAGGTAGACATCTTCAGTGATTTTAATGCCTTGTGAAATTCTTCTATCAACCTCTTCGTTCCTTCTGTAGACAGAAGTCTTGATAGTTCAGTCCAGCAAAGTGTGGATGCTTGTTTAGACAAGGGATGAAGCCATTCAGCCTCTTGTTGGATAGGCTGTCTGTTGATGTTGACACATCATGTCATCTGCATCTCCTACTGGGTGTAAGAGCCAAGGAATAAAAGTTTCTTCATATGACTCTGCTGAGCACTGCCTTAGATGTGCCTTACGTCAAACCATGATTTTACATAAGAAACTGGAGAGTGGATGTTATGGTAAACATCTTGAAAGTAAACTGGTGATCCTGAAATGATTCCATTGCGTAGTTTTTCTGATGCCTTAAACCTATGGGTACTTGGAACAGCAATGTCTTTGTCCAGAAGGATGAAAATACTGTAGACAAAACCACAGTGCCGTCATGCAACACACCTGCATTTTCCAAAAATCACACTGTCAACTTGATTTTATGAACTTCAGGCATGTAATTTAACTAGATAACTACTTTCCAGCCTGTAAAGTAGGAGATTAGAAAAGTCATTGAAAAGGACAACAATGGGCAGCTTGAGGAGGAAGAGGCTTGTTTTCAGTTTATGCTTTCTTTTGCTTTCCATGAAAGTGGTGCTTATCACAGAGGGCTAGAATTCAAAATGGAAAGGAACATAAAAACAAAAGCAAATTTGTTTATAGCGATGTTATACTTAAGAGATGAGACACAGCAGCTCAGGTTATTTATATAATTGATTTTAATAATAATGTATCTCTTTGTAATACTCTTCAATTTCCATTAAATAATGTCTTTAAGAATGTTTTAGAGGTCAAAAGTAGCTACAATATGATCCTGCTATGTAGGAATTTTCCTGAAGCCAGATCTGGATGGGGCACATATAGTCAGGCCCTTCCTCAGCTGGAGAGCAGTCCAAGATGAACTTGACTCAATGATGATGGAAATACTAGTACAATCCCGGGACTGCTCAAGTCTCCACTTAACTGAGTGGGCAGTTGGACAGATCTCAAACTCTGGCCAGCATAAAATGCTTATTCATATTGAAGCAAGTGCTCAGATGTTGTCGTCACTAGTACGCCTTTATAAAAATAATGCTGGAAGAATATCTTGGAAAGTAGCCATCAGGTACCTAGGTTCATACAAGTTTTTTATTTCCTTAATCTGTTTACAGTATAAGACAGATTCCTACAGTACAGCAAAAAGTTTGGTTGATATTTAACCTGGAGTTATGTCATAGCAGACTGTGGATGAGTAAAGATTTAATAAAAATAAATATCCTGGATGTCAGACAGTTTTGATTATTTTTCATGATGTAATAAAACAGCCTTTTTTTTTAATGAGTAAACTAGTCCAAATAATCAACTGTACTTCTTAAGTATTGGACAAAGACAATACAATATATAATAAGGAGAAAATACTCTTTGCATTGCTTATGCCAAGAAGGTGGGGGCTCTGATGAATAAACGGTAAGAGATGAGGCCCTGGGCCCTGAAGGAATCCCACAGTCTCACTGAAGTAAATAAGCCTTACAGAAAGAATTGCTGTATGTGGACCTTCCCTTGGAAGTATGGGCTACAGAAGTGGGACCTTCATCTTGTCTTCAAAGACTACAGGACCATTAAAAGAGTTCCAGGTAGATGACAACACAGGGTGTGGTAGAGAGGAGTCCTGCCTTTCCTGCTTTCAACTAGTTACCTCATTAATGCCAATATTGTTTGTCAGAAGCTTCTAGGAAGCAATCATTTGTTTATTCAAACCAACACCCAGAGGAGGGTGAGGCAGTTTGAGCTGGATGTTCATTGGTCATACTCCACTGTCACACTGCGTGACTCCTACTCAGGCAGGATAATGCTGAACTTCTTAAGTAGATGCCTTAGGAGGAATGACGATATTCTAGAACTGAAGAACTACTGCAGATGAGTAAGACCAGGTAGACTAATAGAAGCCGTTAATAATCATCACCAAGCTCGACTACTACTCATATCCACTAACAAAATAAAGCCTGGTGCATGCTTACAGAGCAGGAGAAGTTTGGGTCATACCAACCAAAGTCAGAACTTTCATCTGGGGCAGTGCAATGTGTAGGTAGTTCACCCCAAAATAGGCTTCCCCCAGAGTTAGGACTGTGTCCAGCTGTAAGATAGAGAACTGTGGGAGTCTGAACTGGCTATCAAGGACACCTTGCACCAGCAAACTGCTACCTCAGCAGCAGCAGGAATACTGCTGCAATGCATTGTCCTGTACCCAAAGGCACAGGAACAGAGGAACATGAACATGGTGGTAGAGAAAGGAGCAGGGTATTTTATTTCTGTCAGTTTTGACACATTGTCTCAGCAATGCCTTCTGAAAGTGATTAATTCCCTTTTCTGAGCCCCTTGCCATGGGCTGGGAAAAGACAGCAGAAAAAGGAACACAGGAACGGCATTTAGGAACACAGATTAGAATTTTCTTGTCTTTGTTTAAAGGGAGGAGATGAGGCTGCTGCACTTGCTGTCTCACAGGCTCATACAAGAACCCAGATGAATCAGAACTAAAGGCATACAGAAAAGGCCCAGTTTTTCTATGTGTTCACAACAGCTAGTACTAATGCGCCCTACTGATTTCAGAGGCATTAATCACTGCACGTAGAGAACACAGAGGCAAAGCTAAAGCATTATTACTCTTTCTACGCTGCTTTGCCCATGTGCATAGATGATTTCGTTAGCCATTACTGCCACTGGGCAAAGGTTGTAGATACCAGTTATACAACCCAGCCTTTTCTTTAAAAATACATGGAACAATGAAGTGCATCTAAGAGATAAGCTTAATATAAAAGCCTTAAAGGTTTTGGTAAGCATCTGTCTCAGAGTTACAGTGGTAACTATACTGATTTATAGAAGGCTGCAAGCAACACTGGTGATGGTGTGTAGAATTCTGGGCAACACTCAAGAGCATGAAGCCACCTCAGCAACATCCAGGTCCAGTGGTTTAACCTTCTTTCCCAATTACAAGCTTCCTAATATTTTCCTGAAAGGTATGTGGCTGCAAAATAATCTTAAATCTACTGACAGTAGATTTTACAGTCTCCTTAGCAAAATAAGTCTAACAGAAAACCAGTCCACAACTCTCCCAAGGTTTGTGAGCCATTGATTGAAAAACTACTTCAATGAGCTGTGTTCCCATTGCACCAACAAAAGAGTCCTTTAGCTGCTGTAAAATTCAAATGTGTGAGTTTTACAAATAAAATAAACAAGTGAAATCTATTCAATGCAACAGTCTAGACTGAAGCCTTTTTTCCTGGGACAAAAGAACCTCCAACCATCCAGTTTCCCCTAGAGTTGTACCAAAACCCTCACATAAGACCTAAGCATTAGGTTACATCACATCTACAGAAGAAAGCAAACTAAACTTCGAGAAGCAGTCAGATCTGACACATAAGGAAACAGCAGAATAACAATATCCTATGAATCATGCTCATCCTTTGCTGTTTTGACATGTTACAGGAGGACATGTGAGAGTTGCCTAAGGGAATTTTTAAATCCTTCGATTAGCTTCCCTTCTGGTATCACAGATGCATCATAAAGCAAAGCTTGAGTATGGGGATTGCTTTTGCTGTTAAATGAAATGTTATTATTTTGTAGCAACACCATATACAGACACCATCACTTTGCTGGAGTAATTTTCATTTTTACTTCTGACAGAGTTGGACATACACACAAGCACCGGTAGTTTTATTCTGTTAAAAATCCCAACCCTGCGGTGAGAAAAGAGCATTCAGCATCTACAGCGGAAAGATCAGGTGAAAGATACCTAACACACTAGCTAGAGAAAATCTGTAGGGACAAGTTTTACTCTGTGTGATACTGGTGTAGAAATGTTTCCTGAGGATCACTTCTTGTTCTGAAGAAGGGGGAAATAAACCTGAGGGGAAAAAGCTGGGTGCAGCAGCATATCATCAAATAATACTGAATTAGCATGCAGGAGATCTTAGTTCAGTGTTCAGGTGTTCTGAGGCCTTCAGAAAAATTACTTCAGGTCTGTATGTATAATGTCCCTATTTGTAGAATGAACTAAACTTGGCCTCTCAGTTAGAAATTTTTCGAATTACATAGTAAAACCTAAGGACATAAAAAAATATTGCATAAGAGAGAAAGGTTTCTACTTATTCTAAGTATGGTAGTTCTTATTTATCTGGAAGTAGAACAATGAAGTGTCTTATTACTGTCAGAGGCTATTACTATTTCAGGTTCTGATGCTTTACTTCCAAAACATCTAACTTATCTATCTCTGTCTACAAAGGGAAGGAGTTTCCATGCTACTGAAAACTCAACCACCTTTGCGAGGCCCAGAACACCTAGGTCTTTCCTCACATAATCCTCATATATCCTCATGAAAGCATGAAGTGTATCCCACCCAAGTGCCAAAAATACTCTTGCATACAGCAACAGTTTTTGTCCAATTTTATGAGTACAGTCCTTCTAGGAAACTATGCTGTAGCAACAAAATCCCACAGGTTTGTCAGAAATTTCCTTAGCAACTTCCACAGAAGAGGGACAGGTGAGTTGGCTGGAAGTACAGTAGGGTAGTCTCAGAAACAGTACATATTTTTGTTTACTGCTTATTCTAAACCCCCAAACAAACAAACCAGAAAAGGTATTGGAGAACTTGCTACCCTTCCACCTTCCCCTTTCTCAGTCATTTTCGCAATTCCATTCTTGTCAGAGGTCTGTCAGCAACACTGCATACTTAAATGCACCCTCACTCAGTCAAGTCTTGGCCATGTGCAGTCCTGTGCTTTAACGTATTGTGAAGAACAGCTGCTTTGATTAAACTTTCCTTTCTACACTGTCAACTTTATCAACTTCCTACATTATCATGGCCAACAGTGCAATTGCAACTCTTCCTACTACGTATATAAGAAAGGTTTCTCTGTAAAAAGACTTGGGAAGGTAGGTCATGGGGTAAATATAATCATGCAATGAATCCTTCAAGCTTCTCTTGATCACCGTCTCCAAGACTAAGACAACGACAAAATGGTAGACTCTTGTGGCATATGATGAAAACATTCAAACCACCTGGACTGTAACACTGGAACACAGTGTGTTTACATCTTGCTTCAAGTCTTTGGAGAAAATGTACATTTTCTGCTATAACACTTGAAATTAAAGGGCAGTCATTAGACAGCATGAATTTTCAGTGAAGATTTCACCCTGCTGCCTCCTTCCTTGCTAACAAAATTACTACTTCCTGCACACAGTATGTATCCCCTCCAGTAGTTGTCCCAGAAATTAAGTACTTGGAAATTTGGACAGTGTTTTAAGAATACATATAACTGTGTAGCTCAACTCAGACTGTCTTGCTGTATGCTCTCAATATTACCTTTAATTATTTGACCACAGGCTTTATTTTCACCCACATCATACCTTTTCTCATTCAATTGCTTCCTAACTCATCATCATTTCTCTCATCCACATCTTTCAGTTCATGCCCTCTCCTCAGCTTTCTCATTTCAGTCTTAGTCTTCTTGCTTTGTTAGTCTTGTGTTGAATGTCTGATTTCCCTTCTGCCACTCAAGTCCCAGTCCAACTCCTACAATATCCCATTTCTCCTTCTTTATCCTCTTCCACTTACAGCTAAGCCAGCTGTTTTATTTCCCACTATACCTTCCATCTGTCATGTAAAACCAGGAAGCCCTTTGTTTTCCATCCAGCTACTTCCCAGATCAGTCTCCAGCACTTGATTTCTTTAGAATCTCCTTCACTTTTCATCTTATAACACTCTCCCCGCTCATCTTCCATCTCCCTGCTTTCCTTCCACTTAGTTTCTCCCTGTCCTTAATCTATACCTGACTTTCAGGTTTGTGTGGTTTAGTTTTTTTTTTTTTTTGGTTGGTTGGTTGGGTTTTTTGGTTTTGTTTGGGTTTTTCTGTTGTTTTTTTGTTGGTTTTTTTTTTTTTCCTTTTGCAGCATAAAATACATGTTCCTTTCTCTTACTTCCTGAGGGTCACTATGATGGGGTCACTAAAAATGAAGGAGAGGAGAAAGTAGTTTTCTGCTTTCAGGTCTGGCACCTGACTACACACTTGAGCTTGCTGGAAGCAAATATCAGGGTCTGTGCTATCAGTCAGTTACCAATTTAATTGTGTATATGCCTTCTCACTGCACTTGGTTGTAAGAGGATAGAGGAAAGCCCCCCTGCTCTTGGAGGGAGCATCTTACATGAGGAAGTGTCTATCACTGAGGTGTTTAGGACTTCCGGGTGGAGAAAGCCAGCTGAGCATAGGTAAGGTATCCTTTTCAACAACTAGCTTTGCGGGTATATTATACACATTTTCAAGGGGGTGCTAGAAGAGAAACACTTTCTGAGATGAAAAATTAATGCATGTATCCAAACGTAACAAAAGCAGACTTGTCAGTTGGTTGCTTTTTTTTTTTTTTTAGTCCTTCCCCCATTTTCTTCTGCCCAGGGAAGTGTTGGATTGTTTCTTATACCTCTTGTCTGAATTTTCATGCCTCTTCTACCTCTCCTCTGTTAAACAAGGAGAAAAAAAACCCAACCTCAAAACTTCCCTTATTTCAGTAGCTGTCATGAAAACCTACTGTTTTACTAGATGTCAATGTATATAAACTTGCCCAAGTTTGCTGCAGGTGGATTGTGCTCAGCAGGCCAAAAGGGCATGTCAGTATGTCAGTGCTGTGACTGACTCTCCTTGGCCAGCCCAGAAGACCCATCCTATTACCCCTTGCAGCTTAACTCCTCTTTTTGTGATACCAATACTATTCCAGGTTTCAGCCTTGGTGCTGGAAATGGCCAGATGTCTGGTGATCTCATTTAGTATTGTGAAACAGTTTAGAGTTTTGAATAAATTTATAGAAAAAAACCCCAAAACCAAAAAGCCAACATTCTGTGGCTTTAGCATTCATGGTTTGACCCTGGAAAGAATTAAGAATAAAATGTTTAAGTTATGCCTCTGGGATACAGTGGATTAGTGAGAAATTGAACCAACTGTTTTTCTGAAGAAGTAACAAATTTTACCAAATGTTCATATATTAACATCCAGATTTTGTCTAAGGTGGACACAGTTGAAGAAAAGCTGTATTTAAGAAAGAATTGTCACTACTGCCAGGCACAGAATTGTACTGCAGACAATGTGAAGCTACTCAGGGCTTCAACAATTGCTAAAAGGAGCTCATATGCTCAGCAAACTACTCGTGGAAACACAATTATTCTAATACAGTTGAGAAATGCCAAAGAAGCTAAATAGTGTTAGGTTCAAGAAGAGGAGAGTTAAGTCCAACTTACTGGGTAAACTATAGAAACCACACCCTACTTTCCACCTGAGAGACATGAATGAAAGTATCTTCTCATATTATATTGAAATTAAGTCTGTTTACTTGGAAAATGCTAGCAAAATAGTTAAATCCTGCCTGGAGCAAGAGATGAAAAGAGAAAGCATGGGAAGCAAGATCATTAATGCAAAGAAGAGCCACAGTAATAGCACATACAGTTGTGCCAATCTAAGCAATAAACAAAGGGTAGTGAAAGATTCTCTTTATTAAAATGATTCATAAGGAACACATGAATTGCCAAGCCATTCAGATGCTTTTTGCTCAGCTTGGCTGGACAGAGAAAACTTTGTGGCTTCGTAAGACTACTCTCTGGCACCATGAAGACATCCAGGATTCTGAAGCCTTTGTATCACATGAAACTGAGTAATGTGAAGGTGCACATTTTCAGTTTCAGCACAAGCACAGGGAACAAACTGCTCATTCCTATTATTGTGGTTTCAGCAACATAGATGTAAGGTATTTCACACTTTTGGCATGCTAAGAAGTGAAAGATAGGATTGTTCTTCTTAATAATATGTTTATTACCAGTATTATCCTCAGTTCTAGTCTTCAAAATAAAAAGATTCAGGTTAGCTATATTCCTAACAGTAGGAGCTGGTCACATATTCAAGGCAAAAATAACTCAAAGAAAAAAGAATCACAGTTGTAAAGGACAAGACTACATCACCAGAGCTTACACAGTCTCAACAGGAGCTACGACCCCATTCTCCATCAACACCATTTGTAGGGAGGGTACTCTTCAGTTCTTTGTATATGAACGAACTATTAAGGTCCAAGTAGTAAAGCTCAGGGAAACCATTGGAATGTAACTTGACACTGAGACACCCATTAAGACTGTCTAAATACTTTTAGGGTTGTTTCCCATCATGCAAAGACCCATGTGAAATCTTCTGCATGCCATAATTCACATATTGTGCCCATGCTTCTCCTTACTTCTCTCTCTACCATAGGAAACTGCTGATCATTTGCAGCAGTACTTCCTTCTGTGACTCAACCATTCCTCCTGAGAGTCTCCATGCAGCCTGGTTCAATAGGTCTCTGCATCTGAGGATGTAGAGGATCTTCCATCCCCAGAACATCTGATTGCTCTTCTAGGGCCATGGCTCCTAGATAATAGCTGAAAAATTTGGAAACTTGTTGTGTTCCATGTTTAATTTCACTAAAAAGAATTTGTGTATTCTTGGCCATCAGCAAGAAACTGTTTTGTGGTTCAGTTTTTCAACAAAAACATTCCTGTGTCCATTCACTGTGGGAGGGCTGAGGAACAGGGGGTGGAAGGAAGGCTCAAAAGGGTAAAAATGCTTTTGACAGCACCAGAATTTGTAAAGCTTCTAAAGATGTGGCTACTTTCCAGTGTGTCTCCAAAAGTTTCTATTGCAAAATAATATTTTAAATTCAAGTGCAAAGGATTTTCCCCTCTTACATTAGAAATGCAAGTGAATGAAGGTGTTTCATTTTTGAGACACTATATTAGATTATTTTTTGTATAGAATCCTCAGGATTCTGATATTATATAAGTTTATTTCAGGAATTAAATAGATTTGTATTGGTAAGTAAGCTAAAATACTTTCTTGGATTTACAGGATTTCATAAAGTGTATTAATTGATGTGGCTGGCTGCTAAGACAAACCTTCATTTCTTAGAAATTTTGAGACAATAGCAGAAGGGTTCTGTCTTCTGAACCAGGACAGCAGTACTCTTGTGGAGAACTTATCACTAGCTCTTCTGCCTGTCCTGAGTTTTGCAAATAAATAGAGCCTGCAAGGGAGATGATAGCCACTAAACCCAGACCTGGCACAAATCTTCTGGGCTCTCCTAGCAAAGATACCACGCTCATTATTCAGAGCACAAGGCTGCTTCTTATACTCCCCAGGCATACAGCAGAAGAGCATGGGAGGTCAGGAAGTGCATGCAGAGGATGTTACGATTGCTGTCCTACTTTATCTTGCTGTTGAAAGATTCACTTTTGACATTTTATTAATGACAGTCCTTGTGCAACCTCTCCCCTTTTCTTCCTTTGAACACCACTTGATGCCAGATAGTCTTTGCTTATTAGATAAAGGGGGCAGATGTTTATTCACTGCAGTAGCAGCTATGCAGACAAGCTCAAGACCTGTCACAAACATGGTAAGGTCTGTGTTTAGCCTTGCACTGAAAGAAAATGTAGTGTCACAAGATAAATGTCAATGAAAGTGGTGCTGAAGGCTGATACTATTTATTATAAGAAGTGAACAGTGTTATCAAAGCTGCCAGGTGTAGAAGAGTCACTTTAGTACAGACAACTTTGATACCTTTGAAAGGAATAAAATATAGAGAACCCATTCAATTATTGCCAGGAATGACTCCTCACCCTCCCCCAAGACAATTATTTTAAGTGCTAGAAGGAGAGGAAATAGCTCATTATTTTAAGTGGCTTGAATTGCTTTCCATCCCTCCCAGTTCTACTGGGAAAATATTTAACATGGAACAAACAGCGGAATCAATAGTCTTCCTGTTGTCAGCTTTTAACAGTAACTCCACTAACATTTATGAGCAGGGATCAAGGGGTAAAAAAAATTCCTAGGCTGATTTATTTCCTGCCTAGATAGGTAAAGCACATCAAAACTCTAGCACATTCCCAACTTGATTACACACAATTTTCAGCTGAGGATTTTCAGTTTATACCCTTGTCAAGTATAAACAACATAATGGCAAACACCAGCGTCCATTAAGGTCAACCAAAATATCCTTCTCTGTCTGTGATGCTCTTTGGTTTCATATGAAGTGGTGATCTATTCCAATTGTAGTAAGCATGCAGCACACCTTCATCCTCATTTCAGCCACAATGGCTCTGTGCCACAATCCAACCAGCAAGTTCAACCAGGAGCGCCTGTAAATCTGTCCCAATGACCCTACCAACCTGATTTTGCCTGTTAGGCTGAAACTCCGTCCTTGACTGATCCATCACCCCAGTGGTCAGCCTTAAACCACTCTCAGCCATCTGTTTGCCGTTTTGTACATGGGTCTAGCAGAGTTGTTTGCTCTGAACCCAAACACACCCAAAATGTACATTTAGTCTGTGGGTTGTTTTCAAGCTCCTAATCCAAATTCTGGCTGTCAAACCAGCAGATCAGTCCTTGCCGGTTTAAGCCCTAATCTCATAATAAATTAGTGACACCTGGCAATTTGATTTATTTCTTCTAATATTGATTTGATTTAATATTTTCTCTTTAGACAGATAACTCTAACATACATTTTCCTACAAAGCGTCCCTTAAAGGCATCTACTTTAACATGTACTCAGTAATGACCTATATTTATGACCAGGACCACAATGACCTATATTTAAATGCCTCTTGATGACCTTAGCCACCCACCCTTTTCCAGCATCTTCATTAAGCACAGACCTAGTCTTGAAAGCCCTTCTCTTCAGGAAAGTAATACTTACTGCTTGTCTTCCCTGCAAGCATGAATATTAATCCCAATGCTATCATTGCTTTAAATGCTATAATTTATCAACTTTCTATAAATTGAAGTAAGACCTGGAGGAAGCTTTCCAAACCAGTTATAATACTGTACACAATTACTCAAGTCTGAGTAAAGTCTCCAGTTACAGCCCTGGCTGGACACGTACAGCAAAGGCAGGTAGTTTCTTGCAGTCCTCCAGCAGTGTTCACCCCCATACCCTGAGCAGGTCTGACCCTGCTAGAGTTAGCCTATCAGCAGTAATCTGGAATTACATATACACACACTATGATATCTGCTTTACCTTAGCTGGTCATGCCTGCATGGCCTAAACCTAGAATTATGTAGTTAGCACAAGCCACTGTGAGCATTAAACTTCTCTGGACAGCTCCTACAAAGCCGTACTTTCTAACTTCAGCTGATCCCCTCCTACTGGCTTGTGCTGCTTAATCCATAGTTTGCCTTAGTTAGGCACATAAGAACATTAATAGCCCCAGATGGCAGTAGTTACCTATCAGGGACTGTAGCCTATAGCACCTCCCCTGGTGTTTCCTGATCCTAATTAAACTCTGCCTGCCTCAGGAGAAGAGACAGAATGCAGCCTGACCAGGTGACTAAGCCTAAACATCAGGTGATCCCATTTAGGTTTGATTTCAGGCTAAGATTAATTGCAGCCAGTTGATTGTTACCACCAGAGATATAAATGTGGCCAGGTGGCTCTGGGTGGGTCTGTGAAGTTTTAAATACAGTCAGATATCTTAAGCCTACTTTTCTTGACTTCATGAACCCTAACTGCAGTTCTTGAAAAATCTCCTGGCACTGCATTTTCCTTTACCTGATTTGCGCTATTTTATGCTTGTTTCACTGATAACCCATATATAGCAAGCTGATGTCTGAAAGCACTGATTTTAGATGGAAGAACACCACGCTTAGCTATAATGGAAGAATATGTCAGCCCAAATTCTAACCCTAGAATAGATTTAAGAATATGAATTATCTTTCTTCTTTGTATGGAATTTACTCCCTGTGTTCATGAAAAGACCTCCAGAAGCATGGTCTGTGTCAATAAATAGCTAATAGAGAGATGTGGAGGTTTTATAGGCTTACTCTATGTGCTTTTCAGAGACACAGAAGGTCTTTTGACTTTGACAGTAATGACATTTTCCTTATACAATGATAAAATCATTCAAAAAACTGAATCTTTAGAAAAAGTGTCTCTTCACTTAAAAATACATGGTGTTGTCAAGTAAATAGTCCCTGGTCCATGGGGACGATTTACTTGATAACACCATGTATTTTTAAGTGAAGAAAAGGCAAAAAGTGTTATTCTGAAATACTGCTTTATTTTTAAAATACAATCTTTGGTCTATAAACCCTTTTCACTGAACTAAGTACAAGTCCAGAAGGAAATAAAATACCTCATTGACTAATTTTATGGTGTCACCAATATCCTTTCAGATCCTCGTTCCTACGGAGGAAGGAAAGCTGTAGTCAAAATGCAGTCGTAACCTTGCCCTTTCCTTGGCATCTTGGTCTCATTCCTCAGGCATCAGTGGAGTCATGTCTACATGTATCAGCTATAACATACTCTCTCAGGGACTACCAGCAGCGTTTCCCCTAGGTAGCTTAAAATGAACATTCAGTGACGCCAACATCTGGTGGTAGATGATGAAAATATCCCTCTTCCAGACTATGCATACCTGGGACAGCAACGTAATTGTGTTAGAGAGCTACTGGCCTCCATCCCTTTCTCTGGGGTGGAAACGCAACACAACCAATCGAGAAACCAGAAGCTGTCCCTGGAAGTGCCTGGACACAGGCTCTGAAGTTAATCTGCTTGTTAAAAGCAGGAAGTAAAATACTCCGCAGAAAGTGTTGGAAGGCAGCACTGGCGCCTGCAGAGCTGCGGGCTCCAGGCCCCGACAGCACCGCCCTCTCCCGGGGCCTGCGCGCAGGCCCGGCCGCAGCAGAGCTCTCTGGTACCGCCATCTCGCGGCACGCCGGCGGCAGCGCCCCGGCCCCGGCTCGGACCCTCCGCATCCGCCCAGCTTGCAGGGCTGATGGGCGGCTGGCGAGTCGCAAACCCTCTCCCTGAAGGCAGCGCCCTGGAAACAAGAGCTGCCCTGGCTGCGCCGTTCAGCTCCTAGGGAAGATCCGTGAGCATCGAGTGCTGCGCGGCTTTCCTCCTGGGATTTCTGAAGAGATTATTGCCCTAGAGCAGGGCGATCAGAAGACACTGTTTCAGTTTGGATTTAGAGCTTTTGAGGAAGTTATTAGGAGGCCTAGCACATTATTTTTTTGCACAAAGCACATGGATGTCAAGCCATAAAGAAGGCTGATTGCTATCTGCCAAAGAAGGCTGTGATAGACTGATAAAGTAAGAGCTGCTTGAATAGAAAGACCCATGCAGGAGGGAAACTACAGCTGTTAAAATACAGGCAAATATTTCCTTGATGGAATACTCAGTACTGCTTTTTTTAAACTTCTTCCTAAAATCTTGATTAAAGTAAGCAAAACTCATGTTTTAGCTCTCATTTCTCATTATTGCCTCCCATCCCTCAGTCTTTCTTAATCCTATTTGACACTTTTTCTTCTTTCGTTTTTCCTTTTTTAATTTGTCATCAGAACAACGAGTTATCTTGCTATGGATGGAAATTTTCAAGTCAAAACTTTGGATGAAAACACTTCCAGAAGGCAAAGTTTCCCCTCAAGTAAGTGAAGTTCACCCACATCCAGAGGGCCTGCTTTCAGGGAGATGTGATGCCAGCCATCACAAGTCCTTTAAAAGTTCAGATAGTGAACAGGCATTATGCACAAAGATAAATTTCCCTATGAATGAACCAGCAATAATTACTGTCTTCCTCTGTCCCCTGTTTAAGGAGTTCCCCTGACCTGGCCAGCTCTCCAATACTGGATGTACCAGTAACTCTTTTCACATTTCCAACCTGCAGACTGATGCCATAATTGAAAAACAAACTTTCCCTTTTCCTGCAGTCTGACCCGTTAGCCTCAGCGCTGCTGGGCTGTATGTGAGTAAGGGCTGAAAGAGGAGGCAGAACAAGAGGTGTCTTTTCACAGTAGAAGAGGGTGGACCATTGGACACCAGCCAGTCAGGCCTGGGGAGCTTCTGCAGCCTCACATGACTCGAGCAAATGTCAGAGCTGAGGCTCTTGCTTCATGGGATGTAAAATGAAACCCCTGGGGATGATACAGGACATGACGCTGAGATGTGAAGTTTTACAGCATTCCTGCCAGATATCCACTATTGGTTGATTAGCAAGGACAATGTTTGAACTTTGCTTTCCAGGTCATTATCCTTCATTGTCCTTCATTTTACCTCATCTCAGCTAAGAGGACAGACTATATTTTTTCCTTCCACTTCACTAACATCTGAAGGGTAAGAGCCATAATTCACATTTAAGGCTATTTGCATCTAGATCAGAAATAGTTTTGAGGTAATTTTGTGCAGAAACAGCACTCGCTGTCTGTGATGAAGCTGAAATGTGAAGTACTCTACTCTCTGGCCCCAAATTTCCACTCCTAGAGAAGGCATTTTCAAGAGCCCCTTAAAGGTAATTATAACAAGCCTCAGGCTGATGACAGAACATGTGGAAAAGTTACTCAAAAAAGGAAATGCCATCAGTGAAATACCATTTCAGCCTTTTTTCTATAGTTCATGTCCTAATTCCAGACTGTTTCCATATTATCATTGATTAATTATTTCCATACAGTTTTTCAAGAATGGGTGGGCAGGTCTCTCACGCAGTGAGTTTGCAATCTCTTTTGCTCACCATTGCAGAGAACACCACAGGGGAAAGGCACAGTGGCAAGAGCTTGCATGGTGGTCCACAGGGAGCACTAGGAAACAGACGTGCTCCAGAGCATTGTAATTGCTCTAGGTTACTGCAAGCACCTGTGCTCAAACCAGACTGAGATAAAAGTCCAGGCCAGGAGTTGCCTTTGAGTGATGGTGTCCAAATTTTATCTGGCCAGCTTTTATGCCAGCTTGATTGTTATGAGCATCACTTTTCTTAATTCTTATTCACTTAAAGGAGTGATGTTCTTTATGCAGGCCCTGCGGCTGCAGCTGCTGATTTACCTTCCAAGACTGCCAGGAGAAAAACATTAGCAGTGCTAAAAGGAAAAATGCAGATTATAAATTGCTAATATAAAATAGTACCAATGTTTGATAGGCCCTCATTTTCTTCTCACTTGTAGATACAGGGGTAAAAAAGACAGCATGATAATCAGTCCTCTGTCTCTGCTAAAAAACAAAAAAAAAAAAAAAAAGGAGAGAAAAAAAAAAAGGAAGAGAAAAAAATATTTACCTTCCCTAATGGACAGCACTTACTTGCTGTTACGAACCAGTAATTGCAGATACAGGCAAGTATTGTTTCTGTACCGACTTGTTTTTAAAATAATGAGCCTGCAGCAATTTAAATAGTGCCCCGAAGAAAAAGAAGCTAGACTTTCTTGGAATAAGAAGCTGAGGGACACAAATTAAAACAACTTTTTAGAAAATTGCATTTAAATATCGAAGTTACTTTTTAGTTAAGTGAAGAAGTGAGCTGTTCACACGAGTTGCTTCTGTTCCAAGCTGAATTGTTCGCAGTGCCACCTTGTGGCAAGCAGCAAAGCGTGTCTGCGGCAGAGACTTCATCCTGTACTCTGCTTGGGTGTGGGTGCGGTACAAGGAAATTTTTATGGAAGCAATCTCGAAGCCATGGTGTAAGTAAGAATATGGTTCCTAAGAAGATGTAAAATGGAAATTTCACTGTATTCTGAATGCGGGACCTTTGATATATGCTCATATTAAATGCTTTTACTTAGTAGGCGTTAGCAAGGGTGACGTTTTTTTCCATATAAATTAATAAATAAGATATATAGATGATCTGTGTACCCAAAGTCCAGCTGATACCAGCATCCTCACTTTTGATTAATGCATGACAGAATAATTCATTCACTTCATACTATTAATTTTTTTAAATTTCATTTCATTCTTTGTCGTTATCTGTGCAGCTCATACTGAGGATCATTCCTTTATTATTGATTTGTAGAAGGTGTTACAAAGAGACAAAATTCCACTTGGAGGCCTTAGGTGCAATGATATTGTTTGGAGCTACTTTTTTTCTGATATATAGTCTGGTGTTCTAGAGAGAAATATTGTTTTTCCTGCAAACGTCAAGCTTAATAGCCTGAGACCATTTCAGCTACAACACAACTTTCAGTTTCTAAACAAACATTTTCTCCCCCTTCTGTTTTCTCCCTTGAGATTTTTTCTTTGGAAATATTTTCTTCAGCGCAAGGCCTTTTGTCTGTGTCAGTAGTTTTCTCTAAACCTTTCTGAACTGAAGCAAAATAAAACTTAACAGCAGTAGGAGAAAGGCAGGTTGTGTGAACGGCTTCAAATCCTCTTAGGCAGTCATCCTACCACCAGTTCAGCCTCAAATTAAGGATGTTTAATTCTGCAGCATTGCTTCTGTCTTCCTTTGCAACTTCCTTTGCTTCAAGCAAAGGACCGTGTGTCCCTGTTGTACTGAACAGGGGCACTGATTTCAGCAAGATACCAGTCCCATTCCTTGAAGGGGTCTTACTAGTTATAAAATCGAAACCCATGCTTGGGTGATTGCCTAAAGATCTTAAAGTCAGTTTCTAAGTGCATGAAAATGTAACAGTGTAAAATCAGGGGTTAGATCCCCTCCTTTGCCCCCATCATTTGAGGGGTGAAGGGGGAGAATAGATGTATGCAATTATAATTGTCAGTGGCTTACCTTAGATATCTCCAGGCAATAGGGGTGGACTGGCAGAATGACAAGACAGTGCACACTATGCTCTGTATTTCAAAATCTACACAGAAATAAATCCAAGTTTTATTTTAGTTGGAATTGTGCTATTTTAATTCCCTCCAATAAGCAGCTACAAGCAAATATTGTGAATGCCATTTCCCTTTCTCTTTGCCATAAACCAGCACTTGAACAAAGCATCTGCTAAAGCCAGCAATTTCTTTCTAAATGGAAGGTTAAATGAGATTTCAAGTTAAAATTCAGTTTTGAAGGAGGGGATCTGTACATATTCTCTAAATTAATATTTTGAAAATAAATGTCTCAGTTTTAATCAAGCTTCCTTGCCAAATTATTCTTTTGGTTGTCAAATGTTTAGCTAAGAGATATCTTTTGGACAATAAAACATATTAAGAGGATGAACTGTTTTCACTTCAGTAATAAATCTCTTTATGGGAGTTATCTCAATTCTATGTCAACATAAAGCCATTATTAAGCAGTGTTGCTTAGCCCTTCTACACATAGCAGAGGTGAAAATTCTGGGGTTAAAAATGTTTCTCTAAGTTACAAAACTAGTTCATCTTTGTGTCCAAAGCAGATGTTCATGCAAGTTATGATTTTACTATCAGCCATTAAGAAGAAATTAACAGGGCAGCCCACCAGCTTCCACTAAATTCTTCAATCTGCCTTTGAAGATCTTTTCTGTCATGTAGAAATACCAATTTGTAATGGAATTTTTTCCTTAAATGTTGCTTCATTGTAGACAGCCAACTTACATAATCTTTTAAATTTCCCGCATATATAGTACGTGCATTGAACAAACTATGCTACATCATATGACCAACTGCCTTTGCTGTTATCACAGTAGTATCAAATTGGTGGCATAAGGTTTTCTGTTCTAAGCTTGTTTGCAATACCTTTCTAATTCCTTACTGGAAAATTTTGCATTTGGGGATAGAAATTCCTGTTACTGGAATGTAGGGCAAGAGTGACGATATCATTACTGTACTGTTTCACTTCCTCTCACCTTTCTTCACCTCTTAAAGTTCACAAGGTATTTCTGCAGGTTATCCTTATCTCTGTGTATGTTCTCTTCCAGTACTGTCCTAGGGGTGATGACTATCCACACAGTGCTGTTTGTGCATCACCTTCTTTCTTGAAAGAACTAAATAAGACTCATTTAGTCTTCATAATTCTGCTAGTAAAGGGCTGCAGGGACTAGTGCTATAGCCCTGCGACAGGGACTAGCCCTGTATCCCTGTAATGGAAAGAGTGAGGCACTTCACTTGCAAGAGAGAGGCAAAAATATATTTTCTCGATATAAGACAGTGAATTAACGAAGTTCAATAGCAAATGGGACAGTAGTTTAACAATATTTGATGGCAAGGTACACTTGATTATTTACTGAATAGAGGACAGGGTCAGATAAAGCTGTTAGAGACCTTCCAGTTGAGTCATGAGGTTCACAGAGGACTCTCTTACCTTCTAAACTTGATCTCAGAAAGGGGTCTAGGTGCGGCTGGATTCAGATTTAGTCCTGGACTTGGTCAATGGTTTATGTCTAAAGGATTATATATGCACAATCAATCCTTTTTATAATTTAGCAGATTTCAAAGTGTCAGTGTGCTTATACCCAATTCCCACTTACCTAGTATCATCTGATGTGATAAGGATTCTCTCATTGTCAAGGAGTAACTTTGAGAGACATCCCTACTCAAGGGGAGATCATGATGTGCAGCCTGATGCTGTGCTGAAGACCTCAACGTTATCTACACTGTTCACTATTTATCACAGAATCATAGAATCACAGAATGGTTTGGGTTAGAAGGGACCTTAAAGATCATCTAGTTCCACCCCACCTGCCATGGGGCAGGGACAGCGGCCACCAGACCAGGTTGCTCAAAGCCTGGCCTTGAACACTTCCAGGGATGGAACATCTACAGCTTCTCTGGGCAACCTGTTTTAGTGCCTCACAACCATCTCTGGGAAGAATTTCTTCCTGATACCCAATCTAAATCTACCTGCTTTCAATTTAAACCCATTACCCCTTGTCCTGACACTACAGGCCCTTATAAAAAGTCCCCCCCAGCTTCCTTGTAGGCCCCTTCAGGTACTGGAAGGCTGCTATAATTTCTTCCTGGAGCCTTCTCTTCTCCAGGCTGAACAAGCCCAACTCCCTCAGCCTATCCCTATAGCAGAAGTGCTCCAGCCCTCTGAACATCTTCACAGCCCCCCTCTGGGCTCACTCCAACTGGTCGATATCCTTCTTATGGTGGGGGCCCCAGAGCTGAACCACCATGGAGTAAGTTGATTGACTTACAGTCAGATTTGCATACTAGCCATATATTGGTGGCACATGCTCAAGTAGCCCTCAGCTGTTGAGATTCATAGCCCTTATCTATTGTGTTGTTATCTGTCTCTCTAGAGTCCCACGTAAGCTGTCTGCAGCCATCATGACCACCACTGGTGGCTATTGCTTAAGCAGAAAGACAGGAACATACTGCCATAAGCCTTAGTACCTCTTTCAGTACTGTATTATCATCTTTCCTCTAGTTAACTCTCTTTTCAGTCCACAGATCCTATTCCAATTCCTGACTTCTCAGGCTTAAGTACATGGCACTTTCTCAAAGGCTTCAGTGTCAACATATTTCCTAAATAAAATATTTGAAATTTTTTTAAACAAAGCAAGCTATTAAACTAGCTAGCATGGTCTAACCTCGATAAATCTGCTGTATTTGATTCCATCTGTATTTTCATGGTTGGTTTTGGAAACTGTTATGCTATTGACTCTAAATTAGTAAGCTTGTAGTTGCACAGAGCATTTTAACTTTCCCCTCCCTGTAAAGTATTGCTGCTCTCAATTGCACAATGCTTTGACTGACCTGCTAAAATTATTCAAACACCTTACAGATGGATTTACATTTTCATATGTAGTTTTTAGATTCTTGGCTGGAAATTACTTGCTCTCTTCATGCAGATATATTGTTTTGTTTCTGTCTTGTAAGACAACTTCTGTCTCTTTCCATAAGCATATAATTCTTTCTGTACAAGATCAGCATAGTTCATTTTACTGAAAACAGAGGTCGAGTCTCATTGACACAGAAAAGCGTATCTGGATCATGCTAATCTTGACTCCATGTTTATTGTATTTTCATTTATGTGGTCAAAGAACCTTTCCAATATTTTCTTTCCAAGGTCAAATGCAGCTTTGGTAACTTTCTCTTATTTCTAAAATTCCTGACCTTAGTTGTTTTTCTCTCTTGCATATTCTCAAAAAGTCTATTAATTAAATATTGTCTTGTGGGAAACTGCATTACTGTTTCATTATTTGAATTCACTAGTTACTGTCTACTAATTTGGTTTTTATAAGAGAAAAAAAATTCAAAAGCTAAACAGATACAGCTGGAGAACTAAACCAGCAAATTATAAAAAATCATTAAGATCCCCAGTTGTAGAGGATTTTCTGTCTTTTTTCTTCTTCTTCTTCTTCTTTTTTTTTTTTTTTTTTTTTTTTTTGTTTTTTTTTGTTTTTTTGTGATACAGCCACTGCAATCTAAATCAAAACAATAAGTATATGACATCTTATCAAGCCAAAAATTATCTGTGGAAAAAGGGTCTGTCACCAATTATATACATGGATTTTGATTCCCTTTTAGCATCATTATCAATATTTATTCAGCAATCTCCAAGTTTTACATAAATGACACGTTTCTGATCTGTGTGAGGGTTTCTGTCTGACAACACTTTAGAGATCTGTACTCATATTCAAATGTGAGGCATGTTGCAGTTTTTCTTTAATGTTGTCAACCCTTTGCTACCTAAGTCACTGTTCCTTTTGGCATGGTCATCAGTTCAATATGAACTTAGCTCTATTTTCTCACCATTTCCAGCTATCCTTTACAGCTGCATTATACAAACCTTGTATGAATAAACCGTCATGAAGGTGACATCACACGCTTTGTAACTGCTGTACCTAAGACTTCTGAGTTAGAACTTTTTTCCAGCTTTTCTCTTCCTCATTTCTCCTTGTGACTTCTGCTACCTATTCTTGCCTCCATATAACAAGTGAAAGCCTATAGTTTTCATACACTCAATTTTCTGGTGTCCATTTGAAAAAGAATTTCATATGCTGGTCATTTCAGAATTCAGACCTAAACCAGTTTTTCCTCATCAGGTTAGCTCAGGAACAAGCACCAAGCAGCTTCAATGAATGGCAAGAACCTTTTTTCCACACCCAGAAATAATCCAGAGTACTCCAAATAGTGAACAAAGAAAGAAGGACTTGTGGGACACTTATCAAGAGTGAGTCACACTCACAGTTCTCCACTTTCCTCCTTACTCTAATTCCTGTACTTGCTGTTCCTTTTCGTTTTAAGTCTGCTAGAAAAATCTACCTTGCTTCCCTTATTTATGCGTGGCAGCTGTAACTAGCAGGCAGGTCTCTTCATCCTCTGTGCCACAAGACTTAGGGCCTGCTCAAAACATTAGTGGATGCTTTTGCTTTAAGGATTGAATGGCTTTAATGGCTAATGCCCTCTTCACAAGATCTGATTTTCCATGACATTTTCCTTCTGCTATTAAGATTTGTATGGTTCTTTTCATCTACTGAAGTAAAAACGCTTTACAAAGGAAGCTGTATTATCTTTCTTTTATAAATTAATCAAATGAGTCACAGGGGTAAAAATATGTTAGCTAAGGACATTCAGCAGGTCAGTAACAGAGCTAAGAATAAAATCGAGGTCTCTTGACCCCAGCCCAAAGTACATTGGATCACCCTGCTTTAATCAATTGAAATCATTAAAGTGAATGACTTGTTAAGTTGCTATTCAGTACAAGCAAGAATGGCAGAAACAGACATTTAAATTGAAATTCAAACTGCTGCTGATGTACCTGAAATGCTGATTGGCTAGACTGTAAGTAAAACCCAGAACACAACCCAAAAAGCCTTTGCCTAATTTACTTGCATGCTGTGGGTGCCACAGGTGAAACTTTTTTCCTAAATATCAGTTATGTGTGTAAATTTTTGCTGTTGTCCATGCATCCATGGAAGACGATAACTCATCTTCCACTCACATAGCCAAGAGTACTTGTCTTCTTATTGTCATCATTCCCCATGTTTAAATTACATATGGCCTTGCAACTGGGTAAGTGTGCTTTGAGGACACCTGATTCTCACTGAAGTCCGAGGTTAACACAGCATGTAGAAGGAATGACCCTTGATTTTGCCTAATAACTTAATGTCTAGGAGAGCTGCCTTAGACCGAAGGAGCTCAATCCAAATTACTTGCCCTTTCTGTTGAAGCTGGGGTCAGACAGAAAGAGAGACAAGAGACAGATTGACTTTGTAGTCTGACAATTAGAGGTTTGCGTACATAATGTGGGATTCAATACACTAAGCCCAGGAACATCTCTGTATGTCAGCTAATGACTGCGAATTTAGATTCAATAAGCCATCATAGGAGGACAATCAGATGATTTGTTGGTACTCAGTTATGGTGAGAGAGAGAAGGTGAGGCTTGAAGACAGACTCCTCAAGCCCTACCTCAGGCTGTAAAGGCAGATGTCAGTGTATTGGTTTCTTACTGGCTTACGTTGAATAAATTTGACAGTAGTTGCGTATGGCTATTTTTCAAAGTCTATTCTACTGCCTGATGCCTAGGGCCTTCTCTCAAAATACAAGACATGCGGATTTAAATTCCTACAGGAAAGAATTCAAGCAAGGTCTCTCATGACTGGGCAGAATGCCCTGCTATGGGAATAGTGGGAGAGAGACAGGGAGAAAGAGAGTGAAAAATCAAAATCAAAATAAAATAAAGGCTGCTGCCAGCTGTCCTTTGAAATGGACGTCCCCTTCAGGCACCTGTGTTTGCACATACAGCTGAAGTTTCTAAATGCTGGAGTGGCTTCTTGGTGGTGAATCTTTCCAAAGATTCACCTAAAAGCAGCAATAACACCAAAACATGTTCTGTGAACATATTCACATGTTCTGTGAATAAAATTGCATTTCAAACATGCTGTTCCACTCAGAATTCCCTGGTAGGTCTCTGCCTGGCATGCTGGCTATTTTTGAAACACATTTCCACTTGCATAGTCAAGTTGTCTACTTGTATTTTGGTTTCTGCTTCTGTCCCATTCTAGACTTGACCTTTTCAGAGAAGTACTTTGCAAAAGAATTCTGGGTATAAAGGCTATATGAAGTCAGATGACACTGGCTGTCGGCAAGTTAACTATATTTTACCAGAGTTTACATAAACGTGCATAAAAAGCCTTGCAGGTGAGCCCTGAAGAGTTAGTGGAATTCTATTAAAATCACCACAGAATTAACATTGCAGAGGTGACTTATTGATGCTGAGGTGTGATGAAAGAAGTGGTAAAGCCTGAAGCAAACATATCAAGACAGCTGATGGTTTATGCTCTTTATTTTAAAGCAGATGGTTGATTACAATTTATAAAATACAGCAAAATAAACAGTTTCAGTCGGATGCAAAAAAGTGCCATCTTTCAAACAACAGACTGGCTCGGTGTTGGTATGCCATCATAGTTGTCTGAGTAGTGCTGATACTGGTCAGTAAGAAGAGGCTGATGCAACTCATCCTTATTTTTTTTGGCACGTACAATACATGCAGCGACAGCAAAGATAACTGCAACAAGAACCAGTGCAGTCACTATTGCAATAGTTATCATCTCTGTGACACGGAGAGCCCGACCTACAGGAAGTAAAAGAGAGTTAGTAAAAGTGAGTGTCAAGTATATGGATAAACATCAGAGAGGCAGATGAAGATTGGTTTCTGTCATTATTCAATGAGTTGTGAAGTAGGATTAGTTTAAATTTTGGTTGATAACATTTGTTCCAAATGTGAGAAAATTTCAACCTCTCTTCTTGCACACCAAAACCAGTACTGGACCTTTCTTCTGATACCTGGTTTGTGAAGGATTTGCTTTCTTGTAGTGATTTAATAAAGGCATGTGACATAGGAATAAGGGGCTTCTGCAAGATTTAGATCCAAATGAGAACTTCTCAAAAACTTGAAGTGGATAGTGGAAATTTCATGCAGGAACAATATATAATCAGTAGCTATTTAGCTTTAACCCCAAATACAATTGATTTGGAAAGCCAGGCAAGAAAAGAGAAATGGACCTTTGCAAAAACATCAAATATTATTTGTGACATTTAAACCAACTTTTTTATATGCTTAAATTTAAAGGGAGAAAAGCATGATTAGAAAAAAAGAGGAAGCATCTAGGTTGAACAGTTTACCTGGCCACTCGACTTCGTAGCTGTATCCCAGATTATCTGGTGCAGTAACAAACATTTCATTATTGGTAACTGGAGGCCAGAAAGGCACCATATTGTACTGCCGGTTATGTCCAATAGGGGCATTCTCCAGTGGATATGTTGAGATATCTAAATTTGAAAGTCAAATCACATTTCTGTAAATAAAATGAAAATAATTTGCACTACTTCCCCCCCCGACCCCCCCCCCCCCCCCCAACAGTGACTCAGGGTTATGAGTACCTCAATTTTTTATTTTGTTCCTAACCTAAATGAATCTAGAAGGATTGGTTTTCCAGTGTGACAGATCCAGAATGGATGACTGCTCTGTCCAATTAGACCATATCTCTGTTTTTCAACAGAAACCACAAGTAGATTGTAAAACTTCCTGTCTGTGTTGGGATTTTCATTTCTTCTCACACAGAAAAGGAGAAATATGTATATATGGAGGACATGGAAAACCTTTTTGCTACAATCTGGCTTTGTCTGACTGTAATGGTGATGAAGGGCTCTTTCATGAAGTTTAGGAGGGCAGCTGATATGAACTCCAGTGGAAACTTTTTGCAATGTTATGGTAAATCAGGAGGAAGTCAGCTGAAGAAAAAAAAAAAAAAAAAAGTAAAACACTCCATCTTGGTAAGATGATGCAAAAGCTTGTGATAGGTCGTGTAAGTACGACAAGGGGATACAAATACTCTCTGATACTTGACGTGGGAAAAATACATGCGGCAGGTTGTGGAAGCTGCACAAAGGAGTCTCAGTTGTACAACAGCAGCTGTCTTCTGTAGAAGAAGGAAGATGGGGCTAGATTGTCCTGAGGCATACAGTCGCTGCTTTGTGCAGGCTGATGCACAGACATTACGGTTACAAAGTATTCTCCCCCCAGATCACTGATGCCAACCTCATTCCTTCTTTATTTCTTTTTTTTCCCTTGTCCTTCTTTGTGGTTCCTTCCTTCTGTCCTTCCTTCCTTACTGTCCTTCACTTCCTCTTTTATTCCTTTGCTGTCTTCTCATCAGAGTTAAAGAAGCAAGGGCAGCAACAGTGACCATCCTTTGGAAGGATGTGGAAATATTTATGGAACACTGGTAGTAAATCACAAAGGTGGTCAAACTGAATCATGACAGTGTGTGTAACATTTGTTCTTGTTTGACAAGAAAGATAGATCCATAGACTATGCATAGACTCCACACAATGATGGAATATCCCTGAAGTGTTTGAACCTTCCGTGGTCACACCACTTTTGCTCTATGGAGACAATTTAATCTGACGTTTTGTTTCCTTGAATTGTGCTTGGAAACTCTGGCCAAGACCCATCACATACACTGATTTGAAAAGGGATATCAGTGGGTGAAGAAGGGAGCTTGCTTGTTATTACTTTGTATTTGTTAACTGTGCTGTTAAACTTCCAGTCCTCTCTGCCAAACTTAAGGGCATCTTGCTGCCCCACAAGTTGTTGATGCTCCTGTAACTATTAAGACTGACAAAGACTCATTCCCCCTCTGTCCATCAGCAGATCTTACCTGCAGAATACCTTCTCAGCCACTCATCAAAAACAGCATCTGTAAATGTGTGCAGGAGGACAAAAATGGGATCATTTGGTGATAAATGAGTTTGCCCTCCTGTCCCATTCAAAAATAGATGAGCCAAGTTGTGAAGACTGCGAACTGCTGGGTCGTATTTCCCTGAAGGATCACTGTATCCTGAATATGCAAACAAAGAGGAACACAAAAAATCCCAGTGAAGATTTTGTTTGGAAACTGCAGTCTCATCTGGATACTTTATTTCTCTGAAACTCTGTCATGTTGTTTGTGTTGCCTTGCTTAACATAAATAAATAGCTAATTCTCTAATTGCTGGCATTTGAGAAATTAACCTAGCATACATAGTTTTCAGTTTAAAATAGCCTTCACAAAGGAATGTTCAGAATGTGGAGTGCAAGGCTGCTGGAATCTAATGTAAAAATGGTGAAAATAAGCCATGTCACAGCATGAAAATAAAGGTAGGTATTTGGGACCTACATTTCTTTCAACATAAGTGAAATAGTTACATGTGTTTTCTAATGGCTGAACTAAGTGTGTGTATGTTGTCTGTGGTTACATTTCTGCACATCACCTCCATCCTTACTGCAAACACATCTCAGAAAGCTTCACATGCTCCGTTTTTTCAGTGAAGATAATCCTATGCAACTCTGTTAGTGTCCAACACCTCATAACCCTCATGTCAGAAGTCAGGATCTGAATCATCATAAAAACTTCTGTTTGCAAACTCTGTCCAAACTTTCCAGAGAGAGGTCTGTAGTGTTAATTGGCTAAAGCCATGTTTAGATACCTAGATACTGGTTTGTCAAACGTGGTAATAATACAAAACGTTCATATATACTTTAAAGGTTGGTGAGGATTCTTTGCTTTGTTCTCCAAGAGAAAGAAAATGGAGCAGATCTTTCCCATTGTAGGAGTTATGCTTCTTTAAAAGAGCCAGACATCTACAGGGGGCCTTCCAGGGATCTGAACTTGGTAATCTTTTCTCATGAATCCTACTCTTTCTTGTTAAAACTCTGGATTATTGAAGTGCAGAAGCAGTTGGCAGGATGGTGGCTAAACAGCACAAATCAAATCTTTAGCCTGGTTTCTGTTCTGGGGAGTTGTGTTCAGATAACAATGACTGAAAATTTAGCTTTGAATGTGTAAAGCTTAGAGAAGAACAGTTATATGGCCCAGAAAGAAAAGCTAATGTGTCTGGCAATAAATCCTGTACCCAGACCTCAATTACTACTTGAATACCATTTCATTAAGTGCTACAGAGACTTATAGTTTCTTTTGGACTTTTTTTGTTTTAATTTTGTATACAAGATTAACTGCTATGAGCACTTGTTTGCCTCATGTAAGGATGCAGATGCATCAATCCACATGCAAGGGCTCTCTGTTTTCAGCAACAGCAACCTATCACTATGTTGCAAGGACAGGGTCACAGCTAGTTTTGACTTAGTACGCCAGTGACAGACTTCAGAGGCTTTTATGTATTTGAAGACCTGATACAAGTGATGAAGTAATTTATCTAGAGCTTATTTTCACTTAATACCAAGCTAATACATATTGCTAAGAACAGTGTGTTATTAATATCCAATAGATTGTCTCCAAAATCATCCTTCCAACAGGAAAAATGGTAAGCCTGCTTCCTTGACTTATTTGAAGTTGTTCCAGGTCTTTTTATTTGCCATGTTTACCTTCTACTGTGTTACGGAAACTGTCTGTTGAGTTGGAATAGAAAGGAGGGGTGTCAAATACGTCAACTTCCAAGCACTGAGCAACATCCTCAGGGGCTGGGAGACGCTGCACCATAGGCCGTGCAACATTTCCAGCAGGATTTCTTCGGATGGGACCACCCTCAGTGCCTAGGAACAAAGAGAAGAAAAAATACTGATGCAAAACAGTAGGCCACAGAATTCAATGACTGAACCATGGGGAAAAAAAGTCCTTCACAAATGACACAAACTGAATTACTGGGTCAGTTCCTTGTGTCAGGCAAAGAATCTGAATTTTCATGGGGTCCTATGTGCACCAGGATTTAAAAAAGGGTCTAGAATCCTCTTACTGGAATTTCTGGTTATGTAAATGCTTTGGGAACATTTTCTATAGTTTTTCAATGTGATTTCTTGATGACACCTAGGACAAAAGTTGAGGATGTCCTGATAGAGTAGCTGGGGAAAGGATTATGGTTGATTATGTGGGTGATTAACCCACTATTTTGTTTTTTCCCTGTTCCCCCCCACCCCTCTTTCCCTGAAGATGCCAAGTTGTGGCTTAAAGTTAATGAATATACAAGAATCTGGCTGGGATTTTTAGCTCTTGTAGCTGAGGTAGATGTGTTAGGACTCAATATTCTTCACATTCAAAACATGGTCCACATAGTTAACAAGGAGATTTGTTAGATGTTCTGCTTTTAGGGCAAAATGCCATGAAGGTGATAAGTGGAGTAATGAGATGAAAACTTGAGCTTCAGTTAAGAAATGACACTGCCAGGTTTAATTATTTATGGCACAGGAGATGAACAGATACTGCCTAAGAGGAGAAGTCAAAGCATTTACCTCTTCCTCTGGTACAAGCTCCTGATCAAATTTTGGACAGCTTAAGGAATCAGTGCAATACAGATGATAAGTACTATCTCAGAGGACTGAGGAAACTTGGATCAAGAATATTCAAAAACCACTTTAAGACTTTTTGTCTGGGAAAAGCCATTGCAACGTAAAGTATATTTATTTATTATTAAAAGGATTTTATCTCCAAATATCTGTCAGCAGTCATACTTACTGTTGCAGATGGTTCCCAAGGTTTCATAGTCTTCTATATTTTCACATATTACTCGCCACTGAGAGAAGATTGAGTTCTGGCTGATAAGAGAGATATCAAAATTGCTTCTGGCTCCCATCAAGTCATCTGAGCAGATATCACAAGTGTTTTGTCCTGTTGCAAAGTTCCAGTAGGGCAGTCCAAAAGTGGGATCTTGCAGCATGTTCTAAACAACATAAAGATGGTATTAATGCCCATACAGCTGTAGTATTTACTGCTAGAAGGAGTTAAAACCCAGATAAATACATCTTAGTAAGAGTGAGGCTCCTGCCTCATGGAGGAGAGGAAATCTATGGAAAATTTATGAAAAAACTTTCCTTAGTTTTTCACCTTGATGCCTTTGTTTAACAGAACAAATATCTGGACTACTGAATTGAGTCATGGATCTCCCTCATTAATAAGACAGTACCTCTTCCATGAAACAACACTGTGATTAGTATGCAATATCACTTAATACAGATATCCCAGTTTTCTAAATATTTTTTAATGACCTGTCAACAACAGCAGTGTTTATAGCACACAAAATAACTGAGCCAGCTGTGAAATGACTGATCAGACAGATAGAAAAGTAAGGAAAAGGTATACTATCCATTCAGTTTGTCATTATGTGGTTCTAGTATGGGTTGGAGTCAAATAGTTCTGGAGCATGTCCTGCCTTCCAGTATTTATATACCAGGAAGTGTTGGCCAGCCAAATTAGCTTAACTAATAATCAAGTTTACTAACACAAACAGGATTAGATATTTAATCACCAAGAGCTAGAACTCCTCGGGGCTTCCACACAATGAAATACCAGTGATGTGAAATGTGGGTTTTTGAAGAGAGTTTGTGCCTCAGCCAGAAGCAGAAGCATTGAAGCAAGTGGAAACACCTGACGTGATTTCAAAGACTATTTAATCCTGGCCTTGAAAACATAATTCTCTCTTCTTTAAGAAGGATGATAGTCCATAAAATAATATATTCCTTTTATGGATGAGTTTGCACAAGGAAAGGGAGACAAGAGAATCACTGATTTATGGAATTGAATATAACAAAACACTATTTTCTCTAACCAGTTACACTAATTATATGCGTAAAATTATTTTGAATACCCAAACCATCTCTGCTATACTTTTCTTCAGAATTTTTCCTGGTTTGATTATTGTAACTTAGTCAAGAATCAGGGCCTTAATATTAAAGATAACACTGGGAATAACTTTTGTTGGTCCAACAAAATTCCTTCTATGGATATGTATAGAATTTGTATCTATTTTTTACAGGAGATTTTAATGTAAATTTTACATTTTCCATTACTCCAATTGAAATGCTATTTTTAGCATCTCTGTAGCAATGACAGTCTAAAACCTAAATGCACTCTATTAAGTTTAGTCTTCTTAATGAGTTACTGAAATGGAAGTAGAATTATTTCCAGATGTAGAGAAAAAAGGCTATCATTTTTTCCTATTGGAATACAAAAGTTCTTCTACTGTAAAAAAAGTAGCATGAACATGTGGCTCAATATTAATGCAAACTTTACCTGCATGTCTCTTTCAAGCTGTAGTAAGTGGTACCTATGCCATGTGACAAAGGCTGGTCCCTCATGAGAGAAGTCAATTCCTCCAAAACTCTGCTGCCCTATACCAAGGAAAGTCTTCCTGACAGAATAATAATGAGACCACACAAAGTAGTTATATATGGTGATATTCTCAAATTGTGGTGTGTTGCCGTCTGGTCCAAATATTTCCTCACGTCTTCGTGTGGCAATAACAATATCAGGATGGATTGTCACCTTGGCTTGGTGTAAGGCATTCACAAAACGCCTCCTGTCTTCTGCATTCAGATCCAAAAGATTCCTCCTGACTGTGAGGATACAGAAGCAGCATGTTACCAAAGTAACAGATACTCAAGTCTGATCTCACAGAACTAATTTATTTTGCTCCTAACAATTCCAAGTAAGTCCCTTTTAATTCAAACATTCATCAATTTACTGCTAGGGCAATTCAGAGAGTACTAACCATAAATAGAAAATGCTATTTATTGTCAGAAAGGTTGAATAAAAATAAAGCCCCAAACCTTATGGTTTTAGGGCTTTTAGAAGTATTGTTACGGATTATCCTTCCATCCTGTCAAGGAAATGACAAAGACAGTTCTTTGTCACACAAACCTTTCATAACTTCATCCAATATACTTATGGTTTCCTGTGGTAATATTTTACGAGAAAAGAATACTATATAGTGATTTATAATAACCAAAAGCTCTACAGCTTGACAATTTAGTGAAGAAGTACATTGTTTGTGTTTGAACCTTTGCAGGAAAAATGTCTGATTCAGCAGTGAATTGTGAATGTCACACAATACCACATCTTTAATGTCATTAGCTGCTATTATTAACAACCGCCACACATTGATCCTTTTATGCAATGTATCTCAAAATGATTTAAAAATATCGTTGTCTACATATAGACAGTGAAACAAGGAAGAAAATTGACTTGTTGAAATACTAATATATCAGCAAGAGGGACAGAGTCCACATCACCTCAGTCCCAGTGCAACATTCTTTCACCTGGACTGAGAAGTTTTCACGCTAATCTTAGGCTGAGACACAGAAGTCCTCATAGCTATTCTTCAACTTGCACTCATTTTCATTACAGAAAATAAAAATCTATAATTGTCAAAATCAGTGATAGACTCTGTTGATATGAGAAGCAGCAGGTCTTCAGTGTGAATCAATATGAAGAATAAGAGTGAATTACATTTCACTATATAAAGTTGATTCAGTGAACAACATTTTGGCTTCATTGAAGTTTATAGAAATACTTTACTGAAGCATGGATTTCATCCAAGGACTCTGTATCATGAAACATGTTTTTCTGTTTTGCAGAACTGAAGTGATATGCTAACCCTGGTCACTGAAAGTTTTTTCTGTTGTTGATTTTAAGTAGTGCACTAAAAGCATCCATCTAATTTTGATTTACATAGATCTTAACCTTTTCATTTTTCAAAATATGTGCCTGAACCACAATAAAAAAATTAATAATGTTAATTAAAAAGTTAATAATGAATTTAGAAGACATGAAGGCACCAAACTGCATTTTACGTAGACATATCAAAAGTAATCCAACATTTATTTCTAATGTCTGAACAGATGGGGCCAGCTTTGCAGATGGACAAAAGAGGTGACCTCCACAAGGAAACTTAAAGAATAATAAGAAGCTAATTTCCCTTATTTAAGCTCATGTTGTCATGCATGATGAGTCTGATTTTCTTAATTTTTTTCTGACTAGTAAAGGATTTAATAAGTAAGAAAAGTAAAAAGTGTTCTTGTATACCCTAGAAAATCAGCTAAGGTTGCTTTTTGCCCATCTCCAGATTTACTTTGACAAGTCTGTGTGTGCTAACAGTTATTTCTTGGTTATTGTTCAGAGGTGCCATCATTGTTAATGAAAACAGGTCAGACCATCAGAGGGTGCAACCTGGCTTAGCAGATCCAAATCATGAGTCATACTTTCTGCTTTCTAGTTGGCTTCTTGGAGCTCAAAAGGTGAATAAAATCCCAAGTTCTTTCCCACAGCCTTCAGTAAGTTGTTTTTAAAGAGTCTTCTTGTTAAGATTTTGAATTGATATGTGGTCCATTTTTAACCCTTGTTGGAACATGCACTCACATTCCTGGAGGATTTCTTTCCTGGTGAAAATAACGCTAGTGCTGATTTCTGTTCCTGCAAGAGGCACTGCGCATTTGTGCTAGACCTGTTGTTTCTCATATCAACAGAACACATCATTCATCTGGGGGATTATGGATTTTACAGGATTTTAATAATGCCTTTAAACTTTCACTAATAAAGGCTGAAATTGTGTTCATTCAGATGGTTTTGACTTGAGAACAAGGAACTGTCCTCCAGTCTGCTTGTCTTTTTCTATTTACCTATAATATTTAACACCCTTACTGTCCCACAAAGATTTCATAACCATTTCAGAAAACGTTAGGTGTCTGTTTACTGTTATTCTGGACTAAACTGAAACTGGAGAACTCTTAGATAGGCCCACCAGTCCCTGTGCTGATCCACTTGAACAGCTTATAGTTTGAGTTAAAGCTTTTAAAGACATTGACAGCAACTAGGTAAGTAAGACTTTACAAGGACAGGTCCACGGTTTATAAATGTACTAAGGGATTTTGAATCAAAAGAGCTGCTGTCAGTCACCTTGTCAGTCACAAGGTAATAAACAGGATATCTAGGTATGTATTATTCCCAAGTATACTCACAAACACATATCCATGACTATATACATTGTTTTGCATAATGAAATTTTTTTTTAACTTAGATGTTCTATTCTTTAATGACTTGGTCCTAATCCTGCACTGAGTACAGGTTTTGTTTCTTCCTTTTATTGAGTAGTAAATGTTGGTGCTTGGTACACAAGCTGAACAGTTAATCTAGCAGCTGCCTTAACCCCTACAGCAACATACATTTACTAAGTAAAAATAAGGGACAGCTCGTATTTTAAAGAAAAAGAGTATGTGAAACATACATTTAGAAACAACTTCCAAGATGCAATTTTCATGTCATATTTCTGATATTCTTACCTATATTGATTTGTTGACTACAAGTAGGTCCATTCCAGCCAGGGCGACACGACCCGCAGTTGTACCCAGAGAAGTTACCGTTGCAGCGGCAGGTTTGGTTGAAGAAGCGTATGGGCCATTGCTCACGGTCATCCCGCCCATCGTGGATGTACTGTGGGCCATGGGGTCGTGAATCGACAGACACCTGTACGCACCGGCCTCTCCCTGTAGACACACCACACCGGTCAGTACCTGGCCCAAACACAGGGAAATAGTCTGGGCAACACATGCCGCTCCGCAGGGATTCAATGGTAGCACACTGGCGAGGGAACTGAGCTCCAGCTTGGCCGAGCATGCTAAGGAGTGGTGGAAGGGAAAGAAGCAGCAGCACAGGGAGCTGCATGACAGCGGATCCAGCAGACCCGTCTCCTTCCGAGAGCCAGCCGTCCAGGCACACTGACTTCTCCTCTCCTGCGATGGGACACCCAGCTCCCTCTACGAGGAGAGAAAGAGAAAGAGAGACAAAGAGAGAGAAGAATAAAAACAAATGATACAAACCTCCAGGCTACCCCTTCCACCCCAGAAGGTGCCTCCAAATCCTGTGCTTCAGTACTCTAACTGGAAAAGAGAACAGCTCTGACTACAGACACTAATGATATTCTCTCATTATCTGCACAAAAGATAGTAAAGACCTAGAGCTATGTTTGTTCATTGATTTCTAAGTGCTTCCCAACTGTTCTTTCTGGTAGTACATCTGGCAGCCAGGTTTACTTCATTACCACAAAATGCTAAAACCTGTCTAAGGCACCATTTTTTGGATCCCTTTTTTACAATACACCCCCCACGGCCCCACTCCCCTACCCCGTGGTTCATGCCTTTCTCTTCTACATTGAACTAGTCTATCCTGTTCCACACTCAGCAGTTGCCCTCTGTGTTCTGCTGCTGTTGTCTAATGGCATCTCCACCAGAAAGTGAAGGCTTCATGCGTTGTACCTGTTCCCTCTTTCTGGTACCTCTCCTCTGCTGAGATCCTGTTCTATCTCTGCACGTCCTATGGCTGTGTCTAACTCAAAATAAGCAGTGCTAATTTCTCTCCTGGTTCAGTCTGCTTACTAATCCTTCTTCTACCAACACCGTGGGGCTTGGCCTCACCCTCCTGCTTCTATTAATCCCCTTTCTACTTCAGTGCATTTCCCTGGACTTTAAGTACTTGAACAGCACATGATTTCTTTCATGCTTACCTCCTTGTGATTTTACAAGTTTTAGCAAAGGTCAGAGACAAATACTTGAATTCAAAACAGAACAACTGTGAAGGGTTTTTTTTTTTTAATTACTTGCAAAGAAAGGCTCACTTGAAAACAGACAAAGAACACTGGGGAAATTCACATTTAACAGACATTAAAAAAAAAATAAATTCTTCAAATGGCATTTTCAAGATCAGGCTGAACTAAGTGACAAAGATACATTATTTAGAAAATTAAACACACCAATGTTAAACTTACAGCTTTCAGTTCAACCACTTATTTTGATAATCAAATAAAAAGACATGATCACATTTCATATCCTGAAATGCTAGTTTCTGAGCAGGTGCCATGAAGGGTAATGAAACAAAGAAATAGAGAAAAACAGTCTCTGAAATGAACAAAATTCTTCTCTATTCTTTGTAAGGACAACTTCCACTGAGAAAAAATGGCCTTATTTAAGCTCTTACTCTCTGATATAACTCTAAGAATGGCTTTCAGTGGGGTGAGGATATTTTGTCAAGAAACATCTTAACTAGCACCAAGGCAACATATTAACAAATTTTCAGTGAAAAGTTTCAACCAGAATGTAACTGACATTGAGCAGAAAATGAATTACTTACTCCTTTATTCTGTTTCTCTATATACAAGTCAAAAGCTAAGAGTGTACACAATTCTTGCAGAACACAGAAATAGTTTTTCTGTGTATTTATTCTTGCCAAACTGCCATGGACCACAGCAGTGAACCTTGCCATCTGTGGCTTGTATAACCAAATATGCCATAGGTTCCTTCAGTGTAGGACCCAGGCTTTTAGTACACTTCTCCATATCTTTAATTTATTCTCCATTTACAGACAGGAATATTTGAGAATCCTTAAATGAAACTCTTTCCTTTTCTGGCTTTCATTTTTTCCTCCACTTAAGTTTATTTTCTCTTCTTTACTATCTTATTTTGTACCCTGTTTCTTTCCTTTTCCCTTTGAACATGTCTATTGGGACACATATGGCACATATTCACCGTTATCACATCAGAAGGTAAACCAGAGGTAGTGAGAAAACGCTTTAGATTTTATCTGAAAAGAACTCTCAGATCAAAGAATAAGCATACAGGGTTTAGCTATGAATATTTAGCAAATACAGCAAATTCATAATAAGCTTAGAAGGGATAAATCCTGCTCCTTAGCTAAGGCCCAGTAAAAAAGAGCAAAGAGATACACTGACTGCAGTTGCCTGGCATCATAAAACTTCCCCTTATAATGATGGATATGATACAGACCTTTTGTAAGCCCTCTGCGTACCCAGCACCTATGAATTTTGTTCAGCAGACTACTAGAGCTGCACATCTGAGGATTATTTCCCTTTTTCACACCCATATGCTCTCTTGGATTTCCTACTGGAAACCTTGCCCAACAGTTTGGTGGTATGCAATCCCTTTTATAGACTTTTGGATGTTCTTGCCCTTAGAGACTCCTGCTCCTTTACTTTGCCTGGAAAGATTTGACCTTGGAGATTATCCAAATGCACAACATCTGTGTTGCTGTGGCTCTGTTCAGAGAGGGCTTCTCTACATAAGCAAGGTAATGAGGAAAAAGTAAGTGTCTGAACCCTTAGCTTGCTAATTGCCTGTGTGGACTAAAAGCGCCTCAAAGAAATATAGTTAATAAGCTAGACATATGCATACAGTTAACAAAATTTTGCTTCTATAAACATTAGTTATTGATGCTGAGAAAAGGTCTCTACACAGCCACATGAAGTTTAGCTGTGGCCTACTAGAAAATATTATGAAAATATAGACTGTTCTATTTGTGCTTGTGTTGTGATGAAAGCTGATGATCTGGTTCTGTCATACCTCATGCCATTAGTTATACAGTCAGCCATCAGTTAGTTTTCTGGGAGCTACCCTATGGTATTTACTGAGTGCCAAGGATTTACAGATTCTTTAAACTACGATGTACTTTGAGAGCTACCGCATTTCACTGAGAATTTTATTCCCCAATCTCAAGACACACAGAGCCCTGGAAAAATTAGATTTTGTTAACTTCACCTAAATTGCATGGGAAATAGTTTAGTGTTAATTGCTGTTATTTGTGTATCACTTCTGTTGTGATGACACCACACTGCAAGGGTCTGTGAACCAAATATTGGGGTGCTCAAGTGGATGAATTTGTCAGTGGGTAAATGAGCATCTGAAATGGAGGTACAACTGTAGTAACCTTTATTTTCACAGTCTTTACCTTCTGAGGGCTTGGAAAGCAACAGCCTTACCTTCAACTGGTGTAAAATGATCCATGATTTACACCACCTGTAGATCTTGTTATGTCTTAAATGCCTTAGCTTCTTTTTGTTCATTTTTAGTGTTTGGTTGTTTTTATTTTTTTTGTTTTTCCTTGCAAGTACCATCATTTGTGAATTGTTCCACAGAATAAACCAGCTCTTTGGTTTACAGATCCAGCTTTGAATTATATTCTAGGTTTCATTTTTTTCTTCCCAGTAGAATAAAATAATACTGTTTTTATGAAAAAAGCAGAGCTAAATATCACTTATATGATAAGTGGGGGCTTTGAAGGTGAGTCAGAACTGACCTTCTGTTTCCATAATTAAACACCTCAGTACCAACACAAATGTTCAGAAAGTTTTGTTTCACATATGAAACCAAACGGTGCAGGGAATCTTTCTTTGTGAAAAGTGAGTTACCAGAGGACATTTGATTATCATCTGTGTCTAGATGTGGAAATGTGAAAATATAAGTTTCCAGAGTGAAACTATATGCATTATATAATAGAATTCAAAGAAACTGATTTTTAATTCATTAGATTCTAAAGATAGTAAAATAAGTATGAGAAACCATTGTCAACATTTCATTTGGACTGGGAAATATAATTTCACATATTTGCATATAAAACTGACGTTTCTGTTCACTGAACATGATATACAGTTCAAGTGTTTTATAAAGAGGTTGCTGTTATTGTTAACACAGGTGGCTCACTTTTGCTTTTTTCTATAGCTACACATAAATAAAATCAGGTTTATTGAAAGTGCAGGCAAGTTGTCAGGAGAAGAATACCAGAAAAAAGATACTTCTGCCAATCAATTTTAAAAGTAAACTTGCATTTTTCATGGAAAGGGATTACCTGAAGTGGCAGGTATGCTAGAATTTGCCGCTAGATCATATAGTACTGCAAGACCTTTACCTCAGCTTGAATATGTCAGTATTTCTTGAGATGTGTCATAACCTGTGATGTATATGCTAGAAAATATGAAATGACATTTTTCTTTTTTTTTCTGACTAAGTGAGGCTTTCACATTCAAAGTTAAAAAAACAAGGTCATTTTAACCATTCCTCCTCCTCTCCTCTCCAAAACCAAAAAATGTTCCATTGCAGTTGCAGAGCTACTCCTAAGGACATTAGAAGGCAAAAATGGAAGACCAGCTCCTCCAGTAAAGCTGGCAGAACCTCTGAAATGTTTGTGAAATGTTCTGTCATCACCCTGGGTACATACCCCCTCATGGGGGTCTCAATGGGATGAGTTAAAGGGCTCAGCAGTATATGGTAAGATGCTCAGTAGGACAAGTTGAAGGTCAGCTTCATCACTGATGAGATCCAGAAGCAGCGAGTGTCCTCATTCCCTGGGAAGCTGCTTTTTTAGCAGGGGTTGTCCCTCCATAAGCTGTATTGCGGCTGGCTGGCATTCACCCTCGGCTCGTGGCTTCTCATAAGGAGAAGCCAGCCCTTGCTCCTGCCTGACACCTTCACCTTCCAGCCTTGTGTCTCCGTCATTTTGAGGGTGTCACTGTGCTCGAAGTGTGACAGATGCGCTGTGCTACCCAGGGGGAGAATCTGGGACTGCAGTGTGCTTGCTTTTGCGCTGTGCTTGTGTATCCCTCAGTAGCAACATTCACCTATTTATTTATGCCATCACAGTGATATGTTGCATGGTTAGATAACTGAAATAGATAATGAATATGTGAATTACACAAAACAAAGTGGATAAAGTTGTGAATTTAACGATTTGTCCTTTGACAATCCCCAAACAGATGTTTGTGTCTGCAGGATAAGTATCACAATTTAAGCCATAGATTATATTAAATGTCTTGATTATGGCAACAATTTCACAGTGAGTGCAGCAGTATGTTTTATAGGGGATAGCATGGGTACAACCACTTGGATCATTAATTTTAATATGATTTCTGGTAAGATTTTTCTGTGAAAAACATTTTTCTGAAAAAGGAAACAATTATATACTTCCAGTTTTGGGAAGAAAGGAAAGAAATTTCAGAAAGTAACACATTTGGATAAATTTTATAGTTTTAACTATAGCATCATTCCATTTTACTTCAGTAAGCTGAAGTAAATCTAGAATTTTACATGAAATCAACTAGGCAAACCTTGGAACCAATTGACAATATCTCACATCTTAAAAAACAACTTTAATGAAATAATTGTTTTAAAAACAATGAAAAGATGTATTAATAAACAACCCAACTTTTGAGTTCTCAAGGGAGCAGGGCTTTTTGATAAGCTCACAGAGATTGATGGCACATATTGGTGGTAACAGCACTAACAGCACATTTTCAAATGACTTGAATGCATTTTTGAGTAAATGTCAAGGTCCTGAGTTTGACAGCTAGAATATTTTAAAGCTCTCCCCCCCCCCCCCCCCCCCCCCCCGCTCCCTCCTTTGCTTCCACTTTTTCATTTGATGCTTTTGAAGAAACATCTCTTGATGTGTGTGAACTCAGATGGAAAAATGAAGTCTGGCTGCTCACCGTACAAGCCAAGTTTTCCCACAGTTCATGTTAGTTAGTGTCCATTGATGAATGTATACCAGCCTGAAACGAAGGACTTCCTTGTCACATGCATCCACATCATTACGAAGAAGCTGTCAGCATACAGTAGTGGTATTGGAGCTTATGATTATGCTTTTGGGTATCAGAGGCACTTTTGTTTGTTGCTTTTTTTTTTCTTTCTGCCTCAGTGCCAGCCTACTCACTTTAAAAATATTGTCTTTCCAGTGTTCTTCTAAATCTGCTCTTTCTTTCTCTTTCAGTCTTTCATTTTCCATTTTGACAGCTCCATTTTAATGCTTAAAGGTTTGTTTTTTTTTTTCTCCGTGTTGCAAACACCTGTTCTGGGGCCTTGGGTTGACCTCACCTCAGGTCAATGCCACTGTAATGTCACATGTGGGTGCAGTGCTCAGCTTCAGACACATGAACTGAGTGCACTGGTTCTGTATCACCTACAACCTCAGCTGATTTTTTTAATGGTTTGTAAAGCACAGTAGCAAGCCTGGTTACAATGAGACCTTCATCTCTACTTCTGTTGTCCTTTTCTGACTAAATGATCTATTCTTCAGGTCTTTTCCCTGTACCTTTCACACACCTTTACTAGTTTTTTTCTTGCACTTCTAATAACCTGTTAGCTTTTGTACTGCTGACAGCCATTTATACAGAGACATTATAGGTAGTCAAGAAGGTGTTTCAATGCAAAAATTTTTACTATTTTTCCTTTTCCCCTGACTGTTGAATTTAATATTACCAGTTACTTGAACTGAAATGTTTTTGAGAAGAATTACAAAAGAAACAGAAGCAGCTGTCTAGACATTAGGTGCCAAGGTCCAAGGGAGCAAAATCACAGAATGAGAGGATTGCTTGGACTGGAAGGAACTGGTCTCATTAGTCTAACCTCCTGCACAAAGCAGGTTGACACTGAATTCAGAACAGTTTGCTCAGGTCAGTATTCAGCTGGATCTTGGTAAACTCAAAGGATGAGGATGGCACAAACTCTCCGTGCAGCAGTTCTAGCATTAGCTAGGCTGTCCTTGAGGTGGCTGTTTTTTCTTCCTTACTCTAGGCCAGAACCTGTCCTGTATTTTTGGAAGATAACATTGGCAGGCTGCTGTTGGATGCCCTCAAACTTGTCACTTCTCCTGGCTGAAACAGCTCCAGTCCAACAGCCTCTCCCTGTGAGGCAAGGGCTCCGGCCCCACCATCTTGATGGCCACCAGTAAACTTATTCTAATGTGGGGAATTGACGAGTGTTGGGCAGAAAGGACAGTCCATGGCCATCCCCCGAGCTGCTCCCTGCCCTGCTGGCCTCAGCCTGCACTGTTGCAAGGGTCCCCTTGCAAGGGCAGGGCTTGATCTCATCCTTGCTGAATCTCATGGGTTTCTGTCATCTCCTTCCTCCCTCTGTCCAGGTCCCACTGTACCACAGCCTGTCTCCCAAATGTAGTGACTGCCCCCACTTTGGAGTCAGCTGTAAATTTGATGTAATTGCCCTCTGTCCCATTCTCTGGGTTCCTAGTGGACATGTCAAGCAGTACAAGTTCTAGGACAGGCCCTGTGGTACCCTGCTTGTTACCCACTGGGGCATGAACACATTTTCCTTAGTCAGCCTTTTACTCTTAGTGTGAGATTAAAAGCTCTTGCCCTTGATTTCACATGCAGGCTTTCAACTTTGTTGAGCTTTGGATTTCCTAACACTAGGCAGTGCCTCTATATTCCTCTTTTGTTGACAGTCCCTGTTGCCACCTCCCATACACATTCCTTTTCCATCACAGCTTTTGTGAGTTTCCTGTTTTGCCACGTTGGTTTCTTTCTGTGCCTGTTCTTTTTTCCGTCAAGAGGGATGGCTCTTGTGACTGAAGGATGCTGTCCTCAAGACCTGCCAGATTTTCTTTGTCCTTCAGTGCTGCCTTCAATGGGACTCATCATACCAGTTCTGAGAATAAACCAGTCTACTTTCCTCAAATCTGGTGTCTTGTGCTCTTCTGCTCTCATTCCTCTCTCTCCTCAGGGCCTTGAACTCCACTGTTCCATGGTTATTATTGTTTATCACATACACAACCAGTTCTTCTTTATTAGTCAATAAGAGATCCAGTTGTGCATCAACTTGTGTTGGCCCATCAAGTACCTGTATCCTTAGAATCTCTTGATATCCTGAAATCTTATGCAGAAATTTTCTTGACCATTCTGCCTTGCCAGCAGCTGCCAGGGAGGTTAAAGTTCCCCATAGCCACTAGGATTTTTTACTCTGAGGTTTTCTCCAGTGGTTTGAAGAAGACTTTTCCCACTTCTTCAGCTTGTTTGGATGGATACTCTCCCACCATGATGTCAGCATTATTGGCCTGAGCCTAAGCCACAAGCTTCCACAGAGCCTTTACTCCCCATTTGAAAAACATCATAGTTTTCAACTCTTCCTTCACATACAGGGCAACGCCCTCCTCCTTGTAGTTTCTGCCTCTCTTTTGTGAACAGCCTGTATACCAGCATCAGAGAACTCCGTGAGTGTGGAACATCTCAGCCATTTTAGTGGTGGCATAGGTCTGTATCCACATGGGAACCTCTGTTTCCTCTTGCTTGTTTCCAAGGTTGTGTTCATTTGTCTGCAGGCACTTGAGGTGAGTCTCCTTTCAACTTGTTTTATCCTTTTCAGAAACTGCCTTGTTCCCACCCCTCACATATATCACCTATGCCCTCTACTTCTTCAGTTAATTACAAACAGCTGTCGTCAGCCTCCCCTGTTACATCATTTAAAATCCCTCTTGCCAGTCTGGCATGCCTGTTGCTGTTGACAAAGTTGCTCTTACGTCACTTTGTCAAGGAGGTCTCATCTGTTATGAACTTCGCTCAAGGAAGGACCTATGATCATAAAAGCTGTGTGTTATCATAAAAGCCAAAATTCTGCCTGTAACACCAGCCCTTTGACCAGTTGATAATTTACAAGTTGTGCCTTTCTCTACTCAAGCCTTTCCTTTTCGTCTGTAGGATGTAGGTGAACACTACTCAGGCTTCCACCAGTAGCTGTCAAATCTCACCTCTGGAAGTCATGTTTGGCACCAGAATTTAGTAGTACCTTTTCATTTAGTGCAAGTGTCCCTTAACAGCACTATTGTTGACCATGTAGATGACCGCAACAAGGGGTATTAGTCTGAGACCCAGACAAACCTTGGCAGTATCTCTCCAACATCCCAGATCTGAGCACCTGGAAGTCAACAAATCATTATCACAACATGCCAGGTCAGCAGACAGGTTCCCCATTCCCTGAAGGAGGGAATCTTCAATCATTGCCCCTCCACATTTCTTCTTCCTGTGCTCAGTTCTTAGGTACAATGGGCTCTGAAAACACCTTTGGCAATTTGCTCGCCTTTCCTGACTGTTTGGATACTGCACCAGCTACGAAAAGTAAATTTTCAAGGCTGACAAGAAATCCTCCTGCCATCATATCTCATAAGCTTTCAACCTCTACCTTCTAGAGGGTCTCTAATCATCACTTGCTCAAGTGCAGCCCAGACTTGACATGAAATAATTTGTAACACGTTCACTCCCTCTCCTCTCCAGTTACTTATGATCACGGATGTCACTGTAAAATGTAAATAGGCTTCTGAAGAGTCTGCTGTTGTTTGCACTCAAACGCAAACAATCTTAGATTAGCTCAGCATCTCTTGTCATAGATGTGTGAGACCTACAAATCAGGCAGCACTGAAAGACAGCACTGAATACCACACATGGCCAGTTAACCAAGGTCACTTTCTCTCTGGAATAAGACTGAACCTGAAAAAGTGGATATTGCTCAGATGATATGTTCATCTTTCCTACAGCAGCCTACTGTTAAAGGTTTGTTAATGTATTTTCAAAATAGGCAGAAAGTCTGGAGTTGGAATACACACGTCTGTTTGTTTAGAGTATAAGAACACAGTATTCATTCATAAACTCCATTCCTGAACACATGAAAAAACATATGATTGTTAACGATAACACTTCACATATTTTTATTCCTGTGAAACAGTACCTTAAAGAGTCACAAAAGGTCAATGCCAGGAAAGGTCAGTGCCAGGAAACAGATCCTTACCAACCAAACTCATAGAGAATATACAGTGAAAGAAGGTTTTCTATTCAGGTGAATCTTTGTGCTTCTTCAGTTGTCATAGGCTTGTTCAGTCCTGCACATTTGAATAAGCACATCACATTTTGAGGTTTGGGCTATTTCTTCTAATTTGAGCTGGTGCAGTCTAACAGTACAAAGTAAAGGTGATGTAAAGGAGAACAAAATTTGCCTAATCATTTTTTTCCAGAGGAGCAGTGGGAAAAAGAATTGAAGAGAAAATAAAAGAACAACCTGTCATGTTATTGTTTTTCTAGCATAGAGTGACCAAACAGCAGCCAAAATTACTGTCTCAAGGTGTAGGTAGACAGCTGCAGAGATTTCACCAATTATCCAGGTTTTAGGAAATGGTGCAGGAGTTCCATTAACAGAACATGTAGATGCAGAAGAGTATGAATTAATAAGCAGATTGTGAGATGACAGGACAACAAACAACACTGATGTTAAATGAAGTAAAGCAGATAAATTTCTGTTTATAATTGGAAGCACTAACAATGGGAAACCTATTGCTGGAAATCTTTTACTCGGATAAACACATGCAGTGAAACTGATACAAGCTGCTCTTACTGATGTTTTTCATCCAAACTGTAAAAGCACATAATCACAGGGAACGCATAAAAGTCTCATATCTCCTAGCTGCACAAACTTCAGGTTTTAGCAAATTACTTCCAACTAGAATTGTTGAGTGCAACTATAAACATTGAAAAACCTTAGTGGACTGTTAAATAACCAATCATCTGCTGCAGTGGTAGAGACAGTGTGCCAGTCTCAAATAATGCGAGTCATTGCAGCTCCATTGGTTTTAATAAGAGAATCACACTGAGCCAGAGGGAGCTTGGCAATATACACTGAAGACTTGGCTTATTTGTGTAGGTTCATCTTTAGCTGGCTTATTTGCTGACTAGAACACCACAGAAGTAATACTGTTAAAAGAAACTGCAGTGATTCCCAATTAGTTCTACTGTTTATTTTACTAGTCTATATTATATCCCTTTCTGTTAGAGAACTGAAAGTCAAACCAGTGCTCCACTTAGTGCAACCTTACAGAATTGGAAATGCCATTGTGAAAGAATAGAAATAGAAAGATTTTTTTTTTTTGCATAGATTGGATTATACATGAGACTTCTATACAGTACTTAAATGGTTTATTCTCCTTCTCATGTCTTCCCTTTGTGGTGTCAGATTTTGAAAGCCCTATACTTACTAAGATACAACTACTATATAGAGCAGAATCCTTAATTTGGTAGGAAATCATGTAGATATTGTACTGTATTTGACTGCAAGATTGAAATCTGGTTTCATGACGAATAAAAATAGAAATAACCAGTCATTTGTTTTATGGGAAATAATTTTCTCATCATAATCCAGCAGACTGAAACATGGTTTTCTCAGATTCCTACTAATACCTTTTTTTTTTTTTTTTCCACATAAGACTAATTCTATTTTCATTGGTAGAAAATTTATATTAGTTTTCTTAAAAGCTGGAGCAACTAAAATAATATAAAGGAAAAATAAATAAGACAAATGAAAAGATATTTTTTTTAAGTTTTGGATAACCTGATTAATAAAAAAGTACTGAATCAAGTCAAATCATGTTTTAGACTAATTGATATTGCTTTTCTTAAAGTACCAGATTTTCATAATGAATTTCACACAAACTATTAACAGTTTAAAACAGAATAAGTAATTTCAGTCATATCTAATTAATAAAATGTATTAAAAACTGTTTCAATCAACTAAACAACAGCTTTAGCCACTACATCTAATATGTGTCATAATAATGCTAATAACTTCTGAACATGTTTTCCATATTCTCTCGTGTTTCTTATTCTGGGATGAGATCAGTGAGCTTAAGTGTGGCTGAAAGATGAAATCGCCCTGCAGTAGCTTCTGCAAAGCAAAGTGCAGAAAATTTAGTCTATATCTGTAGTTCAAGAGTTCACCTTCAGCAGGGAAACTTATGTAAGTGATTGGAGTCTTTATTACTTTCACCAAACACAGTCTAGTGCCTAGAGAGAGATCTGCAGTTTCAAAATGATGCAATAGAGGTGACAAATGACTGCCTACAGAGAAATGAGCAAGATCTGGAAGAGTGTTGCAGATAGGCATAAAATGAAAATAAGTAGCACTTGTCTGAGAGTTTGAAATAGCTGCAAAATAATACACATCACCATTGACTCTTCAAGATATGTGTAAGATTTCAGAGAAATATTTCAGATAAACTGTTGACTGACAAAGGCGTAACATTGGGTACAGCTTCCAGAAAGTAGAAAAAACGGTGTTTGGTTTGTTTGTTTGTTTGTTTGTTTTCCTCCTAAATTTACAGAGTGATACATATAATGAGACAGGAGTAATAAATTTTACTTGTAAGTGAGTGTTGGTGAAATCTGACTTTTTTAGCAGCCTAAAATAAAGGAACGAAGGTATGTTGTAGACCTAGGGACAAACTTGATATTAAAGTTGGCTTTGTATTGTGAGCATATACAGTGAAGATATTGTTTTGATTGGCACTCTGCAATGGAAGCTGTGCAACACAAACCCCTGAACGTTAATACAGGAAATTGTCTAACATACTTTCATATGGTGATTGGACCCAAAATGGCAGTTGATGAGTCTGGGGTTGGAGTTGGGGGAAGGATGGGGGTTGTATCTCTGCACACAGAGACTGAGTTTACAGGAATTAAGGTGTCCATCACCAACAGCTCTATCCACCTGCAAATACCAGTGTTCAGGAAATTCCTTCACCTCTGCCCCCACTCTGAAGAGCTGTTTATCAGGAGGGCTAACATTATGTACTTTGTTTTTATTGTAAAGGTCTTTTGGGCAACGTCCCGAGTTACTGAAGTAAATAGGAGTTTGCGACTGATTTAAAAGTCAGCAATGAAAAGGCTACAATCTGAACACACCTGATGTAAAATGAACCCAAAACGACCTAGCTGATTCTGTTGATTTATATTATCCTCTGTCCTGCCCTTTCAGATCAAATCATCTTCAAGGGTGAAAATAGTGTTTGTCTAACACATTTTGTCCATTATACATCACTATGAAATTGAAGGCACAAGAGGCCAGATCATTGTTTGGAGTAAACTGTCATCGCTACAACAAATTATACCATTCAGGATGTGGCCATTGATGTCCAAGAAGCTATAGTGATTTATATTTAGTGAGAATCCAGTCCTCTGTGCTTGAAGAAACGGAATCTGTATTTTTCTCTTGAAAAGGGTTTTCATTGTTTGTTTGAAAAAAAAATCTTCCAATGTTACAAAATGAAAGAACTGCTGGATTATACTTACTGTCATGCGGCATTTTGTTCCAGGCCTTGAAAAGGTAAAAAATACTGGCAGATTAATTTTTTCTTAAGTTTGAGTTATTCCATTTATAGCCACATCGCCTCTGGTCTGAAGAAAATAATTAATCTACTGAGTAACAGTGATCAATATAGTTTCACAAATTAATATAATTTGTAGAAAATTACTGTAGCAAGCTGATACATTATTGCTTTGTAAATTATCTTTAAAGAGTAATTACTAATGTATTTGCAAAGCAGGTGCAAAGCTCAGTGCAAGGAAAGCCACCTAGCTATATATAGAGAAGACACAGCTAATGAATAGGTACTGTCTCCAGGGTCAATGCTTTTGTCAAAACCCACTGAAATTAATAGCAGTCTTCCTCTTGACTTTGCTGGACTGTAAACCGGGTTCATCATGACTGACAGAAGTTACTAATATGCAACCACAAATGGCTTGCTCTAAGAAACAGAATGTTACTACATTTCCCCAACCCCCTCCCCCACCAAACTTTATGAGTTAGCTTAATAACTTTGATGAAAATCACTCAACTTTTATGGGTTAAATGAGTGAAGATCTTCTGGTGATAAGCAGACTTTGTGTTATTTGTGTGAAGCCAATAGCTTTGGACATGTTTTCAGTTGCTGAGTTAGAATTTGGTGCTGGTGCATTGGAAATCATGTTAATAATAACTTAATGACTAATGGATAATATTAATGACATAACAATGACAGTCTGTCCTTTAAGACTATCCTTTGCCACTGTACAGTGCTAACTTTTTACTTACTGGAAGAAATATCTTCAGATCCATTTTGAAATTGAAGTTCGTATTTGTTATTTATGAATATCACAGTTCTAGTGACACTTTTTTCAACAAGATGACGGAGTCCTTGATCAACACTTGTCTGAACAACTCTATTATACACATTTAATATGTCTCGGTACTTTCAGTCAAATAGGATAGTTCCCCTCATTTCAAGATACAGACTGTTTTATGGTGCTGTTACTGAGACATTTGTTCTGAAAATGGGGCAGTGTTTCATTCCAGTTGTGACTCAGGTTGATGATATATGTTAAGAATTGATGTTAAAGAGCACTAAGTCCCATAACTCTAACTAAAGCCCTTGGGAATTTTATTGCTGAGCAATCCTGAAAAATCTCACTAATACTTGGCAGAATCAAGGTCACAGAAGGGATCTAAACCCTTGATGTATCTGATAATCTGTAGTGGATCTTACTATTATCCCCTGCTCTACATTATGAACTATCTTATTAGCCTCAAAAAAAAAAAAAATTATTTTATAAAAACATATTAGCCACTGCAAAATAGTAGAAACTCTATACATAAAATCTAACAAGACTGGAATATAGTTTTAAATCCTCTACATACTTACTCAATTTCTTATTGTTGTCTAGATGGTTTTAGGGAACTACTTTGGTTGTTTTTCAAAAGAAAATCTCCCTGAGCAAACCAGAAAGTAAAGCTGACTCACCTTCTGTTCTGTGGGCTGTTAATAAAAGACAGTATGATAAAATATTTTTGATGGTGAAACTGTCACCAGTTTCTCAGAAACCCTTAACTGAATTATTTTTAAATAGGACAGGATACATTACAGATAGACCCTGGGGGGGTGGGGGTGGGGTGTCTCAAAAAAACCCAACTATGAAATCTGATACCACTACTAATGGTCAAAACTGTATATGTGCATTTTAGGCAAGGATCATGGACTACTTCTTAATGCCGTGAGCACTAATGGCTCCAATATGCTGAAAGATTTACTGGATGTCACAGATATCCTTTAAAACTTCAGAATATTGTCTAGTGGCTAAGAGGCTCTGTAGTAACTTCTGAAGAAAATGACTGAGCAAAGAACTCAAGAGGATCAAAGAAGCACGTAGGGCAAAAACGTGTCTAATGAGTGCAGACATATATAACCTAGATAATTAGCTATTTTTCTGGATGAAATATTCTGTATCTTTTTATTCTTGGGATTGGTGTGAGGTTGGCCAGCCTAGTCATCCTCATTTTTTCTTTTGCATACTATTTCAACATCAGCACACTTTCAGCCTGCTGAAGTTGCAACCAAAACTGATCCCTGACAGAATTTACAGTCTTTTTTTTTTTTTTTTATAGCAATACCCATTTATTGTTGAATCTTGTAAAATTCTTACAACCAACAATACCCTGTTTCAATGAATTGAGCTACTGACATGCATTTCCTTCAAAATTTCAGTGTATATAAAGAACATTTCTTATTTATCTAGATATAGGTTTGAATGCAGGTACAACAGCGACCTAATCTCTAAACAAGAGATTGTCAGATGCAAGAAATGTAAATCATCCTGCCCAAGAATCTAGTAATCTAAGAAGACATTTCTACTATGAAAAGAGAAGAATAAAATTCCTCTCCAATGTTGCAGTTTCTTTACACATTCTGGGGCTTTTTGAATGCATTGCATCATTTCTGAGGAACTATGCCTTTCATTTTCCAGATTAAAGTTCCTCTCTCAATTCACAGTTTAATCTATGCTGCTTCGTCCCATAAGACTGCAAGGGCATCAGTCATGTTTCATATTGTGTTTAAGGCAGGGTGTTGGTGGCACTGGGCTTACTGATAAATTGATCAATTAATTTTTATTATTATCACATTTAGAAGCCTTGCCTAGGAAGCAATGGCATCCAGTACTGTAAAAAGCACAGAACAAAACCAAAACTGCATAAGATACGTAACAGTAGATGTACAGAAACAGAAACATTACTTACACAGGCCAATACTTGTCATGCTAAAAGGGCATAGCTTCAGCAGAATAGCAGGCTATTACTGTTTTTTTTAGTGGACATTACAGCTTGTAAAATTTGAAGAAAATCAATGAAAATATTATGTGTGGGTATAGGTGATACTGCCAAGTCTGAATGACAGCCTAAAGAAAAGCAGAATGCATTCAAAAAAAAGGAAAATTATGTCTGACCCTGTGGGCAGAAAAAAAATACGTGACATGGTCATTCCCAATAGTGAATGAAAGACGGTCAGTAGGGAGGGAAATAGGCAGAGAAGGCTCTTTCAAGGGAATATATTTGCTTTTGTTTGATAGGGTAGAGAAATCAATACAAAGGTTGAAAAAATGTTGACATGAAATTAGCAGAGACCATGTGTCATTTGAATTTTACTCTAATCTGAAGACTTCATATATTCATATTTAAGAGAAAAATCTCTGTAACTGTCACCCTGTGAAATGGTGAATTGTAACGTAGGGGTTGCAAACAATATAGAATGTGTACACGTGCGATGTAACAGCGTTTGGTTCTTAACCTGCATTATTATTCATTGTTGTCCCCAGAATAAGTGGTAGTAACTACTGAGTCAATTTAAACATATATATTTCATTATTTCCTACAGATGGAAAAAAAAGAGTATTTATAAGGAAGTGTACCACTGGGAATAATATGTCAGAGAAAAACTAGTATTCAGTTTAAAAATACTTGAATGTTTGAGAACATATATCAGATTTAGTGATGTGACTCCAATATTTAAAAAGCCGTTCAGTAATGTAAAAGCTGCATTAGAGTTTAAGCAAGACGCAAGTCTATCACTCACCATCTCCAGGACACATATTTGCATATAATGAATTTGCAAGAAAGGGAGAACTTTTAGCTGAGTTTGAGGAGAGCTGAGTATTTTTCTCCTACACAACAAACTGTTACGGTGCTCCAGTATAAAGCCATGCATGGATGATGTATTTCAGCACTGTTTGTCATTTGTACAAAAATAAATCAAACGTCGCTTAAAAAAACCCTATCAGTTCTTGCCCCATCTCTGTTTGTACCTCAGAATGGCTATTCTCTTTAGGAATGACAAACTTGTCAAAGAGGCTGTAAATTAATCTTGATGTCAAACCTTTAAATGAATCAATTTCTTTTAAAACTAAATGTAACAATTTTTTTATATATGCAATTGTTATGACAAGATATGACACAGAAAAAAAAATGAAACTTTTCAGAAAAAAAAAAAAGTGACATGTCCTGGAGGTGTGCTCACCAAGACATTTCCAAAGGATTGAGTTATCTTGGACTTCTGTGGCCACTGTAAATGCAGTGATGTCATTTTGGCGGCAGCAGTCCATACAATAGACCCCTCACATGCAGGAATAAGGTTACACATTTAGATTGTTAGCTCAGTAAATGTGAAGACTGAGTGACTGGGTGGATTTGATAATCCTTTTTCAAAATGTATCACTGAACACATTATTTTTATGTCTGCCTTTCTAAATAAATGTGTTCAGAAAAAGTGAAACTAAAGAAATGTAAGCTATACGTGTGTTTTTTACTGTTACTGGATAGAAAAAAAGAGGATTGATATTTTGTATCATCTTTCAGAAAAGATGTTTATTGAAAGAACAGGAATTTAAAGGTGCTGTCAGAAACAGTTTAAGCAATGTGATAGAGAATAAGGCCTGTTACCCACCTGTCCAAAACCAGGCCATTGGCTATCTATCTGGAGACTGGACGGAGGGGAGGAAAGGGAAAGAAGACCAATGTATGGATGTCTTTCTCCACCACTTCATGGAAACCTCTTCCTTGGGATGTCCTGGAAATAAGATTGCTGAAGTGGTACAGGTTTCATTCAGAGCACCTCTGCATCATTGCCCTGATCTCTTGAAACAGCAATGAACTCTCATAGCTATATTCCAGCATTAGTCTGGAAGCTCAGCTGGTACTAAAAGGCAATTGTAGCTGTGTATCAGTGATCAGCAATTTCTGCCAAGAAGGCTGTGACAACTGAGATCTGCTAACATGTTTGAATTTTGGACTGTCTGTATTATAGGTCAAAAAGAAAGACAATTTTCCATTTGAAAGAATCCAAGTCTTTTGGTTTTGTGTGTTTTGCTAAGATTAACTGTTTCTTCAGACTGTTTTTTACTTTTAAGGTTTGAATGGAAGGAGAATGATACACTATATATAAGAGAAGAGAAATGCTAAGGCTTAACATGATGGTCAATATAGAGCAGACACGAGGGCTAGAATCTATAATATCTAGCTCTGGATGACGACATCTGAACTAGTCACTCTAGGCTCATTTTACAATCAATAGAAAGAAACAGGTACTTTCAGAATGCAATGTATCTAATTCTAAAATAAATGTCTAAAACAGAGCAGATGAATCATGTTTTAACAATACCTATTTCACACCATTTCCTGCAATGAGAGCCACACAGCTGATTTGGGTGTAGAAGGTTGAAGTTAGCTGACATGAACTGAACCTTAAGTTTCTGACAAATAGTTTTGTTCAACAAATCTTATAGAAATTTATTTACACTGTACATTTGACATCCTTTTGCATGTGTAAAAATTTTTGAATTTCAGTTAGACACTACAATGATCATACAAAGTGATTCTCTAAGACATTTGAAGTGTATTTTCCTCTATTAAAAAATGTCTTTACCTTTAGAGGTAATACCTTTCTCTCCAGTAAATGCAATTATTCATGAGGATCAATTAATATTTTACTTTTAGTAAAACCAATGCTACAGTTTTGATATGCCCTAGGAGGCTGCAAACCTTGTAGTATTAGCATTTTCAGAAAAGGTAATATATTCGGTCCTTTTATTAACAGGCAGTGTGGTGGTACATGTAAGATTTGCATCGTAACTGCAATGTGATTGTTCGGGATATTGTTGGCAATACAAGGATTAAATAAGGTTGACAACCTAGCTGGAAAGTGGCTTGGCAGAAAAGGACCCGGGAGTCCTGCTGGACAAGTTGATGAGCCAGAAACATGGCCTTGACACAAAGAAGGCTAATGAGATGCTAGGATGTGCCAAAGTATTACCAACAGGTTGAGGGAGGTGATTCTTCCCCTTTCCTCAGCACTGGCGAGGCCACACCCAGGTGTGAATACTGTGTCCAGTTCTGGGCTCCTCAACACAATGCAGACATGGACATTCTGGGAAGAATTCAATGAAGGTCCATGAAGATGTTGAAGGAACTGGAGTATTTTCCCTTTAAGAAAAGGCTGTGAGAGCTGGGACTGTTCAGCCTCAAGAAGACAAGGCTCAGAGGGACCTTACCAGTGTACATACATACACTTGAAAGGGAAAAGAGGTTATGGAAAGACAGAGCTGGGCTCTTTTCAGTGGTGCCCAGTGACAGGATAAGAGGCAATGGGCACAAACTGGAACACAGGAGATTCCCTTTGAACTTCACTTTGTTACAATGAGTGTGACTGATTACTAGACCAGATTGCCCAAAGAGGTTGTGAAGTCTCCATCCTTGGACATATTCAAAAACCGTCTGGATATGTTCCTGGCCAATAGGATCCAGATGACCCTACATGAGCAGAAGATTTGGACCAGAAGACCTCAGAGGTCCCTTCCAACATTAGTAATTCTGAAATTTTGTGACATGCACTTTACAAGGTCCTTAAAAGTATTCTTTGAAGAATACAGTGATAAAGAATAGCAATAGATGACAATCTTTTGAATTTATTTTTTCTCTACAAGGTCATTTATTGCTATGATAATGGCTGTTAAGATTCACAATTTTATCTTAAAAAGCCAGACTTTAAAACATTAAATATGTAGAAAGAAATGGTCCTAAGTGATATATATGCCTGCAGTTTGTACTGTCTTGTTTTAGATATAGGGAACAGTATAAAGCCAGAAAGTACACTGGTATTTCAACTCACGAATTCCAAAATAGATTAGTAAGTTTAGAGGATTTTTGAAGCTTTCCAAAGTGTTACTAAGTAGCTGACACTGGTGATAATTTGTGATAGCCTAAACTATCAGTTTTAAGGCCCAGAAAGGTTCTCTGTCTTGAATGCTGGAGGATGACAAAAGTGGTACAAGAGTTTTGAAAGAGCAGGCAGGTGTCAGATTTGTAGGATGAGACTTCAGTGTTACTGTTGTTCAGTTAGTACACTGGGGGCTACTCTCTTCTGTGTGGGTCCCTCTGCAGGGGACAAACCATGTCTTTACCTGGGAATGGGCCAACTGCAAGAGGCTTCCTTACTGGGGAGGAGACCCAGTTTTCTATAAGGAATTCCTGTATTGTTGTAAAAATATTAATCAAAGTAGAGTTACTTTACTTAAACAAGATAAGAAAATTTCTAGTAATGAAGAAATTCCTCTGAATATTTCTCAGTTGTATTCAAAGTCACCTGAAACATATTAAAAATTAGGAATGTTTGAGTTAAAAGAAAAAGGAGTGACTGCTTTGGTCTTTTCCCCCTGCTTTTGACGTAAGCCAAAACTTTCATCATCTTCTACTCTTAATATAAAAGTAATGCCTAGGAAAAAGCAGTGTCTTTCATTGGACTTACATCATTAAAGTATTCCTCAGACTGTTCTTTTCAGTATGTTGAAGTTCCTTTGTGCAACAATGATATGACAAATTCGTATTTTACATGACAGTGAAATTCTGGGAAAGTCATTTCTGTTTCATACAAGATGAAGTAAGATTAGGTAGTATGTCCCTGATGAAATTATTTGCATCTTAAGAAATAGTTCCAGAAAGGATTGTTTTTAACAATGCAATTCATTATCATTGTGCAAAATCCACTTAGTTCTCAATAATTCTCAGGAATTATGACTATGCATCTTAAAAAAAATGAAATATGTATCATTATCTGATTTTCACCTAACCATGTTGTAATAGTGGAAAAATTAAAATAAATTACTAGAAGATAAACAATAGGCTGAATATTTATATTCTTTAATATAGGGGCAGTGATTGAGGTACAAATTTTTTAAAAAATTGCTGTTAGGGTAGCAAGATCCTATACCAACATTTAAAATGTGTTAAAAGTGTAGAGGGGTAATAGGTATTTTATTAAATCATAATCATAAAGTCAACATTGAGAGATTAATGGTGGTGCAGCATGAGACCCCTAAGGCAAATCTGAGTGAGAGGCTGAACTAGTTCTCTGCAGGTCCTAGCATGAGCAAGAAGAGAAAAATAGCTCTTCCTATTCAGTCCTTCATATAATGTCCTGCTTTGTCTTCCTCAACAAACATGGTGCTCAAGGCCTGTGTAGCTGGAAAACAAATCTGAATAATAAATTAATGTATGCAGACCCTCTTTCACAAACAGATTTTGATGCAAACATGCAGGAAACTGAGCAAGCAGAAAGCTAAGTCATATCTATTTTCAGATCAAAGGGTAAGCAAAAACTCAGGCATGTTGGATATTACAAGGGTGTCAGCTTAACAGCTGTCAGCAGCACTGGCTTCCCTGCATTCAGCTTTCCCATTCATTATGCATGTGATAACTTCTCCTTGGCACTCCCATCTCCCAAAGATGAGACCTGAAAAAGAGGGAATTTATTTAAAGAAACCACTGGAATTCATGAACATTGAAATACCCCACTATTAAGCTGCAGAGGACAAGAAGACAAGAGGTAAAGTAAGTTGTGTGCTTATTTCCACCTAACAGGAGCCGAATAAATTTTAGAACTAAGGCTTTTCCCTGTGCTAAAGTAAGACAAGAAAAAAGAAATTAGTTTTTTCTCTAACATCTATAGATTTTGTATAAATTGATCTAGACTAATGCTAAACAGCAGCAGAATCCAATGCAAGCTAAAACTGCTGGTAAATACACATATCTTGCTTTAAAGCTTTTAGAACATATTTGATTTGGATAAAAGTTACTCAAGCTTTGAAAAATTGTTTTAAGTTCTGTCTCATTTTCCATCATGAAATATTTCTAAAAGTGTTTTAAAATTCAAAGTACTGATTGCCATGCTACATTATTTGTATTCCTGCATTTTGTGTAAATGCCACAGTAGGTCTTAAACTCCTGAACACTGGCAGAAATTATATGTATTCATTGTAGATATTAAACATTTAGAGGGTTTTTTTGGGTCATGTGATGGCTGGAGTAGGAGATTGGAATTCTTACAGGTATTAAGACAGATATGGGCAGGCATTGACACCAGTCATGAGTTTATCTCATGGAAAAGGTTTATTGCAGAACACCAAAAAGGAAACATGTGAAATAGACTTTTTCATTAAAAAGTAAATTAAGCAGTGCAAATTTTTTATTCTTATGAAAGGGCATTTAAAACAAAGTTCTCTGTTTCATGCCCTACGATAAGATCTGACTTCTTTTCCATAAAAGAGGTCTCTGTAGTAATCATCATCAACAATGAGGTCATCTCAGTGGTGGAAAATGAGCACTGTTTTCCAAGTGCTAGAACTGAGCCTGGTTAAACTATGACTACTGGTTGCTTGTTATATGGGTCTTCTTTAATTTCAATTTATAAATTACAGTACTCTTTTCTCTGAACAACACTGAAGGTCTGACTTCTAGAGATATTGAGCATTATAATCTCAAACTTTTTTACAATTAGCAGCTTGGTATTGTGCTGTCTTTCCAAAGCAACATTTAAATTAATCTGTAATGTGTAACACAATATATTACAAAGAAAGGAAATGTGTATATTTTAGACAAGAATCAAAACAATAGATGAAACCTACCATTAAGTAAAACCAGTAAGATTCTGCTCCTCTGTGAAATGTGACTACTTGGGACTATTTTTACAATGTATTCAAAGCTCATATGCCAGCTTTAGAAGTCAAATATGTGAATAGCGTGATCAACTTTCCAATATACTCATCACTCAAAGAAGCAAGAAAAATGAAGAGAAGAACAATTCCATTGTTGTTTCCGGTGTAACAATGACACCAGAAAAGAAACACTACTACTACTAATGATAATGATAATGATAATAATACCACCACCACCATGAATAAAACTGATGTATAAAGTTTAACTTTCAGTTGAGGTTTGATTTGAATACTCTTCATCAAGAAAACTGAGTACTTGCAAAGGATTACTATGACTATATTATCTTCTAATCTTACCAAGTGGGATTTGTGCTTGAGCCCAAGAATACTTCAAGATCATGAGTTCAGTGGGGAACAGAATGATGAACTCTACTTGTTCTACTCAAGAACATCATCCCTCTTAGAAGCAAGCAAATAGATTTCTTGTCAAAAATTCCAAAAGGAAAAGTACATTTAATTTCTTAGGGGATCTGCTGTGAAACAGAAAGACAAAAGTCAGATTTTTAATGGCCTGAAACAAAATGACATCAGAATAAACCAAGACTGACACATTTATGCAGATCAGCAGTTCTTACATGACAATAATTCCGTACATTTCTTGCATCAACAAAGAATACTTTTGTGACTGTGAACATGGAGAGTCAGAACCAAAAGTCTCTCAGTATTTTTTAAACAAATATAAACGTAACTGAAATACATTTTCCAAATCAGATAGGAAAAAAGTGCTTTTTACAATTATAATATAATTGAAGTTAAAAGTTATAGATACTATGAAATACTGTGTGGACTTTATTCTTTTTCTAGTAAAGACACTTATAAAATTGAAACAATGTCTTTGTATGCCTGAATTCATTTAGTTGAATTAATTGTTGAAGTAGTATTTTGCCAAAACGGCTTTAGTTGTGTTATCAATGAATATATCCTAATTTGTTCTTATGTTTCAGCAACTTCCTACTCAAACACCCCCTGCTTCTAAAACTACATCAACCCAATGAGGATAACTTAGAGAAAATGGAGTACAGAATTGTGTCAAACTGTTGAAATTCTAGCCTGAATTTGTGTTTAGGTTTCAACATAAATAAATACTTAGTTTAAAATGAAAATAATCTTCCTGTTCAGAGGAAAAGTAGTGACAATGACATGGAGAATGCTGAGGTACTCATAAATCTTTTTCACTCAGTTTTCATTGGCAACCACTCTTCTTACATCTCCAAGGCCCTGAACCTCAAAACAGGGACTGCGGGAAGAAAGTCTCATCCGTTGTAAGAGAAGATCAGGTTCAGAAAACCTGAGGAACCTGAACAAGTCCCTGGTACCTTACAAGATGCAGCCCCGGATATTGTGGAACCTGCCAGATGTGCATGCTAAGCCACTCTCCATCATATTTGAAAACTCATGGCAGTCAGGCTAAGTCCCTAGTGACTGGAGAAAAGGGAAACATCACACCCACTTTTAAAAAGGGTAAGAAGGAGGACCCTAGGAACTACTGAGCAGGCAGTATCATCTCTGTGCTTAGTGAGAACATGGAACAGGTCCTTCTGGAAGTTATGTTGAAACATACTGAAGATGGGGAGGTGATCAGAGATAGCCAACGTGGCTTCACAAAAGGCACATCATGCCTGGTTCATCCTGTGGCCATCTACAATGAAGTGACTGCATCAGTGGACCATGGAATAGTGACTGATATCATCTACCTGGACTTCTGTAAGACCATGGATATGGTCGTGGACTGCTACATGGAGTAGGATTTGGCTGGATGGCGGCATTCAAAAAGTACAATCAACAGTTCCAGTTCCAAATGGAAACCAGTGATGAGTGGTGTTCCTCAAGAGTCCATACTGAGACTAAAACTATTTAACATCTTCATTAAGGACATAGATAGTGGGATTGAGTGTACCCTCAATAATTCTGCAGATGACACTTTGCCAAATGTGGCAGTTGATATGCTTGGGGGAGGGATGACATCCAGAAGGTCTTTGACAGACTTGAGAAGCAACAACATGAGAAACTTAAGAAGTTCAACAAGGCCAAGTGCAAGGTCTTTCACCTAGTTCAGATAATCTCCAATATCAGTACAGACTGGGTGATGAATTGCTTAAGAGCAGCCCTGCAGAGAGGACTTGGGGATAGTGACAGTTGAAAAACCAGACATGAGCCAGTAATATGCACTGGTAGCCTAGAAAGCCAGTTGAATCCTGGACTGCATCAAAAGAAGTGTGGCTAGCAGGTCAAGGGAGGTGATCCTCTGCTCATGTGAAAAACCACCTGGAATACGGCAAACAGTTCTGGCATCCCCAATGTAAGAAAGACATGAAGCTGTTAAAGAGGGTCCAGAGGAGGGCCAGAAAAATCATCAGAGGGCTGGAACAGCTCTCCTGTGAAAAAAGACTAGGAGAGTTGGAGAACAAAGTCTGAGAGAGCTCAGCCTGGAAAACAGAAGGATCTAGGGAGAGCTTAGGGGCTTATAAGGAAGATGGAGAGAGAATTTTTACTGGGGCCCATAGTGACAGGACAAGGGGCAACAGATTTAACCTGAAAGAGGCTAAGTTCATACTGGACATAAGGCAGAAAGTATTTACAATGCAGGTAATGAGACACTGGAAGAAGTTGCCTAGAGATGTGGATGCTCCTTCAGTGGAAGTGTTTAAGGACAGGCTGGATGGGGCTTTCAGCAACCTAGTGAAAGCTGTCCCTGCCCATGGCAGGGGGGTTGGAACTACATGATCTTTAAAGGTCCCTTCCAACCCAAACCATTCTGTGATTCTTAGCATTTGTAACACTTTCTGACACTTTAGTGCAAACACCTCTACATTTCATAGAGATATAATGCATTCATAGATAAGCATAAATAATAGAATTTTCAAGTTTCTTATTATTTTATATCTTATGAATTGTTATTTTAAAAATGTCTATTTTAAAACCACTGTAATTATGTGGTCCACCTTACGTAGTTACAGTAGATAGTACTTTCTCTATGAGCAAGCACCCTGCAGAGACAAGTGAGGGATCATTAATTAGCTTGTGTTTGTCTTGGTGGTTACTAAACAATTTGTTTATTGATCATGAATTAACATTAACTTAGTAGTGAGCTATATATACTTAGGTATTTTTTTCCTTTCACTATCTGTATTGTTTTACCCCTTAAAATTATCTGCATGCACTTCCACAGTATCTTTGACCCAAAATATTCTTCTACTGTCCTATTTCTGCTGCAAAAAAGAAGATGGATTATTTACATCACATACATAGCAGTCAACAAGTTCTTTTCATTTAGAAAAAGCTTTTAACACACTAAAAGAAAATGAAAATCCATATCATGTGATTTTGATGTGATCTCAAGGGAGTAATCCTTGCTGTTAAAAATAACAAGTATTAAAAATCCAACAGACAACCATGCATACCTAGAGCGAGAAGGGAGGCCTGACATTTCAGTACCTTATAGATGGCAGGTTTTCGATTTGACTGTTACACGTAAAGAAATTTTTCTTCCAAACTGAACCTCCTATTTTTATTTAATTCTTCTAAATCCTATTGGGCTCCTAGAAGATCTTGAAAGCCATGACCTGAGCACATCATTCTGATTATGTAATCACTTGGCAATTTTTCAGAGTAAAAAAGTCAGCTGCTTTCACAGACTAGCACATACCTTTGCGCTATTTGCTCTGGCACTGTCATGGTTTTCTGGAACACTAAATTAGCTTAGATCCTGTTTCATAAGCTATATCATGCTCACTACACACAAGCCAGCCACTGATTATCACACCTACCACCTGTTGTCCCTTGTTAGTGAATGGTAGATCTAATGGTATGTCCCCCGAGATCATGATGTGAACCCAAAACCACCTGAGTCTTGACTGGTTGAACCTCACTTCACTGCCCTGATAGCAGATGTCAGGAAGGTTACAATCCCCTATGAGAACGGGCATTTGCGACACAGAGGCTTCCTCCCGTGGGTTGAAGAAACTTTGTCCACTTCTTGTCCCTAGCTGGGTGGACACAATACCACCACGGTGTCATCCTTACTGGCTTGATCCTCTGACCTGACTCTGTGAGCTTTCACCCACATCTTGCCTATCTCAAGGAGGAGCCCCATGCTCCTTGAGATAGGCTCCCATGCTGCCTATCTCCAGGAGGAGCCCCAAGCTGCTCTTTCATAGTAAGAGCAGCATCTCTCATTCTGTCTCTCCTGAAGGTCTTGCACTTATCCATCACACAATGCAGCTGCGCTAGCTGTTTATCATATCTCAGTTTTTCAGACAACAGCCCAATGGTGTGGCTGGAGCTGTAGTCACGCCTGTGTATTTCCCTGGCTGCATACTTCTGTGGACATGTACTTGAGGTTGGTTACCTTCCACGCTGAATTGTCGTTCCTTAGGTCTTTCTTGTTACCATTGCTCTGCACCATTTGCTTTCCACACCTTTCTATTTTTTATCTCCTTGACTGACTGTGGTTTGCAATCATCTCATCCACCCATTTTCCTAGTTTAAATCTCCTGTGAGCAGGTTGGCCTGCCTCTTCATAGAGGTACTCTTGTCCCACTTTGCCAGAGCTATCACATCTCGCCCCACAAATCCTTGACCCTCAAAGATTCTGAGATCATGAAAACCAAAATCTTGATGTTGACACCAACTTGATGTCAACTGGTGATGAAACCCACTGATGACAGCCGTATACTGACCAGAATGATCTTTTCTCTTCAGCTGCTATCAGAGCACTGAACCTAGTAGTAGATGAGTGACAGAAAGCTTAGCTTGGAGATGCATCAGATCTTGCTTGGCCCAAACTACGCAACAGCATCAAGAAGATTGTATGTGATAGTATTGGAAGTTTTCCTCCAGCTGGGGAATTATTGCCAGATTTCATGAAAGAAAGGAAGCAGAAAAATCTGTAAGAATGTACTCATAAAGAAAGCATACCCTGTAATGGTAAACTACACAACTATTATTAGTTATTTTTTCTTGAGGCCCTTTAATTGGATGGTGACTATACCTAAAATCTGCTACATAAGCTCCTTAATTTAGTACATTTCAGCCCTGTGGCTGAAATTTGAAGACAAAGTTTGAAGAGAAAAAACAGATGCATGAAGAACATCAACATGCCTTTTTAACAGATCACCCCTGAGTGACTGTGTCCATGCATGACCTATCAGGGCAAGAAATCCCCAACAGGTCTATGGATGACCAACGATCAGGAAGGATACTTGTGAGGGATCAAAGGGTCATGAGACCCTGACCAGGGGTAAAAGGAGCCATCAGGCACACAACCTGTCTGTGTTGCCTGTCAGCTAAGCTGGAGGCATAACCTGCATTGAAAATGTGGAAGTTTTATAAATGAGGAGGAGATAGGTGTTTATGTAAGAGTTCATGTAAATATTTATGTTTGTGTTTTGCTTTTCACGGTTCCTGCACCAGTGATTGGAGGTTTGTGTTGGCTGACAATGAATCAAATAAAATTCTCTAACTCTATCGTGCTTTGCCTGTGACCTATGGTGTAAGATATCCATTGAAAAGTGCAACCAGTTCTGAGATCGTTACAGGAATGTTTCTGTGAGTTACCAGTAAGTCTATTATCATATAAAGCTCTCAGTGTCTCGATTCCGGTGTTACTTTCTGATTGAAAAAACTTTGGTCAGGGAAGTTTCCTGTCAAAAACTCTGTTGGAATTGATGTGTCTTCATGAAATGTTACCACCTCAAAAAGACAGTAATTTTCCAACAAAAAATGTCAATTGTTAATTCAAAAGGAGATGTAGTCATGGGCACACATCTCTGGAAAACAGGCCTACAGGACTACATGTGGTGGAGGATGTGTTAAAGATGAGAAGAAGTAATTGGTGTAATCTGATACTTGTCGAATAAAGTATGTCTTATAGAAGGCCATGAAGTGAAGAAATGTCACCTTGCTTTATTTAAAAATGGTTCATGCCATCTTAGAGAAACTGATTCAAATTTCAGTTGTCCCAAAGAGAGGGAAGGAAGGAAGGAAGGAAGGAAGGAAGGAAGGAAGGAAGGAAGGAAGGAAGGAAGGAAGGAAGGAAGGAAGGAAGGAAGGAAGGAAGGAAGGAAGGAAGGAAGGAAGGAAGGAAGGAAGGAAGGAAGGAAGGAAGGAAGGAAGGAAGGGAGGGGAAAAGAAAAAGAAAAAGAAAAAGAAAAAGAAAAAGAAAAAGAAAAAGAAAAAGAAAAAGAAAAAGAAAAAGAAAAAGAAAAATGAAAAAAGAAAAAGAAAAAGAAAAAGAAAAAGAAAAAGAAAAAGAAAAAGAAAAAGGGAAAAGAAAAAGGAAAAGAAAAAGGAAAAGAAAAGAGAAAAAGAGAAAGAAAGAAAGAGAGAGAGAGAGAAAGAGAGAGAGAGAGAAAGAGAGAAAGAAAGAGAGAGAAAGAAAGAGGAAAGAAAGAAGAGAGAGAGAAAGAGAAAGAAAGAGAGAAAAGAAAGAGAGAAAGAAAGAGAGAAGAAGAGAGAGAGAAAGAGAGGAAAGAGAGGAGAGAGAAAGAGAGAAAGAGAGAAAGAGAGAAAGAGAGAAAGAAAGAGAGAAAGAGAGAAAGAAAGAAAGAGAGAAAGAAAGAGAGAACGAAAGAGAGAATGAAAGAACGAAAGAACGAAAGAACGAAAGAACGAAAGAACGAAAGAACGAACGAAAGAACGAACGAAAGGAAGAAAGAAAGAAAGGAAGAAAGAAAGAAAGAAAGAAAGAAAGAAAGAAAGAAAGAAAGAAAGAAAGAAAGAAAGAAAGAAAGAAAGAAAGAAAGAAAGAAAAGAAAGAAAGAAAGAAAGAAAGAAAGAAAGAAAGAAGAAAGAAAGAAAGAAAGAAAAGAAAGAAAGAAAGAAAGAAAGAAAGAAAGAAGAAAGAAAGAAAGAAAGAAAGAAAGAAAGAAAGAAAGAAAGAAAGAAAGAAAGAAAGAAAGAAAGAAAGAAAGAAAGAAAGAAAGAAAGAAAGAAAGAAAGAAAGAAAGAAAGAAAGAAAAGAAAGAAAGAAAGAAAGAAAGAAAGAAAGAAAGAAAAGAAAGAAAGAAAGAAAGAAAGAAAGAAAGAAAGGAAGAAAGAAAGAAAGAAAGGAAGAAAGAAAGGAAGAAAGAAAGAAAGAGAAGGAAGTTCTTCAAACTGATGACAAACAATGTGAGGAGACAGATAAGAACTTTGGCAAGATGAAAGCTCAGGCTGGTGAGTAGCAGTGAAAGGTCTCTGCTGATATTAGCAACCCAGTTTTGCTGAGTGACTGATCAAGTGACACAAAATAATACAGAATAACTTTGTGAAATATATAATGAGTTGCTATGTGAATAAAGGTCATACAGTGTTTGTTTCATATCATATGGAGATCATCATCTAAAGATATTAGAGTTCTACTTTTATACACACTGTAAGTAAATAAATGATAGTGGTTTGCACAATAAAGATATTCTGCGGTGGAAAGTAAGAGCAATTATGTGGAAAGTTAGAAGGAAAGCCAAATAGTCCTTCATTACTTGGTCTACCACGGCAACAGAAAAGTTAAGATTTTATGACTGTTGCTTATGTGCAAAATAAATTTTGGCTTTTTTATATAAAGAATGACTTTTATCTAATGAAAATAGTTTTTCTTAGATATGAAATATAAACTTGGATATAAGGTAGTTTATTTAAATTATTTCTATTCTTAATAGAAGTCTTTTGGAAAAAAAATCAGTAGCTTGTCAATAAGTGGAAACAGGTTCTAACACAGAAAGTCTAACTTGGAACTATTTGTATTTTTCATGTCAAATGTTGACAGGTAAAGGGAGGGAGGGAGGGAGGGAGGGAGGGAGGGAGGGAGGGAGGGAGGGAGGGAGGGAGGGAGGAAGGAAGGAAGGAAGGAAGGAAGGAAGGAAGGAAGGAAGGAAGGAAGGAAGGAAGGAAGGAAGGAAGGAAGGAAGGAAGGAAGGAAGGAAGGAAGGAAGGAAGGAAGGAAGGAAGGAAGGAAGGAAGGAAGGAAGGAAGGAAATATTTTTTTTCCCAGTCTTCCAGTCTTCTTTTTAACTCTTTACTGCAATTAGTATATTTTCCCAAGACCATACAATACAAATACTGCTTCAATATCTTGATCAGTGCTTAATATTTGGACTTTTTGTATGGTGAGTTTCTTGTTTATTGGCATGGATATTGCTTTTTTTTTTTTTTTTTTTTTTTTTTGCTAACAATGTTCCGTTTCTCTTTTTGCATTGTATGCAAAGAAGTCTACAAGAGAGACTAAGCTCCTTAGAGCTTTGCAAGTTTATAAGAGATTTGCAGTTTGAATTGGTACTTTGTTTCCTGGCATCTATAGATTGAAAGAATGTAAAAGAAATAATCTTTGAATATGATCATTAAACATTCTCAGTTGGTAGTTTCTTTTCATTTTGTTTCCAGATTTTTCAGTTGATACAGTGTCAACATGACTAAAATTTGCAATGTCAAGACAGGGACCATCTATAAAATATTCCAACCAGCAACAGCAACACACGGCATTCTGAGAATGGGTACTGTACAGAAAAGCCCAGCAAAACAATGTGGTTGGTCTATCAATGTATTTGTGAGGATAAGAACTTGGAGGTCTGTCTTTCTATCAAAACATTCAGCAGTCCCTTTACCAAAGAGGAACTTAGTATTGTGTTTAAATAGTTCTCCCTCATTCTTTCACAGCTTTTAGAGATTGCTTAGTCCATTGCCTTTGAAGCTCTGAAATGGGAAGAGGTGTCAGGAAGTCATTTGGATTGTCCCTGGACACAGCAGCAGTGACTACCACGACTTCTAGAGTCATCTTGAACAGCAGCAGACTCTAATGCAGCAAATGTCAGCATGTGCTAGTCAAACTTGTCCCATCTTCTTTTTTCTGTATATACCTCTGAGGAGCTTCCTCTTTGTTACATGAAGATTTCATTTCCACCTAGTTAAAGCACACAATTGTGTGTATGTGGTGTTTGGAATGCCAGACCTCTTTGTTTCCATGGTTCTCTGGACACATGGAACTTAAAGAAAACCAAACATTTTCCTCCTTCCCTCTGTCTCTCACTGAGAATGGCGTCACAACTCTAAGTGTCTGCCAAAACCCAGGGTCTCATCATAGGTTCTCTGTCTTCTTTGCCTTCTTTAATACTGGCAACTGTTATGTGAGTGGGTGGCATCTGGTCTCCACGAGCTGCAGGGACAGTGTGTTTCAGGTAGTGCAGAAGGAGGGTGACCTCTACTGGAAGAGCTGCCATTGGATGGATCCTGCTGCTGTTCTGTTCGTTAGCAGACTAGTAATCTTAAATTATTTGGCTTGATAAGAAGGGCTTTAAACCAGGAACGATAAAGAAGGGAGAGAGTTACCAACAGCCCTGTGAAGGAATGATGGACAAGCTTGGCAAGAAAAGTGTGATGTGAAAAAAAGGGAACACATCATCAGCAAAACAGGGCTTGAACAGAGTCATCTTAAACATTTTCATGTAAGCAAGGAAGTGCCTACATTGCATCCTTATAGGGGGAAAACCACAGAGCCTTTCTGGAAATCAGCATGCTGGGGCACTTCTCTGAAGTGTATGGTTGCAGCATGGCAAATAAACACAAGGAATTAGAGATCCAGGTGCAGTTACAGGGCTCTGATCTTGTTGGGATCACAGATGGTGATCTCATGAATGGGGTGCTATAATGGCTTTTTAGGAAGAATGACTGGAAAGACAAGGATGTTCAGTTGTCTGTTATGTGGCAGAACAGCTGGAGTGCATTGATGTCTGCATGGGTATGGATGATGAGTCAATGAGAACTTTTGGGTAAGGATAAAAGAACAGACCAGTATAGGTGACAATATAGTGGGTATCTGCTGTAGGCTGCCTGATCAGGAAGAAAAGTAGATGAGACATTCAGACAGGCCCTGGTCCTCACAGGGGACTTGGACCACTACAATATCTGCTGGATAGAGAGCAGACCAGAGCATAAGCAATCCAGGAGTTTCCTGGAGAACACTGATGACAACCTTTTGTGACCCAAGTGATAGAGAAGAGGAGGAGGAGGGTTTTCCTGCTAGACCATGGAGTTACAAAAAAGGAGGGGCTGCTTAAACCTTTCGCGAGTATGGAAACTCTTCTTCTATCTACATCTCATAACTTTTTTTTTTTTTTAAATCTCTGCTTTCTGCTAAAGAATTAGCTGCTTGCCCTTTAGATATTATGTCTGCTAAATGTACAGATTTTTGGAGCCAAACCAGCATGTTACGTGTGTTCATCCTAGTGACAATTTCACTTCTATCTAAAATTACAGTATGAAATTAAACAGAAAGACAACTAAAATCAGGTTGCATATTCTCTAAATACTTCAGGGTCTGTATCATTTTGCCACTATATTTAGTCTGACCCTTTATTTACACTTATACAAAATTGAAAGACCTATTTTTGAGTCATGATATTTGAACAGAGAAAAAATATAGATGTAATGTATATTGACACTGGAATGCACACATGTGAACATTTTGCTCATAATTAATGTTTTTCTAATTATTCCACCAGGCTCTAGGAAGTACTACGCATAGAGAGTTCAGTCCCATCTGAAGTCCTGTTAGGAATACATTCTATGTGTCGAGCCATACTCCAGTCCAGTTCTGCAAGAGATAAAAAAGATATTTCAGGAATAGTAAAAAACAACATGAAAAAAACCTGAAGAATTCAACTTACCTAAATTACCTGCTTACCTACCTTACTTATCTAAATCAAAGCCAAACAATTGTTACCCACCCCAAACCCATCTAATGAGTAAATGTCGTTTCTCAGGTGACAAAAACACCAGATGTTGAATAGTTCTTTCATTTAATGGAGAAACATATGTAATCATATGTAAGTCATTACATAAGTCATATGTCATCAGGCAAGTTACTTCTGAAAGTAAGATATCTCTTCCTTTAGAACCATGGTCTTCTTGGAAGATACATTTCAGCAAAAAATAAAAAAAGAAGGATTCAATATAGAGGAAATAAAAAATAAAATAAAATAAAATAAAATAAAATAAAATAAAATAAAATAAAATAAAATAAAATAAAATAGAATAAAATAAAATAAAATAAAATGAAATGAAATGAAATGAAATGAAATGAAATGAAATGAAATGAAATGAAATGAAATGAAATGAAATTAAATTAAATTAAATTAAATTCAGTGTTTGATGGTCAGGCTGCGGGAATTTTAACACAATACTGAAAATTCACGAAGTTGTAAAATGCCCAGGTGAGGAACGAAGTGAAAAAACAGACTTTTGGTCCCAATCTTTGGCAGTTCTACATCTCCAGAGTAATTTGTGTCTGTTATTCACATTTTGCTTGGTGGTCCCCCAAAAGAACTATTCTCAGTAAAGTATTTTAAATTTTAAAAATAGTATTCCTCAAATTGAGATCAAAACATGCTTAACACATGTGGAAACATCAATAAATATGTGCTAAAGTAGAATTATTCACCTCTCCAGGTACTCTTTTTTTAAATACCTGGGATATGTCCCAGCTTGTAGGGCTTACCTTTTAAGTAGAGGATTTAGAGAGAAAGAAAGTTTAAAAATTCACGTCTGAAATAGAAAACACTGTCCTTTTTCTTATTATTCTGGGCTTTCATACAGACCAGAGACTACTCATTGGGTAGCAATGAAATAATATAAGGAAGGTAAGAAGTCCAACCCCTGAATTTTGTGCAAAGTTTTAAAAAGAACAAAGAAAGTAATCCTAAAGCTTATCGTAAAAACAATTACAAGCCCCGAATCCCACAGTCTAGCACCTAAGCGGTGCTGTGTATAGTGCCTGGAGTACTTTGGGTTTTTTCTTTATTCATTTCTTTTCAGAGCTTGCAAATAAACAGAAAGGATAAGAATTTTGACTGATCTGCCTGCAGTTTCTTCTCTTTAAAATGAAAGGCTTATGTACAGAGGGGTCTTTGGGCAGCTGCTGTTTCTGTCAGATTCTTGGGTAAGGAGGAGAAAACTGTGGGCATGGACAGTGCTAGCCAGAATCACAAATGACTGGGAGTTTTATGTGATCTTTTGAGGAGTGTGGAGTGTAGGATACTACAGGCCTACTGTCACTGTACAATTGGAAGTGCTTGTATAGTCAGTGCATGAGCAGGAACTTCTTATGATTCTTCATGAACCTTTCTCCCTCCTACTCCAGCAGCTATAAACCCCCGCATGACCATGGCAACTGAGATTTGGTGACCATCTGAAGTACGATGGACCTTTTGCACAAGGTTATGAAGATGAAAAGAGATTCCATGTAGGAAAAGGTAGAAAGAGCTGATGAGAACAGGGTGAGAGATTGAGGCCAGGACAGAGAATCAAGCCAGTATTGGTGACACCACGGTGACAGTAGGACCCAGACAATGGCAGCTCTTCTGGCAGAGGTCACAGTAGAGGGTATAAGGAAGTGGATGAAGGCTTCATGAAACCACCGGGGGAAGCCTACGACATTTACCTTGTGCAACTGCCTGACCACTTCAGGGCTGACCAAAATTTTAAGCATCTTATTAAAGATATTGTCCAAATGTCTCATAAACACTGACAGACTTGGGTCATTGACCACCTCTCTAGGTGGAACCTCTGTTCCAGTGTCTCAGCACCCTCTAGGTAAAGAAATGGTCCCTAATGTCCAGTCTAAACCTCCCCTAGAGTAGGTTTGAACCATTCCCATGTGTTCTATCACTGGATTCCAAGGAGAAGAGATCATCACCTCCCTCTCCACTTCCCATCCTCAAGAAGCTGTAGAGAGCCCTGAAGTCTCACCTCAGGCTCCTTTTCTCCAAACCAGACAAACCCAGAGTCCTCAACTGCTCCTCACGGGAATTCCTTCCAGCCCTTTCTCTAGTTTTGTTGCCCTCCTCTGGATGCATTCGAGGACCTTTGCATCCGTCTTAAATTGTGGGGCCCAGAACTGCACACAGTACTCAAGATGAGGCTGCATCAACATTGAATACAGTGTTTTAATCACCTCTTTTGGCTGACTGGTTATACTGTATTAATGCATGCCAGAATGAGGTTTGCAGGGGTAAGGACAGAGGGAGGGGAATGGGAGGACCTGACATAATGAAATTCATCAAGGATGCAGCTAGCCCTACCCTGAGAAATCTGAGTCCTGCAGGCATTCCGATTGAAGATGAAAGGACCAGGGAGCAGGTGTGGGGTATGGCCCTGGGCCCCAGTGGTCAGCAAGCCAAGTATGAGCTAGTCGTGTGTCCAGGTAGCAACAAGGGCAAGAAGTATCTGGGGTGGTGGGAGAAGGACATGACCCTGAGGTTCAGGGGAGGGCAGTGACTCTCCCCCCTGCTCAGTGGCTGTCAGACCCTGTCTGTGTACTGCCTCCAGTCTGGGACCTCAAATAAGAGGAGAATGTTGACAAACATGGTCAAGTTCAGCAAACAGCCAGCAAGACAGTCCTGGGCTGGAGCCCTTGCCTGATGAAGAGAGTCTGTAGGAGTGGGGATGGTTCACTGCTGGGTAAGGATGAAGCTTCACTTAGCTGGGCTCTTCACTGTAGTGTGTGGTGGGAGGGTGATAGGCAGTAGCAGAGACAGAAACATGTGAGGCTCCATCTGGAGATACGGAGAAGCCTTTATCATGGTCACGAAAGTCAAAAAGTAAAACTGGGAATCATAGAAGTTATTCCATCTCCATGCTTCAAGGTTTCCAAGCCTTGAATTGATAAATCCCTGAACAGATTGGTCTGCTGTTCTGCTTTGGGCATGGGGCTGGATTAGATACCCCTGAGTTCCCTTTCTAGCTTATTTATCCTTTGATCCCATCATTTGCAATGTGCTGGGAATATAAAAGGAAGTGCTGAGACATTACGTGTTGTTGGAGAGGAAATGGTGGGTAGAAAAGCAGAAGTGGCTGGCCTGAGATGTTAGGTAAGTTGCAGAGAGCCTGGGGATAAAAAAGTCTTAGAATCATAATATCATAAGGTAATTTAGATAGGCAAAGACCTTTAAGATACATGGAGTCCAACAGTTAACCTAACACTGAGAAGAAGAAAACAGGACAACTGGAGAGGAAATTGTAGGGAATACTAAAGCTTTTTGGGAAAACAGGCAAACTAGTGACAGCACAGTATGGAGTGGCTTCAAACAACACTATTTTAATCTGTCACTATGCAGTAATAAAGGCTCCATCCTGGTTTTATGGATTCCTAAGCAGTGGCAGTCTAGAGTCTGAAAACACTGTAACTATACTGTTGGCAATAGTAATTCTGTTGTCAGGAGACTGTCTTTGCTTCCTTTAATTGTTTGGCCACCATGTAATGAAGCAGGGTAATAGTTTCCAGCCCTTGATCCCCAGAGAACAAGTCTGACTAACACTGTAATGAAGATGCCAGTAACCAGGTCCCTTTTATGGGCCTAGTAGAAATATTTGGTGTTCTTAATTGAGTTTAAGCCACAGTGTGCTCAAAATTATTTCATTTTGTATATTTGCACACACCCAGATAAGGGGACAGAAATTAGATTCTTCTGATTAAGGATTGTACTGGTTTTGGCTGGAATACGGCTAAATTTCTTCACAGTAGCTACTATGTGTCTGTTATTTGGATTTGTGCTAAAAGCAGTGTTGATAACACAGAGATGTTTTAGTTATTGCTGATCAGTGTTTACACATAGTCAATGCTTTTTCTGCTTTTCATACTGTCCCACAAGCAAGTAGTCTGGGAATGCCCAAGAAGTTAGGAGGGGACTCTGGGACAGTTGACCCCAACTGACCAAAGGGTTATCCCATACCATATGATGTCATGCTCAGCAATAAAACTGGATGTGGGTGGAGGTTGATGTGGGCTGCCATTGCTCAGGGATTGGTAGAGCATCAGTTGATTGGTGGTGAGCAATTGTTTCCTTTTACACCTGTTTTTGTTTTTTTTTTTTTTAATTAGTAAAATGTCTTTATAACAACCCATGAATTTTTGCACTTTCTTGCACTTTTATTCACTGCAGGAGATGGGAATGAGCTAGCAGCTGGGTGGTGCTTAGCTGCCTATTGTGGTTAAACCTTGACATGGATCTAAGTGCAATATAGGATTTTGCTATGTAGTTCTGAATAATAGTGGAATGAGTGAGGTTAAAGGATGATTGGAATAAAATATTTGAGCTGAGAGTTAGGTCAAGGTATTCATGCCTATTTAGATCTATGTAAACTTTGGTATCAAGCAATTTTGAATACACTGGAGAAGAAAAGAGCAGGAACAGGACCTGTCAAGAAAGAGAATACAATAAAGTAGGTGGACTGTCCCTCCGGTGCTTGCCCTACCTACAATGTAGCCTCTATTTTTGTCCTGTGAACAGCATGATTTACCTATAATCCAGGCTCTTAACCTTGCTTCTTTTTTTGTGTGTCTTTTACTGCCTCAGAGGGCTAGTCAGAGGGCCCGCCTTGTCATCAGAGGGCAACTGGAATGGTTTGATTTCCTGGGGACACGCAGCATCCCTTAAAAGTTGTAGGAAATAGTTGGGTCTCTAGAGGAGGCCTTCTGAGTCTCTGCTTAAGTGGTTTCATCATACAGAATATGAGGGTGAAAAAAATCACAAGCAGTGTCTATCCTAGTCCTTGTTGTACAATGGGTTTTGTATGAGGAGTTTCAAGTCCTTGTCAGGAGTTTGTGTGACTGTGGCAGATCAAGGTGCATGTAAAGCAGATGTGCTGTGACAGTGGCTCTCCTAGATGTTATGAATCTTTTGTGCTGCTATTACGATCAGGATGAGGGGCATCTTGTTTAGTGTAATTCAATTTTGTGCTTTTCAGAGCCACAGTGGCTTCCAGTTTTGCAGGTGTGACAGTTCTAGAAGCAGAGCCCAACAAGTCTTGCAGGTTTTTCAGTAGTTTAGTTACCCTGCCATATGTTAGGAAGAAAGAGGTCTCCGACTGTATAGTTTTCTGCCATTATGTCAGTTTGGATACTGAGTTAACTGTGTGATCAGGTTGTCTGACACTTAGATGCCCTCTTGTACTTGGGGTGTAGCAGCCACTCTGTAATGATGTGTAAGGTCTCAAGCTGTGTAGCTTCAAGCCCACCTGGCACATCTTGGAGGTGACCTGTAACTTAAATGCCTGGCACCAGGGTCCCTTGTGAAACCCATAAATTTTGTGAATCATGTTGTACTGTCTTTTAAGTTGAAGTGAGGATTTATTTTTTCTCCATATTCGATATTTTCTGCTGTTCAACGAAGCACTGTGAGAGTGCCTCATTTCTTAAGGGTCTTGGCCTTTCTGTCAGTTTTCTGGAGTTTGTTAAGCACTGGCCTGGGGCTAGTAGGTGTCTGGAGTTCCTCTTCTCTTCCTTGCTGCCTCTAATTCTGCAGCTGCAGTTTTAACATGCCTCCACCTCCCACAGTGAATAGATCATATACAGTCATGGGCAATAACTGCTGGAAAACTGTTGTTTGAGTAAATTAGTTATGAATTGATTGGAGGATTGTTGCCTAGGTTTGGGAAGCATAATATTTCATTTTCAGATGCCCTGTACCATTTCAATGCAGATGTTACAATATTGATTTTTATTCTATTCTGTTTGATTTTTGTAAGCAGAAGAGGAGCATGAAATCAGGAAAGGGCATATGGAAGTATCTTTTTAGAGCTTATCCTGGGTTTATTTTGGAGAGGGATTTTAGCTGAAAAATTGAATAGTGAAGCTTGCACAAAATTATTGCAGTTCTTCATTAATAGGTAGCCTATATATTTTTCTTTTAATTGAACAATTTTTTGTCTCATCTTTATATTTTGCTAAGTTATCTTAGTTTACAACAGTCATTGAAACAGAAATTGTGAATTCAGGACACACTGAAGCTGAAGGGAATAAATCCTGAACAGGAAAAAGAAAAGAATGTAAGTGGAAGAAACTTCAGTAGATGTTAGAAAGTTGTTGCACAGAATAGATAGGTATAAAAATATGTAAAAGTACAATAATGAAAAGTAAATATTTCAGTATTTTAATACTTTGATTAATACTTCATATTATTTATTAGTTGCACTCAGAGTTGTAGTCAATGTCTCAATGCCTGAGTGGGGACCAGTGACAAGTGGCATTGGTAGCGGGTCAGTATGTTCAACATGTTTGTCAGTGACATGGACGGTGGGACTGAGTGCCCCCTCAGCCAGTTTGCCAATGACACCAAGCTGTGTGGTGCAGTCAACATGCTGGAGAGAAGGGATGCCATTTAGAGGGACCCGGACAGGCTGGAGAGACGGGCCTGTGCCAACCTCATGGAGTTCAACAAGGCCAAGTGCAAGGTCCTGCACATGGGTCAGGGCAATCCCAAGCACATGTACAGGCTGGGTGGAGAATGGATTGAGAACAGCCCTGAGGAGAAAGATTTGGGGGTACTGGTGGATGAAAAGCTAGATATGAGATGTCAGCATGCACTGGCAGCCCAGAAAGACAAGTGTATCTTGCGCTGTGTCCAGAGAAGCATGGCCAGCAGGTTGAGGGAGGTGACTCTCACCTTTTACTCCACTCTCATGAGACCCCACCCCAGTACTGCATCCAGCTTCGGGGCCCCCAACATCAGAAGGACATGGACTGTTGCAGCGAGTCCAAAGGAAGCCACGAAGATCAGAATACTGGAGCACCTCTCCTGTGAAGAAAGCCTGAGAGAATTGGGCTTGTTCAGCCTGAAGAAGAGAAGGTTCCGGGGAGACCTTATAACAGCCTTTCAGAACCTAAAGGGCCTACAAGAAAGCTGGAGGGAAGACTTTTTACAAGGGCAAGTAGTGACAGTGCAAGGGGTAACCGGTTTTATATTGAAACAGGGATTGGATGTAAAGGAGAAATTCTTCACTGTGAGGGAGGTGAAGCACTGGAACAGGTTGCCCAGAGAAGCTGTGGATGTCCCATCCCTGGAAGTGTTCAAGTCCAAGCTGGATGAGGCTCTGAGTAACCTGGTCTAATGGAGGGTGTCCCTGCCCATGGAGGGTGTTCCCGCCCCATGGCAGGGGGGTTGGAACCAGATGATCTTTAAGGTCCCTTCCAACCCAAACCATTCTATGATTCTATGACAGTTTTCTTTCTGTGCAGACAGTGGGCAGGTCACAGAGGTATGCTGGGCTCGGGAGAGACCTGTGTCAAGAATCTCTGTCTCTTACACATAGTCAGGAAAAAGATGTAGGCTATTTCAGGCACATAAGCCATCTAAGAACTACTTGTGCCCTCTTCTACCTATGTTACTTACAGTAAAGCCACAGTATACCTTTTAATTGGAAAGAACAGGTTTACTATGTAATATCTCATTCAAACTATAAAATCCCACCTAGGACAGAATATTTGTATATTCCTTCTTCAAATAAGCACAATAGTCCTATTTAGAAAAGATCTTTGGAAATGATCAATCACTTTCTTAGAACTAGCAAGCTGTAAAATGTGCTTTAGTTTGCCAGAAAAATCAATGTTGTATTTCCAAATTAAAAATCCCCAGTATCATAAAATGCCTGTATATCATGATTTTAAAGTGCCTAATAAGAATTCCCCAGTCAAAGAATACTTTGATTTTTTTTTTTTCCCTGGTAAAGCTGTCTGTATTGAAAGCTAGAGAATCAAAGAAAATACTATCATGTGAAATGAAATTAACTTGGTGTATCACTGAATGCAACCGTTTCTTAATTATTGTGATATAGGTGAGCCTGACTACTGTAAAATACATCTGGTTTCACAGTAATAAGAAATCATACAGATGATAAAAATTCTATGGAGTAAACTTCTGTGGTACATTGACTTCTAACTTGTTTTGAAATAATACTTTCTAATTCTGTGACATATTTTTGCTACAAGACTTTAAGAAAATTTATAGTTGCAAACTAATAAAACATCATCAGATTCCCATGAAGGAAATAATGAATCTTCGATGGCTACATACTGACAGAGTGCTAAAGTAATTCTAGATAACTTATTCTATACTGTACAGTTTTCAAGATGGTTGATACACAGTAGCATCAAGAACTGACAATATTTTTTGGTTTTGTTTTTAATATTTGTGACGTGTTTTTGTAAAAAGCAGATGTGTTGCATTTTAAACTGTTTTATTCTAGGGTCCTCTGGTTATCTGTTTAAGGAATAGACAGATTTTTCTTGGACTCTTTTGCCTTTCAATGACATTAATTTTCATCCTCTATTGTGTTCTGAGCAAGCCATGTTCACTTGTATGTCATATGAATGTTTGTGACATTTAGCTTCCCAAGGAAAATTTTATATGTCATCATGTATTTGGCCTATTGCAATTCATATTAAGTCCTATTCATTCCACTTCTCTGTCCATCTGTTCTGTTATACTTAGCCCTTTGGACTGTAGGTCCGGAACATGAATTAAATTTCATGTGTACATTTCAAATACACCTTTCCTATATAAACTGGTGAGGTGTCTACTTAAAAGAACACTGTCAGCAAAGTGTTTAGGAGTGCTCTTGCATGGCATACATTTCTTTTTGTATACTGATTCTCCAGGAGAAATGGAAAGTACATAATTTTGGGGAGACCACATAGGACCACAAGCACATTAGTAATGATTTTGTGTATTGCTTTATGCATCTTACAGTTGCAAAATAAGATGGTGGTAAGAGATTTGTTCTATTTCATAGATTATGCCTATGGCACAGGTGATACATCATACATGATATAGTAGTTAAGCTATACCCAACAAATTTTGGGATATATATTTAGCAGAAGCTACTCGAGTAGTTAACACTGGAGGATCTGCCAGTCAACCTAGCTCTGCCCAACTGAAATCTTTGTGCACTTTGGAAACAGATGGGGTCCCTGTAGTACGTATAAGGAACTGATTGGGAAAAACAGTCTGGATTGTTCCTTCCGCAGGAAGGGGCAAACCTATTTTCAGGATTTTTTTTACTCAACAGTTTGGGTGCAATTGGAGGGTAATGTGGAAGGATGAGGAAGTCCAATATGTACCTCAGTATTATTTAATCCTGAGTGAAAATAATCCATGATTTGAGCTGTATGGTATCAGTGTTAGATGATGCTGTATGTCACCACTCCTGCCATGTCAGCCTTTCACTGCTAGCCAAACAGAGGAATTCATTGCAACATTAAAACTTATGGCGTAGTCCACAGGGACCAGAGGTGGAAAAAGTTATGCATGTAACACTGAATTGTTGTAACCCATGATTTAAGTTGCATATTATACAAAGTGTTACAACAGAAAGCACCTGAATGAATGAAGAACAAAGCTCACAAGAAGCAGTTCAAGTGCAGCAGCGACCCAACTTGGGCTGGGTTTTGTGCAAGTAGCTCCACGACACACACCAAAGTCATAGAACAAATGAACCCAGTGAATATTTTGTAGATATTTCTGGACATTTTACAAACATTTTATGTAGGAAGGGGTGGTTAATGAGATGTACTGAGATAGGGTGAGACCTGAACATGACATAAATGGTATGAAATAAAGGGTGGAGAATGTGCTTGTTTTGGCTGGGCATCAGTTGCATGCTGGTGAGCAATTGTTTTCATTTACATCATTTGTTTTCTTGGCATTTATGTTCCACTCCTTTTGTTTTGCTATTTTTTTTGAAGTTTATTATTATTATTTCTTTTTAATGATTAAGCTGTTGTTTTCTCAACCCATGCGTTTGTTTCTCACTTTTATGCTTCCAACTCTTCCCCATCCCACCAGGGTAGGGAGGAGTGAGTGAGGAGCTATGTGGTGCTTAGTTGCCAGATGGGCTAGACCACAACAGACATGAACAATCCTCAGCCTCATCCATTCTTAAAGCTCTTTGAAGCAAAACCCATAAGTGTGATGAGACACCAGAAGAGACACTAACTTTAGAAGACTACTGGCACCTGCAGTGTTGAACACTTGTAACTGTACTGTCTCTTCAGCATCTGCCCAGATACTACTGAACTTTGTAAATTCACTTGCTCTGACTGTTTTGTTGCATATCAATTGCAATATGGCCAACAAGTACTTCCTCTGAACATATCCATGGCAAAATGCCTAATGCTTTATGTATGAATAACAGTTGCAGAGCTAAATTCATGTTCAACTTTAAAAATCACAAATAGAGAAATAGTACCATCTGAGGATGTGAGGGTAGATAATAAAGGCAATGGATTAAGTCCTTTTGTCTGAGGATTGCCATTTTTTTTTAACCTCTGTACAGTTTTGATAAAATCAGGATTATTTTATTTCATACAAACTGGGTTATGATTGTTCTTAAGGCTCTAGGGTACTTCAGCAATACAGAGTGCATGACAAGGAAAATTATTATTGCATTTGTTACCATTTTACAGTTCTGTATCTAAAACACAGTACTTCAAAAACAGCCTCCTTCAGCTAAGCTGTGGATGAAGTAATTGGAAGATTTTAAGTATTAGTAATCTAGGTAATTCTTATGCATTTGAAAGCTAGTATTACATTATTTTGCTTAGATACCTTCAGAGAGAAAGTGTGAAAATATTACTCTGTGTTTCCATAGTCATTGTCACAGCAGTAGGGCCTTTTAAAGAATATTTTAAAGCTCTTTCTGTGGTGGGCACTCATTCCTGCTCTCTTTTCATCTGTGCTAGCAAAATTATTTGTGGGGCTGTAGTAGAAACCATATGATGAAAGTAACCTCACTAAAAAAAAGAAACTGTGCCTTCCCCTCACCCTCTCCTCAAGTGACCTAATTTTTCTATTTCTTATCCATTTCAGTTCCATGATACAATACACAGTGCAGCAGTGGAAAGAATTACATTGGCAGGGCTAGCAGGGAAAGCTGCTGCAGTGTGAGAGCAGGAGGTGGGAATACCTTGAATGAGCCTCATCTGAATTTACAAAAGTATTTACACTGTCAAATGTTGCACTTTGAAGATGTAATTTTATCTTTAAAAAATTTCTCCTCTCATGTAAACATACACTTCATTTAGACTGATTCAACCTCATGCATATATATATATATATATATATATATATATATATATATATATGCACATTTAAGGTTGTTAGTGTTTGTGTGTGCATGTGGTCTTTTATAAAGAAACTTATCAACTGTTAACGAGTAGAGCATTACTTCAGTCAAAGTAAGATTTGATAAACTGACTAGGAAAAAAACCCCAGAAATCAAGCTGAGAAAGAAAAGTTATGAAAAGACTGTTTTCTTTATTGCATATACACAAGTTAAGATGTAAGTAGAACTATTACTTTCCTAAAATTGAAGATTTTAGGGATAAATAAATTTTGGTGTAAACACGAAGACTGAGCTGTTGGACTCTTACAGGTCTCCTTTTTTTTTTTTTTTTTCCCCTCTCTATTGTAGCAAAACCTTCTTTAACTGTAGCAATTACAGTTGTATTGTAGCTGTCACAGTTTAATGACAGATAGAAAGTAAGACAGAATTTACAGATCTGCTGATGCATATAGCCTGAATTCCACCTAACATTTTTTTCTATGTGCTTGGTATTGCCCAGCTGCCTGTAAAATCTTAGAGGCAATCAGTTGGAAACATTAGACACAGGAAACTATGTGATCTGGATGTGGTTTGTTTCTTCAGGCTATAGTCTATTCACCACACTGTCTTGGTTGGTTGGGTATTTTTTGTAGGTTGGGTTTTTTTTTTTGTTTGTTTGTTTGTTTGTTGTTTTTTGGGTTTTGTTTTGTTGTTTTTTTTTTTTTGTAATTTTTCAGACAGAAATTTTACGGCTTTTCTTTATGTAACACTTGTCTCCTAGTTTGAACTACCACAAATACCTCAGAAATTTTTGTCTGAGGCTTGGAAAAGAATAACTGTTTTATTGGTAAAGTTTTGTAATATTTTCCATGCATTCAGCTGAAACAAGGTAAGACAGAAACTGTAGTCAGGTATCTTCTCTTCATAGTCAGTACTTTCTGTACTTTGTACAGATATTGCACAGGTGTGAAAGATTAAATAACTTTGTGTTATGACTCATTTTTGCCTGTGACCACTTAATTCCAGGTGGTGTTGGGGAGTGTTTCTGGTCTCAGTTTTCTCTGCATTCGATTTCCTTGGTGTCCGTAGACCCATATTTCCTTTTAGATGTGGACCTTTGTTATCTCTATTTTTTTTACTGGAGCCATCATTTCTTTCCTCAAGGTCACAGTCTTATTCTTCTTTTGGCTGTGTGATACTGTGTTACATACAATTTCTGCCTTCCCTTAAACAAGATAATTTTGCCTGAATTTATTTCTCTTTGTACTGAAAAATAATAATAGAAAAGAAAAACTGAGCACAGCCAAAAATAAAGGAGAAGGCTGTTTAAAGCCTAGTTAAAGCCTAACGTTGAGCCAGTCTTCGTTTTTTCTTCAAACTGAGCATAACAAGATAGCACTCTGTGCTTCAGCCATGCTCATCTAAGGTGGATAAGCATTTTCACACTTCCTCAAAATTTTTATGGTCTGCAGTTGAGAAACTCTCCAAAGTTGTCTTCTTTTTTGCACATCTTTCCCTGAATTCTTTGGCCATGTCTTTCTCATGGGGTTTTTCTACATAAATTATGAACTAAAGCATTTCTGTATTTTGCTAATTTATTTCCATTCACTTGACCATGCAACTGTGATATCCCACTGTGCAAAACGTCATATTACACTTTGATTCTTTTTTTTTTCAACTAGTATTTTAGTTCTTTTATTAAAGATATGAGAAAGAGGAAGGGACGTGGAATAAACCAGAAACTAACACCAGAGTTGGTGCTTTGGCATACTTTTTTGCAAGGCCTTAATTTTAGATTTATTTTAACACTGTTGCATTGAAATGTAGGTATTATGAAATGGAAGAAGTACAGTTTACTAGTTCAGCATTATGTTCTTTGCAGTAGGCTGCACTTTCTTGAGGAGTAGGAAAAGTTTGAGCCTTGATGAATAGAAGAGTTTTTGTCTCTTTGCCACAGGACAAATATAATGACAAAATAGAATTTGGGGAGAAAACATGTATAGCTTTTCACAGTGCAGGTGAACTATATTCCATTTATTTACAGGAGAAGATACATTGTCCAGGAAGAGAAATATTGGCTCCCGAGAGAGATGTTACAAGAGGGGGCTGTCCTGCATTTTTGCACTGTGATGATTTGCCTGGTATTTGCTGATATCTTATGTAGTCTTGATGAAGCATTTATCACAGGTTTGAAAATCCATCAAAATGACTCAGAAGCATGATAGAAAAAAAAATTAAACAGACTAGGCCACTTCCTGCTTCAAATTCCCATTGAAATTCTGCTCATGGTGAATACAGAAATGCAGAATTTGGGAGAAAGTCCAACTGTGCTTTTGTTTTCATAAGTTTGACATGTAAGAAGTATACAGGGACTGATTATGGCTTCTGTGTTTGTTTGTTTTCTCTGCTGCACAGACCTGGAAAGCTAAAATCCAAATCCGGAATATATACTAACATGAAGGTTTGACAAGCAGCATGTTGAAGGTATGAAGGTAAGGAAGACAACCCACTGGATCAAGTACGTATGGGTGATGTTGCAACATCAAAGAACCACTGCATGGCTGCGGCTGGCTGGCACCTTTGGAGATTGCACAGTCCTGCCACCGATCAAGCAAGGTCAACTACAGAAGGTTGCTCAGGGCCATGTCCATATGGGCTTTAAATATCTCCAAGGATGGAGACTCCACACTCCAAGCTGCCTGTGTCAGTGTTACAGTATAAAGTGTTTTGCTCTGAGTGTTTGAAAAAGAATCTCTGACTTGAGACCCAGGGGTCACTGGGTCTCAGTGCTGACTACTTCAAAGCAAACATCATTTAGCAGTTGGTGTAATGGTTAAGGCACAGTGTTATGTGTGTGTGCTACAATTGTTAAAATTATTTGCCCGTTTTTACTTATTTTACTAATAGCTCTAGTGTATTTTTTATCTCTGGTCACAGCATTGCATACAATGTAATCTGACCTATGAGGAAAATATTTTTATTCCCTTTCTCTTTCTCTTACTTCCTCATATACCACAATTCTATTTGGTCTGTGCAGGAGGGATTTACGAGTTCAATAAGCTGCCATGAAGGACCTCCATTATGACTGAAATCTCAACACAGAATCTCTATTAATTTTCCTGATATTCATCCATGGTTGATTTTGGCAAAGTAAATTCATTCCTCTTGCTGCTAAACAAGAGGCTCATTTCTGGTTGAGTCATGTTTTGGTGTATTTTAATCTTCTAAAATACTACACATCCAACAGAATGTTGTATTTTGTGGAAAGATGCTCGCAGATGTTTACATAAAACCACATTCAACTCTATGATCATCTTGGGACACTGTGGATGACTATGTTTTATTTCCGTGGAAATATTCAGAGCTTCTACACCTAGAATGTTTGCCATACAATGTGGGGAAAAAAGAGATAATTTAAGACTGCTCAGGGTTTATATGCCATGTGCAATCCTCCTTGGTTGGCAAGATGCCACTATCATACCTTCATAAAGACAGCCTGCTGTAGCCAGCTGCCTAGGATGCCCTTAAGAGAGCTAACACATTTCTTAGTCTTTTTATTATGCTCACTGAAGGTAAATGCTGTGTGTGAAGTTTTCACAGGAGGAGTGCATTGCTACATAGGAGCTGCTGGAGGAGAAACTCATGCAGCAGGCAGTCACTTCTCACAGGAAACAATAGCATAAATGAAGCAGAATGAACACTGAACAGCACTTGACTAGAGTTTACCCCATGCTTAGATGTTCTTAAATAACATGATAAATTAAATGAATTTAGACTGATTAATATGAAGATTGGACCTGGAATCTTTGTTTAGGTAGCATTGGAATGTCACTTTGGGATGCTGCTACAGAAATAGCTCTATCTCAGGGTATATATGTAAGGTAGCACCACTTCCTTGTTTATTGTTTGGACCTGCTCTTCATCTGCGGAGGAGAAGAACAGACGCCAGTAGTAGAATAACACGATTGCCTTTATTTCTTTTTCTTGGAAGGGATTATTTTTCTTGCAGAGGACTCATTAAAAGAAAAAGAAAGAAGGAAAGGAAAGGAAAGGAAAGGAAAGGAAAGGAAAGGAAAGGAAAGGAAAGGAAAGGAAAGGAAAGGAAAGGAAAGGAAAGGAAAGGAAAGGAAAGGAAAGGAAAGGAAAGGAAAGGAAAGGAAAGGAAAGGAAAGGAAAGGAAAGGAAAGGAAAGGAAAGGAAAGGAAAGGAAAGGAAAGGAAAGGAAAGGAAAGGAAAGGAAAGGAAAGGAAAGGAAAGGAAAGGAAAAAAAAATCCAGATAGCACTAGCACAGCAAATTTCCAGAAGCTTAGTAACATAACATCATGCTTTTTTCTCAGCTACTTGTAAATAGGACTCCGTATGATTTATTATAGTTAGCATGAAGTCACCTGCAATACTTTACAACAGTTCCCTTTGAAACAATGCTTTCTAAAAATAATGAGCTTATTGCTCCTCTCTGTAGAAACAAATCGGTGAGATTCCTTGTCATAAGAAAAATGCCTGGTAGTGTGTTTTCCTAGCTGGGCATGGCTCAGGTATCAACTTATCAGAAATTACTTTGTGACTGACACCCTGGGTAACATTCTATGGAACATCTAAGAGACCATTTCCCCTACAAGCTCCACAACTCATCTGTCCTCTTCTGTCAGTGTTTGCCAGTGTCATACTGCCTCTTTTAGGTATCGTCCCCCAGTTAGAGTACATCACACAGATACACCACTTCAGGCTGATTTCTGTGCCAGAAAGATTTTAGAAGCATTTCAGTCCCTACTATTGCCTTTTTGGAATCCATCGCCATTCTAGTCTGTCAGCTCTGTGCTTTAGTCTTGCACTCCTTCAAGGGTTTAACATGTGAAGGAGGTTATATATATTGTCATTCTCCAGACATACTAATTAAAGGAATGCTCACCCAAATAGATTATGCATATCATTGCGTACACCAGACACAGTATATTCAAGATCAATTATGATTATTCAACACTCAATGAAAGAGGGATAAATGGATCACTATGGATATTAGTACTCACAGATCATGCAGTGAAGATATTGGTGGAAGAGAACTTATTAGTACATAACAAGTTGCTCATTATTTCTTTTTGGAAAATGAGAAAGGAAGCCAAAAAGAAACCTGTTCTCTGATGGTGCTGAGTTAAGCACCTGAGTTCTGTACTTGTCAAATTTCTCTACAGTCACTTCAGCGTCATCCAGGGTGATGAATGGGAAGATGCTAGAAAGACAAGTTTATGACAGTGTGATATTAAATGCAACACACTAAAAGTCAGGAGTTCTGGAAGGTATGTTCCTCCCCTCAAGATTCAGTCAGGAATCTATTAACTGAGGCAGATGCTTTTGAGAAAATCTTCAGGGTTCACTTTTTTATCTTTGCTGCAGAGAATAAAGAGAATGATTGCCTTCTGTGATAAAAAGGCTGCGATTTGTGGATGGAAGGATAACCACGGATGCCATCTACCTTGCCTTTAATAAGACTTTTGACACTGTCTTCCATAATATTCTTTTATCCAACTTAACATATTACACTCTGCATGTGAGGACAATCAGATGGGTGAAAGGAACAGTTGGATGTTGAGGCTCAGAATGTCATGGTTAATGGATTTGTCCTACAACTGTGGTCTCGTAGGGTCAGTTCTGTTACCTGTAATGTTTGACAACTCTACCAGTGACCCAGAGGAGGTGACAGAGGGTTCATGCATCAAGTTTGCAGATGACATCAAGGGGGATCGGTCAACACACTCAAGGGCTGGGCCATCATTCAGGTGAAGGTGCACAGGGATGCAAAGGGTGAATGAACCCTGTGAAATTAAGCAAAGACCAGGCCAAGACTTACACTGGCATGCAGAGTCCCGCAGAGATGCAGTCTGGGACCAGGGAACAGCTGTGGGGGAGCATTGTGTCCTGGCAGGCAGTGAGCTGAGACAGGGCCAGAGATGAGGGCCAGTGATGCCTGAGGTGATGTGAGCACAGCATAGATATGAGACACAGGGGAGAGAATGTCCCCTCTGCTGTGGGCCCATCAGACCACATCAGGATACCCTTTCAGCATCAAATTTTGGGCCCCCAGTGCAAGAAAAATAGATATGAGCTGGCAGAACTACAGGTGAGGCCACCAAAGCAGTGGAGTTGGATCCCTTGCCCTGTGAGGAAAGACTGCAGGACTGGTACTGGTTCAATCAGGAGAAGGGGCACCCAGCAGCATCTCCAGCACTGGTGGGAGGGGATGGAGGAGATGCAGCCGGGCTGTTCACAGGCGTGTGTGGTGGGATGGTGAGAAGGCAGAAGCACAAGCTGAAAAAAACCAGCTCAGGCTGAAGATAAGGAGAAGCCTTTTCCCTGCGAGGACAGCTCAGCAGTGGGGCTGGGGCCTAGGGAAGTTGGGCATTGCACATCTCAGGTGGGTGAAGCTCTGAGCAGCCTGGTCTGAGCCCACGGCTCAGCCTGCTCAGGGCAGGGACTGGAACCACGGCCTCCTCAGATCCCTGACAGCCTGAATTTTGTGGTGACCCTCTACCTTCAAACTGTTAAGGGCAAGTGTCTTGAGCACTGACTGTGTTCTAATCAGTAACAAGTTATCTAATAGATACAATTAGTTTTCAAAATAGTACCAGAAATCATGTCTTCTACCTAAGTATTATACTGAGAAGTCACCTTTTAATTTCTTTTTATGCTTTCCCCACACTCTCTTGATCTTATATAGTGACTGCTTGATTCCTGTATAAGTATAAACATTTTTAACAGGAGGTGTGAAAATTAATGTCTTTGGGGTGATTAGTGTTTCATTTTGAGAAGTGTTTTTCTTTTCTGAAATAAAGTTTAAATCCCCTTTCACCAATGGTGTTTGTAGATGCATTGAAAATCTTAAAGTATCACTTAAAATTCTAAATACATTTTTTTGAGAAATATTTATGTATGCATCTTGTTAAACTCTGCCAGACCAATATAATAATAAATGAATTTTTAAAAAATAATAAAACCAATAATTATTGATTCTTCCTATGGAAAATTGGGGGTTTCTTTGGTTTTGATGGTTGCTGCTTTTTTTTTTTTCTTTTTAGTTAAAACATTTTATTTTTATTTCATCTGGTTTTGTCTTAATGTAATTTCATGGAATACAAAATATTTTTCAATTTGATGCTGAAGACATCATGTCCAAAGAAGTTTACGTGTTAATTTAAGTTTTATTGAAGACTTTGGTTTTGACAAAATGGAGTTGAACTTACAAAGAATAGGTGATGACTTTATTGAATTTAAAAGATATTCTTTAAATTCTGTCCTTCCTAAGCAATGCTTCACAACAGAATGTTAAGCTAAAGTTGTCTGACCAGCTCTGCTCTACATCCTTCCTAATCTGTTACCTATTGACTTTGCATTAAGCACATCCCTAGAAATCAGAAAACTGAAAAATGTAAGGCTTAGATTCAGTAGACAAAACCTTAAAATAATCCAATAATGGGATAACCCCTCAGTTTTCTACCTGCTATTTTACTTTAGATATTTAAAACATGACTAGATACAGAACTGGTGTGGGACTCTGATCTGAGCCAGCTCTGATCTTTGCTGCAGTGGGATTATTCTGATCTTAATCTAAAACAAACCATTTAGATGTAGTAACAAATCTTATCTAGCTGCTGCTAGAGAAATCAATTCAATTCAGTTTTCTGTGGAATCTGATGTCCTTAATTTAATCCTGATACTGGTAGTATATATGTTACTATTCATCTGGCTTAACTATGGTGAAGTGATCCACTTTTCTGTTCTTTCTATGGCATTTTTTCTATTTTTTCTCTACTTTTACAATATTCTAAACAGAAAGGAAAGAACTGACCTACTAAAATGCCATTTAGGAAATTAAATATTCCTGGTCTGAATATGCTTAGTTGTTGCGCAGAAACCCTGGAAAACCATATGCACTGAACAATAAAATTTCTCCTGCACCTGGAAATTAAAGGTAGGTAATTTGAAACAAAAATAGGAGGATTGGAAATAGACAAGCCTCAAACACCTGAAAGCAGATTGTTGAAAGAAATGTATGCTTTTGAGTATTTGCTGTTCTATGGCTTCATATGTTTACAGGAGTTGTATAGAATATTTTAAATAAGTGACATATTTACCATCCCTCCGTGACTGAAGGAGTATGCATTCATATTGTGAAATGACTTGCACTTTCACAGTAAAAATATTCAATTTAGTAAAATTGGCCTCCCTACAGTGGGATTTTGTGTACTGGTTGATATTGTAAAAGAAAACAGTAATTTTGTAAGCAATTTTCTATAGTGTTTTATTGTTTGTGTGTGTGTTTACAGATGGCCAGTGTTCAGCAGTAGGTTATTAATTCTCTTCTCTTGACAGAAAATTCAAACAGAAGGAACTGGATGTTTATTTTTGTTACAGAGTATTTCCTCCATCTTTTGATGTCTTATATATTATAATACTATTGCTGAATTTCAGACTGATCTCTAACACCCACCACCCCACCCCCCCCCAAACAGGTTCTACTTTAACACTCAATGTTTTTCTAGAGATAGAAATGCACACATTATGGCAGTCTGTTATTTCAGTAGAAAATTAAAGAGTTGTGAATTGAAGTTTTTGTGTATTTGTTTGTGCTTTGGGTCGTTTGTTTGGTGGTTGTTGTTGGGTTTGTTTTTGGTTTTTTCCCCAAAGGGATTATACTGCTGTGAATGGAGGAACAAGCTGCCTACATTGCTAAATGGAGAAGAGGGAAGACTGCTTGAATGGAATATTACGTGCCATACTTTCTTGGCCACAAGT